>OU452229.1:5657931-6257931 GCA_911728455.2 Marthasterias glacialis | reverse complement strand
GATGGATATTTTAAAAGTAGAATATGAAGATTCACATTACTATCTCTTGAAATGGTGTGGTTTTATGTTTAATTTCATGACAGAACACAGTTTACCATTTTATAGAGCCAAATGTTTGACTCCACAAGATGGCGGACTGTATGTTTCTATGCAGAGTGTGGTTCCGCTGGTTGGGAATTCCAGCTGGGCAAATTTACAGGTTTTTTTTATCACTACTCACAGCATCCCGTTTCACTGCATGAACAACTCTTAAAAAGGATCAAGGGGCAATTCCAAAAAGCAAAGTTTAAAGAGAATTGAAGGAAATGCTACATAATATTGTAGGGGAGTTATACAGACTTTAACCCATCGGTATTCGATGCTTCTTGGAGCTCCTTGTGAGAACCTTCTTTGATACCTCATCCTTTTAAGTCCTCTTCTTTCTAATCTTCTATACTCTCACTTTTTATTCAAAATTGCAGATTTTTCCTCCACAAGAGCAACCAGCAATTGCTTTAATAATCAATCCTAATTCCCTGAAAAAGAAAAACGGCTGCAAACCGCCACAGGTCTAAACTATATTTTTCCAGATTTAATCCACACAACCTTATTTTTCTTTAGCAAGAGCTGAAAAACAGAGTAATCGTAATTTTTTAGGAAACCAGTTAACTCTTTTTAATTCTGGGATAGAAAAAATTTGTAATTTTTGTATTTTGTTCATTTATTTATTATAGTGATATTTTCATCACCCCTGATGCAATTATTACATGTCCACCAACTAATATTTGAAAAAATATTGATACTCACTTGACAATATTTTGGGGCTCCAACTTGCCGAGATGTTTCAAGAGACCAATTTCTCTAAGTGTTGACATCGGCATGCCATCTTCTCCTGTATGTAGACGCACCTTCTTAAGAGCAACAACTTTTCCATTTTCTGTGTCCCTTGCCTTGTACACAGTACCATAAGCACCGGTTCCTATCTCGGATACCACAGAGTAGTTCCCACTTTCAGAGTGTATTTCCATTTCTAGTTCTGTTCTTGTGTCCTCAAGACCTCTGCCAGTTCTTATCAACGGCTTGTTTTCAGAATTCTTGACATTTTCTTGCTGTTATGACAGTGTGTAAACTGTTCTTACTTGTGCTGATAAGATCAACCCCATGTTGTGCCTGCGGAATTTTAAACAAAATGGAAACTTTGAAAAATGTTTTTGTTTTGAAAGTTTATTTTGACTTTTTGTCAAGAAATACAATTGAGTGATTACAAGAAAAATTTAAGGTGCGTTCAATTCAATTCAATTTAAATAAGCATTGACTTCACACTTCTCTTTTCAAAATAAAACACAAAACATTACATAGATAAGAAGAAATACTAAGCAATGCAAAGTATAGAGGAAAAAATTAATACAATGTATGTACAGCAGAATAAAGAAAGAGAGTAAGCCGCTGTTAGAGTTTACAAGCGAAAGCTTGCAGAATGTCTTCTGTGACTAGTCGGACAAACAACAAACATGGAGACCTGACAAACAGGTAACCCAAAACAAAACCAGTGGTTAAACCCCCCCTCCCCCGCCCCTTTCCTTGGAACATCTTGCCCCGTGCTTTCTCCCTGTCAGCCTCTGAACACTGTGTAGTTTGCTATAATCAGGCATTTTTGACTGACATTGTCCCTTCCACAAATACATGTGCCTCCCACCTTGCCCCCCTACAAAAACGATGTTGTTACATGTACGCCACTGAACAAAACAAAAACCAGACTGTGGATACATCGAGAGGTAGGCCTAATTTTTTAGGGCAATTTGTGATTTTTCTTTAAGGGCAGTTTCATAACCAGGACCCTTAGAAATGAAGACTGTTGCTTGAGTATAGGGTGCCAGTGAAAGGAATAAAAAGGTTACCACAAGACCTGGTACACAGACAGGCGTGTGCAGTATAAAGAAAAGAAGTTAGGATTTCAATGGTATGTTAAGCTCTCTAGCCGCCTACAAACCAAAGATTCTAGGCACATTACGACAGCATAAAAGGCGACTTCCTCTTTGGATCAAAGTTACATAAAAATGATAATAAGAAGATTAATTAAGTGACGATATCCGCCTACATTGTAGACAGGCTCTCATGGCGCATGAAGAATACATATCTAGGAGTTGTAATTGTCTATGTAAGCTTGCTTGTACTGTGTGATTTGGTTCTTGTCTTGAATGCACAGTGAGGATTTGGATTCGATGGTCAGCAGTGGGAGTTGGTTTGACCACACTCTGGCTGATTCAGGAATGAAGGATCTGTCTCCCCATTGTAGAGGCCCTGGGGTGGATTTCACAAAAACTAGTCCTAACTTATGACTACGGTAGTCCTATAAGTTAGGACTAGTTACTCAATCCCAACTCGAGATGAGACTAGTCCTAGCACTTTGTGAAACCCACACCTGGGCTCAGGAAGCGTCGAGTGGAGTCCACTGCGTGAACAAGAGTATGGATGGATGGGGTTGGAGAGGTACTCTGGGCATTGTGTGTGAGCGCTGTAACAAATTTTTTATGGTTTTACCTAGACAATAAATTTTCCTTTCTAAAGACTAACAAGAGGGGCCCAATTTTATAGAGCTGCTTTTAAAGGCAGAAGACAAAGAAAATATTGCTTTACAAATATCTGCGAGCAAACATTTGCAGGAAACCAGTCACAAATCGTACACATGACACGCAAAAGTTTGGTCTGGTAACCTATTTACGATAAGTGCACAATTTGTGTTGTGCTTTGCAGAATGAGCTATGAAATTGGAACCAGATCATTGGTGCAATCCTGAAACAACAACAAATTTTAAGATATTTTTTAAGATATTATAAATTATACTTCATTGAATTTTTTGATTATTATTATTTTTTGTTTAATCACAGTTTATAAGTTCTTGTACGACATTTATAAAACATGGTCCTTGTATTGCAGCAAACCAAAAATAATTACCATACATTCACCTTTTATGCAGTTTACCGTGGTACTTTTTGTGAAATTGTATTTTCTCAGTTGGTACACTGTCAAGACCCCATTCGAAAACAAAGGTCAAGGCCTACCTCTTGGGGTTTGTGTTTGTTCAAATGATTCTATCACTTGGTTTAAAGCAAACTAATACTAGGCCTATACCCTCAGTCAAAAGTTTGATTGCAATCTGTGGGAGCGTGCATAACCATGGTTGATTCAAAGTTTGAGAACCATGGCGTTTAAAGTCCAAAACCCAAATTAACATCACAAATTGCATGTGTGTACTTTACTTTTCTAATACAAATCCTGCAGGAAGGTTCTCTTAAAGGAAAAGGTTACCTTAAAGGGCATGAACCTTGAGTACATGTATGTTTGTAAATGTGTCTGTATTAGACTGTATCAGATAAGCAAGGGGGCAAATCCTGTTAAGTGAACCAGCAAGAGAAACGAAAAAACAACAACACTGAAATCAGGCATGCAACTACACTTTGTCAACATAAGGGGAAAATCCCAGGCACAGCAAGAATTTGCTCCAAAATGTTTGTTTACATTTGCTATAGCACAGCTGAGAAACAAAAACGAGGAAACCAGCTGAAAAGTTGCATGCCTGTGAAATAATATACCGCCAGCCAATGATCAATTCTCTCCAAAATAATTTCTTGTTGGCGAGGAGCAACTACAAAGGTTTCGCGCAAATATTTTTGACAACAAATTGTGCCACTGATTGGTCACTATTAATACTGTACATGCTGTAGGCTCTGTCCTACACAACAGAACCGGCTGGCAGGGCCAAATTTCATAGAGCTGCTTACGCACAAGAGGTAGCTAAGCGCAACAAGACTAAGGTTACCAGCCAAAACACCATTCCACACGTATCGTCTGTGACTGGTATCCTGCTCATTTTTGCTAGCAGAAAACTGTTGTAAGCAATATTTGCTGCTTAAGCCAAGGCCCAATTTCATAAAGTTGCTTTTAAAAGCAGAAAATAGTGCTCCCAAATTTTCTGCTGAGCAAAAATAAGCAGTATACCAGTCACAGATTGTACATGTGAAATGCTATTTTGGCCGGTAACCTTATGCTGGTAAGCATAATTTTGTTTGTGCTTTTAAGCAGCTCTACACAGTTCAATTTGTCATTAAATGACAGTTAACAGAAAATCACACAATCGTTCTACATGTCGCCTTTCTCTGTTGCATCTAATTGAGAAAACACAGTATCAAAATAAAAACTTTGATATTTTGATTCGGTAAATTGCCACATCTTGACATCAAAGTACTCTTTACAATTATAATGTCACCAATTTCAATGTGTTTACAGTTTCCTGTATCAACAGGTGGAAACACCAAGCCCCCCTCTCTTCCTGACATGCTTCAAATATTTTATATAATACACTCATACACCAATTGTTTAGCAAAGAAATTGTTCAAAATTTACAAGGTCAGACTATAATACATGTAGTCCCGACTTCAACTCTAAATCAAATCATCTATGATCAAATGCGGCTACGTGGCTCCGAAGCACATAATTTACAAGAGTGTCACTGTTTTGTACTCGGGCTGAAATTATAACACATGTTGATGTAATATACTGTATACTATACACATACACCTTACACACAGTGTACGTCATACTCGTGCTGATATCCGGACAGGAAATTTACCAGTCCCACATGATTGGTTAAAAGTTCAAAGAAACATCCTGTACGCATATATCGTTGACCAGTAAATGAATAGGGCCGACAGGTTTGTTTTATTAAAAGTTCAAAAGTAGATTTCGTCCAGAACCAAAGTGGAAAAAAGTGCATAGTCCACAATATTTCATTTTTAAATGCCGACCAAGTAGGGAAGTTTAATTCACGTGTGACTGATGTGAAAGCAATGGGTAATTATTAATAGCATCGTAATTTTTTTAGAGGAAATGTCGCACATGGCTTCCTTTATTGGGAAGCATTCAACTTTAACCATTCATTAGATTGAAAAAAAAAAACTGATTGTAAATGAAGTTTAATGGTGGAACGTTTTACAATTAACAATGGCCGCGTAGTGTGCTTTAGTTTCTATTTGTGCGCCAGTTTATGGAACAACAAAAAAGCTGAACAATCAACTAGCCAAAAAGCAGGGCAGGTAACATGTTAATGCTGAGTGTTGTACTTGGTCCATCATTAAGGTATAGTATATTATTAGCTTTTGGATGCATTTAAATACACTGGTCAGCCTTTAAACATTTCATCAAATTAGTCAGTCTAAATTTAGAGAAACAAACCTGATTCTGTCAGGGGTTTTCTGTGTGTGTTTTTTGTGCTCGCTCATAAAATCATAGTACAAAAAGTCTACAAGCTTAGTTCATCACTGATTATTACGAGCAACAGTGATTTGGTCTTCAAAATTATTGCTGTATTTTTCTCAACCTTTGGCAGTATTAAAGACCAAATGAACATCTCCTCCAGAGAAGTTCATTCGATCTTGAGATGAACATCTCTTGAGGATATACCTATCGTTCAGAGACGTTCATTCGATCTTAAATACTGCCAAAGGTTGAGACAATTTTAGCACTAATTAATAGTATTAGTAATGTATGAACTTTACTATCACTTTTAAATCAGTATCGTCTGTGAGCTTTCAATTCTCATCGAAAACAACACTTTTGTTTTTGATAATTGCCAATCCTGTCATTTGTTTTCACAAAAACACTATCCTTCGTAAAAACCTAGCTTATTGGGCATTTTAAATTGTATTTTATAAGTTTCGTCTGTATTGAAGTTCAGAAAGCCATGTCAGGTTGCATGCAGTTTAATAACTTAAAGTTAAACCATGTCATGAGCACGAAGGCTTTCCTCCATGATCTAGCTATAGATTAACTTACAAGTATAACTTACAAACAACATTAGACCCAGTAACTGGGCTTGGGCGCTGAACTCCTTTTTTGAGATTTTGACATTATCGGTCGTATAATGTCAAAATCTCAAAAAAGGAGTTCAGCACCCCAGTTACTGCATACTAGTGTTAGGTACTGGGTCTAAAAGTAAAACGAACATAACAAGTGGTTGGATTTGGAATTCGTTTTTACGAGCCCTGGTCTTGCTGTGGTTTAACCTTAAATTGGCCTTAAATTGTACTAAAAGTTTGTCGCAGCTCAGATCCCATTTAAACAATCTGAATCTCAGTTACAACTTTTCTTAAGTAAATTGTGGATCTTTAAAATTAGTAAATGAAGTCCGCCCTCTACCACCACCATGCTTCCTCAACAAAAGATAGACTGTTCATCAACGTGGTTCAGACACGGGAGAGAAAGCGTAGCTCATCACCAACCGCAACGTTCACCAACCGCAACGTGCACAAACCGTACGCAAACCAAGTACACAACGCACTAAACACAAATACACGATTATGTTCAGCGGAAACTTAACTTTTTCCCACGGTATTTGTGGACACAATTACTACTTTTAAAGAGTTTTCTCAATACGTTTAAGTGCACAATACTTTTATCATTATTTATAGCACCAAATCAATCAAATTTCTTTCTAAAAAAATGACATACCAATCCTCCAACTTCAGTTGATTTTGTTCGGTTCACCCAGGCAGGAAGGGGGGGACTCAAACGTGACAAAATCCTAAAAACTATTCGCTGTGTGCGGCAGTCGGTGGCGGCGCACCACGTCCACGGCTTGGCCTTCGGCCCTTTTCGAAACCACAACGTCTGCGTGGGCTTCGGCTTCGGCTGCGTCAGTAATTTTGGAAACGTGTAAAGTAGTTCTGTACTGGCAACAGACGGAGCCAAAGCCGGAGGAAAAAGAATCGAAAGCGAAACCGTGGTTTCGACAAGGGCCTAAGTGCGTCCCAGTGGTTTGTGAACATAATTCTATTGGTGAAATCTTTATCGGTGCCCAAAAGGCAGAACTCATTAAAAAAAATATTTAAAAAAACAATTAAAAAAAAACACAGGATCGCCGGTGTTTTTGTTCACTATTTTGCGTTTACATGTAAAAACACGTTTGAACAGTTGAACTGTGTGGACACAAAAACGACGAATTGGGTGGGTGTGGTATAATAATTACGATTAAGTTGCTACATAATGGGACTCATAATTCAAAAACTTCAAAAACCTGCCATAAAAATAATATAAGAAGCTCCTTGAGCACCTAATTGTTGGTAGATACGTGCGCTATATAAGACTCCGGTATTATCTCCTTATCTATCACCGGCCGAAGAGAGACTTTCAGTCGTTCACTTATCACCTTATAAAACAAATGAGTCAACTCAGGCCCAGCTTGAGATGCAGTCGTCTCCATCATGAAAAATCAAGACCCGCAAACAGCCCACGTAGTAGTCTTAGTTCAAGGTTGTTTTATGCTGTCGGAATGTGTTCATTTCGGCGAAGGTCTTGGAACCAAGCATGACCACGCACACGGGTTTGCAGCTACCCAGAGGGAAAGGACGTCATTGTGGTCTTGGAAGAGTATTTCAACAAAGACATAAAACAAAATTACATCAAAATTCGTCACGTTTTAGCAGCGGCATAGCCAGGATTTTTTTCACTGGGGAGGGTGGCACAGGGGCATTGCTTTTCAGTGTGTGTGGGTGTGTATGTGGTGATGGTGGTGGTGGGGGGGGGGGGGGGGGGGAACAGGTACCATTAAAAAAAAAATGAAATACATGTACAGTGTATCTACATTTTTTAGGGGGGGGGCACCTGGGGGCATTGGAAATTTGCTTTCCCCCCCCCCCTCCCTCCACAGCTGGCGCCGCTGCGTTTTAGACAGAAAGAGGCGGAGTGAGTGGGGAGTGTGTTGGGTCTGGGGGAGTACAAAAAAAACGTTTGTCGGAGAACTTGTGCATGATCAACGTGTTTAATATTGGGCCTATTTGGAGTGCGGCAATCTCTTTGGCAATCAACTGTTGAAATGTTTGGGAAAACCAACCAGCTCTTTTCAGAGCCAACACTTTCATAGAAGAGATGATAGGCCTATGGATACAAGGTGTAGCCTAATTAAATTGTGGTCTGATTCCACCCAGAAATATCCTTCCTCCGAGTCCATGTTCCACCACGAAAAGACTCGAATCCTACATTCTGCCTGCAGGCCTTCGTTGTCTTAAGCTAAAGTGAAATTTTCAAAATTAATGCTCTATTACAGTTTCCATCCTAAAAATGCAACTAATTTGTTTCACTTAAGAAGTGAAAGAGAAAGTAATCGAGCCGTAGCCGTAGCCGGACAGTACACGGCGTTATAAGTCAACGAATTTTCCAGCTTTCTGAAAACGTATGGGCCACAGGTTGGCCCATCAACCCTTTTGAATGAAAGTTCTGCTCCAATGTTTTACAAAGCCATTTTGTATTTTTAAAAGCACGGCTGAAGATATAAATATTTCTGTCTGTTAAGCATACGTAAATGGATTTTAAAAAATGCAGTTTTTTGTTTTTAATTGGTCTCTTTTCACTTAAATTATCAAAAAATCCTGGCGAGCTGCAGTGGCATAACCAGACTTTTCCATCTTTTTGTGGTGGTGGGCAATTATAAAACATTTTTATTTATTTATTTATTTTTTTTTGGGGGGGGGGGCTATTTGTTTATGCATTTTTCGGTCTAAATTTTTGTTTTTTGTATTTGCTTTGTTTTTTGTTTTTTTTTGGTGTGGGGGGGGGGGGTGGGGCAAGTGTGGGTTATGCTAGATGCCTGATGAAAATATTCTGAATTTCTGAAGTAGACTTTTAGTAGTTTCGCCAAGGGGAACAAATTGCAGAGGAACAACACTTCAATAAACAACCAAGTGAATCGGGGCACATTATTTCCACCTTAAACGGACTAATGGTTCCTCCAAATATTTCAACCTTTTAAGGTATACAAGAGTACTACTCTTTAAGTTTCCGCTTCTCCCCCCCCCCCCCCCCCCCCCCAGTATCACTCAAAATGAATGATCACAGTCCCCACCCGCATCCACAAAACTGATGGTCCTGGTAACTAATATGAAACATCTGTAGTCTGATGTTTATTTTCAATCAATAAAAAGGGCCTTTAAAAAAAACAGCTTAATCCACCTGTTTCCTATTTTCCCAGTAATTTATTTCCAAGATGTTTGTGTCCTGTTTAGTCTACTGAATAAATATCAACATTGACCGTACAAATGTTGACAACTTTGGATGTCCTCTAAAGACACTAAAGAATCAAATGAAGAGCCACAACAAGAAGTCAGACAGACACGCTGAATTACCAATAGCTCATTTACAGTACCTGATAATCTATTACTTTATTACGATGTTATGATGATCCATTACATTTAAACACGCTACAAAATTATTACAACCAAATTAAAAATGAGCACTGTCAATGCACACAATCTAATCTAAGTAAAGGTTATGTCTTTCCGTTTTACATCTTTCAGACATACAACACTGGTATATACAAGAAGCACATAAGCAACCAACAGGCTCCCAAGTAAACAGAGACACTAAGAAAAAAAAACCCCAAAATGGCAGGCAAATATATTTATTAAGCAAACAAATAAGATGTGAAACCAGCTACAAAAGTATAACAGCACAGTATAACATCTTTCTACCTATCCCAATAAATAGTGGACTGGTACTATTCATGGGGTTACTTTCTACCAAGCAAATAATTTTTTCCCCTCTCCCCCCCCCCTCCCCACTTTTATCGATGTACGATAAGCGCTGCAGGAAGCAGGAAAAAGGAAAAAATCCACAGGTAATTTGGGTGGGCTTCCAAACCGCAACCCCCAACCTTCCAGAGCAGATGTCTAGCAACTGCTTGCCCATCGAGTGCGCTCGATGACGAAAGGCCACTTCTGCTCCTGGTAAAACCCTAAAAATACTCCTTATGCCTGATTACATCAATTAAAAATGTTGTTTGTACTAGGTGCATTTTTGCACAGAACAATTCTGCTTTGCAAAAAAGCTGACCAGTGCACGATTTCACAAAGAGATAAGATTGATCCTAAGTGTGAATCAATCTTAACTGCTAAGCCAAGTGTGATGTCACAACACAAATCACTATGGTAATACTGACAACTCATCTTAAAAGATGAATCTTAGTGCTTTGTGAAATCGAACCATGGGGCCGATTTCACAAAGAGTTAAGTTTGATCTTAACTGTGTATCAATCTTAATTGCTAAGCAAAGTGTGATGTCACAATACAAATCACGATGGCAAATATTAACAACTCATCTACAGATGAATCTTAGTGCTTTGTGAAATCATGCCCAGACACAACACAAAATAATACTAGTATTTGTGAATGGTTTCCCACTTATGTCTGCCTAACAAATAATCATGCTTAGCATTATTTTCTGCTCAGCAACTCGGTACAATTGGGTTGTTTTCCCCCTTTTCTCTTCTTCTCATGCTCATGGCGGCCATATAAACACTGCATGATCTCACTCTACTTCATTTACATACTTTTCACAAAAAAAGAACAGCAAAAGGGAAGACACAACCGTATAGTAAACGCAACCTTTAAAAAAATAATTTAAGAGGCATACAGATGGAAAGTATATATAGACTACATCCTTTTAAAGATCGAAGGCTAACCATGCATTATTTTTCTTTCATGTTTTTTGTGTGTGTGTTAAAACAGACAAGTATAAAGTCGCAAAATGGAATACAATTTTCCAGTTACTACTACTGAACTATAGAACTACAATTATCTCTCACTCTCTCGAAAAATCAAAAACAAATAAACAGCACCTACTTTCTATAGTCGTCTTTTCTTCACTTCTCTTTAAAATAGAAAGACAATAATAAACAGATTGCTTACACAGCTTAGCCCGAGATTAAGTTAATTACTGAAATCCTTAATTAGCTCATATTTTGTCCCGACTTTACCATCTGTAAATTTCTCATTGCACCGCTAGGACAAACTACTTTGCAGTGAAATTAAGACACAAATTTTACACTGTACGCTATGAAATACAAATTTAAAGGGGGGGCGGTGTAGAGTTTACATCCTCCCGGGCCAATTTGATTCTTTGTTTCAATGAGTTGTACAAAAAGATTTCTTCTTAATGAAATGGCCTGGAATATAGTAAGCTTGTTAGCTTGGCGTTGATTACATGCTTGAAGCCAGCAGCCAGAGACCTGGTTACCAGTTCGTGTTAGAGAAATGAAGCTAATAATCTTTCAGCTCTTCTGTAATCATCAAGCGACCGCCTAGTCTCATGAAGTGCCAAACCAGGGCTCGATTTCACAAAGAATTAAGAGTGATCTTAAGTAATTGCTAAGCAAAGTGTGATGTCACAATGCAAATTACTATGGTAATAATACTGATAACTCTTAAGATGAGTTTTGGTGCTTTGTGAAATCGACCCCAGGTCTGATATTTTATCGAGGCAGCCTCTATTGCCCCATTGCTTTGGTGCCCCTTGCCTTGTTCCAGTAGAAATTCAAGTTTCCCTAATAGTGGTACCCTTTATTAAGGAAGAAACTGCCTTGCCCAGTTTTCCCTTCCAAGAGTGAAGTATCAGGCCTGCAAACGATCCACACAATCTTAAAGAGAGTGCTCATGGAATTTACCGCTACACAGCCATCTCAAGTTTTTTCCATTCAGATCAATGTACCCGGCTTGAAGGGCAAATTAGTCTGGTCCCCCTTCTCATGCAATGAGCATCAGTGTTCATTAACGCTATAGCATACAGGGAACAATACAAAGTTGATTACAGCACAGCACACAGGTCTAGTGACGTGCAGATTGTTGACAAGAAAAGAAAATCATTCCAATACTCCTTTACACACAAAATGTTCACACCCTTACTGCACATGTGCAGCACAATCATGCTGATTAACTTATTTGCATATTCAATTATAACAATAACCTGTCTAATATATTTACAAAAGATTGAATTAGGAGTGCAATGATAATTTACTTATACAAAGCGACTATTTACTTTCCATTTGTAATCAATTTTATTGTATAAATCATTTACATAGCCACACTCTTTGATGGACTTGATCAGCATGGTGACAGCATATCACTATAATCAATTTACTTTATGCAACAAGATCAAGTGCATAAAAAAAAACCATTTGAAATTCAATCATGAATTGTCATTTTTAATATTACCTCCTCATACCTCACTGCACTAATTTAGTCAAAACCACTTTAAAATCAACCATCTCAAGAAAATGTTTTCCATTTTCCCTTAGATTGGCATGAGAAATACAACTCTGCATCACAAATAGCAATTTTTATTTTTTAAAAGAACCCTGATGATGGGTTTATTATTGTTCATCATTTTGTAAGCATCTTCTCTTCTTGTTTTTTTTTTCTTTTCCCCCTTTTTTTCCCCCCTGCCAGAATGATATTTATAAACATCACTCCTGAACCCTTGCACCGACGTCACACAAGACTACTGTCTGCTCAAGGTCTGCCTTTTGGGAGTCAAATTGCATGTGAAGATACAATGTGCGTCTAACCACGCCCACTGCACAGTTACACACAGGTGAGTCTGACTCCCAAAATGCCAACAACTCAAGATTTATCACGGGTTATAATGTCACCTGAATTGGGTCGATAAGCTTAAGTCCATGACAGCACTGCATTCATATTATTGAGGAACTTTTTTTTCATTTTAATTTGAACCCTTTCCGGATCTGTGCAAAGAGAATGCAGTGCTATGAATATACACCCAGTTCCGCGTGGTAGGCTCTTATGTCACCTATCATAACAGTATTTACAATAAAACGCTAATATCACTACCAATACAGCTCTGATTTTTTTGTAAGGTTAGGTTAGGTTATTATTTTTTAATTTTTTTGGGGTAAATTTTTAATACAAAAAGGGGGGTCTGCATGTTGAGATTATCTGCTTAGAAAATGGAATGGCATGTAATGGAAAAATGCAGTCCTAAGTTATTATGGATTGATTTTTGAACAAGGGTGCTGTACATAAAAGCTGTTTTGGTTATTGTGGATCTAAATTGCTAATCACTACAGCAATCAAGTTCAAAAGCTTTTGGCCGAAACCATTCTATACGTGCGGGAATCCTTTTTTAAAACGAAATCATCTTGTTAAATCATGGACTGTGGTTCAAGGGCAACAAATATTATTAGTGTCTCAAAAATTAGATCAATTTGTTTTTAAACTCACATAGCATTATGTTGACAGTACAAAATATCCAAGAAAAAGGCGTTTGTATATTCCTAAATAAAATGCTGACCTTGACGTGGATTAGTGTTCAAATGTTAAAATGAATACAAAACATATGAAAGAGTTTTCATTTTATCATGTTTACGACATAGTTTTAACCAAGTTAAAATCTTCCACAGGTTAGTGTTTGGATGATGCGTTTGTACAAAATGTGGATTTAAAAAAAGTACACGCTGTTACCAAAAGTGTGTAGTCATTTAGTTTCATCTTATAGTTTTTGACGTAAAGTGTTCATTAGTAAAAGGTGGAAAATTATTTGAACAAATTATCTGAGAAACTGATGTCATTTATCATTGCTTCTAATCCTTAACTTAAAACCCTTTTGTGACTAAATATACAGAAGTTAAAGCTATCTCTAAATGGGGGAGTTTGGACACTAGGTGGCAGCAGACATACCATGGCCCAACTTCATTAAAGCTGTTAAGCAAAATAATAACGGTGCACCAGTCTTAATGATACGACCGACATTGCATTTTGGTTGGTAACCTTTTGTCAACTAGAATAAAATTGTCTGTATCACCCAAATTTTTGTGCTGAACCACTTTATGAAATGGGGCTCGGGTAATTCTGAGCATGTGCACATTTTTTAGAACAATGGATTTACCTGGTAAGTCTGCTGCCACCTAGCATCCCCCATGGGGACACACAATATCTTCAGAGCTAATCAATCATGTCGCTAGCTCGAGTACGGGTCAAAGATCAGATATTTAGACATCGCTTTGACGAGTGAAAGTGCAACCGGAAAATATCTGTAACCTCTACCTGGTTCTAAGGAGTAATTCTATCAGTTAGTAGTCATATAAAACTTGATTACACGTATTACATTTTTAAGGTGCCTTCGTGCTCAAGTCCTGAGCAGTCTCTTCACTGTTAAAACTAAAATAGTATTCAGACTGCATCAATCATCCTACAAACAAAAGCCACAATAAATACTTTAAATTTAACTTATAAATGCCAGGGGCGACAAAAAAACAGCAAGCATCAAGTGCAAATCAATACGAGCAATAACAAATACAGTGCCCCCTCTTCAGTTTACCCCAGATAGGCCATTTTCCCCAAAAGCAGTCGACTAAAAACATTTCCACTCGAAACTCAGCACTGCAGTCAGTTTGGGACCTTTTCCTGGTTAACATGAATGTCAAAAACATTCACCTGCCTCTCAAATAATACCGTCCTATTCCATAAACACGGAAAAATACAATCTTGCTGCTTTGCAAACCACAAATGAACTTATATAATTGTGGTCATGCGGCGGGCACTGCAAGTTGACTTTGTCCACTTTTTCCCAAAATGCACTGCGAAAGTCCCTCTCCTGGGCAAACTGTAGAGGGCGCACTTGTGAATTATCCCCATTGTCCCATTTGTGTCTGCTTGATCATGTTGTATTTGACATTCAGAATCAAAAGATTTCAGTCATTTTTACTCCCTACAAAGTATCCCTTTTTTTTGGTCAGTCTAACTAGGTCTTGGTACACGCGTCATTAAAAAAAAAAGTTTCACAGTGTTGCTTACCTTATACGCAAAGAATCAGCGCTTACAGTAGAAATCAAATGTACGCTCTAATGTATGCATGTTCCTATGGCAAACTTTCTGCTTAACGTAAATGTTTTTTACATTACTCTTGCTCTTAGACTGTTACCCTGTTGGCAACGATTGAGATTGGCGCTCATAAAGGAAGAATAACGTGGTAGAAGCTACGCCATGGAATATGGCCCTGCTTAGGCTACTGCGGCTGTGGTTGTGGCTTCTGCTAAGGGCAGCCTCTGCTTCAACGCATGTTCACATAGTGATCCAGCCGCAGCTGCTAATTCCTGCTAAAACAGCCTTTTGTGGTTTCGAAAACAAAAAACGTCACAGTACATTATTAAATCGCTTGAAATACAGCACCTTTGACCGGTGACCTTGAGTGGATCTAAATTTGACTAGATGCTTCTCTTCTCTTTACATTACTCTAAGTTTAACACCTTACCTGGTACCAACCAGAATGATGCTTGTAAAGTAATGGCATTTCATTGGTAACCTAGCAGGTGAAAGGTTAGACCAAGCCTCAAACTTATGCCCACCACTGACCGGGAAAAAAACAAAACATTTACAATTCATCAATTACCCATAAATGCTACTTCATTTCATTGGTAACCTAGCAGGTGAAAGGTTAGACCAAGCCTCAAACTTATGCCCACCACTGACCGGGAAAAAAACAAAACATTTACAATTCATCAATTACCCATAAATGCTACTTCATTTTTTTCTGAATATGTACACATTAACTCCATTATGGACCAGACCACGAAAAAAAACAAAACAACAAAAACGATTGCACCACAAATAAAACTCATGTGTAAATATTTTTAAAAGGCCTAATATCCCCCAAATCCAGTTTTTTAAATGATTTAAAGTTTTAACAAAGTATACCAACTTTGTGCAAGCAATATGTGGCACTCCGCGGTCAAAAAAGGAACGTTTCCTCCCCAAAACTCACAACTAGGTTTATAACTTTTCTCATCAAAAAAAAAAGAGCTTTCAAATAACACCTAAAAAATGAGACCTATAAGTCAAGTATTTCTCAACATATAGAATGCTTAAAACTGTTGTCTGCATTTTGTTTCAAATGATGTTAGCGTTCTTGAGATATTGGCAAAAATCTGGAGCGGTAAAATGAAAATGCTGAAACTGCGTTTTTCATTACGTGAAAAAGGCTTCATGCCTGAAACCTTTCTTAGATTCAAATTTGTTAGCGAGAAATTACCTCTTTCTCAAAAACAATACTACTTCAAAGGAATCGTTTCTCACCATGTTTTATACTATCAATAGCTCTCCGTTACTCGTTACCAAGTAACTTTTATGGCCATTTATTTTTGGAGTAATTACCAAAAGTATCCCCTGCCTTTAATGCTGTTTCATTATTTTTGCGAACTCTCTGTTTTGGTGTGGGCAGTCACATATTATTCCATGTCCCTTTTTCATTCTGTGGAACTGCTCAGGGATCAAAACAGACAAAGACAACTCCTTTTGTTGCATCAACAAACAGGTGAACTTGGGAAGAGTGCGTAGTCACAAATATGTTTTGTTATATTTTGCATTATCTGTACGGAAACCACTCTATTCTAAAAGAAGAATATGTTACCAGCCTATTCCCTATTCCCTATTCCGAAACGCATCAATGGCCGGCAAAGTACCAACAATTTTTTTTTCTTCAAATTCTGGGTCATAAATATGTATAAAATTATTTCACATTGGAACAAAAAGACATACATGGTTTAATTATTATCGAGATTGGTGTTGTTTTTTTTACACTGCAATACATATCTAAATCACAGAAATTAGAAAAATTCTGATACAGATTTTTGCAAATGTACAAAAAATATCTTTACATCGTGATATTCAAATATCCATCAATTTGTAAGATACCTAAGAATGCTCTGAGCGATGTACGCAAGTGATTTCCCCAAAGGCTAAAATTCTAAAACTTCTAACACCCCACATTCCCTGAAGAGATTTTCCCTTCCACTGTCTCTCGTGCACTAGGAAGAGTTTTGTACACAATTTAATTCTGCGCATCTAAATTACTGACCACACCACTGAACAGCTCCCTCTAATGGCCATCCTTGCCATTCTTCTCATCTTGACGCGGCCGGCGCTGTTTCAGGCTGTCTCCGTTCTTGGCTGAACCCTCAACAACACTAGTAAAAAAAAAAAAAAAAGACATGATGTAAAATAAGGAACCAGATAGTGACGGTGGCATTAATGGAACAGTAAAGCTTTAGAGTAGTATTTGCAGTGAGTGGGCATAGAAGTCATATTTTGTAATGCCCGGTGCAACTATTATGACTATCCTGTTGGTAAGGCATTGCAGCAGACGTTTGCGTATCTGCTGCACGCCAAAAATGTTTTGCTACTTTCCGCTCCAAAGCTGGCATTCGTTTGTTTGCAATCTTACAAAACAACACCCACTACATCGTTGAAAAGTATCTCTCGACAGAAACTTATAATTCTGAGAGGACCTATAGTCTTTGAAGGATGTATGAAAAAAGCCAAGTCCAATTATTAAACTTTTCTTGCATATTAAAAGCAATCATCGAAGAAAAAGTAGCTCAATGCAATTCCTATGTGTCTCTGGTAATCAGTGGAGCCAGTTTGAGTGAAGGGGGCGTGGCTTACTGAGGAGTTATGTCACTATTACGAACAGGATTAAATTGTTCTGCGGTGCCCGTTGCTAATTGCAGTGTTCGAACTGGCCTCTCGACACTGCGATCGCTTTGTGATATGGTGGTGAAGACATCTGCTCTTGAATGTGGTAGTTGTAGGTTCAAATCCTACTTGAGTAGCCCATGGATTTTTTTTCCCCCTGCAGGACTCAGGGAAAGCACTGAGAACACAGTCTTACTTATCACACGCCAGTGTAAGGGTAAAAGCAAAATTTTAAGACTTTAAACGTTCCAAGCCAACTTCTCGCTAAAAAGCGTTTATGACGTTGTGCTCAAGTACCTACCCATTACTAACAGGTTCCTGTTCATCTGTTTGCTTGATTAAAACCTTGTTCTTTTTTAATGCTGTAAATTCCTCATCTTCCTCTTCCCTGATGTCTTCCAGCTCCTTCATCTGACCAGTAGCAAGCTTCACCAGGAAGACCAAAATAAACTGAGGAAGGAAAACAGAATCAAAAGTGTCGACAGGAGTGAGAGTCATTGATGACAAAAAGGTCAGAAACTAGGATCCAAATTTTAGGAGGTACATGTATGTTGAAATGGTGCCACCGTTCCCCTGCAGTTACAGTTTTCAATGAGCTTCTCGTAAAAGTATCCTCAGCACTAGAGAAGTAGATTTGGTTGGATTTTGTCCACAAAAACCAACGGGGACGCAAGTTCAAAAACAAAACGCCCAAACATCGGGAGATTAAAGGGGTTGTGTCGTTATGATTATAGCAGGCCGGTGGCTGTGCACGGAAAGATGAACTCTCACCCCAGATACTGCACACATGCGCGCTTGCGGTCAAATCACAAAGGGTGCCGTCTTTGTCAAACTGTGATGTGACCTCCGGCACGTGTAGCAACTGGGTTATTCCATTTACTGCTATAATCATGACGACACAGCCTCTTTCAAGAGAAGTCTTTGATTTACCGGGTCGTCAAACATGTTCCCCCAAACCCCATTCAAATGGTTTTACCTTATGAATTCTCAACCAAGTTATCAAAACATGTCTGAGTTTTTTTTTCTTTAGAAAATAAGAACTTACAGTGAACCAGTAGATGTCCATCGCCAGTAGTGTCCATAGCATGGCGTTAAACTCTACACCAAATGGGAGATGTTCATCGTAGTAAACTTTGGCGGTCGATGGTAGGATCGAGTACAGAACCTTGAGGGGGAACCAGTACATGCGCAACAAGAACCTAGAAACAAGAAAGTAAAAAAACAGTGAGTGTTCATTGATACCGTGCAAACTCCACATTGAATATGTTCAAATATGCATTGGGTTCTTTTACGTGCATTACATAACACATGGGACCTACAGCTTTACGTCCCCTCCGAAGGATGCAGCAATAATGGTTAAGTGTCTTGCTTAAGGACACAAGTGTCAAGACCGGGGCTCGAACCCACACTCTGCTGATCAGCATGATCAGAAGCATCAGAGCTTGAGTCCAGTGATCTTATCTGCTCGGCCACGACATGCCACAATATGAAGAAAGGGGGCACATTTCAAAACTTGTACAGCTGTTACTTTTATAACTCTTGAAATTATTTAATTACATTACAAAATGTAACATTTTCCATAAGACCAGTGTAGTATATTGCTGCCAGGGCATGACCTGGCATGTACAAGGTCACTCTCTTCGTAAACAAGGTTACATGGTCTATACACTTGTACTTTGGAAATGCTATGAAGTTGAGCTGTGAAATCGTCTTACCATGATGACGAGAAAAAGACAAAACCAAAGTTGGCACACATCTCATGACTCTTGTAGTATGTGCCGTCTCTCCGAATCTTAAAGTAAATATTGATCTTGGAGAACTCCAGGCAGATATCACAGAAGTCATGACAGAAGATTACAAGAATGCCAATGTTATGATACCTAGGAAAGATAAGGAAGGGAAACAAGTTAACGTTGATGAATCACTCCCTGGGCCAAGTTGCCTACAGTTGACCTCATTCCTCCAATATCCTCCTCTCTTATGTCACTCAACACCAACACGTTTGGACTTGGATAAGATCGGAATGCCTGACCCAGTGATAAGCAACTGTTAATTGGACCTACAGCCCTTAGTCCTTCTGAATCCTTCATTTTGGCAAAGAGAATACAGAACCATGTAGGAGGGTAAGGGTTACAAAATATTTTTCCTAACAAAATATTTAAAAGTCCATGTACGCATATAAGTATTAAATTGAATGTGTAACATGATACAGGCCTGGAATTTCATCTTTGAGAGGGCAAGGCCATTTTCATATTGCAAAATGCACTTCCATTGGAAAATCTCAAAGTCTATGGGAAAGTCTTGAAGGGGCACAAAAGCTAAGACCAGGGCAACTGAGGCCTTGGCCTTCGTGTAATTCATGACCTGATGATTATCGAATGTGAAGAGGACAGAAATGAGTTTACTCTTCCACAAACCAATTATACATGTATATATCTCTACAACTCTACCTACCTAAAAAAAACACAAAAAAAACAAAAAACAACCAAACAAATAAAACAAACAAAAAATTATATTTATAAAACTAATCTTAACAAAAGACACACGCACTCCACTCTGGAGGAAGTAAAACAAAAAACACGTAAGGAAACCTTCCTGGTGTCAAAACAACACAACTTTCTATGAATTGGATAATGTTGTTTTTAAACAGACTGATATTTTGACGAGACAAAAAGCAGAGAATTTCCTGTTTAAATTATCATAAAGCACAGATGTACATTGAAGAGATTGCTTAATGTTTAACCCATACGTGTAAATCAAATTCACCACCCTGCTTAGTTCTCATTTTGCAAGAACATGTCTCAAGTTTTCCATTCATTTATTTTTCTTCAATTTTTGGGTCGAGCAAAGAAAAATTGACTGGAGCGGGATGTGAACCCACGACCACTGGCTATACATACTGATGCTCTGCAAATCGAGCTATCCAGCCCTAATGTTGACGGTCTCCCTATTTTGTCAATATCTTTGTTCGGGGGGGGGGGGGGGGGGGGGCCAGTCAGAAGCCATTCAACCGGTTACTGCCGTGTAGCCAGGGATCACACCCGATTATACGCTACTAAAGTAGAGCTAGCTCTATAGATATAAGTTTTCTTTCACGACAATTTTCTTTAACTGTCCCGCTCAGTTAGTTTGCCATGGGAAAGACTACACGAGCGCCGGATTGCTATCATTGCCTACGAAGCCAAGACCACACGCCTCACTAACAGAATCGTTCTTCGACTCTCTCCTACATCTCTCCCGCCTTCGATCTCTCTCAGAGTCATATTGTTTCTTCTAATAGTACAACAAGTGACAAAGTACTGATGAATTGAATCCAGGTTTACAATACAAAAACATATAATGCTGAAATGCCTCTGGTCATAAACCTTTAGAGGTAAAATATAGCCTAGGCTTAATAAAGCTGATAGTTTTCTTACTTTGTGTGATTCAATATTTATACACTAAAAAAACAAACATGTGAAATTTTGGGCTCAAGCCGTCGTCCGAGCCAGGAGAAAATAGTGAAAAACCATGCATACTTTTCAGCATGTAAACACATTGTCCTTATTTGATCGTTCCAACCCAAATTAAAATGGGTCTTCAAATTCCATTTTTTCAACTTTGACAATGTTTCAGACAGAAATATTTCTATGGTAGATTGGTACTGGTATGAACTTCATAATCAGTAAGCTTTCCGACTGATACTAATAAAAAAAATTTTTTTATGAATACCAATCCTGTATGCTCCCTTTAAAAGAATGGGCTGTATTTTCTACACTAGCGATTTCTCCATTAACTCACTACCATAACTCATGGGATTTCGACAACGGATTCTGCCCTCATTTTATTGTTCTTGATTTATTGAAGAAGTCATGAGATTTCAATAGGTGTAAATGTTCATTTAAAAAATCCCTAATTCATTTGTTATCAGGGGTTTTGAGCTGGATCATTTATAAGCTTGTTTTGATTGCAACATATGTGATTAATTGACCTGGACAGTACTTCAGACAAAAGTTTTTGTCTGGAGAACTAGTACTATTGTGATACATGTACTTTGTTATAATCAGAGCGCTTCAGATTGAAACTTACTTATTTTTCATTCTTGTCAAAGGAGTATTATGGCTTCGTTGGGTGATTTATTGGGTGGCAAAAAAAAAACATCATTGAGTGCAGCATGACAAGAAAGATCGTCCAAAAGTATAATATAAACATCCAATACAATAAAATGCCAGCAAGGTTTCAATTTGTTTGGGCTGAGACAGTATTGTGCTGGATTAACTCCTTAGCTCTAATTCAAGCAGCTTGGGGGTTGTATGCTCCCCAGTGAGTTGAGACAGTTTGAGGAATGGGCCAAGTATGCCTGATGAACAGGGATAATAATGTTGTAAAGCGCCTTAATCTAGCTACTAAGATAAGCACGCTTATTATTAAGTATTATTATAACAAGTTAAGCTGAGATGTCATGATTTCCAACAAAAACACACCACAAGAGGGCGCTGTGTGTCTGTCAGTGTGATGTCATAAGAGTCAACTAACCTAGCTGAATATGAGAAGCCAATGAGACTGAGTGTTAGTACATGATGCAAGACGAGCATGGCCGAGTCCTTCCGCCAGACATCCAGGAATATGGTGGCGAAGAAACAGTGCAGATAAAAGCTGCACTGGATTGCATAGGCCCAGTACACTAACGAGGGAACCTCAATGCCTGGATACCACCCTGTAAGACAAAAAACATGGGCAAGTAAGATTTGCGTTTATCAAGCAGCCATGTTGGCTACCAAAACAATACCTCTTCCACAGTGTTCTATACATGTACCTTAAATTACACAAACCACCATTGCTTATTATATACCACACACAGAGATCCTTGTCATTTGATTGGTGGAACACGAGCCACGTGTCATCCTTCATTTCTCCATATATACTGCTGCGACGCTCCAAAACTAAATTTAGGAGGCCTATATGGATAATTATAGGGCGCCTCGAATGCTTCGCAGTGTCCTTTCAAAAATAATTGATCTGCGCCTGCTCGTCACAACGAGGCAAGGCTGGTTTCTACATGGAGTCGTCCATGTTGTTTAAGGTTTTTTTTTTTAATTTTCAGGGTGTGGAGTGGCTGAGTTTCCGTGTCTGAGTTTCCTTGAAAAATTGTCAAACATTGTCAAATGGCAAGGATATAGTGTGAGTATGAAACAAATATTGAGCGCATTTCGTTTATGCACTGTTGCAGGATATAATCACTTGGTAAAATCTGGCTTTTCCATTTCTTGAGGAGAAGCCTCGCGAAATGGAACCGTCCAGATTTCACCTCGTGGTTATATTCTGGAACAGTGCACTCATGCATCCAATATTTATATTATAAATACATTTTGGCTTGATATGACCGTTTAATAATTTCAGTCTTCAGTCAGAGTATTTGTTGGCAGATTGTTATATCATGATCACATGGAACAAACACCATATCGGTAGTTCATTTCCTGCTATGAATAAAATACATTTTTGACCCCAATTTTTGTTGTAAATCATTTTTGAATTTTAAGGAGTGCTTTTTCTAGCACCGGGGGTAAGAGTAACTGTTGGAGTGTCATGGCCGAGAAGTCAAGCACACTAGACTCAAGCTTTGGTGTTTCTTATCGGCAGAGTGTGGGTTCGAGTCCCGGTCTTGACACTTGTGTCCTGAAGCAAGATACTTAAAACTATTATTGCTTCATCCTTTGGATGGGACGTAAAGCCGTAGGTCCCGTGTAGTGTAATGCACGTAAAAGAACCCAGTTACACCTATCGCTAAGAGAAGGGGTTTGTCCCAGTGTTACTGGCAGTGGCTGCTGAATGCGTCGCAGCACCTTGTAAACCTTTATAAGGTGCTACATAATTGGGTCTCAAACATGAAATGCAAAATTAAACTTCAAAAACTTTGAGAAAAAAACTAACAATAAGCATTTTGAGATGCCCATTATACATACATGTAAAACGCTATTAAAAAAAACACCAGTTACTCGTCAATTACAAAAAAGTCTAAAAATAGGATCCAACTTTTAGGCAGTATGTTGAAATGATGGCTTTTCCACCTTTTGGCAACCCCTGGAGTTAAAGATTCCAAGGAGCTTCTGGGAACAGTATCCCTGGCACTAATGAAGTAGATCAAAGATGATTATTTCTTTGTATATGAAGAAAGTAACAGCTACTTTTTTCACCAGGCATTCATAAAAAAATCTGAATTCAGATAAAAGTCTGACATTTCTTATCCCTGTAGCACACCATGGACAAGGTTAAGAAGTGCGGAGGTGAGCGGTTGCACTCACACATCTTTAAAACAATGATCTGAAGGGATGTTTACGTACAGTACGTGTTTGGCCATAGCGATTCTAACTAACCTTTGAAGACAGATGGTGGATCCCCAAAGATATCAAACTCTGCGGTAAAGACAACGTAAGCCACAAAGGACCAAGACGTGGCATAGAAAAACAAGCGCCAGGCACTTTCTGGCATCTTCTCGATGCTGCCTTTCACTAGATTACAGGCGGTGGCGGCCGGCTGTTGGGAAAAAGGAAACAAAAGATTAAAAGACATTGTCAGATACACTTGGGGGAATTTTTTGGCGTTGGATTATAACATCCTACTTAAGGAAGCATTTTGGGATGGAAGGGGAGCTGGCAAGATTACGTATGCAACTGTTTTTCAAGAGAATGAAATTTCAAGTGATTCCAAACACTAACAGGAAATAATAATTTGACTGGTTTCGTTTTGACTTGAAGACTAAGTTTACTAGGTTCTGCTTCATAAGCACTGAGTGTATTCATAAAGTGATCATGTCAAACACAAGGTTTCATCAACTGGTGGTAAGGCAAGGGCAAGGGCAAGGACCTGGGTAGTGCGGCATAACCATTGAGTACATTGATCCAACGGACGGTATCTGGCGTTAGGACGTCAGACGTTCAGGCTAACAAAGGTGCTCCCTTGAAAATGACCTCACTCATTACATGTACTGTACATGTATTGCTGCAATATTTTGGGGGTAAAATTGTATCCTACGAGATATACGTGTACATGCCTTCACTGTTTGATTTACATGTACATGTAGGTACAATGTACTAATGCAACTGATACCTTTCTTGGAACTTGACACTGGACAGCTGTATGAGGGTTATGCATGGGGTCAGATACATACTGTCATTGCTTGTGAACTACAAACTACATATATTTTGCACTTTTATTAAATAAAGTGGTGTAATAACAACTGCATTGTATTTCTTTTTAAAGGCAGGGTATACCTTTGGTATTTGGAACCGTACGTTTTTTTATCCTACATAAGTTATCACACAAGTGCGAGTGTAATACGGGAAAATATAGTGCTTCGGCATCCCACATATCCCACGAGGCCGTAATTTGATGAAGAGCAAAAGCTGCAAAGCGCAAATTTTAAAACGTCATTTTGCACTGTCCGTATATGGAGCATGACGCATGATACTCAAAATACGCTGAGTGCAATATAGACTACTTGGAGTATGATATGGTTTATTATCACACTGCTGTTGAGCAATCTGATTGGGAAATTAGCAAGTAATGGAAGATAAAATTGTAGATATATACCATAAAACTAAGCTCTGAAAACATTGTTTCAAAAGATGTTAGCGTTCTTGAGATATCAACGAAAATCTACAGCAGGTTATTTCCATGCAGAAGGATCCGGAAATGCTGAAAGTGAAACTGCATGTTTTTTATTCTGTGAAAAAGGCTTCATGCCTGAAGCCTTTCTCAGATTCAAATATTTTAGCGAGAAATTACCCCTTTCTCAAAAACTATGTTACTTCAAAGGGAGTTGTTTCTCACAAGTAAGTTTTTATGGTCATATATTGTGGGAGTAATTACCAAAAGTATCCCCCCTCCCTCCCCCCACTGCCTTTAAATAAACCCCTTCCCCTAAAACCACCTGAAACAACCACAACATGTAGTGATTAGGAACAGTGAAAATGTTCATATATATCGCACAGTGTACACAGGCAGCTTTCTCAAAACAAGTTTTGTTTCAAGGATAAGGGCGTTATCGAATTAGCAGCTGTGGCTGTGGCTGAGGGCAGTACATGCGGGCTGTCGCAAACACACTGTGAATCCTCTATGCTGATTGGAACATACATGTATGCAAGCTGGCGCGCTATTGTCATGTCGCGTGCAGCGGCCATGGCTGCAGAGTTGTAAAACACCATAAACGAGCGCTGTTCGGATTAGTGTATACCACATAAAAATCAAGACAATCTTAAAATGACAATTAAATGACTTTTGAGATTTGCCCCTTTTTTCCAAATCAGGCGTTGATAAAAAAATCCCCAGGATTTTGTTATCTTCCATACACACAATGTGGCCTATAATATGTGCCTGCATGAACTCTAGGCTCTGTGGCTTTATTTTTTTATTTTTGTAAACATGTGATGTCACAGGTTACATCTATCCTGTTGGTAAGTAATCGGGTCACACGTATGCATACATGTATCTGCTGCTCCACCAAAGTTTTTGCAACTTTCGGCTCCAAAGCTGCCATATGTTTGTGTATAATTTTACCCCAAATCACCCAAATCATCGTTCAAAGGCATTTCTTATGACAGAAACTTGTCATTCTGAAAAAGACCTCAAGTCTTTGAAGAACTTATGTAAAAACCAAGTCCAATTATTAAACTTGTCTTGCATAAATCATCAAAGAAAAACTAGCTCAATGCAACTCCAATGGCGTGGCTTACAGTGGAATGACGTCACACTTCTCGCGGCAATAAATCTTGGTTTCGGTTATTTTGGGAGTCAGTCTCCTGTGTGTAACTGCGTCGATCATTTTAGGCCATTTTCTTTTTCGTTTAGCTAACCATATCTTTACATTATGCATTATGACTACTTAAATAGCAGACAGTCACGTATGACGTCCGTTCAAGCAGATCTACAAGTACAGTCTCTATATATAGGCCTACACCAGTACTGGCCTACACTAACTGTACAACACATGTGGGTGTGAAATGTTCATTTTTATTTCTCACAGCTTTGTGTAAAGAAACCAAACACCCTGTTCTTATCTTGATGATGTTGTCCATGCAGATGAACACCTACGTATCATTAACTTTTTTAACAGGCTTGTTGTGACATTGGAACCAGTTGAAAGACCTCGGGTTAATTAATCTTAGATGCTAATACACTCATTGATGTATTGATCAAACACTGGTGGGTTCACTGTAGCTAAATACAAACAAGTGTTCATTATAGCCTTGTTCAATGATTGTACATGGTGTGAGCATGGTGTAAGCAAACACATCAGATGAATGGAAAACTAGCTTGCAGTGTGCTTAGTGTAGAAACTAAAATACTAAGTACAAAGCACACTAATTACTGTACAATTTACATGTACACACAATGTGTTCTGAGAAAACCAGGCCTGGAGTTTGATCTTTTTAGAGTCATCAAGGCCGTTTTCATTTTGTAAAGGGCAAAATCCACTGGAAAATTTTACAGTCTTTGGGAAACTTTTGAAGGGGCACCAAGGCCAAGACCAGGACAACAGCGGCTATGGCCTCCCTGTTTATTGTTTATTTATTTATTTATTTATTTATTTATTTATTTATTTATTCATTTATTTCTTCTTTATACTGGGTGTCCCACTCAGTGCTTATAATGCACTGATCTCCCATGGGTCCCAGCATCATGATGTATACAGTTTTAAAATACACGAAGAAAGAAAATTATGTAATTCTCTGCCTGGAAAACCATGAAAACCTATTAAAGGGGCCGTGTTGTCATGATTATAGCAGGCCTGTGGCTGTGCATGAAAAGATGAACTCTCACCCAGATACATGTACTGCACATGCACGCGCTTGCGGTCAAATCACAAAGGGTGTCGTCTTTGTCAAACTGTGATGTGACCGCCGGCGCGCACGCGGGTGTAGTAACTGGGTTATTCCATTTACTGCTACAATCATGACCACACAGCCCCTTCAATGTACACAATTAATCATGGCTTGATAGACATGTACCATAAATACTTAATCCGTTGATGTACTTTAAATTAAACACATAGTTCACATGGGCATCCCTGGCACATATAAAAACCAACCACGTGGTTCAAGCTATGTGCCTCTGAACACAAATTATGCACATCACAGTTGTGCATTAAATAAGGAGCTTCAATTCACAGCATCAACCTTTAGTCTGTGTGACCGTTGAGTGGTCCTTGCTCTGCAGTGGTACGCATTTAGCATCACACTCCGTGGGAGGGAATCCCGTGTGATAGTTAGACTGCTGTGTCTCGTACAAAATGTACAAAAATATGGTGTAAACAAGTATGGTGTACCCTTCCTCCATGATTGTATCTTTACAATACTGGTAATATACAGTGTACATGCACATTTAAATACACAATTGTACTCAGTATGTAAACATGTACTGTACATTTTTACCAATACCAGTATAAATCATTTGTACACAGTGAAGGTGTACATGTATACTGCTGCATTGTGTAAATCACAAACAGCTTTGTGATATATGGTGATACTTGTAACTGATTTGTAGCATGCCCTACAAAAGATGTACAGATTGTCATTAAAACCCTAACCCCCTAAGTATATTTACTAGTAAAATCAGTCCTCATCCCATCAAATTCCAACACCATGGAAAAACACTGCTAGTACACAGTACACAACCCATCAAATCCCAACAGAACACATTCTGCATTAGTACCCATCCCATCAAATCACAACAGGTTCTTACCTGTTGGGATTTGATGGGTTGAGTACTCTTGGCCTAATACAAAGTATGAAGACTGTGGGCATGCAGTGCCTTACCCATCAAATCCCAACAACTGTTTCAGTGCAGATATTTTTTATAAATTTAAAAGTGAATACATTGTCCACTGCTCAGTGCATAAAACATGCAGCACATACAACCCCCAGCACCTTACATGCCTTATCAGTTGTTTATTTACCCTAATCCATTGCAATAACCAAAAAGACTACATGTACATTGTTAACTGACCAGCAGGGAAAACAGACAACACACAACTTCACCTCACCCACTCCATCAAATCCCAACACTGTTACCCTAGGCCTGCAGGCCTCATCCCATCATATCCCAACACTGCACAGTACACATACCATCAATTCCCATCAAAACCTGCTGTTGGAGTTTGATGGGATGGGGGTTGTTAGGGTTTTAAAGTGGTATTCACAGAGTAAACAGAATCTAAGATAATGTATGATAACATCCTTGGTTATGTTTTTTTTTGTCTTGAGTATCTACAATAATTATGTTTTCAATTCTATTTGATGTTTAAACTTGGGTTGATTTCAAACTGTAACCGTATCTTACATAGTAATCATCTTTGGCTTTAGGCCAAATAAAAAAAAATACCAGTTGATCGTCCCCGCCCGCATCCTTTTTTGAGGCCGCATCCTTTTTTTTACTATTTTTTATTTTCGATTTTTTTCCTCAAAAAGACAAAATAAATTAATTTTTTTTTTTTTTATTTTATACTTAGTTTTTACTTACCGATCTTTGAAAATTTGAAACAACAAAACGTGGGTCTGGGAAACACAGAAACCGCATTTTTTGCGGGGGACTTCCGACTAACGATCGTTGGACTGCATGCTACACCAGCCGCTGCATGCAGGATCAGATCGACGCATGCAGGCGGGGCGGCATGGCTCACACGGTGGTGCAGTGCACGATCATACAAAGCAGCCTTGCTACCATGGGAGCTGAGCACGCCGTATAGAATGGCATGGCGAGATCGGTCACCTCTGGGAATGGGGTTGAGCTCCGTGGTTACGATGACAGTTCAACTCGACCGTTGAGACAACTCGACCGATTATCTTGCGGTTTTAAATTTGGTCGAGTTGATTTGACCGATTGTTTATCAATAGCATTTGTGTGTCGAGTTGGTCGTCACGCGACACTGCCGCGTCGCTGCTGCTGACCCACGCATTTAAATCGCCACACATGGGATCAGCAAACGGATATACCACAAGTAAAGCGGTGATTTTAAACTGAAAAATTTGTGGGTTTTTTTAAGTAAAATGCTTGGCGGCCATCTTGGAAAAAAAATAATAAATAAAAAATAAAAAGGCCCGCATCCTCCTCATTTTGAAAAAAACCGGACGATCAACTGGTATTTTTTTTTATTTGGCCTTACCTCATGAAGTGGAACAGTCCAGGTTTCACCTCGTGAGTATATATTCTACTTCACTGTACTCATATGCATCCAACATTTATATATTATTATCATTATTATTAGCAACCAATAAAAGCTAAAATGATCTTATTAAAAAAACAAATAAAAAATTACTTAAATGGGCTGTGTTGCCATGATTAAAGCAGTAAATGGACAAACCACAAGGCACGCAGTGTGCAGTATCTGGGGGAGAGTTCATCTTTCCATACAAAGCCACAGGCCTGCTATAATCATGACAAAACATCCCCTTAAAGTAGTTTTTAATTTGTTTTTTAATAAAATCATTTAAGCTTTTATTGGTTGCTGATAATAATGATAATATATAAATGTTGGATGCATATGAGTACAATGTAGCAGAATATAGTCACGAGGTGAAACCTGGACTGTTCCACTTCATGAGGTAAGCCAAATTAAATGAACAGACCAGATTTCACCATGTGATTATATTCTGCAACATTGAATGAATAAAAGGCATCCAATATTTGTCTGTGTGCTCAAAGCATCCTTTCAATATGGGTTTAATGACAGCAAGAGTCCAAGAATTAAACACCATTGGACAGGCCTATCCAATATTAAATTGTGGATTATTGCGACACATTGCGGTAATAAATACATGGCAAAATAATGGATGACAAGTGGTGTGGTACATGTACATGGATACATGTAATAACTAACAGTCATCATCCTACAGTACTAACACAAATAGCTGTATGGACATCTAGCATTACATGTACATATACATGTACATCACAGTACATTGTGATGGCTGCCAGATGGAGTGGCTTTGAAAAATACTTCTGTAGGTAAGTGTAGATGAACTCCATACCAAGTAAATCATGGCAATCTACAAATGTACATTTCTGAATAAGCAACTGCGGCTGGATCACCGCGTGAACTAGATTAGTCTTATAAATTCGTAGGACTCTTCCTCTGTGCTGTACACAGATACAGAGTCCAAGCTGTGAGGGTTTATCTCTGGGGAGGCAAATTTTCATTATAGCTCCATAATTCCAATCTTACCTGTGGGAAGCTACTAATCTCACCGGATTAACATTCCATAGTCGCATAGCGTTTCTGGCTGTGGGTTTTGGACGTCAGATAATCCTCATAAATCCATTACTTTGGAGAAATAATTCAGCTCTCAACGTTAACAAGTTTCCTTTTTGTTCATTCTCTGAAACATGACTTCCATGCATACGCACAAATAGCGTGTTGGCACAGGATGGTTGCACGTATGTCGTCCATAAGTTTAGTGCTGTTCGGTGAGTGTACAGTGATGCGCGAACACACGCGTACATACGCACGATGAACTGTGTTTAAAGTTTGCAGAAATGTTTTTAAACGTTGAGAGCTGAATTATTTCTTGAAGATTATGGATTTATGAGGAATATCTGACGTCCAAAACCAACCCTCAATAATTGTATGCGGCCATGGAATGTTAATCTGGTGAGATTAGTAACTTCTTACAGGTAAGATTTGAATTACGGAGCTCTGAAATTTTACCGGCCCAGAAATGGACCCTAATGTCCAGGACGTCAGTGTAGCATTTATAGGAAAGTGAAGGCCTCCAGGGCTACAGTACATGTGAACATTGAAGCATAGGATGCCTTTAACACCTCCCTTAGCAACAGCCGCATCGGCAGCTGCCAATATGGACATGGCCTAAGCATCTACATGGATGTACAATCAAACTTGCAAGTAGGTGTACGTACATGTTATATAAATGTGTAATACATCATTGACTGTCCCATCCCAAACCAACATTCCATGAGTGAATACTCATTGCATGGCATGTCGGCCTATACTTGCTAAAGGGATACTGTCCCTTTTGTAAGATGTTTTTTAAAGGCATGGTATACCTTTGGTATTTGCAACCGTATGTTTGTTTCCATCCTATATAATTGTAATACCATAAAACTAACCTCTGATTATTTTATTTCAAAAGATGTTAGCGTTCTTGAGATATGGGAAATCTGGAGCGGTTATTTCCATGCAGAAGGATCCCCAAAAAGCTGAAATTGCATGTTTTATATTACGTGAAAAAGGCTTCATGCCCAAAACCTTTCTCAGATTCAAATATTTTAGTGAGAAATTACGTCTTTCTCAAAAAAACTATACTTCCAATGGAGTCGTTTCTCACAATGTTTTATATTAACAACAGCTCTCCGTTGCTCTTTACCAAGTAAGCTTTGATGGTCATTTATTTTTGGAGTAATTACCAAAAGTATCCCCTACATATCCACTACATGTAATTAAACAACTCCGCAACAATTAAAAGATCTACAAAGAGACCAAACATCTTAACGCTGCTGCGGCTAATTTCATTAGTTTAGATACAAAGGTAACTTTTTCGTCACTTTCATAAGGACTCTATCTCTTGCATGACAAAACTAAACTTGACCTTAGAGCCTTAATTTTTTCAGTTGGTTTAGGAATGGGCAGGGAAAACATTGCATGTACATGTATTGTCTTCTTGTGTAGGTTTCAACACAGTGTTGCTTTAGACTGTTGTAACAACACAAACACATACATGTAGCGTTCTGGGAAAACTCTGATTGACGTCAGAGAAATCAGGTGGGAGACTGAAGTAATGTGACATGCATGTATGTATGCCTTCATTGCCTTCGTTGCCCCTGGTCATTGCCTTGGTGTTCCCTGAAATTTTTCCAATAGAAATTTACAAATTTCCTCATAGAGGTGCCCTTTACCTTTCAATCAGGCCTGTCTGCGTAGGAAGTTTAATGTGAATGATGACAACCCCTTTTTTAAGTGCAACTATTAATATCCCTCCTGTGCATGTGTTCCACAAACTTCCACAAAATTGCCTACCCATTACATCCGTGGTGCATTTGCATGCATTCCACAAACTTTTGCATGTTCTTGTGAAGAGTAGTGCACAAGTACCACAAAGTTCTGAAATAAACTAAGTCCCACACTGAATAGTTACTGCAGGATTATGTGGAACTGACCTGATATGCTCTCACAGTGTCTTGTTTTCCAGATGCCATGGGACTACATCATGTGGTTTCTATGTTCTTCAAAATTCCATAGTTTTACTTTGTGGAAGCGGATCAAAATTCCACAATTTGCTGTGGTATTGGGTGGAATAGCATTGTGTTCTAAAGCAGTTGTTCTCCAAAATTCCACAACTGTGGAACTCCATGGAATAAATGGGTTTTGGACAAAAAGTGCACTGATTGTAGAAGGGTTTTAAGAGTTAATTTATATACTACTAAGTTAAATAATAGGGGCGATTTACGACACAGTGCTCCTTCTACAGGTTACCCAGTGGAATCCATTTTCCCCAAAAGCAGTCCACTAAAAACAGTCACAATCTTCACTCATCACCACACGGGCAGTTTGAGACCTTTAGTCACTAGTACTCAGCAACAAGTAGAGCCATGGAACGAAGCAAAGCAATACCAAAAGAATACCAAATAAATTGTAAATTGTACATGTACATTACCAAAATTTCAAAATTAAAGTGAATATTGCGACAAACAAAATATGAGATAACCCCATTACATAAAATTACGAAAAACAGGCACGAACATTGCACATTACATCATTGTAGATAACCAACCTTTGACCTCAGTGCACCCTTTTTTGCATTCAACTTGTGCCCAGATTTTGCTTGATGTTTTTTTTTAACCTTGATTTTTTATTAATTTGTTTTAATAACCACTCTTCCAAAGACCTTTATGTCACTAGTACCAGCAAATGAAGATATTGCTTTGCGACCAAAGCTGTTAAATTTAATGAGCAAAGTCATACGATGGCCTGAGATCAATTGGTAGCTACAATAAATACAGTAATACAAAAGTTTGTTCAGGTCTACAGTACACTGTACACGTCTTAATGTATTTTTATGTATGTACATGTACGTAGTTTGGGCCATAAGCATCCATTGTACATGTACGGTGTTATACATGACTCAGGGAACAATATCATCAAGGAATTTTGCGCTACTGAACACATTTTGTGCACACTGAATGCTACTGCAAATGTTGCAGGCCTGGTTGCTTCTTCTTGAAAGGGCAACGGCACCGAGGCATTTTCTTCTTGATAAAGGGCACCTCTATGAGGAAATTGTAAACTTCTATTGGAACATTTCAAGGGCACCAAGGCAATGACCAGGGGCAACGGAGGCAATTGCCTCCGTTGCCTCTGTGAAGTATCAGGCCTGATGTTGGGTTAGCTAATGAGGATTTTAGAGTAGCAACTGATTGATTTTGTGTAGCATTGTTGCTTTGCTAAACAGGGGGAAAAAAATCGTTCACTGCATGTACATTAAATACGGAAAATTTGTACATACATACAGTATGTATCACAGTGTGAAGTCATGACCTGTAAGACCGAGACTGAGATCATAGAGCTACATACTGAAACCAAGACCTTGAAATCCAAGGCGGGGGTGGGGGGGGGGGTAGACCAACACCCATACCTGAGAACACCAAAAAAGGTTGAGATTGAGGCCAGGTCTCCAGACCTACAACACTGATTAGGCCAACAGTATTGTATGCACATAACAAACATGTTCATTTTCTCAGTTAACAGTATCTTATATATTTAATACAGCTTACAATTTCAACCTGATAGCTTGCTATTGTTCAACTGCCAAAGTTCAACTCAGATTTATTAAAAGGAGCATTTCTTATCACCTATTCTTTGGTCTCCGGTATTACGACACAATGGACTGTGTGTTTTTAATATAATCTCTGAATCTAAAATCCGTAGAACTCTGATCAGGGGCACTATCTGAAGCCAGGGTGGTTTAGTAACCGCAGGGTTTTTATAAATTTCCCTCAGCTGTGTGGGTGGGCAGAGGTCGGTGCTCCGAAAAATTGACAAGGGGAAACGGGAAAATATAGTTAAGGGAAACCACACACTCACTTTTAAAGGAATAGGTTAGCAATGTCTCTCAGAATTATTCAATTAACTTTGCAAAAGCCACCAGGGCCTGGTTCAACTGGTTACTACGGCATTCTGTGCTCAGAAATCGGAATGGACCTCAAGTCGATCCCTAACTCACACCGACAGACCTTGTATACAAGAAAAGTTACAACACTTTCTTGATCTTGTTACACAACTGTTGCATGTATAACAGTTTTTGGAGGTTGTTTTTACCCATCTTTTCGCGTAACACTTGCATCTCAGAAGAAGAAAAGTTCTCTATCCCATGTCGTTCATGTCATTGTTAAAAATCACAATACGACCTGAAGTAAACAGCACCCTCTTCTGTTAATTTTTCTCCAACTGTCAATTTCTAGAAATTGGTTTGTTCCAATTTTGTAGGGTTTTAAAACTAAAAAATCTGAACGATTCAGATTAAATCGGAACATTGGCAGGTATGTTAGAGCCATTCGAAAATACCAACATTTTTACAGTCGTGTAATTAATGGAAGACTTTTAGGCTGGGGGGGGGGGTTACTACATGCATGTTGATACCAACAATCTCAGTTTTTTTTTAATACTACTTTGGAGGGAGGAGAGTCTTAAAAGCACTACTGTAAAGTCTCTGTAAGACCTACACTGTAATGAAGGAAAGAATTGATGAGACCTAATTAAAACTACTTCTCCTGACCCTTTGCGTGCACTTCACACGTACGTCACACCCACGTCACACGCATCAATTGTGCCATGCTGACCATTTTGGGAGTCAACGGGTAAGCGTGTAAATGCCACATCACCTAAAATTTGTACCACACTGTATTTAACACACAGGAGCATAGACTACTAAAATGGCGCAACCAAGATTATTGGGAGAATGACGTCAGGTGAATGGGTCAATACACAATATTAGTATAAGTAGCAAAAATTTACAGGTGGAGAGCTTATTGCACAAAAGTACATTAGCTTATGGCTGCATTAGTGTGTAAGCAAGAAACACTTTGAATGAACTACATGTAAAACAAAAATATTTCTTAACTTTTGAAACTGCACAGCCCAACTCTTCACTTACATGTACAAAATATACAATTAATGTACCTGTACAAACATATATATGTACAGTCTGTAGTTAGTAAAATTGACTATAATGATCAATTAATTCCTTTGTTGCTACTCTATCTCACATCTTTCAAGACAGTTTGATGACAGAACATGTGAGCAAACTCAAGAAATCTGGGCAAGTCCTCACAAATCAGATTTTCAGCAAAGTCACAGAGAGAGAGAGTGTGTTATCACAGTGATGACAATTACATGTACTTGCCAAAGAGTACATCTTCAATGTACAGTGCATACAATGTACATGTACAACATGATCACAGTGCTAAAAATAAAAAGGTCAACGCATGGTACAATGATCATAAATGGTTTCCAATTTCTTTTATTCAAGTAAATCAGTAGTGGTTGTCAAAACAAGCATTTTTACTATTCAGGAACATCTCAATGACCTCTCCCCCCCCCCCCCCCCGGCATTTAGACAATGCATGGCCTACATGCTAGGGTTCAGCTAGAACTTAAGGCATCTATGACTGCTGTAAATTGAAGAAAAAAAAGTGGAGTAGAAATTAAATGAAAACAAAAAACATGTACCCCACATTGTTCTGGCTCCTCACTTCCTGTTATTTGTACAATGTACCTGTACATTTGTACAATGTCTATCCACAAACTTCACAGAGCAATGTGCACTTCTGTCCAATGACGGCTTACAAATGTATCTTTTTCTATCCCACGTCTATTCATGAATAGTTTAAATATTCAAAATCTCTCCATCTTTTTCTTAACACTGCTTCCTTGCAATGATCTCAGGGTTCTGCCCAGGATTTTTCAATACTGAGGGGCATTCTGGACCCAAATTTTGCAAGTTTGACTGAAGCACGCTGAATTGAAACCAGATCCTCGGAAGGTTTTTTTTATTTGATGTTTACGTTTGGTTTGAAAAGCTCTACTGTGCAATCTGGAGCATTTAAAAGGGTTTTACATGCACATGTATGTTATGATTTTTTTGTGAATTTTATCTTAAATCTGCCTGTAATTTGTGCATATCAGCCTGATACGCTGGCTTGTGCACGAGGAAAACCCTGGATGTAATGTTATCCCATTACTGTTTTTATAACCGTCATTTTCTCTATTCATCTGAACGACTTATGTATCCTTAGTCCCTACACTGTAAATCCATACACATTGACAAACAATGTACTGCGTAACCTGCTGAAAGGAATTACATGTATGCTACAGGTGATGAGTCATCTCCACATGGGAAGATGTTGTGGCCGTCTTAATGGATGCGGGAGTATCTTAAATGCCAGACAGTGGCTCATTGAGCAAACTGCATAGAGAGCCACATGAGGCTGTCTTGGATAGCCTGGTGCCCTGTACTCTATGAAAACTCAGGCTATATTCCTATTCAGCCACAGGGTATCTTTTTTTTTTGTGTCGTCCCCCCAGGGGATTCTTCTGGCTGAATTACTCAAATTTTTCTTCTTTGAAGGTGCCGCTGGCACAAAGAAACCCTGACTTGACAATGCCAAGAGAACAAAGATTCTCTTTATTGTATTGTCCGTTTTGTATCTCAACTGAGAAATTGTCAAATTAACGCAGATGAATTGCAAGACATCCCATATATGTACGGCATAGGAGTTGTACATGTACTAAACACGGAACCATGGCTCGATTGCCGGCCCACTCTGACTTACATGTACCTCCATCGAGCCAAAATACAATGAATGAACAATGGTGGAAGCTTCTCGATGCCTCGTAATCCTCTTCTTGGAACAAAAGGACAAAGGTATATATAATCAGGGATTACACAAAAACTACCTCTCAATGGCCACAAAATGCGACTATATTCACGACCTTTTTGTGTCTTTGTGTGGGCGAATCTAAGCGTTAGACGGTGTGTGTGGGATCTGTGCATGCTCCGAAGTTGAAAGCGACCTTAGCTTCGTTGGTCCGAGATTACATAAAGGCGTCACATGACGACCTCAATTTCCAGGCAGGGGAAACATTTGCGTGTATTAACGTCATCCGGTTTCAACTGGTTAAGGTCCCTCAAACTCAAGCCACTTCGGCTACGGCTGTGGCTGTTGGCTGAAACGACAATGTTGGGGAATGGGACTTTTCAACATTCCAGCCATGGCCACTGCTGTAGCAATCAATTCGGACTATGGCCTTATACACCAACCATCAAACATACATGAACTCTATCAGAGGTCCCGCTCCCGTTTCAACAGTGAAGCCCAACTGCCAAAGTACTGTAAGTTTAACAATTGCATGCCACCAAATTTTTCAAACAATAACATTTTCACATTTATTACTTCAAAGCTTTGAAAATCTCTACGGATTTCAACACTCAAGTTGAAGGAATCAGAATATATTCTTTACTTCTGCTGCATAACGCTGCATTCGGTAGTGGGTAAAGTTTTAAAGCAATCACCACCTGTAACTCAAACGTTTTCAAGGGCCAGATTTTACAAGGAACATGGAGACAATTTCCTCAGTTCCTGCTGCTTGCTTCAAGCCTGGTTAACTCCCACTCCAAGCTTGCTCAAATATGGGAATTTCATGAAGGTCAAAGAGGCCTCTGCCCTTTAACCAGGTCTTTGCCTTCGCAACTGTGCCTTTAAAATATGTTCAAAATACCCTGTCTGATGTCCGATGAAAGTCCCCTCAGAAGCCCCTCGTCTCATGGCCTTTCCCTATTGAACCAAATCAGCTGACATCATCACCACAATAAATCTTGATTGTGCCATTTTGAAAGTCGGTTTCCCCGGTTTGCCCATTTCAGGCCAGGCGCGCGCGTTAACACCCTGACCATAATTTTACATGCACTTTGACTCCCAAAATGGCAGACCATGGGCAAACAATAGCCCTGTGTGACATCAGTGTAAGGGGCCAATACTTGATGACTGGACGATGTTAACGTATGGAGGTAGAAATAGACTACCTCCATGGTTACTACAAAGCTTGATTCAAAACTCTATTCTAGAATTGCTTGAAACTCTTCTTTTTTCCTCCGCATATACATGTAATTCTGGAATGGAGGAAACCATTTTCCATGACCCGGAAACTCAACATTTCAATGGGAATATTTCAAGGAAACTAAAAACAAGTTGAGGGCCAAGGCTGAAAAGATGGCCTCCGATATTTAAAGACTGAAGTATTGGCATGAACGCTGGGAAAGCGCTTATCTTGTGGACTTGCCAATAAGAGGTTTACAATCAATTACCAAAAATGACGGATGCCGCTCAAAAGCAAATCAAATTTCTTCCCAGACTTCTATACAATTATTGTACACAGCTTTGCTATCAGGCAACGTACATGTATGAACGCTCTCTTTGCAGTGCTATCCAGACCTGATTGCTTTGTTCTTGAAAGGGCAAGGGCATCAGGGCATTTTCTTCTTGATAAAAGGCACCTCTATAAAGAAATTGTAAATTTGTACCGGAACATTTCAGGGGCACCAAGGCAATGACCAGGGGCAACGGAGGCAATTGCCTCCGTTGCCTCTGTGAAGTATCAGACCTCAGCATGGTGTGGCCATCTTGATTTTTCTCCAATCCAAATCACCAGTAACCAAACTGAGGCTAGAAGTAAATATACATGTACACTGGTTCCTTTTTTGTGCAATGAATAAAGCATTTGTTACAGTTATTTGATACAGGGAAAGACCAAGATGGTGGCAGCATGATAAAGGTCTATTGCTTACTATGAGCATTTTGATCATGCATGGGTTTGATAAAAACAACTCAATAGAAGTCCTAATAGCAATGCTGCTTCAAAAAGGCCAGCACAAGCTCATGTTCAGTGCGTACTATTCTCGACCTGGTTGGGCCTACATCAAGGATTTCTCTTAATTCTCCCATAGTATGGATTTTTTTCTTCCTTATTAGGCAACATCTCTGTACGTTTTTTACACAAAAGCAAAGCGAGGCCATCCTCACTCTGTCAAAACACCATGTGATACCAATTTCCAGGCTGGCATACATGTAGTTTATCTAGTATCATTCAAAACCACAGTAGATGATCGTAAATGGTCAGACAGTAGGAAGGTTAGCCAAATTATTATTACACGTATGTAAACAAATTATGTATAAAAAAAACATGTACCTATACATGTAATTGTCAAGGTTTTCCTTTGTTTCAACGTCAAATTTCAAAAAAAGTTAAGTTGCCATGCACTCATTGTTCTGTATATTTAGTGCTTTTGTTTTTCAACTCTGGAGAGAACAATGACAAAAAAACAAGCAATAAGCAGGAAACACGCGTTTCATTTTAGATGTAAGTCCATGTGTTCCCTTCAACTACATGTACACTGTATGTACATCCTTCACTGAACGCACAGACGTGTGTGCATGATGAATAAAAGAAAACTGAGAAGTCCTTGAATAAATTCTGTAATGTGGAGCGCATGGGAAAGCTAACTTGAAACCATGTGGACTAACTGGTGCTGTAGTGGACAGGATGAGCCCCCCTTTTTTTTTAGCACGGCGGTTTTAGCATGCTAATTCGACTATCACAGTGTGTCCATCATTCAAAATCATTAGATTAGGTGGTACTTGTATACTGTACCATGCATTAAGGCATTATGTACATGTGCAATGTAGCTTCCTGATTGTCATAAGGTACTGCAAGCCTTATAAACGTACTGTACAGTGTATGTGTGCTGAAACAAAGAATAGTTGTGCAAAGCTGGTATGATCAATGTTTGAATGCTGCACAAACTACAGGTCTTGTGTTAAAATAAAACAACTAAAGCTCTTAATTTTGCACACTGAGGCAGTCAAGTTGACTAAAATTGATAATTAGGAATGCATAATTTATGTGTATACTGTACATGTACATGTACATGATGTACATGTACATGTACATTTTATACACAAACAAAAACACTGCAGACCTGACTGCTTCGTTCTTGAAATGGTAAGACCACCAAGGCATTTTGTCTTGATAAAGGGCACCTCTATGGACATTGTAAATGTCTATTGGAACATTTCAAGGGCACCAAGGCAACTGCCTCCATTGCCTGCATGAAGTACATGTATCAGGCCTGCACTGTGTTGAAGTTGAAGGATGGTCTATTCAAATAGTGTAAGTATTTTTAAGGCTTAGTACTGGACTACAGAAGTGTGTGACCATGGATTTTGTCTGTGTGGCTGTGGTGAAATAAATTCTTTGAATAAAATTGTAATTAGCGACCCAGTGTGAAGACACACAACTCAAACTCTAATGTACATGTACTGTACTATACACTAAAATGAATGAGGATGCACACTAAGCATCCTCATGCTGTCATCAGGTCATCCATGGAAGAAAATTAACATTGGACACAACGCCACAATGAAGGTGGTTTTTTCATACAAAACTAACGCAACCAAATTGAGGTTGACAGAGTTTATAATCTATAGTTTTTACTAAATGGATTTAGCTCTTGGCACAAGGGTATCATCATTACTGTATCATACCGAGTGTCTTTAGTATTAACAAATACATGTAGCTCAATTGTTAGGTAATGTACTGCATGTACTTGTGCTGAAACAAACACACATGTAATACAAGTACAAATTAAGCTTAAAGGGGTTGTGTCGTCATGATTATTGCAGGCCTGACGCCGTGCATGAAAAGTCTTACCCAGATACTGCATATACACGCGCGCTTGTGGTTAACTCACAAAGGGTGCCATTTTTGTCAAACTGTGATGTGTCTGCTGGCGCGCACCTACGCGTAGAAACCCGGTTATTCCATTCACTGCTTTAATCATGACAACACGGCCCCTTTAAATGTACTTTGCAGAGTGCTGGACACATGACTTACATACATAGATATTTACACTACTAATGGTGTTTGTTATTTCCAAATCCATTATTAATTCAGTTAGTATTGAGAGTTACAAAGAGAAATTTCCAGTAGGTTTTTTTAAAGATTTGTACAATGTGACTTTAAAAAAAACCCAGAATACTCGGCAATGTGTTCTAGCTAAGATGAATTTATAATGTAATGGACTTTTGAATATGATGAACCAGCCAGCAAAGTGCAAGGCTAAAGGAACCCGGGAAATATTTTACTGTTAGATGCACTATGGTACAATCCAGGGCATTTTAGAGACATTTCACACAGTATTCTTTTTTTTTTACCCATTTTAGATTTAGCATCAGCCAGTTGAGTAAGTTCTGAAAGAACTGCAAAATATTTTATTGCAATCGGATATTATCTTCCATTGTGTATTTAAGAATGATTATTAAGTGTAGATTTTGTTTTAACCTATGAACTATTTGACCATTCCACTGTGGTTATGAATGGTTACAGTAGATAAAACATAAACCAGCCTGCAATACACTGTATGATATCACGTGGTGTGGTGAATGCATTTACAGTGAAGTCCGTAGTGTCAATAGTTCTTTCCGTGTACTGTTGTAAATTTAGACAACTCGTGCAGTCAACTGGTTTCAAATGGTCGGTCAACTCCCTGGAAATTTTGTTACAAAATGTGGCAAGGTGTGTTTTATTCAACATGCAGCAATAAAAAAAAAAAGTTCAATCTTCTTGATAATCTGATTTCATAATGAACATGTCATTCTTAGTTAATATGTTGACATCGCAGAGTCACAAGGGCCCAATTTCATGTCCCTGCTTACCGCCAGAATTCTGCGCTTACAGACCCCTGTAAAGCATGTGAAGTGATGGGCTGTAAGCGCAGAATTCCGCGGTAAGCAGAGCCGTGAAATTGGGCCCAGAAGGATCCAGGAAGGAACAAGGTATTGGAAATCTTTCAGGAAAACAATAGTCAATTAAAAAAAAAAAAAGTTGACTGCATGGCCTTCACCTGAAATGATGACAACAATTACACCTGATCAACTTCCACTTGTAAGTTCCTGTGGCCTCCACTTGTCATTATTCCATTGTAAGGATGAGTATGTTTTTCAATCGGAAGAAAAAGATGAGACCGTTTTATTTCATATTTTTGTTGATTAACTAGAATTCCTGGCAACCTGATTTGTATTTTATGTTCTATATTTGTTTCTACTTCAAATTTTACCCTATCCTCCCCCCTCCCCATGCCATACGTTGTACCACTCTGTATTTTGTTTTGTTTTCTGAAAATATCCTACAGTACAACACATGCACATCAAACATACATCTTTCAGCATCAATGCCAAAATACTTTTGGGGTAAGAATGGGAAAATCCACAGCCGTTTAGCTGTTCAATACCGAGATCATCCTAGAAAAATCAGCCAAACCACAATGAGACTTTGGGGGAAATTGAGGAGTTACGATCAGTGTGGTTTCCAAAGAAAAGAACCAATTTTAAAAACAAAACCTACACTGTCGGCCTGGAATTTTAGATAGATCAGAGAGGACATATCCTCTGTTGCCCTCGTCTTGGCCTTGGTGCCCCTTCAAAAGTTTCCCACAGACTTTAAGGTTTTACACTGAAAAGGCCCTTTGCAAAGTAAAAATGTCCTTGCCTTCTCAAAGATGAAATGCCAGGCCTGAGCATTGTGTACAAAATATGTAGCAGCCTGAATCACAATAAGGAAAGGTAAGCCATAAAACACAACTTACGCACATGACACCTCGTTCAACATAGCCTTGATCAAGGCGCGCCGGCCGGCCGGTTTTTATTAGAAAAAGAGGCTCCTGCATTTTTATTAATTTTCCCCACTAAGCCGCTGCCACAAACTCCAGGGCACCCCCACGCTTACAGTGAGTGGAGCCATACATTACTACGTACTGTAAACGTTCACGTAATGCATGTTCATATAATGTACAGTATAGTTGGTATAGTTGTGTTTGTGACTACCGTAATTTTCGGCCCATAAGCCGCGGCTTGGTGGTTGTTTTTCGCCCTCAAAAAATTCCATGCGGCTTATCGGCCGGGCGGCTTATACGCCGACGTGTCAGTAACGGCCAAAAATCATTGTATAAATATTAAGCAAATTATTTCAGCGTGACAAGAAAATTTGCAATGTGAGATTGAGAAACAAAACTAACCACAAAACATCAAGGCTGTAGTTTAGTTGTAACGAATGTCGTTGATATTCAACCATGGACATGATGGAGGAAGGAATAATGATCCAACCAAGACACGCAAAGCCGACCGAGCTAGAGCTACAGAAAACACACACATCTCAAGTTGAGGAGACTGGGGCCCGTTCACTATACATAGTCTCCAGCCTAGCACGAGGGACGGGAGCCAGTCTAAGGAGGGATTTTATAAGATTAACAATGAGGGCGTTTGAAAACGTTTAGCCAACGTATACCAAACACGTGCACTGTTCACCATGATAAGCAACAAGCCCAGCAAACAAAATGATACGTATTGTTGTCGGCGTTTTGTGACTACAGAGACCTGTTGCGTGCGGGACGTATTGCACACCCATGAGCATGCAGCCTATTGGTTGAATTAACAGCAAGAAGAGGCCGATCGACCAATTGAATGACAAATCCTTGTATAAGTAGGCGGACCGTATTTGATGTTGCATTTCTTTAAAGTTTGTCGCTCCCGACTGAGGTTAGCTGGTGGCTTTTTTTAGTGGTCTCCTTTCAAAGAAGATTTATTCCAAAGATTAACGTTGATGAGTTCTGTTTAGGAAACATTATTTTTGTTTTGACGAAAAATGCTATTCTGGGGAATTATTCCTTTCCTTTGTCAACAAATATTGTTCTACCGGGCGTAGGCCTAAACCTATTTAGGAAACTTCTTCAGTCTGAGTGTTGTAATATTTCTTTTGTCAGGTTATTTTAGTTGTGGCGGAATATTTATATATTTGGGCGGGAAATATGCATAGGCATAGACATATTTAGAAAACTTCTCTATACTAAACAATCGTGTATTTCTTTTGTCAAAATGTTTTATTCTGGGAAATTATTTATTACTTGTGGAGGCAGGGTGTTTATTTTATTACATATTTGGGACGGGAAAGACGTAGTCACGTTTCATCTCTTTTTGGAAGATTTGGTAGCTCTGAAAAGAGCTGGTGGGTTTATTTGGCTGGTGTGACAAACAAAAACAAAACAGTCATGTTCAGGGCTACCACAAAACAAAAGAGATGAGAAGCAATCACGGTCTGGTCCACATATAGGGATAGCCTTTATTGAATTAACAAAATATTCCTTAAACTTACGAAATTTTCAGGGCTTCACCAAAAAACAACAAAATTGTAATCGGCAGTTGCGGTCTGTTTTAAATGTAGAAGTACACTTTATTGAACTAAAAGTCTATTCCTTAACAACAAAACTTTTTAACGACTTGATCTCAACGTCTCTAATTTCACTGTCAGTAGCGGGGGATAATGCGAACAGGAATGGTTCCATCTGTTGCTGGGGAACTGGCCCTCCAGTTTCCATGGGGAAGTTCGGGGGAAATCCGTCAGAAGGGTGCCTGTGCTATCGGCGCTAGTATTCCTATTAAGTATTAAAGAAAAAAGAGACAGGCCGACTTTCTTTCTGGACTTTCCATTGGTTGAAAAGAAAAAGAGACGGACGTACTTGCTTTCTAGGCTTTTTATTGGTTCATTAACCAGCTGTAGTCAGACAGTGACCGCAGATACGCGGCCCCCTCTGTGTCTGAAGTGCCGGCGCTTCTCTGTGAGTGCGGTGAACCTGCTGCGGCTTATGCGGTATTGCGGCTTATGGGCCGACACCTAAATCTTGTTTGGGAAATTCTTGGGCACTGCGGCTAATGGGCCGGGCGGCTTATGGGCCGAAAATTACGGTATTTGTTATCCCGCCTTGATGCTTCTTCACTTGCCAAAATACAAGGCGGAGCTCATTATGCTAATTTCACTTTAAAAAGGATTCTCATTGGTTCTTGTTTGACCTAACGACTCATCGCTACGTCGTCAACCACAGCCTGTTGCTTACATTGTGTGCACGTGTTCAGAAAGATACAACTGTAACAACAGGCCAGCCTGAAAAATAACGGATTTACTATATCCATTAGGCAAAATAACAAATGTGTCATACACTTCAATGACTGCCTTCTCGAATATCATCATTCAACTTAAGTGTATATAACTATTTGCATTGAAAGTAGGCCTATTTGAGTTGAAATGTTGAAGGACAGTCTCTGCTCTGAACGAATATCATTGGTTGTCAGCAGCCGAAATTTGACGACCGTTTATTAGGCTATTTCTTGATAACCGTTATATCATTTCTTGATAACCGTGATCCAACCATAGAGCAAGGAACAGACTCTGTTCCCTGCCCTTTCATCCAACATTTCCCATGAAAACGCCATTTTGTCCACAAAACAACCAGCCTACAGCGTGCACAGTGTGTTGCACCACAACACATGCACTAGTGACTGTAGGGGTCAAAGTCCTTGCTCTGCGGTCACAGCTACGAGCCTGTGACTGGCCATCATACAAAATGCATTGCCCCCATCTTGCATACAAAAGTCTGTTGGAATTCCAGCGGGAAATAAAGAAACACATAAGCTTTCGTTTACAAACACATCAAGGCTGTCGTCCTATAGGGATCTGTGCGTGGACTGTGTGCGTGTGCGTGTGTGTATCGTCCTGACGGACTCCGTGCATGACTGTTTGGGTGTGCGACTGCGTATCGTCCTTATGGAGTCCGTGCGTGGATAACTCAGGACGGCCTCCGTGCCTGACTGTGTTGGTCAGCGACTGTGTATCATCCTTACGGACTCCGTGCGTGGATAACTCGGGGCTAAGGAAAAGCCCAAAGACAGCCTTGGTCAAGGCTACGTTCAACATAAAGTCTACAAAGTCTTTCTGAACATTCTGACTCTTTTTTAGGATAGCGTAATGAGAACCTTAAGGCATTGGCCTTGAAAGGGTGCGCTTAACATTGGTAAGATTGAAAATATTAATGTTCACATATTTACACATACATGTACATTGTACCTTCATGTACATGGTATAAAGGGAAGTTTTTCAATCTGACAATAGTCAGGGTGAAAAACTTCCCTTGAAATACTTTTCCCTGAAATGCTATTTTCTTTTTTTTAATTAACAAACAATTACTTTTGATCTCATGGGTACAAAACTCGATGTTTTAAAAAAGTGAATTAGGCCTACATATGTATATTAAGTTTAAAAAAAATATTTTACAATGACTTCGATGACCGATAGAGTTTAAACATTCACAGCTTTCTTATTTTATTTATATGTTTGGGTCAAACAAATGTGGATACTGGTCTTCATCAATTACCAATGTTGTTCATGTAATACATACTATCACAGTGATAATAGGTTGCACTGAAATCAAGAGAGGCATTTCCCTTGACCCGAGAACAACAGTTGTTTACTACATGTACCTCGCCTTGAAGATTTCAAGCATGTCTGACCATGGAGGTACACTCAAACTGATCTGGCTTTTAAATTGACCTTCTACAACAACCCCTCCGACCGGACGGTTCACCTTTGAATGAATGCCTTGATCCTGTTTGGAATTTCCTCCACAGGAATTATAAACTGCTTTTGGGAATCGACAACACATAACTTGCTTTATAGGTCAACTTGTGAGTACAGGAACAATAAACATAGAAATGGCTATGGAAAAATCTGCTGGCTGGTCATGCAAGTATTCGTACATAACCTGAGGTGTGTACATCTGTACATGATGCATCAATACACCTTCTGTGAACAATGTAGGCATTTAGTTTTGTAAATGAAGTCAGCAAATGTACATCAAGGACAAAGGTGTTTGCATGTTGGCCCTTGAACTTGTGGAATGGGGCATGGGCGGTATAGATTTCGTTCCCCCTCCCTAGAAGCTTCTCTACAAAATACAATGCGAACAAAACATTAAAAGACCTGTTTTCCCCTATTTTTACCTTATGTTAGAAGCTGAAAGTCCTTTCATATTATTCTCAGTGATTTAACCTGCTTTTTGTAATCTCCCTCTGTTTGTGTGAAACTTATTCAAAAAATAAAACGCAAAGTCTGTCGCTGTTTTAATGTAAAAGCGTTGGGATCATATACAGTGTTGTCACTCACTAACAGAACTACGTGTACAACATGGTAACAAAATATGTGTGCTCTTCTTTCAAAGAATTATTTTACTTTTGAGTCCCTGATCCTAGGATCCCTGTCCCTGATTCAATCAAACAAATTAATGATAGTATTTTGTTAGTGCTCTAATTTTGTTTTGATTTTGTGATGACCCCTTACTTAGACCAACAAAAAAATGTTCTGTTTCCGGTTACCCGACTGACCCTAATTTTACGGTGCAACCCTAAACATTTTTTTCGACTTTTTCCTTTTTCAGAGGCTTAAAATAAGGAATTAATTAAAATGAAAATTTTTTATATATAAATAAAAAATAACAAATAAATACGTAAATGGAGATCGACTTCGTCACTATGAAATGAACATGAAAATAAAGTGGTCATAGTTCGTGCGTCGACACCGCGGTCGGTAAAACATCAACCCAAGCCGTAAAACGAATCTAGCTCCCCGTCCTTAGCATTGTTAGTCTGTACTGTGCTGCGACCGACAGTGACACACTAGACGCTACGATGAGTCCCTCTCATTCACTCTGCATGCGGCAAATTTTTCTTTGCCAAATAACATTTATTACAATCACATTCAGTCTTTCTTGGACCCTGTACTGAATTCAATGACATCATCAAGCAACAACATGAACAAATAAAGGATAGACAACATACCTGAAACATCGAAATGATTTATTTCTTATTAAAAATAGCTATCAGAAAAGAAAAATTATTTAAAAGCACACTGGAAGCTCAGTGCGCAGGGTTAACTTGCTTCAGGTCTTTCAGTTTTACAATGACGTCAGTGCTTAAACGCCTGAAAGATTTGGACATGCAGTTGATGATCATTGCTCACTGCGTGAGCAAACTGCATGTCCAAACTCGGAGCTACCAGGCTACATGTATAACAAATCCAGCGCGCACTATTGTTGCGCATGCTTCGTCATGTTATGCACGCGTCACGTGTCTTCTTCGCAGCATCATTTTCAAAATAACCGCTCGTTGTTCAAACGAGGCAAGTTCGTGTAACGGCAGACAAGGCTGCTGTCTATATGGAATCGTCCACGTTCTACAGAAGGTTTTAAAGAATTTTCAGAGCATGGGTGAAAGATTTTCCGTGTCTATTTTGTGTTTATTGTGAACAAAATTCAAATGACAAGGATCTATTTGTGACTTATATAAACAATATGGAATGCATTTCGTTCGGGCATTGTCGCTGAATATCACTTGATGAAATCTGGCTTTTTCATTTTACTGGGCTGGTATCGCTTCGCCTTGTGGTGAAATGGAATAATCTAGATTTTGCCTTGCGTTTTTTCCCCCAAACAATGCCCAAACTTACTCTTTTACTTAGTGGTGGCCTGAACAGGAATTGCACGGTACATTTACTTTAGTATAGGGGGTTAAATAAGTAAATAAGGCATTAACCTATTGTATTGTATTGTATTTTAAATCAATATTACCAACAACAACAAAAACTGTAAAAAAAAAAATAAAAAAAACTCCCGACCTACCGACCCTATTTTGAAATGGCATGTATTCGGAAACAGAACTTCTTCTTTTTTTTGCCTTTAAATCCATGATGTCAGTGGGTAGTGTAACACTAACAGCTGAACAGAGACTGATGTCCAACCCTAGTCACTTCCCCAACCACCATGCCTACCCACAATCATCAAGACTGACAATGACATCAAAACAACTGAACAATTAGTTGCGATAATCGTAACTCTCCATCCTCCCTCCGGTCTCCGACCGTCGGGAGAATGGAAGGTTACGATTATCACAACTACTGAACAATAGTCAATACAATGGTGACACATGGCCGTTCCATTCATGGCACTGGCAGACAAGAATGCGTCAAGAATCTCCATTGACTGTCTACTTCAATAGTTTCAGTAGACAAACAACAGTGTGTGAGTGTGTGTGTTAGTTTTATTTTTAAATATGATACTGATAGCAGTTAATTTTTCATCAAGGATACAGTTCATTAATTATTATTATATTAATGTTAATCAGTACAGTAGAGTAGTATGTATTCACCCAGAACAAGACAATAGACCTTATGCGTCTGACGTCAGGAGTTAGAGTAGACCCAGTAACTGGGGCGCTGTACTCCTTTTTTAAAATTTTGACATTGTCGGTCGTACTAGCGCCCCAGAAAAGTATGTGTAAGTTGGTTTGAAAAGCTGTTATGGCGAAGAGGATTTAAAACACCTCTAAAAAAGTGGCCAAAATTACGACAAAAACTCAACAGAATTGCTGGAAAATCGCCTACTGGCTTCTCAAGATATCAAAGATGAAATAGAATGCATTTAATTGTACTTACGATCACTTTTTGTCCTCCAAATCGATGATTTTTTAGCCCACTAAAACCACTCAAAATGCAGCCGTTAAAATCGCCATTTTACTACACTGCTAGTCATGCGATACTCAACGACTGTTTTCTTACATGTTTATTTGTCGTATTAACACTACGCGGATTGCGTGTTCGCTGATGCCCTGAATTGCGCATTGTCTTGTGCAGTCAGCGCAGGATACCAGCTGTACAGCATGCGCGCTCGGCCAATCATGACCAAATGGAACTTTCAGTAGCCACGGGGGGTCGTTGCACTACATAGCTGGTATCCTGTGTTGACTGCACAAGACAGGGTGCAAGTCAGGGCATCAGCGAACACGCAATCCTCGTATAAGAAAACAGTCGTTGAATATCGCAGTATCAGTAGTAAAATGGCGATTGTAACGGCTGCATTTGAGTGGTTTTAGTTAGTTGCGATAATCGTAACCCTCCATCCTCCCGACGGTCGGAGACCGGAGGGTTACGACACAAGACTGATATTATCGACGTTATGGGCAGTTTTGACCAGTTTTACCAGACTCGTGATCAGATTCGTCCTTTTTTTCCACTTTCCAAAATCATGACAGACATTCTAAACACATGGAGTTGATCTTTATTGTATGACAACGTCATCTGGAACCCTTAAAACAACATCATGAAAATATTTGGCAGAAAAAACGACAAAAACTTACCAAAAGACTGACCGTATATATCCATAATCCATAGCGGGGCCAACTAGTGATTTTGAACGTCGCATTTGCTTGACTACAACCAATCAGCGTGACCCAACCAAACACGCATCCGGACGAGCCATGGCTGTCGTGAGCGTATCGGCCATTCCAGCTTGCAAACTCACCGCCTGTGTGTGTAAGCATCGATCCCCCTGGACATGTACATGTTCATGTACATTGTACATTGTACACGCACAATGTATTGTGTACACTATGCTACACGCATGCACAGTCAGTCAGTGTGTGGCCGTGTGGGGTGTGGAATCACCACACGGCAGTACTACGAGCTGTGTAGTTTGTGCACGCACGATGTTCATACGCACCTGCATGCTGCGCACACGGTCCGGGGATCCATGCTTACACACACAGGCGGTGAGTTTGCAATTGCTGGAATGGCCGATATGCATACGACAGCCATGGCTCGTCCAGATGCGTGTTTGGTTGGGTCACGCTGATTGGTTGTTGCCAAGCAAGTGCGACGTTCAAAATCACTAGTTGGCCCCGCTATGGATTATGGATATATTCGGTCAGTCTTTTGGTAAGTTTTTGTCGTTTTTTCTGCCAAATATTTTCATGATGTTGTTTTAAGGGTTCCAGATGACGTTGTCATACAATAAAGATCAACTCCATGTGTTTAGAATGTCTGTCATGATTTTGGAAAGTGGAAAAAAAGGACGAATCTGATCACGAGTCTGGCAAAAACTGGTCAAAACTGCCCATAACGTCGATAATATCAGTCTTGTGTCGTAGGATGGAGGGTTACGATTATCGCAACTAGGTTTTAGTGGGCTAAAAAATCATCGATTTGGAGGACAGAAAGTGATCGTAAGTACAATTAAATGCATTCTATTTCATCTTTGATATCTTGAGAAGCCAGTAGGCGATTTTCCAGCAATTCTGTTGAGTTTTTGTCGTAATTTTGGCCACTTTTTTAGAGGTGTTTTAAATCCTCTTCGCCATAACAGCTTTTCAAACCAACTTACACATACTTTTCTGGGGCGCTAGTACGACCGACAATGTCAAAATTTAAAAAAAAGGAGTACAGCGCCCCAGTTACTGGGTCTAGAGTTTAGAGATATGCACAAGCAGCGCCCTCACTGAGGTCAAAACGGCCGTAAGTTAACTGCAGGAAAACATGAAAACGGCTGTGCCATACCCTCTATCTATACAAAAATTTATCTAATTTATATTATTAATTAGACCTACAAAACTAAGTAAAACTAAACCGGGGGGGGGTGGACATGGGGGGGGGCATTTCCCTTCAATTTCAAGATCCTTAAACTTAACACAAACCTCACACAGACTTCAGACAGTTATTTGAAAACCTGTATAGGATACAAATTACAGGCTACCCAGTTTGTGATTAAGAAGATATTCACCTTAAAGACAGCCCATGTAAGAAGATACCGTAGCAGCGTCCATGTGATGGCTAAAATCACAACCAAATACAGATCGCTCCATTTCGCCTTGCAGTATGTACGAACTTCACCCATAAAACCGTCCGGATGTATCGGCTCTGTGCGGTAATACTCCGGCATTTCAGTCACAAACATCTTGACTAGCCCGTAGTAGTCCGGGTAGAAGAAAAAGTCGTCCAAAAACGGCATCTTTGTGTGGAATTTTGGTTGAAATGTTCAATGAAATTCACCGACCGTACTCACCTTGGCCTCACACAAATATCGTTTGCACATGGGCACACATGATTCACGGTACAAAACTGAGGCGTGACCTAGTCTCACATTTCGATATCAGTCTTCTGCGTCGAGTAAATGTAGTTGAAACTTGACGGTATTCGTAGCAGCAGTATCGATACTGGAGCAAAACGTTATTGAATATTATGGGGGCGCTAGATTGATTGGCCGGCAATGTACGAAAAAAAAACAGAAGAAGAAAAACAGCATGGCGAATTTTAATCTGAAAGTCTATATTATATTCACACATATATATTTTTTTCTATTCTTTTTGAAAAATCAGCTAGGGTTGTCCAGAAAAATGTACTGCCTTTTGAGAAAAATCACCTGATACTCGGTTTTGGCATTTTTAAAAAAATGTACACCAGAGATAATTTATATGAAAGTACGTAATTGGCCAAACAAAACATAAACATTGTGTGTTTTGGAAATTATTTGTTAAAGAATTATGTGACCACTTGTACACAATTCGGAAGTAGTTATATAATTCAAAATCAGATATATTTTGCTAACGAAGCAAGTTTGTTTCTTTGCAACAACAACAACGTCCAATCTGTATCAAGGAATGAAGCTCCATGGACGTGACCTGAGGCCGTGTCCGAATTGGTGGCTATGGCTAAGACTGGATCCCTGTGACGTCATCATGAGTTGAAGACGTAACTGAGACGTCCTTATGATCAACACCCATTAGCCGTAACCGTAGGCGCAAATTCGGGTATAGCCTTACTTTCCACCCAATGAGCTTGATTCTATCGATTGATGACCCCCGCAATTTGCTTTGAAATGGAGTTCATTCAACCACGAAGGAAGGACCTCGCTCTCAGCATGAGGAGGTATCTTGGTGGTCAAAGACATGATGGGGAATAGAGGGCGTGTATAATGAGATGAGCCATTTTGTCCCACTCACAGCAGTATCGATTACACCGAATTGAATCGCCTATACTCGGTTATCAGTATCGCGGTCAATGAGTAATCGGAAAACAAAACAGCTCCATGGAACCGGCGGAACCGACCTCCCTGTTTTCTTGTGTTTACATCACAACCTCGGGACCGACGAAATCGCACGTGTAACACAAGCGTTCGTTTACTGTTCATTTATTCCAGAGTCCTGGGTAAAAGTGCAGGACACAGGAGTGGTCCGATTTCACAGTACAACTTTTCGTTATCTTTGTCATGTGCGTCACAGTTCGACTGTCACTAAGTCATGACTCATAATGGCGAGGAATGTATTTTCGCAACCTCTAGGCCTAGAGCAACACTGTTCCTTACTCTATGCTCTAAGGGTAATGGGTCATTATGGTGTTTTTTTAAAGCTAAAATGAGGTCAAGGGAGAAAAACTGAAGTTTAACATGGGGTCCCCCGGCATACCCCTTACCGACCAAGAGCTTTCAACCACACCCTCCCCACACTACCTACATTCTTCACCACGCCCAACAACTAAATCTGACCGTTTCATCTGCCATTGGTAGAGGCTGATGCTGAAGTTGGGGAGGACAGGTGAAGGGGCAAAGTTTTCCTGATTTCCAATATATCCAAAACATTAACCGTATTCGAATAGCATCATCAATGGTTGTGTGTGCAAAGATTAGAGCGCCGAAGGCGATCTATAAGTCACGGAGAGTGTTTTGTCGAACAATAGAAGACTATGTGCTATTAAAACCAACATTCAACCAACTAAAAACTACTGAGGGGATTCTTTTTTTTTGGCCATTGTTTACAGGGGCAGGGCTGTATATAGTTTGAGTTTTTGAAGACTTATTTCAAAGCATTGTTTCTTTTCTAATTCTCTATCTTGGTGAAGGAGGGGCCAAGCTTCAAGGGATACTGCTACGCAATAGTATTTTCCCATGGAGGTATGAAATAAACATGTTGTGGTTTATAACTCTTTTTTGTTTATGTCGCTCTGTCTTTCTGCATTTTATGTTTTATTTAACCCGATGATTATTTTCCTTTAGGTTTTGTTACTCTTTTCGTTTTATACGTGTATCTTGTGTTATTTGATTATGTTTCATGTCAGGGATCCAAATGATCAGCTTGCTGGATAGGATCCCCTCATTAAAGATGATAAATAATACAAATGATGTTTTTCTCCCTCAATGTCGACGTCTATCCGTTAGGGCGCCCTCTCGTGTGTGGATTTTCAATCTTTCGCTGGGATGTTTTGTTGTGGTGGTCACTCCCCTTTGGTGGAGCGGGGGTGCCGTCTAAAAGGGGGTGAACATTCTTAAGGACTCCACCCTGCTCTCCGAGTGAACTCTACAGAAGCCTCAAAGCATTCAATGTTAAATGGTAAAGTTGTTTTAAAAGGCACGCAAGCGTTGTAACTGGATTATTACCGTTTACTGCTATAATCATAGCGACACAGCCCCTTTAAGTTTCCCTGAATGGTTTTGCTGGAAAATGTTTTTTCTTTGATAAGGAACGACCTTCTCTGGTTTACCCATTAAGTATTACGGATCCTAGAAGATGAGAAGTGTACTTCCCTTTGATCCTCCACAGGATTTAGCGCAAGAGTCCGGTCGTACCGGTATGTCCGACAGTTCGAGTACATGCATTATGTATCCCGGTTAAATGGCAACAGACTATTGTCCACGCCGGGCCAGAATAGCGAAAAAGGACTGGGGATGGCTAAAGGTCATAAGTCACAGCTGGGTGAATGAATAATCGGTAAAGATGCAAAATCCGATCGCCAGTTTTCACTCATTCTGATCAATAATAATGGTAATGACTTTTGATAAATTGACACGAGTTGAAAAAAAAATGGCGGACGGATTCGGTATCCAATGATCCGACAGAAATATTCCGCACAAAATTGTCAATGGCCTCACGTTTCGAATCTAGCAGAGTCTTTCTCAAAGGCTAAAGGCATTTTTAGCCTTTGAGAAAGACTCTGCTTTTTTCATGAAATTTTCGTGAAATTCATGATAAAAACCTCAAGGGACGACAGACAAACAATTTTACAAGCTTTTGTATACATTTTCTAGCAAGCTCGTCACTTTATTAAAATAGACAATAGAATTAAGATCAAACACTATACTGTTTGTCCCCAAGATGTGTATTTCATACCAAACAGAAAGGCAAAATGGCCCTTCAGAACTACACGTACATGTATTGTACACACCATCTAACATCAGCTGAAGGCCTATTGTAATACCATGGCAATACATTGTAAAATGTTCGTGGCCGCCTAAAGTTTTTGTGGAAACAAAATGGGGGTAAATACTTCAAGCGGTGTTCAAATGAAGCTAAATTTAAAATCGAAACCGCAAGGCTTTTTTGGGGGATAACTATTTGTAGTTGTCCTGCTATAGAAAGGCGTCAATATCAGCTGATGTGTGTCCCAATTGGGTACATCACTGACCTGACCGGGAGAAGAAGGTCCCAAACCAGGGTACATGACTGTATATACCCTAACTGGGGTAGGGTGACGATCCCGAGCATCAGAAAACGATGCGGGAAGCCGGCAGAGCTTGCTGGTACAGGTACAATTTTGGCAACCATATTTTAAACAAAAAATACATCCATGACGACAGAAGCGAAGCTCGATTTTGTAAAAATTTCTTTCTCAAAGCCCGATGCCGATTTACAGAGTTTAAGACCAATCTCCTATGTGACACAGGAATTGATCACACTGTGAAATAAATGCATTTTGGAAAGCATTTTTTTCCCTACACACTCTTCTGTGAAGTTTCATTTTTTTATTTATTTTTTTTTTGCCTTAAACCCGAAAGCTAGATTTAAAAATATTTCTAAAAGCTTAAAATCTACATGGGTTTTATTTCACAGTTTTGGTCGTCTGTCTCGATGATGAAAGAAGATAATGAAGAAAAAATAAAATAAAACAGTAACAATAGTAAATAAACAAAACAAAAAGTAATACTAAGAAGAAAAATAAATTGAAAAGCAAAGGACAAAATCTGATATTCTTCATAATTTTTTACATCCGTACAAATATCGTTTGCATCAATAATTTAAGCTCTGAAAAATCTCACTTTATCCTAAAAAATAGGAATTTTAATGCATCAATTTTTATTCTTTTATTTTCAATAAATACAGCCAATATTCAAAGCTATTACTACTAAGACAAACCAAAAAAGGCCAATTCATATCTCTTTACATTGATGACATTATAACTTCTTAAATTTTAACAAGTAGACATAAGTATGTACAAATCTTCCTTGTAAACAAATACACGAAATGCCACTTTTTTGGGTAACATTTCTAATAATATTTTACAGCAGTGTGCATTTGCCCTGCTACCATTTTTTATTTTGTATCAACATTACTCATCTACAATCTAATGGTTCCTAAAAATGGTATTCTATTTCAAAATAGTTTAAGGCATCTTACAATACGAATTAATCTGCATGCCCAACAATCTAGAATTCAGACTTTTGAATCCTTTTTTTTCACTCCGGGGAAAAATTACTTCAGTCCCTTTTAGGAAATTGACTTGCACGGTAGTTTATCAAAAGTAAATCACTTTTTAAAAAATAATCTTTACCAGAAGACTGGTTCAATTAAAGAAGAAAATTCAAATAACAAAAAACAACAAATTGGAAATATCAAATCATAAATCATACTTAGCCTTGATTAAACTTATATTTTTGCCACAACTTTGGCAAAAACAAAATTCAATAAACAAATAATAGTACTAAATAAAAAAAAATAATAATCAAAAACAAAAACAAAACAAACCCAAAAACCCAATACAAAAACAAAAATAACAATAACTCTTCACCTAATTTTCATTGAATAAATTACATGTGTGAGAATACTATCCCACATTACTTATACTTTGGAACCATGAAACTATATTTAAAAAAGAAATAATTACAATAACAAAAACAAAAAGAAGAATGTTCTTCTTTTGCATGGGCGTTTTGAGCAAATTATGATGGTACAAACAATCACACTTACAAAATGTCTTGCCTCTGAACTTCAGAATTAAGACAAGCAATGATTCGTCAAACAATATCTGGGAAAGAGATGGTTGGTTTAAATAGGAAGAAACAATGTAAAATGGCAAACATTACTTTATAGTAATATTTACACCTATGAATAGTAAGCAAAAACAAAATTAAAAGAAAAAATATATCAGGGTGTCATTTTAATGACTGAGGAAACCTAAGAAGAGACAAAAAAAATTAATAATAATAATAAAATAAAAAATTGACCTTTGGTTGACCTACGCCTTAATCTGCACATGAATACTAGGATACTAGAATAAACTTAAAACGATTACTAAATGAATGAATAAACTATTATAAATAATGTATGGAATACATGGCTTTTAATGTAAATTGAAACCATATTGCAACTTGACAAATCATGATAACCCAAAATGAAGCTGGAACCTGCTCATCATGGCCGAGAAACCATTGTGGAGGTTTTCTTTTTGAAACTCAGCCCACAGAACTTTATTTTGCCCGTCCATTAAGAACAAACATGTTTCCCCATCATAAACAAGTCCGTGTCAGTTTTACAGAGGATTTGATAAAGTAGAAGGGAGGAAAAAAGAAAAAAAGGAGGTCAAACCAAGCACAGCTGCCAACCAATGACTTACACTATTGAACTAGTGACATTATTATTTGTAAAAGGGATCAATCCAAAAGATTACAGGTATGTTTTGCTCCCCCCCCCAATAGACCGATCCATTAAGCCCTGCCCAATGTGCACGCGCCCCATATGCACTAATATGTTTGTTGGACTTTTGGTAGCGCAATCACATCTATGATTGGTCAATACAGCAAGGGCGGGGCTTAACGGATCGGTCTATTGTTTTGTTTGTTTAAACAAATACTTTCCTGTCATGTTATGTCTGCAGTTTCTTGTTATGTTCGAGAAATAAGAACATCATGTGGATCTGGATTCGAATCCCACCTCTGTGGAACTTGGTTTTAATCCCACCTCAGAACAAAAGTAGGTTATGATATTCAAATCCCTTCTATTACGATGATTAAGATGATTTTAGTCTTTTTATCCCCTTTTCTGTGACAAGGAGTAATCAGATATTTTCCAGAGGTGGGATTCTCCACAGAGTTGGAATACACGTAAAGTATGACCTGTTCACTCTTCATGCATTTTGAACACTGGCTATACATTTTCATACTGTACATCAAATCTCTTGTGTACACGGCGGGCTCATTGGTTCTTTTTAGACTATCATGATTTTTGACTCTTTGGACTCGCAAAAAATAACTGTTGCAAATAGCAATTATATCAAAAATAATGAAGGAAAACACTCAAAACATTTAAGATATTAGCTACGATAATAACATTAATTTTATACGAAATAATAATCAGACAACATTATAGAAGTATTTCTTAATAATAATGGTATAAGAACAGAGAAGAGTAAATGAATTTTTGATTTGATTAAATATGGCTGACTGGCTGGTGAACAGAATGACGCAGAATGGCAGTTGAGACAGAATAGAAAGGGCAATCTTTTCATTCTGTAACTATAGGTATCACTACCCAACAGCCTTTAGCTTATTATACCAGCTGACGGTAACAAAACCAGGCTTGAAACCATCAGTCTGGTGTGGTGGTGGTGGATTACCAGAAAAGAAGAGTGTACAAACTGATTATAGGTCACTCTTGGTATACATTCACAAAACAAACCCATACTTTAGTGATGAGTATACCATAGCACACAAAGTAAAATGGCCGACGACGTGAGTTACAGTATCATTTTGTCTATAAATACAGTTGGTGCAAAAAAAAGAGATAATAAAAACAAAAACGAAAAACACTTCATAGTTTTGTTTTCAAGGATGACTAAATAGTTGTCCATATTATTCAAAATAAGATATGAACACTACAACATGCTCATAATATTGTATCTTGGGATGGGAAAAGTTTATCAGCATTTTGATTGTCAAAGGTAGAATACAGGATTGGGTGTCCATCAATTTGTTTAAATATTATCATCAGTCTGAAAGTTGACTGATTATGAAGTTCATACCAGCACCAATCTTCCATGGAAGTATTTCTGTCTGAAAAACTAATATTTCAAGTTTCGGTTGTAACAATCAAAATTAAGGACTACGTGTTTCTATCCTGAAAACTGCACTGGTTTTTCCTGATTTTTTCCTGACTCGGACAACGGATTGGACTCACACTTTTACAGTTTTTTTTCCCATGTATATATTGAATCACACAAAGTAAGAATACTGCACTGTCAGCTTTACCAATCCTATATCTTACCTTTAACTTCCATTGCATGTCATGAGAGATAAAGACTGTCCATTTCAAGATGGCTCTGGTCCGATATTTTTTTTAAACCCTTGCTCTACAAATAGTTATTCACACACCGAGTTTACATCAACATTAATTCAGCCTTGAAATTCCTCTTGCTCAGGGGTGACATCCCCTTGAGAAAATAAAAAACAAAGTCCATAAATTTCAAGAGCAAAAAAAATAAATAAATAAATAAATAAATAAATTAAAACAAAAATGTATCAAACAGATGATGGAGAATATAACTTTACAAACACCTGTAGGGTGTTTCTAAACAATTGATGTTCGCCAGGGTTTGAATTACAACAGAATCCTGTAACTTTTACTTACGGAAGTGTAAGACGTTACGGGTTAAGACAAGTTGAATAACTGAAGAGAAAGACTTGGTCAAAGGTGATTTTCTTCCATACAAGAAACGTATTCTGAGACAGAATATAGAACTGTACTCATTGCCTAGACAAAACAAAATACTGATTTATAGCAGGAGACAGGCCAGAGAGATAGTTGTCACATTCGACATTGAATTTCTCCAGAGTTTTTTTTTACTAACTTTTTTTTTTTACGATTCAACTCCCCAACAGTTCTTCAAGCTATTACAAGGTCCCTTTGTGTATTTTATACTTTTTTTCTTAAATAAGGCAAACATTGTACTACTACAAGACACAGACTGAATATCTGTTGCATTTCCTTTGTGAAAAGGGCAACCTTATATAGAACACATTTTGTCGTTTATTTTTTTAATTTTTTTTCGTATAAATGATGATTTCTTCACACACTTCAATACCTTACAAAGAATAATACCCTGAATTGCTTCGCTTCATGATGAATAGGAAAAAAAAGTTAATAAAAAATAACATTCACCAATGAAACGACTGCTTTCATTCACAACCTTTTTCCCCTGTTAAGAATGTCCTGATTGGCTCAGACTGGTAATGACCTAAATAAATAACATCCTATGATTGGTCAAACCTTGTTGAAATGTCATCAACAGCAGCCTTTTGATTTATTTATACATACATTTTTTTGTATAAAGCCAAGGCCAGTGCACTAGATTGGTTTGCCAAAAACTTTATAAAGATGCGTATGAAAATTTGATGCTCGCTTTTTTTTTTTTTTTTTTGGCGTTATTTTAAATTTCAAAGCAGAAAAACCTCAACTGATGTAATTATTTCATTAATGTACAATTTCATTCAAGGCCACCAAGTCCAAGCTGGCACAGAAATAAAGTTCTGGATTAACTTCCTAAAAAATCATTCAAGAGTTTACTCCCATCCCGATTCCAGGCAGAACATAAAAGTCAATGCCAAATTACTGCGAAAAAGCACTCCATAACTTCCTTTGAATGAAAGACATGTTTTTGTTTTTTTACGTATTTTTTTTTTAATAGTTCTTTTTTTTTAACCTCAGTGTTTCAGAGAACTTCCTACCTGAGAAGGAATAATGATCCAAGGATTATATGATTTTCTGTACATACTCCCACAACATCTCTTCATCCGAATACAAAATGTAAGCAAAATACACAGATAATCTCATACGTTGTCGTTCTCGCGACAAACAAACTGACGGAGATGTCTTTGAACCTTCTCCAGGCAAATGCTTCTGGCATCATATCACCCAGACTAAATTTTTAAACATTGTGGTACATCTTGTAATTACTCCTCTTCCAATCCACTATAGATTCTATCAAACAACAATGATTATGATCAAACCACAGTGGCCAGTGTGTAATCTTCGACCTGTTTTGATCGTGAACCCCTTGACAGCAACTTTACACCACCTGCTGCCAAATTCACAGCTTTGCAGAAGAGAAGGCCCATACAAAACATGGACCTAAGAAAGCGCCAGTGTTGAGCATACGTTTGGAAAGATTCCAATCTTTGCCTGGGTAAATTAAATGAGAAATTAAGCTTTCCAGTGACAACAAAGTGGATGAAATACCTTTATAGGGAGAAATGGTGGCTCTAAAAAGAACTGGATTTGAGATTGTCTTAATGTTTCAAACAGTAGACTCTGCTTGTCATCTACTCAAAACCATCACTTCTCCCAACAGAGAGATTTTATCCACACGGTTATCAGCCGTAAGCCAATTTCTTATAAACTGTTTCCATTCTCAACAATCATTTATCATTTACTAACAAGGTTGGCAGATTATTAGCAGAAATGTACATGACAACATGCTCTACCTTCTGCCTTTGTAGCATGAGGTTTTAGATTTTTGTTTGCGTCATTCAGAAAATTCAGTCTTTTTGTATTTCCTTCAGGTCACACTTCACAGAAAAGTTCTTCGCATTCCTGAAACCTGACGGTGCGGACTGTATAATGCCTAAGATCAACAGTGAATGAACACAATTGAAAATGATTGCATAGGTTAACTTAGACTTTCTATAAAATGGACAAAACCATAAAATGGTCAGTGCAATAAGGTCATTCCTCATGAGGATCAACTTGTGCGCATCTGTCAAGGAATGATTGAGAAAATATATAATCTTGTCGCAGTAATGAAAACGCATTTTCTACAAAGCTTCTTGTTGTTCGGACCACATGTTACTCTGGAGTCAGTAAATGCCGACATGTATACGCAGAATGGGAGCAACCACTTTGTGGCCATTTGCAATCTTAGCAGAACATGCTGGTCATTGAGGTAGAAATAGTCTTTACAAAAACCACCATACTTGCTTCAGTTGAACTCACTCAACATTCCCATCCCCCGGTCTCGTGACACAGGCCCCATCCGACAGAATCATAATCATTGTTATTTAAATAAAATAAGAATAAAAAACCCTTTTTTTTTTTAAATAATTGTACACCTCAAAAATATAAATTACTTAAATTTTTTTTGTTTTATCGAAATGAAGAAAAACTGTTCAACACCAGTTTGAAAGCCTCATATTCATGATTCAAAAAAAGCACTGGACTCAACAAGACACCACGCTACACCTCAGCAAGGCTCAAGTAACCACCCCAAACCCCCCTACCCCCCATAGATTGACGTCATCCTTCCCGCTGATAAGATGGCCGCCGTCATGGTCACTTCTGAAGGCTACAGTACTGTCTGTGGGGGCAATACTGGTGACAGTCGAGGGATGATCTCAAGACGTTTAGGCTGTGGAGATTGCAAAGAGATGGAGACAAGCTGAAATTAATCTTTGGAGGAAAAAAGCGGAACACGAGGCACAATAATGAAGCATCTGTTTAAGAGTTAAAAACTTGATTTTGAAAGATGATTGAATAGATGTACTAACTTAACAAAACACTACTTTTGCTGATGGTACATTTACCCCATGAAGTATGAAATCAAAAGTGTCTTTAACTTCCCAACATTGTTAAACACCGATCTGGAATAGCTTAATCTTCATGGACGAAAAGCCTTTCACGTAATGTGACCACCCGGATTATAAAATAGCTACCACCGTCTAGAAAAATGTGATTAATCAAATCCAATGATGAAATGAATGACATTCAAATGTATTAATGTATACAACGCATGAACCATATTAGCGAAATAGAAACAGAAAATGATATCAGAAGAACATGTTGTGTTAAAATACCCATGGATGACCATTTGAAATATTAGTTTTCCCGAAAGCATCCCAGAGAGGGGGGAAGTTACGATGAACTAGAAGATAATGAAAAGTTCTACTCAACAGGTTTAAAGTTCCAGTACTTTTAAAATGTCAAGAAGAGTGCACTAATCTCCGTGACCCTTCCGCATTTATACTTCTCAATATCCGTTTTCTCTTTGTCCCCGAACTCTTCGTTCCTTTTTCATTTGCAAAGACAACCTCTCACAACCCTCAACCCTGCCCCCCCCCCCCCCCGCCTCACACTGCATTATCTAGGCGTACTTTCTGTACTTCCCAGAAAACGTTAACCACTAGATGATTTGGTCTTAGAAGCTATGCCAGATTTTTTTCTTTCTTCAAGTCCCTTTTGATCAACTCATCATGAAGAATTTGGGTTTGACAGTTTGCTTAATTTTTGAAAGTTATTTTTGTTTTTTTTATTTCGTTTTCCCATGTCCAGATTCATTGTGCGATTCAATTGAGAAATGAACAATTCAAACATTATGATTAACATCAAAAATAATAATAATGAAGCAATCACTTCCAGCCCAGTGAGGCTGTGAGTGCAGGACAATGACACTATTTATTGTTAGTAGGCTGAGATAAAAAAAGAGTGTGAAAATTCAGCTTTCTCCTCATGAAGGGGGGGGTGCCAATCTTCCTACTTTTTGGTTACCATTTAAAACTGAGAAAGTGAGGTTTATACCAGTTAAAGTCAAACATTTTTTTGTTTCTTGTTTCTTTGTCAATGGATCTTGAAATTGACAGCTGGCAAATTGATCGCTGTCATCATCTTTGATATCGATTCATAAATGATCAGAAGGGAAGCCAGAGTTCTTCCCTTTCCATTCTTGGTTTTGGCTTACAGTGATTGGAATGAGAGGGGGGGGGAACCATAAAACCATTGCCAAACTAAGACAAATGTCTTTACTTAAGGAGTTGAATAACTGTTAATTTTCACACTCAACAGTTTACATGCATTTGATCAATTCTACAAAATATCTACAATTTGAAGATACAAGTCCAGGCATTGGATTCATGCAGACAGGAAAAAAACAAAAAATAAAATAAACTACCTGTTCAATCAAAATGCAAAACGCAGTAGATCATAAAGTTCATTAGAAAAAAAGTTGCAGACAAATTCAGGGGGAAAATTAGAAGAATAAAAAACTTGCCTCCTTGAGGCAAGGCTATGAATTCCATCTCATAAAGGGTTTATGTAAATTTATAACAGAGGGTGCTTTAAATAAGCGTTCAAAATGTTAGTGTCTGGGATTTGTGATGTATGTAGATCAGGGGCAAGTTTGTAAGAGTATATATGGCCAGTTCCGAATTAACAGCTGCGTCTGTGGCTATGGCTAGGCTACAGCTGGATCACCACATGGATATGCATTGAAGCATAGGCTGCAGCTGGATCACCACATGAATATGCATTGAGGCATAGGCTGCAGCTGGATCACCACATGAATATGCATTGAAGCATGGGCTGCAGCTGGATCACCACATGAATATTCATTGAAGCATAGGCTGCCCTCAGCACCACCCTTAGCAACAGCCACAGCCTTCAAGTCAAACACCGCCTACTACAACTGTTATACTTTACTGGACTTTTTAACTAACAGATTACATGACGGTTAGTCTTGACATGTTTGCATTCTAGCCTTAATGCTAATTTTTTGTTTAGTTTTTAATTGGGGAATTCTGTTGTTAATAAATAATAAACAATCAGGGTTAGTTTGCCGGTTTGACTGGCTTGCCTCTGACTGTGATAAGACATTCGAGGTGGAATGATTCACAGAGTTTGCGTCTCCTCTTGAAGATATCCCTTCTTAGTAAAATTATTAGTAACAAGCAGAGCACGATTTTGGCTTGTAATTATTGCTTGTTAATGGGGGAAATACTTTCAGATACCAGGGCCAGGTTGTTTCAGCTTTGAACACCCTTGTTCCTCTGTCATTTGCGGTTGAACATACTATGGGTCGTGAACAATTCGGACACCGTGTTTCCACATTCAAGCAAATTTGGTTTAGTAAACCCCACCTTGAGATGTATGGATAAACTACATCTACGGATGGTGGCAACTTACTACATCATGCCAGCCTCCTCATTCACTTGCACACACAAACAAACTTTATGTCCAAGCCAAAGTCTATTGATTTGAGAAAATACATGCAAAAACATGCTCACTACATTTTTCTTCTTCAGTTTTCATTTTTGATGCAGACGCAGAGCGTGTGGGTGCATGTTATTGACCAATTGGACTTCCGCCTGATGGCATTACTAGCAGCTGAACCCCCACCCCCCACCCCCACAGTTGCTTGTACTGCTCAGACCATAATGGTTTGACCCAAACTTTATCTGCTGCTGACCTATGACATAGAACCTTCTTTACAGTGACCTCTATACACAACATTCGGGGAAGAAAGCAAAGAGCGGGAAACTGTTTAGAACAAACCGCTGACCCTTCAAGTTGAGGAACTCACGTGAAAATATCTCATGGTAGTGGTGAATAACAGAGATTAATGATATATGTACACCATCTAGTGCTAGTAGGAATGACTGAAGCAAAATGCATAAAAAAAAGTGGCATTCTTCTAGTGTCTACTTTCTACGCAGCCACAAACCATGGCACCCGCTAGTGTTGAAAGGGAACTAACGTGATCAAGAAAAAAATAAAATAATGAATAAACACCATGAAATTGATGGAAAAAAACACAAGGTGGCATTCTTTTAAGAAAGGAAGTAGCCACATGCCTTGATTCAGAACTGGAATATAGGGCTAGCTGCGGTTCGGTTGATGGGTGTGACTCCAATTTGGTGGTGCGCCGGTGACGGCGAGTAGATCAACCCACCGGCTGACCATTCTATGGTTTTCTGGTAAAGTTACAGGATGGAAATAGAAAGCTGGCTGAATGGTTGTATCACACCTCAAACTCAAGACGAAACTCAAGACAAAATTCGGGCCAAATTTGGCCGTAATATAATCAAACATTATTACACTGCTTTTAGAAATCGTGTTTGCACTAATCTCGGGGATCGTTTGCAAAAATCTCTTAATCTTGAAAAGGTGTTTTGTGAAATGCAAGAAAATCAGACAAGAGGGAAACGTCATGAGATTTTTGAGGAAATTGGCGTGGTATTTTGTCATCCTCTACCAAACTCAGTCTTTGGTTGGGTAAACGATTTCTGCTGCTGCTGTTAATTGTGTTTCCTTTATAAGGGCACTTGATCACAATAATACAGTAACTCATAAGGCTGTGTTTAAATTGATGATTTTGGCTGCATATGCCACTGCAACCAGCAGTCCAAGCCAGCAATGAAGATATTAATTTCAGACACTGTCTAGTATTCCTAACTAATAATACTAGTTTGTGTGATAAACAGAACCTAATATGAATCTGATTTGATCTTAACATTCCAGTGCACGTCAATCAAGAAGGCACTTTTTGCAAGACCAAATTTGTCCATCGCCCAGCCCCCTCCCTTCCTCTAAACCTCTTTTCCTTTCTATTTAACCACATGGCGCCGGATGAACTGTTTACATGCAAATGTTGTCCCTGTCTGGAAACTGAAGCTGTCTTAAGACGCCATTATGAAATTTTGGACCACAGGAGCAAAGGTCGCCTGGTTATTCCACTGCAGAGCATGAACAGACCACACACACGCTGCTAACGCTTCGTTTCACCAACACAAGGACAAAAAGGTCTTGAATATATTGGCATTTTGTGGCTACTGTGAGGCGGTTTTTGTGTAATCCCCGATTACAGACCTTTGTCCTTTTGTTCCAATGTTCATTCATTGTATTTCGGCTCAATGGAGGTAAGTCGGAGTAAGCCGGTATGGCATCATGGTTCCGTGTTTAGTACCACTCCTATGCCGAAGGTAACGGCCAATGTTTTGCGATTCATGGTGCGTGAATTCAACATTTTCTCGTCGAGAAACAAAACGGATGATCCCGTAAAGAGACTCTTTGTTCTTTTGGCATTGTCAAGTCAGGGTTTCTTTGTGCCAGCAGTACCCTAAATCAGACTACTTTTAAGAAAAGTTAGTTAATTACGAAGGACTTTTTACGGTCCCACAGGCTGCAGCTTATGTTGTACCAATGCAAGGAATTACAAATCTCAAAAAATGCCATGCAATATCTCAATTACTCTTATGGCATAAAGTACAAAATGCAGGCTATGAAATCAACTCCAATTTCCTTCTTTTTTTTTACAGTTCAAAAGAAAAATAGGAAGTCTTGCAGAACCAACCAGGCAAAAACAATATCTCCATATATGCAAAATCAAAGTAACATAAATCTTACAATATCAAAATAGTAATTTTAACTAAAACAAATGGGTTAGTTACAGTGACAAATCATTCCAAAGATATCTTTTAACCAGCTGGCGCCAGATGAGGTGTCTACACGCCATTATTTTCCCAGCCGGCAAATGGATGAGGTGAATTTTGTACTTTTGAACGAAATTGGAAGCCCAGAACAAAGTCGCCTGGACATTTTGTTTTGGAGCGTGCACAGAGTATGCACTCATCGTGCAACGCTTTATTTCACCCACACAGAGGAAAGATAGTGCTGAATATTAAGCAAATTTTTTGCTATTGTGCGGGGGTTATTGTGTAATCCCCGATTCCAGACCTTTGTCCTTTTATTCCATGAAGGGGATGACGAGACATCGAGAGGCTTCCACCATTGTGCATTCATTGAATTTCGGCTTAATGGGGTAGGTCTGAGTGAGCCGAGTATCCAGCCTTGATTCCAGAATTAGGACCAACCCTCGGCCGTAGCTTAAGGCAGAGATATTGCAATTCACGGTATGTGAATACGACATTTAAGATAAAGAAATCTCAAATCCCAGTGCTTCAAAGAGAATCTTTGTTCTCTTGGCTTTGTCAAGTCAAGATTTCTTTGTGCCAGCGGTACTCTCAGAGAAAAATGATTCCGGCAATTCTGAGAAAGCAACCCCATCAGGCTGGACGGGGAAAAAATGGAACAGAGAGTCCCCACAGGAACTGGTTAACCGGGTCATTCAGATTGGGCATCTCAATTAAAACAATATATATAAAAAGCAAACAATAAAAAAATAACTTTTCTGTTTGATTTTTCCTGTTGGTAAACATTGATTCGCTATGTATTCATGATAGCCTTACCTCTCCCATGTTAGCTTTTGCAAATTCTACCCGCAAGCCTCCACGGTCGCTGGACGGCAGCAGTACACCTTGAAGATGTGTCAGTGCTTGTGTAGCACATGGAATATTCTACAAACAAAACATCAAGATTCATAACATACTATAACAGTCAACAGTGTGTCGATCCCCTCCTTGCACTGTCTACCATTCTGGGAGTCAAATTGCATGTCAAGATATGGTGAGCATGTAAACACCTGCGCTTCACCTAAAGTGCGTAATTGCAGTGTTTACTACACACATTGGGAAACCAAAATGGCACAACCTAGATTTAGTGCGGTGGTAATCTAGGTGAATTGGCTCAATATCTGAAGTGACTATCGCCCAATTTTGCAGACAATTAATCTGTATAATGTTGGTTTTGAGTAAGGTCTACCCCACAAATAACTTTCTGGTGGTGCGAAACTTTTCTACCATTGTGCTGTAACATCGCATTTTTCCCAGCAATTACAGCATTTCCTATTTCACCTGACTTTGTTGGATTTTCATGCTGCTACTTTCCATACATAGCCAAAGTATCTATGTTTAGCTTGAGTATTAAACAGGGCCTAATTTCATTGTCCTACTTAAGCAGACAATAATGCTGATCATTTTTACGCTAAGCAAAAATAAGCATGAAACCTGTTACAAACAGTACACATGACATGGTATTTTGGCTGGTATCCTTGTCCCCGTAAGCACAATTGTTTTATGCTCAGTAATTTTTTGTACTTAACCAGCTCTATGAAAATGCCCAAAGCCCCTAAAAAGTCACAGAGCTACTTCAGCAGAAAACTGCTATAAAATTTTCTCAGGTAAGTAGAAATTTGCAGGGAACCAGTCGCAAAACAATACACAACACCAGTCACAAACAATACACAAGGTGAACAAGGTGACCGGGAAACTCTTTTTGCTCAGCAGGATTTGTTTTCGCTTAGCAGGTCTATGTACAGAGTTTCTCTGCACATAAATATGCGAAGCAAAAACTTATACCTCCATGACATTGGCACAGTATGCTAATTTCATCCGAGTTCACAGAATTCAGGTGTTTGAGAGTTTCTTAAAGGCTTAAGGATCCTGATGGATTCATGGAGGCAACGAGCGAAGAAAGAAGAAAATCTATTCCTGAATTCCTTACCTGAAATTCCACAAAACAGCACGGTGCTCCTCCCTTGTTGTGGACTCGTAGCCTAGTGAATCCCGGTAGGCTACTTGAGAAGAGGAGAAGAAAGATGACAGAGAAAAGATGTGGGGGGTAGAAAGTATCCAAAGAGGCCATATTAATTACAAGAAATCTTCAAGACAGCTTTTCGCTGGTGACAAGTAACAATACATGCAACTTCCAATGCAATGAAAATTAACTCAGATTGTAGCATTTCTGATTTCAATATGACCAGCCAAAAAAGCCCTAAGGAAGTCTGTATATTGATTCGTGGCTACAATAATTTGAATACCTATGATAATGTTACTACCTAGTTTTTTAAGGTACCAGTTACCCCTTTTTCCAGTGTACAATTACCAACATCAACAAAGATTGAGAGCCAAAGTTGGAGGGACAACCTTAAGTACTGAGTGATGTTACATCGTCAGTTAATGTGAATTACAGACAAGGTGGATATTTTGGTGATCAACAGAAAAGAAAACGATGATTCTGATCTGAAAGTTAACTTGGTTTGAAAGTTAGTATCTGGTAGCGATCAGCCTGAAAAGTAGGCTTTTATACAATCTTGCATAACCTCGTTGTCACGGTTATTTGATTGTTTTTCGAAAAATGCATGTACCTTCAATCAATTCTTGTGGTTTAGTTTGAGGGTGCATTTCTTGGAAATTAAAAGTTTGAAAGACTACTCTTAAATTTTTTTTTAAAAATAAATAAAAAAATAAGCAAATTCCTAAAGTCACCACTTCGCTCAGAGACTCAAAGTTGACAAAAGGGTGCTTGCTATACAGTGCCTGCCTAAATGTGAAATAATCTTCAGAAATTGCAAATAGTGTGACTTATTTCTATTGCATTGTTGTGGGAAAAAAAACAAGCAGACCAGATAAGTCAAAAGAAGAAAAAAACAAATCATTCACGTTGAAAATCCATAACTCTATCCATGCATATCAAAGATCTTAAAAAATTAAATGGAAATACCTGAGCAATTTTGTAAATTCAATCATATTTAACTAATTATTCCATATTTGTAGCTGTTGTTCACGCTCAATTTCAATTATTTGGCTTTATACGAAAATAAGAAGCTAAAAACGCCAGCTCCTATTTCTATTGCTTTCAAGTTGCAACTGAGACATTTCAAATTTTGTATTTTTTTTTAATACAAAAGGGACTGAAATTTGTTTCTATTTTGACACTTTGGGGTTTAACTGAAATTTTTATTTTTAGTTCAATTATTATGAAATTTTAGTTTCAATTAATACATTTCAAGTTATTTTTCTACAATGTTGAGAAGACTTTGTTTAGACAATGCCTCCCATACACTACTCCCCCCCCTTAAATCTGACATCAGTCACATCATTTCATTAGAATATTCCTCAACAAGTCCGGAAGAAAAGTCTTGACCGCCACCAAATAAACTCCCAGAGTCTAGTACCCTCAATTGAACCTGTGGTGCTTTATGGTGTTTTTGTTGTAATGGATCAGTTAGTCAGTTTCAATGTTCCCTCATAACCCATGGAGAAGTTAAAACTTGGAAGAAGTGTGTTGATAATCCCATGACTAAGTTCAAACAGTGCAGTACACATGCAGGCCCATTATATAGGCTGGGGAATCTGGAGTGATCCGCAAATGACTAGAATGTCAGTCCTGCCAAAATATACCACTCATTTTGGTTTGATAGGACTGAAGCTGGCACCCAGGCTCCCCCAGTGGGCCTCCTTATCACGGGGACAGAACCCTTGATTACTTCTTCATCCACCAGCCTATTAATGATGTGCCTGACATGTAAGCCGCATCCGAAGTGACTTCGGCTATGGCTATTGCTATTTGCAGCTGTGACATTGTTAGAGAATGGGCCTCTTCAGCCATCTTGTCATAGCCATAAGCCATAGCTGTAGCCACAAATTCGGACACGGCTGTACTATCAATCAACAAGCCATACCAGGGTTACAAGTGTGAATGTTCCTGCATGTCTATCCGTTTTAAATACCAATCCAAGACAATTAATGATGGCTATCAGTTCATCATTTTTAAGGCGTCTGGCCGTTTCTCTTTTGGGTAAAGATTCTTGTAACCCTGATATGGTATCACGCTAAAGTCCAATCACATTGATCGCTTGAGTTCAGTACTGAAAGATTGTTGGCAGCAGTTTTTTCCTACAGCTCAATATCTTTCTGAGCATGTGACCAGAATTAACCAACTGGTGAATGGCACTTCTTTGTTTTATAGCGTGGCCACAAAACATTACCATCTGATCAGTGTTAAATTCCAAAGAGAGACACCAACAAAATCTAGTGCATCAAGTCAAAACAAGCAGCTATTCATTGGAACACGACCTGTGAGTCAACAGTCAGAATCTTGGTTCAGTGATATGGCATTCTTCTAAGCTGTGGAGTGTGTTCACTGAGACTCCACAAAAAACTGAACGCGTGAAACACAAAGTGATTGGACGGCAGCGATACTTTTCTTTGATGGGTGTCCAACCACTTTTTTTTCTGTGGAGCGACCCTAGCCACTCACCTACTACACAAGTCCCGCAGCTCTTGCTCGGCATTGGCGCCGGTGCCCAGATTTGCAATAAAGAGAGTGGAGCACGGTGCTGACCCAGCAATGGCTGCCATTGTGGCCGCATTAGCCATGTTCATGGGCAGAGTCGGCTGGGGCAGAGACGTGTGTGGGTGGGGGTGGTGGGGGTGTGCGACAGCTGAGTGTGCATGGTGGGGCTGTGAAAAGAATACATGGAAAAAAAACAAAATAAATAAAAAAGGCAAAGAGTTTTTTTTTAATACAAATGTGGCTATTTTCAAAAAGAAAATTTCCCAAATAAGCCCATGAAAAATAAAATGAGCTTATCACACAAATTCTTATATCCGTTAATTCTCTGAATCAAGACACCAGAGCCATAGAGTAGAAAAATATGCTAAACAAAATAGTCCCTTTTATTCAGCAACTTTTCCTGCTTAACAGTGTCTTTATGAAATAAACACTCCGATTCAATACATGCCAATTAAGAAGCAGCATTCACGTGGTGTGGGTGGTCAAACTACTTTGTATAAGTCAGAAGTTATTGGAGATATTTTGGAAGTAGGAATATAGCACCATCTATAGATTGGGAAAGGAACCAAGAGTGGCAGCATGTAGACTGGTTCCCGGTCCCTACATCGTTCTCTTTTGACTGTATATAGGGACCGGTAGTTACTACCGATATGGCGCTTTTGATTGGCCCTCGCTTGCCCGGGCGCAGTAATAATTTTCTAGTTTTAGAGATGACGTTGGCTATGCTCGTGATGTGCATGTTTTTGTTTGACACTAGCACGCATGTGTATCGTAACCCTTCGGCCAAACATAGTGAACCAACCCTTCAACATAAAAATTTAATCTAACTTTAGAAGAACATCTTAACTAACGTTAGTCTACACGTTGGGAGATTCTGAGATTCTGTGTCTGTAATGTTTTGTGTAAAGGCCGCATTGCATTATGGGATTACGTAGACCTATATGCTAATTCTAATTAGCATATACCTGGCAGAGGTATATTACCTGCTACCGGTCCCTATATATACAGTCTGAACGTAAATGATGTTGGGACCGGGAACCAGTCTAGGCAGCATGCGCATCCACAAAACTGTCAGCAGATGACAGTATAACAGATAATTTAAAATAATTTGTACACGAATGTGATTATCATTTTTTTTCCCTCAATACCTCCTCAAAGTATACACACACAAATTCCCCAACCCAAAACCTAAATCTTGTAAGAAATTCCACCAGTACATACATCACAAGACGTTTTGTGAATGTGCTTGCTATAACCTTCCATCCTCTCCAGTAAAGATCAAACTTAGGGCCACAACCTTGGAGGATATGATTGCATTACCAGCCATTTTAGCTTTTGCATCCTTTTTTTTTTTTTTTACATTCCAGCATGCGATGCAGAGGCTTTTAAACATGCTTGACATCACAATTCATTGAATGAGTTTCTTAAAGAGCAAACATTTGATAAACAAAATATATAATGATTCTCCGTACTCTAGTGGTTAAAAGACATCTGAACACAGAGTATCAAACACACATATTAGTAATTGCAACAAAGCAGGCATGTTTGCGAAAAAAAGTAAGAACATTTCATTGAGTAGAAGGGCTAACCTACACATGTACATATGGTGTAGGCTTTTATAGACTTTTCAATCAGGCTGTTTAATAACAATTTTGCTGATTTTTCTGAGGGCAAAATAATCGGAAAAACAGACTTAAGTAGGAAGGATGTCACGCCTGAAAATAATGACAAAATGGCTAGAGCACGCCAAACTTTGCACAGTGTTTTTCACTTTTTTATGGCACTGTTATATTTTAGAGGTAAAGAAGGTCATCAGCTACTATTACTAAGCAGAAAAGTTGCATGCCCAGAGTATACAGTGCTCTTCATACATCAGTGAAAGACTTAATTAAAAAAAAAAAAAAAAAAACCCAAACATTTTGTATGCTCTCATCATGCAACACTTCGCTCCTACCACACTGAGGACAGATGGTGTTGAATATTTCGCTGATTTTCACCGATTATGCAGGGGTTATTTTGTAATTCCTGATTTCAGACCTTTGTCCTTTTGTTCCAAGAAGCGGATTACGAGACATCGAGAGGCTTCCTTTATTATATTTTGGCTCAATGCAGTCAGCATAAAACGAGCATCCAGCCTTGGTTCCAAACTGAGAAACAATCCTCGGCTGTAGCTCACGGATAAGGTTTTGCAAATCATGGTGCGTGAACTTGCCATTTTCTCGACAGAGAAAACAAAAATCCTGGTGCATCAAAAACAAGTTTTGATGAGGAAGTACGTAGTAAAAATTGACGGGAAGAAAATATGTGTCTTAAGAGACAGGCACAAAGAGAAAGAAGGAAAAAAAAGAAAAAAAAGGGAAGATGAAGAGAAACTATTTTGCCTGCACATTGGCTGCTTGTTGGGAAAAAACATGAGGCTTAGTGAATCAAAACAGGATACAAAATCATTCAAAATCAGACCCTGCTACAGAAATAATTTACATCGTCAAAGAACATTCTTTAATTCATAATAGGGTGCAGTTTAAAAAATTAACGCAACAAACAAATAAATAAACAAATGGAAGTAAATAAACAAATAAAATAAAAACAATTATGATGAAAGGGTGTAAGTATGTCTACATGAAATGTTCAATCTTCTGAAATGGAAAAAAATTATTCTAGGCATCGTTAAACTTAACAAACCTTAAAATATTGTTTTATTTTGCATCCTTTTTAAAGGTCTGGAATACCACATTAAAGGGAACGGGTGCATTTTTGATTTGCAATGAATATTTATTCAAGTTTCAAGAAAAATACATTTAAGGGCAAGAGTGTTTCCTGAAAGCTAAGGGGCAATTAATTTTTTGGGGGAAAGAGGTCATCCATTCCACTCCTCGGTTTTTACAAGTGTCATTTTAAGAGAGTTGCAGCGAGACCAAACAGTGTAAAAAAAACAAAAGATTGGGGAAGATGGAGTAGAATACTCTAATCCTTTTTGAAAACAAAAAACAAACAAACAAACAAACGATTTTGTCATTAACCACAGAGATGTGTTTAGCTTTTAAGATATATATTCCTTGAAACCAGGAGGAGAAAGAATGGTGTGCTCCTCCATGAAACTTAGTACCATCCATTCAAAAGCAATCTCTGTAACTTTACCTATTTAATGTTTGTGCACAAGACAATAGAAATTTGCACACAATAGAGCATCTTTTGTGTGCAGCCACCCTAACAAAGTGTATCAACAGTGTGTGGCAATATCCCATAAAAATAATGTATGTGCACTGTGTGGAAACTGTGGGGGTGGGGGGGGGGTGAATGGAAATCATTACTCCAACCTACCAGTACGTAGGTGACTCGAGCGCCGTCTGCCGGTATTTGTGCATGTAAGGCAGGGTGTGCAGCAAATACTGGATGATGCATCGCTGGTGTGGCAGGAGTCAGATCCGCGTATGCTGCAGCTAGACTGTGGGAATAGAAGGCAAGAGATTCCCATTAAACCCTCAAAACTGCCATCATGACTGATCGTTCAAAATGAGCAACCTGGTTTCTGAAGGGTGGTGTAAACGTCAGGAGTGGAATTTGGTTTCTGAACGTGGGAAAGGTGAATTACCCGCGAATTCAACGGACACTTCCTCAATCTGAAGTTCAGAATGCCGACAGAGGGCATGGCGCCTTGTGTAACCCGGGCCTCGGCTCAATTTTCACAAAACACCAAGATTGATTTGAAGATGAGTTGTCCATATCACTTTTGCGATTGGTAATGTGACGCTGAAGATTGATGCGTTGGTTAACTCTCCCAAGATCAATCTCAGGCGGGCATTGTCTTATCAAGCCCTTCGATACATTCACAATAGGTGCAGGATTAATTTGCAACTTGTCCCGTTATAACAAACCTTTCAAATAATTTCCAATGATCAGGGCCTGATTTCACAAAGAGCTAAGATTGACCTGAACTGTGAATCAATTGCTAAGCAAAGCAAAGTGTGATGTCACAATACAAATCACTATGCCCGCAATCATTCCAGTGTGGAACAGTCTTTCGGACGCCACTGTTGGTCTTCAAGGCCTTCTGTTCCAGGGCTCACAAGCTTCTGAAGGCCTTGTACTAGTAACTTGTATCGTGCTAGTTTTGTTGTAAACGTTTGTCCCTATTCACATTATTGTATTTTTCACTATGTCGCACCTTTTCCTGTTTTTCTGGCATTCTCCATGGTTCCAGTGGGCACTGAAGTCCCCATGTGTGCTTATTCGTTAAAAAAAAAAAATTAAAAATTAAAAAAAGGGTAACACTGACAACTCATCTGAAGATGAATCGTAGTGCTTTGTAAAATGAAGTCCTGGGGGCTGATTTCACAAATAGCCGGGATTACTCTAGAAATGTGTGTCAATCTTAATTGCTAAGCAAAAGTGTGTTGCTAAGCAAAAGTGTGATGACACAATACAAATCACAACGGCAATATTGACAACTCATCTTGAGATGAGTCTCAGCGTTTCGGGAAATCGAGCCCAGCTACTGGTACAACATAGAAAAAGGTATATCAACCGACAAACAAAATCTACAACTCAACAAATACATTCCTAGAAATGCTCCCAAAATCAAAAGTGACTGTTTGAGGGAACTGAAGTAAAGCAGTCTACACTAGCTTCCCGAAGTTGAACCCCAATCTTTCTGTTTGTCAGTACATTTCAAAACCACCCACTAATATTTCTTAAAACAACTTCATTTCATCTCAACAAACTTTCCTCTCCCACTAATAAATCTAGGCATGGTTCATGAAGAAACTCACATGAAAACTAAAAACTAAAACATACATAAAATTTCCCACCCTAAATATGTATTTCTTTACATATAATAAATATGTAAATAACAAAAAATAAAAATAACGGGTTAAAGAAAAAAAACAACACAACCAAAACAACACAAATTAGAAACAAAAAAAAGTAGAACGGAAAGTGTGAGAAGGCATTTTGAGTTGGTGAAGCAGCCAAACTTACGGATGATGTGCCCATGCCTCGGCAGCGTGTGGCAAAAACACAGCAGTGCTAAGGTCATCTGAAACATGCAAAATAACAGAAAGGATGCATTAATGCACACTGTGATGATTGGTCGGATAACCTGTCCTTAATGATCCAGTCAGCGCACCTACCTTTGCAATCGTAAAAAATCAGACAGTTTTTTGTTGAAAAAAAAAAATGTAAAAAAAATATAAAAATATCGACCTGGGTTTTATGTTCTTTTGCTTGCGTACAATTTGTAACTGTTGTCGCTTAAAGACGCCCGCTCATCACCATTACCCGATGACTATTTCTGTGGCACAAAATGATCATGTACCGTACATAGTTTACGTTCAATGCATGCACGGGTCAAAGGTGATCTTTTGTGGCACGAATTTGTTTGTCATGAGTTGACGAGTGGGCGTCTTAAAGATCCCTGTGCATATGCTGCCATTGCCGCAGTCAAACAAGAGTGTCAAGGCAATGATCAGCAAATAGTGTGCTTTTGTTTTAACCTCGGTGCATCAACTGCCAGGGTCTATTTTTTTATCACTCTATTATCATCATCAAAACACAAGTCAACACTTTCAGATGAAATCTCAGACAGCTTGAAAATCCCTTATCTGTTCCGATTGAATAGCGCCCTCTGGTGGTATTAAAATGACAGTGCAGAAAAGGATTGATGACACAGAGTTATATAAAAGAACTAGAGGGCGTACAAAACCGTGCGACACGACCCCGACAAGAAGCATTTCTGCCCATTGAGAAAATGGTCCTGACCAATCAAAATTATAAACTGGTCACTCATCAGCTTAACACAGCAAACGTTTTTTAAGTGGACCTTCGTATGCAATTGATCCATAGGGATTTTTTCGCCCATGGAGGGTCAGCGGAGTTCCGTGCGTGACATCGCGAGTGCTCCCTCTAGTTCTAATTTATAACACTATGATTGATGATAAAATGGATACAGGATTCTCCTGTTCTTAAGAGGGTTAAATAATGTCCCTTCCTCCTGTGAGGAAGACTGTCAGTTTGTCTCGACTTATTTTGCAAAAACAGAGGCAGGACACCAATATTATGCAACAGTGCTCTTTGACATTAATACCTTCTGTGTCTTCAGCCCGTCATTTGTGTCAAATTCCCTGGTTTCCCTCATAATGATGTCAATAACATCCTGTGTTTCCAAACTAATTATTGTCAAACAAGGTAAAAAATAATAGTGGAGGAGAGTCCATAACTGCTTAATGCCGTCCCCTAGAAGAGAACCTCTTCTCAATCTCCTCAGGGGTTCCCACTCTTGAAATGTTATTTCAGCCGGTAATTGCAATACCATATTACCTTGTTGATAGACTGACTTCGTCAAGCAGTGGCCATCTTGCTGTTTTGTTTTTGTTGTTGACATGTTGTTTTATACATGACTCTATTGGCAATTTCTTTTTTGAAACGGGGGGGCTTTGACTTTAGTTTTGGCTCCAAGAGCCACTCTGAAACTGTATGCTTGGAGCATTTGGGATTTCAAAATGGCACTCTGCATAACAATGAAGATCTTGTTAAGAATACCAGGTGAAATTCTGCACTAAGCCCCCCCGAGTCCAAGGAATGTATGGACTGAACTTGTTCCCGGATGGCTTACGTTAATTTGTTCCAGTGTGAGAACAATATGGATGGAAGCACTGGGCCCAAATAGAGAAATACTATTTCATAAGAACAGGAATGTGTTTTCTCCGGACGGGGCTCGGGTAAACATTCCCTGGTTTGTTTAAGTGTTCGGGCTTCAGCCGAACAACTCTTGTTTTTATTGGAGTTTTTTGGCGCTTGAACTATTACGTCACCATGACTTCATCAGATGTTGAGTTGCCTTAAACCAAAGTCTAATTTAAGTACACAATGGGTTTTTACAATATATATTATATCACTGAAAAGGCCTTTGAAAAATTTATAAATCTCACAATTAACCCCAATTTGAAACCAAAGTTTAATATTTAAAGCCAGATTCTTTGAAAAAGTCCTGTGATGATCTGTTTTGGGTTTTCCTGTAGCCCAGGTTGGACTCCTCCATTGCATGCAAGTGGCAGTGCAACGGAGGCTGACATCCAACCAGGGCTATGGGTTCATGGAGACATTCTGTCACTTTGGTCTTGTTGAGCTTAGTGCAAGATTACTACAGGTATAATAGATACATCATTTCTTTTGGGAAGAAAAAATTAATTCCATTCCTCTAAGTTTCCAATAAACACATCGTACAAGCAACCAGTGAAAATTTAATCAAATTAAGTAGCAGCATTATCTTGAAAACACTGAAAAATGCCTTCTTTTTTCTTTCTTTTGGGATTATGTGCCATTTATTTGTGTTTTTGTTTCAATTTCGCGGGTAAATTCACAAACACATGGTAGTTTTTCAGACTTATCATTTTTTCAGGCCAATGAAAGCTGGTATCAAATTTGAAAAGTAAGTTCACAGACTGAAAACACTGTGACAATTAAAAATAAATTGTTCCCATTCATGTATCATCCTTCAAACACATGTATTAAGCCAGGTTCATACTTCAAGCAAACATTTGAATGGTAAGCGAATTTTTCACAATGCAAACAATCAGTACACGCCGTTTTCCCCCATTGTGACGTGAACAAATTTGCTTTGCTTTTGCAACTCATGTAAAGTATGGATCAGGCTTTACAAGAATTTTTAAATGGGGTAGAAAGCCTGTGCTACTTTCATTGGTTTTAACTGTGATAAGTGCCATTTAGAGCCTGACCTTATGCAGCTGAGAAGACGTCTTGGTCTTCTTGTGAACCCCTAATCATGTCCTACACTCTTTTGATTTGCATTATTTCACCTTCGTCATGAGTTAATAGTACACCTAGGGTTAATTCTGAGCAGAGGTTAGATTCTCGTTTCGTCTCAAGAGGTGTGTTGTGTGAAGACAAGTCAGAAATGATTATTGAGTCGTGTACTTTTAGCAAATGCAAGGAGAGGTGGGAGTGTGTTCAAAACAGAAATGATTGTGCTTTGGGGAAAAAAAAGGTAATGCAAATAGGCATTAATAACAACTTGGGGGAATAGAGACCGTGACATTGTCTTCACCGTCTTCACCCCCAAAAGTGCATGTTAGAGCGCCCTCGCATGGTCATGCATGAGAGGTATGATAAAGAGAGCGGAATAGCATAAGAACATGTAGAATGAGATACAGTGCAATAGAATTGTGTCGTCACATCACAGCACTACGATCGGAAGAAAGCTCCGCAAACTGAGCCGCAAATTGTCTCCGAGCAAATATGATAATTCCCCGTTCATATTTGTAGCAAAGTGACAAAACCCATCAGTGATGTCAGAAGTCTATTACCAGCACAAAGTACGCTAGCCTGTGATAACCCAATCCGTGTGGCATTGTGTGCTGGGTAATGCCCACATGCACGACGAGCGTGCCAGTAATGAGTTTGGCTGGCTTGCTGCAGGGGGTGAGGGGGGGGGGGGAGAGGAGAAGCACTCCATGCTAGTTCCACGTCTACACATGGCAGTTACATTCAGCCTTATATTCTTGCGACACATTAAACCCACTACACGTAAAACCTTTTAATGAAAATTGGCACCTGTAAGTCCCCACAAGTTACATTTGATTAATTGTTTCTCTCTGAACTTATCTCAGAGTTGGCCTAAGGTGCTAAAACAAGAGATTTGTTTGGGTGTCTTTTGGTAACCCTGTTTTGAATTTGAACCACCTACCTTAGCTTTCATTTACACGTAAAAGTATTTTATTGCTATTACTCTACACTCCATGCCAAAACCAGGAACTTCCTGCCAAAACTCAAAATTAGGAGTTTATCGTCCATCAAATACATAAGAATAAGCGATTTTAATTAACACCAAGTTTCAGCTTGTATTAATGTAAGTCTTTCTTAATATATAGAATGTTTAATACATAACATCACATTGACATCAAGGCTAATATTTCGGTTGTCTTAACTTTCAAAGCCTTTCCGAGAAGTGCCTGATTTCGGCGTGGGGCATCACATTTCAATTTCCAAATGCTAACAAAACCCTACTTCCACACTTGGGCACAAAAAAATGCAACCAAGTTTACTTAAATTTGTCATTCTCCGATTTCCATCCTAAGGAACTGAATGCCACTTTAAGAACCAGTGTGACAAAATTCCAGGGTGCCATAATAGCAAAGAAGATCCTGAAATTATCTGACTACTACTAATAGTTAGGCTCCCTCCTCTCCCTTCCTACCCTAATGACTGCCAAGCAAGGTGGTACTGAGCGAGTGGGGGTCAGCCTCAACACCCCTTGCATCTGCAACCATCAACAAGGCCAAACAATGGAAACAATGGTAATGCCCACGTGCGTGTACGCGGCTAGGCTCGACTATCACCTAATGAGAGGGGGGGGGGGGTCTTCCTTTGGCCTCCTGTAAGGGAACTATTTGAGCTTGTGAAGTCTTCTGCAAAGGGTTCATTAGTATGTTTGGGAGGGTGTACTCACAGGGATCTCTTGGTGTTAGCTGTCCAGGATGTGGTCCCATCACAGGAAGGTTGGCTGGCTGTGGGGACGTCTGTTTAGGTTTGGTCACTTTGGTATTGGACTTAGCGAATTCTAATCGAATGGTCTGGGGTTGGTCCGGATCAAAGCGTACTCCCTACAGAAAAAGAAAGATATGTAACAAACTCGAGAATGGCTGTTTGTTATAAATCAAATTAACATACAGCAAAATGGTTCATGATTTTTAAATCAACCAAGAACAAACTTCATAATTACTACCAAACATACAGAGAACGAGTTCCGTTTTAGAACCATAACACACTTTAATTGCCTCTCTCTATCTGACAACATGAACAAGCCCTTTCCTTTTTCCACAAATACTTGTTATTTGTTCTCAACTTTCATAAACTTTCTCACCCCTAAAGGAAAAAACAGAAGATTTAAAACAAAAACAACTTTGTTCACCACTTATTGAATAAGGAAGTGCCTGTTTTCAACCTATTCACAGTGGAGTAGTCAAATATTTCCCCTCCCAGTTAGTTCAGTGTGGTCAATTCTAGGGTCATGATACATGCTACAAATTACACTGAGCATACACCAACAACCAAAATTAAGGATTGGTTTAAGTGTGAGCTTTGGGGAATCAAATGGGAAGCGGGTTCAAGCCCAGGAAGGATCAGGATCGCTTCATCCCTCCTGAATTCAGACATTACACTGAGAAGTTGGTACTCTGGGACATCGTCAGAGACAGTGTTGAATTACCAAACACCAGATGGTAGGGGAAAACTCGGAGCATCTGGCCCCCAAAAAACAATTCATAAAAACCAAAAGAAAAGACAAATCTAAAAACTTCTGGATGAGATTTTGAAGAATCCTTTTTCCCAAGAGTTTTGAGATTGAAATTAATTTCTGAATGAGATTGACTCACTGGGGATGATGATTCAGTTTAGAGAGATTCCTTCTTCTTGCTGGGAAAACTGTTACACTTTCTTCCAGAAGCTCTTAAGCCTATTTCACGATTATTTATCTCGTCTTACACGGGAAGGGAAATATGGTAAGGTTGAAAAAAAAAATCACTGCAAAAAATTTCTCAGGATGATTGTAAATTAGGCCAACTTTGTACCACATAAACTTGATTGACACAGAATGAAGGCATGCTTCTTCTTTTTTAGAGTAAAAAAAAAAAATGATCCTGATTTGTTTTTCTTCCCCCAATTCAAGTAATCACAGGCTCTTCAAACCAATTTTCCTTAGACATTTCAGGGACCTGAAACCCTCCGACGAGGTCACCAACCCTCTGTATGAATCCGACGATGATTTCAAAGATCGCAGTTTTGATTCGTTGAAAATCCCACTTACTGATAACGCTTGCTTTGCCGATTCTGCACCTGCTCTGCTCTCGAATGTGACAAATCCAACCGGCTGAAGAGAGAAAGAAAGAAAGGGGGGGTGGAGAAGGACAAAGAGGTCATCAGCAATTTGAAGAGGTCAAATGATGCATTGTTTATAAATGTACAAATTATTCTTGTTGGTAAGTCACTGCATCCCACGCTCCCCACGCGCGCGTATCTGCTGCACGCCCAAAGTTTTCGCTACTTCCGGATACACAGCTGGCATATGTTGTGAGTAATTTTACAAAATATCACCCATTTCATCATTCAAAAGGCATTTCTTTATGAAAGAAACTTATTCTGAGGAAACCTATAGTCTTTGAAGAACGTATGTATAAGCCAAGTCCAATTATTGAACTTTTCCGCTGGAAATCAGTGGAGCCAGTTTGTGTGAAGGGGGCCTGGCTTACAGGGGAATTACATCACCTTTACCAACAGGATTGACTTTCACAGTTTCAGTGAGCACCTCTAATCGTAGGTATTCAAAAGCATTTACCTCTGGGTTCATTTTCATGAATAATGAGCAGAAAATATTGCTGGTTGAAATTTAAATTTGCTCGGCGAGCCAACAGAATTGATCCTAAAGCAGGTTGGCTGGTAACCCTGCTTTGCAGCTCTGCAATACTTGTGACTGGCTATCGACGCCATTGCGTTAACAGTCCTGACACCTTCTAATTCCTTACAATTACTGATGTCATCGATGTGTTTGATTAATAATGAATGTACTAAACTTGGGGTAGATGTTTTACTTTTATTTTGTTATTATTATTATCATTATCATTATTATTATAATTTTTATTATTATTTATTATTATTAGTAGTACTTTTTTAAACTATTTATTAGTACTTTTTTTTTTGGGGGGGGGGCAAGAAAAAACAAGTGCTTGAAAAAAAATACAGGCAACATCAATTATGAGATTCTGGAATAGACTTATTTGCAATACCACCCCCACTATCAGTATCTAAATCTCCCTTGAATTCTTTCATTTACATAAGATCATTAGGTTTTGTTTTTGTATATAAAATGGTGGAAATATGTCACAAAAGCATTGTGACATTAAGGCTCGGTTTGGCAAATTCTATCCTCAAAATAAAAAAGGCTGAAGTGTTTGGACCACATTTATGACGGTGGACGAAGGCTTTAAGTGTACGAACATTGAACATTTAAGCTTTCGAAGCCTTTATCAATAATAAAAAAATAAAATTGCTAGTATAGAAATAAAACTGTGAAGCAAGAGTGAAAGAGAGTGCTACTGTACAGTCTACCCTCCAAGCGTTTGAAATCACTACAATACACAGTAAGTAAATAAATAAGGCGCGAAGGGAGAGAAAAAAGTGTCGATAACCGAGCCCAGGGTCTCGTCTTGACACAAAGGCAATCAGCGCATGCATGGGAGGGCCCATTAGACCAGTAACGATTTCCAATGGTAGAAGACGTTCCTTCCGTCGCCATGGTGGCACACGCCATCTTACTGCATCCGGAGGCCAGCTGATCTGAAATGCAATCCCACTACAGATCAATGGGGAATTCTCCCTCTGTAGCCATTTAGCTTGCCAGACGTTTATGCAAGCATGAACACCTCCAAAAAGCGGTTTTTATGTGTATAAATTCAGCTGTACACTATGTAGGCACTGCTACGTACTTCAATGCAGGCAAGCTTTCTATCGGAGTCAGCAAACCGTTTCCGGTTTGGGGACAAAATTAAAATAAATTAAAAGAATGTCGGTTACAAAACAACTTCCCACGCAATTGAACAAACAAATTAATGGACTCTGTTCGAATATGAATTAGGGCAAGAAATAGAATATTCTTAACAGTGTTAAAAATAAACTTACTACTTAACAAGATTTAAAATTTTGATTTTGTTTGTTTCCGAGTTGGCGTATTTTTGGTCAATTTAAAAAATAAAATAAAATCTTATGTTCCGAGAAAAAAAAAAAAAAAATGAACCAGAAAAATATCTAATATCATTCGATTTTATGAGTTGATCTTGTTTTTGTACAGAAGTGTTTTTCGATGACTTCTGTGGGAAATATGAGGAGAAAAAAAAAATGTATACTCTTCCTTAAAAATTGTCCACATCCCATTTGCATGAATTAAAAGTAATCCTTCCCCGATCACCGATGTTTACAAATTAAATACTCACAGAGGAACTTTTCCCTGGTTTACTTGTTAGCTTTAGCAGTGAGCCTTCATAACCCTGTAGGAATAAACAACAATAAATTCACCTCAGGTTATTCACTTTGAAAATATTGAACATAATTTGCAAACAGATCTGAAAGATGGCAGTGCATGGGTACCGGGCAAATCTGTAATCAACACTGAAATTCCATCTAAAGTGGCAGTTCCAACAGGAAGAAGTCACACAAATAGTCTCCACCACGATACGTGCACCAACTTTATGTACAATTGAACCGGCTATTATATGAGAAACACAAATGCTACACCCATGTTTCTGATTAAGTTGCCAAACAAAAACATGCCTTAACAGTAAAAAGGAGAACTCTCCCGACGAGGCACAGGGATGCAAAATGAACCCTTACCTCTGAACCATGAACCTAAAACAAACCTGAGTAAATTGTCCAGCATCTGCTAATACCTACAGGACTTCATGTAAATTCCAAACACATTCTGAAGTGACAAGCTCTCGATTGTCACTCGATACCCTTACTAAAGTAAATCTCTCTCTCTCACTCATATAGCCTACCCATCCTATGTATGCATTTTGCCTCAATTCCGAAGGAAACCTCCTTCACCGTCCTGCATACTCGTGAAATCATCTCACTGAGCTAAAAGCATCGGAAAACAGGACGCTACCCGCATTCTTATTCTAGCTATAAAAGATGAGACGGTATCCAGGACATATACATCTTCATGTTGACCTCGGGGATCTGAAGGCAGGCCGTGTGGGAGAAGCAGTGTCTTCTTTGAAGGGGGAAATATATTCTGATTTCCAGGATGACAAGTGTAGAAGTAGCGCTCAACTATCCAACACTAACAACCCCGCTCCCACGTAATCTGTCTGGGTGTATTTAGAAATTCAAATGAGCTCCATTTTGAAATCTTCCTATTTGCAGGATATCAAATTTATCAAAACAAGGTGGCAAGGGTCAATGTACAGTAGTCAACCACGCTGGTTTTTTTCTTCTTCTCTCCCACCCCCACCTCCTAAAAAAAAGCAGGGAAATACTGGCAAAGTCTAAATTTATATTCTTGGAGAACGACTTGTTTCAGTTTATCATGAACTGAAGTATGGCAGGAATTCTTTCCCACACATGTTCTACTTAAAATGGAAAGACATGTTCTTGACTTTTAAAAAAAGGGGGAACTTATAATGAACCCTGTTTAATGATGCTGGTTTGTTAGGAAGTATTTATTTAGTAACAGACTGTGTGATGTATTTTCTTTGGCTCACTCTGTTACGCCCACCTCATAAATATTTAATATATTTGTGTAATTTGCATATAAGCTTTGTCAAAGGTCACATCATGACCTGTTTTGCATTGAGGGCTAATAAAACGTTTTTCCAGTATGGCAGCTCTGTTCTCCACACATGTGTTGTTTGTGTTAGTCCTGGCCTACACGAAATACACTACAGACTGTGCAAGTAATGCGCATATTGAAAACAAAAAAATCAAGTCCAACATGTTCTACTTAAAAAAAATTCATGAAATCAAATCTTTAAAAATTTTACTTATACAAAATTCTTGAAAATAAAAATACTACAAGCTTTTTGTTTTTTTATAAAAACAATTTCAATTTTCATTTAATTCAAATAATTTGTTAAAATTATTATAATTTGTTATAATTGAAACAAAATTAAAACTTGGGATGAGGATGTTTATTTGACTTCAATGGTTCTAGACTACATGCAGTATGAATAGCAAATCACTCGCGAATTTGTGTAATCATTACATAGGTTTAATGATGACAAATATGAACGTCAGTTGGGCAAAATTCTAAATTTTAAGTAACCAGAGACTGAAGTCAAGTTTTATTCTTTTTTTTTTTTTTCATTGACTTGTTAAATTTATTTTACTTTCATATATTACATATTATATTTTACTTTCCCAACAATGTCATGTAATTTTGTATAGCTAAGTAAAACTCAATGTGGTTGGGACCAGCTTGGTCCTGGAAGTTTGAATACGCAAAAGACTGGCACAATCTATATTGCTGCCTGTAGTCAGTTGTCACTGAAGGGCATTTTAAGTTCATCAATAAGAAACGAAGGATGCCATAAAATCATTCTATATTACCAGGCGCATACATGCACTTCAATTTATTCCTTTCCCCCTACTATCAAAATCTCAAAAATGGTCAGCCATCACGGAAGTCGATTCTTATTCACATTCCTTCAAAAATAATATCCACTGGCAAAATACATCCAGTCCAATGTTCGCACATCACAGAAAGACTTTTATACCTGGACAAAAAGTGCACAGACCCGGCATAAAAAAAAATCAATACATCCATCCGATTTTACTCTTTCCTCTTTTTCCGAGGATGTCAAAGTAGCAATAAAATGTACACACAATCCAACGGGTTGTGATTCTGCCAACAGGATGTGACGCTCACAATCCAACTATCACTCAAGAATTTACACTGGAAATACAGACTTTGCAATTAGTTAACCGCCTCGGGGCAACCGCCAATGAATAGCGATGAATTCCGTAAGATACGAAAAAGAAAAAGAAAAAAACGACGTCAACGCTACTTTAGCCGTTCAGTTGTCAGGGCTGGGAACAGCATCCAGACGGGGGGAAAAAAAAATGTGCGTACAATGCCGCCTTTGCCGCAGACAAAAATTCTCAAGACTTTTTTTTTTTTGGAGACATTTCTTTATGTTCCCTCCGATGATTTCAAAAGGTAACGCAAGACTAAGCAGCTTTTAGATCGGAACAAACCACAACGGGATAGGGTTGTGTTTTACACATGTCAGAAACTCTTTTAAATGAGTGGGATCTAAGGCCATAAGATGAGTTATATTGCTATTTTATTCCGACTACGTTCAAAGCCAGGCTTTTAAGGATCATTCAATGGGCGACTAATGGCACGGGTTATTTTTTTAGACAAGAGTAGAAGATGAAGACAAAATATTAAGGATGGTTTGCTTTCTGGAGTTTCCTTTCTCTTGGGACGGGAGTTGGGTAGAAATAATGATAAATTACATTTGAAATATTACTCATGTTTTTGTGCGTGCGGTGAGCAAAATAAAAATAAATAAATAACAATCCTCTTTCTCAAGAGAGACACTAAAACAGATGAATAATTTATGCAATTTTTGTGAATTTCTTACCCACAAATAGTGTTCTTCTATACACTATTACAAATTTGATACAAGAAAACAAAATATATTTATGGCTTCAACGATTTTCAAACATAATTTTTTTTTTTTTTTTAAATGATTTTTTTGATTTTATCAAAATTTGATACTTTTGATGCAATTTGTTAAAACGTTTGCACACTTTTTTAATTACTGTTGTTCACTTGTTTTATGAATGGCGTATCGTGGCCGAGCGGTACGTGCACTGGACTCAAGTTCTTGTGTTCTGAGCAGCAGAGTGTAGGTTCGAGTCCCGGCCTTGACACTTGTGTCCTTAAGCAAGACACTTAACCATAATTGCTGTGTCCTTCAGATGGGACGTAAAGCCGTTGGTCCTGTGTGTTGTGTAATGCACGTAAAAGAACCCAGTTACACTTATCGCTAAGAGAAGGGGTTTGCCCCAGTGGTTCTGGCAGTGGCTGCTGAATGCGCCTCAGCACCTTGTAAACAAATACAAGGTGCTACATAAATGGCTCTCATAAGTCAAAAAACTCAAAAACATGCCTTACAAATAATATAATAAGCGCCTTGAGTGCCTCATTGTTGGTAGAAACGTGCATAAGACTCCAGTATTATTATTATTATTATCTACACATCAAACAATTTAACAAAAATCTGGGTAGAATAATTTGTCAAAATATATAAAGGAACTTGACTGACAGTGACTGTTTTTCTAAAAGGAAAGTTGTCAACTAGCCTGAAAAACAAGATTCTCATTTGTAGCGCGATTACAATTTCACCATAATCGTTTGATGACAATTTGTTGACATCCTTCGTAGATTAAGTGCTTTCACACCTTCTACCTAGAGCCGGTGAACTCCAAATACTGGTGTGATCCCCCTGTATTGAAGTGCGGCGATGATGGCTGATTTTTGACAACTTCCCGTATAAAAATGGAGTTTGGACGGCAATCACCACAGATTCGTCTGCCAGTTGCACCTGCTGCTAATGATTACAGTTTAAAAATGCATGCAGCACACAAGCCACGCCACTGAATGCCACTGTAGATAGGATAGGGCCTTAGGTTTCAGATTTATACACAAGGTTTATATTTGAAACAGGTGTGACAGCCGAATAAGGAGGTGGATTAACAGACAAATCGATGGATAGCGGAATATTTTTATTTTCACAGGTGAACCTATCCTGGAACAAGTCTTGAATATCAAGATATATTAAAGGGACGAATTTTCAAAGTGAGCAAAGTTAAAATGATTATCAAATTGATTTGACCTTGAACTTAGCAGGTATGTACAGGACAGTTGTGTATCAATCTTAATTGTAAAGCAAAGTGTAAAGTCGCAAAACAAATTCCTAAAGCGATATAGACCGATCCATTAAGCCCCGCCTACCTTAACAACTGCCTAGTAACAGCACATGGGGTGACTTTCTTGCCACAATCGCAGAGCGGTGGTTCGGTTGATACACACACAGACATGGTTTTTGTGAACGATATGGATTTAGTTTCGTGGCCTTTTGAGCCGTGCTTTGAGTCCAAAGAACAATGCAGACAGGAACACTGTTAAACCACTTGTACACGACTGTACAAGAAATACGAAAAAATTTAAGCTAAACAAAACTAAGTACAGTTGTCTGTGCTGTTGTGCGTCAGAACAATGGCGGCAGATTGTTTACTTTTCTAATGGATTTTTAACGTGTCGGACATTTGTCGGACTTTCAGTGGTGTTGTCAAGACTATGATTGGTCAATATGTTAGTAGGCGGGGCTTAATGGATCCGTCTATTGACAACTCATCTTAAGATGAATCTTAGTGCTTTGTGAAATCAAGCTCAGGGGCCAATATCAAAAAGCTGTTTAGCAGAAAATACTTCTTAGCAAATATCTCTGCTAAGCAAAAAATGAGTGGGGCACCAGTCGCAACAGTGTAAACATAATGGAATGTTGGCTGGTAAACCTGTTTCTGCTAAGCATTATTTTTCTGTGCTTAGCAAGTTTCTGTGCTTACAGGCTTGATGAAATTGGGCCCAGGACTCAAATTTCAATTAAACAATTAAGTTCTGTTAAGCAGAAAAATACTGCTTAACAGCCAGTCACAAAACCCCATATCACCTGGCATTTTGGACTGTACTTCTGGGCCCAATCTCGTAAAAAAATCTACGCACAAGAAAATAATGCTTACCAGATAAAAGGTTACCAGCCAAACTACCATGTCACACATGAAATTTGTTACTGGTGTCCTGCTCATTTCTGCTCAGCAGAAACTTGCTGAGCGATATTTTCTGCTTAAGCAGCTCTACGAAAATGGGCCCAGGATATAAAGTGACAAACATTTCTTTGCTGATCAAATAAATGGCGCGAGACAGCTCTAACCCCCTCCCCTCCCACCCCCCCCAAAAAAAAAAAAAATATATATATATATATATTATACAAAAATAAATCAAATTTAAGTCTCTAGATAATACCGGAAGATGCTACCTTCCAAACTTAAAGTATGAGATAGTAGCAAGTGATATCTGCATAGATCTCAAATACAAAATATATAAGAATGCTCTTTATACTAATTTGCTTCACCGATGCCTTTTAGTCTCATTGTGTAAGTCACAAATTGGATCCCGCATAGGTCCACTATTCTGTACCAACACATTTCCAAGCCTAACATCACGTATCCATTGTCTATCAGATGTGATAACGACAGAATATTAAATTTTCCCAAAGTTGTTTTTCTTTCCCTGGCACAATCTGTCCCATCTTGGCTCACTTTTAATTTATTTGTCAATATTAAATTAAGCTACCTCTGCTGAAAAAAAACACACCCAACACTTTAAAAATTGGTTAAAATTGTTGGTCTCTTTCCCTGACTTCAGATTCAGAATTTAAAATGGTTTGAGTGAAAGAGTCTGAGGGGCTTTTTTCTCCTCATGTGTTTGTGTGTGTGTCATGTGTGTGCGTTACTGAAATGGCCTCTTGTTTCTCATCCAGGGAAACAAACTCGTCTGTATATAATCGACATCACGAACAGCACTACTTTGTACAACAACACGCGTTCTGTCTCAATTCAATTTAGAATTTGGGGCTGTGACACACATTCCCTTTTCTTCACGGAGCAAGGCTTTTTGCTCTCTGGCAGGCCAACTTAATTTAGACGGCCATGGTCGAGGTTAAGAAGGAGTTCTTGAAGTCAACAAAGATGAGGTTCTTCGAGGGGTGGCGGGGGGGGGGGGGGGGAGGAGGAGGAGGAGTTCTTCAAGGGCAAACCAACAAATGAAATGATCCTTTTGTTTAAATTAGGTGGGCTGGAGACAGAGAGAAGAAAGAAGATACAAAGAGAGGTCTGAATTGGAAATAAAGAAAGGCAAGGATTGAACAAAATCTTGAAAACTGAATAAATTCCATCAATGGCAAAGGCACTGTCTGCCCAAGGCTGTATCCAGAATGCTTCATTCATTTGAAAAGGTTCAATTCAGACACAATCATCATAGGCAAAACGACAACTTATTTCGAAATTAATATGGATTGCAAAACACCATCACAATATGGATTGCAATACCGAATGCAATATATCAGCGACAATTAAAAGGGATAATTGCCTCATTCATCAGTGGTAACAAATAAATTTAATGAATCCATTGAATTTTATCGGCAGTTGCTTCCAATTAGAGAAAATAAATGAGGTGAACTCCGAGAGGACCTATGTGCAATTTCATACGAACGGTCACAACTGTATCAGTGCCGACATTCAGGATGAATCTGCAGGCACGCATGGCTCTTATTTTCGCCACTTCACTTATTTTGCAAGATTTTCTCGCTCTGGGTTAATCGCTTTGCACTTTCCACACATGGCAACAGCTAAATCCCACAAGAAAGTCCAAGAGTAATTCCTTGGCACTTAGGCTACTGCCAGTGTGGATGTTCATCGTTTCTGCACAAGACTGCAGTCAGCGACCATGCTAGAGTTCAAGACAACAGTTTAAAAATGAGCCAAGTTGTCCGAGAAAATCTGCAGAATACCTGCAGTTATCAAAAAGGGTCTGAACAATTTAACCAATCAATTAATCAACCAATCAATCAATCAATCAACTTGTGTTTTAAAACTAGAGCATCTGAAACTAAAACATGAAATAATTATGCACGAGACCATGACACCACAAGGCATTCCGATGGGTTTGCAAAGTGTTGTCTCCCCAATCCCAAACTTTTGTTTTTCTTTTTTTTCTTCAAAAAATCCCTGGGGGAGATGCCTTTATTGGTGATAAGCCAACAAGAGGCAGCAATTGTAAATGTAGGATCACAAGATGACAGTAACCAAAGATGTTATATACATACCTGATATGCTCTAAACAACAGGTAAAGCTCCCGTGGTGTTGCATCCATGGGTAGTCCGCTGACGAACAATGTTCGCACCTGTCGGGAAAAAATGAAAAAACAGATAAGGTGAGCGAGATTAGAAGAAGCAAAAAGAGAGATAGAGCGAGAGCAGTAGTAGGTGAAGTAAACCAGGGCAGTGGGTTGCAGACCTGCTTGACATTTATCTGGCACGGCTCTGGACGTACTGGTGGGCATGTGTGTGTGGTTGACATTTAGGGGCATCTCATCGCTGGAGAGTGGAGATGCAATGATGTAAATGAGTATTGCTCACTGGGGTTTCTACTTAACGTAATCTTCATGGCTGCGTGTCGATACAAATGCATTTAGAGCCTGGGCCATGTCCATGAAACTGCAAGGCACCTAAATCTGCTAAGCGCGGCTGATACTCACTTAAGTTTACCAGCTAAAACATCATGTGAGAGAAAATGGTGCAGTTTGTGACTGGTTCCCTGCTTTAAGTTTCACAGAGCGAATCAATTTGTTAAGCGCTTTTTCTGCATTACAACTTTGTCAAATTGGGCTCCAGATACACACTGAGAATAGAGATGAACTGTTTGTTAATGCAGTACTTCTTGCCATGCAGAAAAAATTTGTGCCAGTCCAAGTCAGTAAGAAATGAAAAATAAGGCAGCATCTCGGAAAGCGAGGGTCTGTTACAATTGACCGCATGAGGGCGGCTAATTTCCTTGCATCACAATTACAGTTTTATCTTATTTTGGCTGCCTGTATTTTGTTTTCTTGTACCAATGGCCAAATGAATAAAAATAATAACAACAACAATAATGGAAAAAGCCGTTTGTTTTACTTGTTTTGCATCATGTATTTGGTTCACAAGCACCCTCACGCAGTCAAAAATACCGCAAATTATGCTCAAATCAGACATCAACAGATTTTCGGCCACAGCATGTCAACTTCCATCATGAGGAATTTCCAAGATGGTTAAACAATCTGTCGAAACGATGGTCTCAATTTGTTTAATTTCTTATAAATTTTTTTTTTGAAAAATGTAAATCACCATGACTTGGCAATAACAAACCCAACCAAAGGGAAAAACACTCGTTCTGGATCACCAATTTTTTTCTTTTCTATATTTTTTTATAAAGTGGAAGGAATTACAAGGTTAAATGAGTGAACTTGCATATTTTTCTGTTGAGTGAATAACAGACAAACGTTTTTTTTAATTGACAAATCTGATCTAAGTAATAATCCAGAAGTGTGTAACAATCTCCAGAACTAGGTAACGACCCGGAGCAAGGTAGCAATCTGTAACTATGTCACAATCCAGAACTATGTAACAATCCAGGGGTAGGTGACAATCCAGAAGTAGGTAACAATCTGGAACTAAGTAACAATTCAGAACTAGGTAACAATCTGAAACAAGATAACAATCTGGAACTTTTTTAACAGTCCAGAACTAGGTAACAATCCGGAACTATGTAACAATTCAGAACTATGTAACAATTCAGAACTATGTAACAATTCAGAACTAAGTAACAATCCAGAACTAGGAAACAATCTAGAACTAGTAGCAATCCAGAACTACACTGTAGGCAACAATCCAGAACAAGGTAACAATCCGCAACTAGATAACAATCTGGAACATGGTAACAATCCAGAACTAGGAAAACGACCTTAAATCATGTAGCTTTTTGTTTTATCTTTTAGTATAATAGAAAACATTATTTGTTGATGCCACAAAATCACAGAGCGTGTTGTAAATGTTGGCTGCAAAGTCTATTAGAAATGGACGCACATGAATGATACTGTTGTCATATAATGCGATACTGTATGACAGTTCGCCAATACCATAAATAAAAATAAAAAATAATATTGACCAATTTCGCTGGCCTTCAGGTAAAAATGTCAAGTCACAATGAAAACACAGCTCTCACAAGGAGCAGATTGTAATTCTGCATCACCTCATCCCTTCCCAAATGCAATAAGGTGCTCAGCTGTTTACTGTGCATCATTATAATCGATCCACACGTTTTGATATGAGCCCCAGGAGTTGATCATATCAACTATTGTGATAGACCACGGTAGACTGACAGATCAACAAGATGCACAAGATAAACCAACGGCCAGCATTCTCTTCATTACTGAAGAGTAATAACACAATGTTTGTGTAACAGTCTAATTTCAAAATACAGTGCTGGGAAGCAATCACTTCAAAGTGGTTACAAATATTATGAATAAACATTCCCCACCCCCCCCCACCCCCCCAAAAAAATGAATGTATTAACCACATGACAGCAATAGGACATCTTTTTAACAAAGTTAATTATTCAGAAACCGTTTGTTTCTGATAGTTAAGTATAATTTAAAAGTCATTAGGACATGGGGATAATTAGCTTATGGTATTGCATTCCAGACCGTAATCTCTGAAGGATAATCAAAGGTTTTTTTTCCTCTCAACCTTTTTGTATTATGATAATTTCAAAACTCTGTCAAATGTACTTTTATAGTTTTTTTAAAGTTTTTATTGTGTCTCTGTACATGCTGGGAACTATGGTAGACCAGTGGTTGCCACTGAATGGGCCACCCAGTTGAAATAAATAAAAAATAAATAAATAAACAAATAATGAAGCTGGCATCTTAGGGTTCATTTTCATTTTCATTGTGATCACATATTATGTATGCTTCTTTTTTAGATCAATGCCCAATTTTTGTGCTTACGGTACCCTGTAAAGCGTGTGATTCTATGGGCTATAAGAGCAGAGTTCCACGCTAAGCAGTGTCATGAAATTGGGCTCCAATTTGCCATCCATATATAGCGCTCTCTCAAGGGAATTTGCCCGTCGGCCAATCACACTAAAAGTCGCAAAACAGAAATCTTATTTCACAGCTTACCTACTTGTTAGAATAACAACAGAGTCATCTCTACAAAGTAAATATATATGGGGCATGGGGGTGATTAAAGAATGGATCACAAAATAACCGATAGCCTATTTTAAAAACTAGCTCTGCATTTCTCAGAATTATGACAGCTTGCTTCATGCATCAACATACACAAACTACATGATGAAAACAGATTGGAGATGACATCAGTTTGTACACATCCATAGTCCACCATACATATACGTGCACATAGAAGCCCATTTTCATGCGTTTGTACATTAAAAGACAAGGCGGCCCCCAACGCTGCACGGATAACATCAACCCAGACAAGAGGCGCAATTACAACCAACGCCAGCATGCAGACTGGCTCACTACATCCTTTACAGCAGAGTCAAGGCCAACTCGCGGCAAGGTGCGAACATGACCGGGGTGACTGAGATGGATGGGAAACAAAGCCTTGCCAACTGATCAAGCCAGCGCTGGCATGTATACACATGACCACAGGGGTGACTGAGATAGATGGGAACCAAAGTCAAGTCAACAGATAAAGCCTGCCTCCTCAAGGCAGGAAACCAATTCCACTATAATTAACATCAAGGATAATGTTGAGCTGCGCCCAAAATAAAAACACCTGCTTGATAATGTGTATAGTTTCCTCGGTAAAATTAACAGAAAACAACAGTAGGCCTAATCACTAATATTCTGCCCATGCAAATGCGATTCATTGCCGTGGGCAAATACATCAAACATTTTTTTGTTCATCTGAAACTAAACGGAAATTAATAATTCAATAATGATTTTTTCGTACAGTGCCAAGGCCATCTGCGATTATTCACTTTAGCATAAAACACGGCAATGTAGAATTCAATTACGTGATAAAACTAGAGTGCACATGGTTTTCTGTCCATTTCGCTGAAATATTTTCTGCGCCAATTGCTGCAGGGAAAATTCATGAATGGAGTTACCGGTAAACAATTTTGCTTTCAGTTTAAGAATTCCACTTTAAATACAAAATGTTCACCTGCAAATGCTTTTGATCCTAAGCAGAAACAATTACAGTGAGTAGTTTGGGTCAATTATACATGAAAGGCTCCTGGGAGTAGTGCATAACTGTTATATTAATTTCTAAGCAACGTGCCCAGACATACACTATCAGAATGTCTTCATTGGAAGCGACAAATCTAACTTTTGTCTGCTTTCTCAAGACATTTGACCAAGACTGACTCCATCGCAGAAAGACAAAAATGCAAATAAGGCCTGTTTCAAACGTCGTGCTCCTGCCGTGTGGAATTCAAATCATTTAAGTTTAGCAATAGCACGGCATTGGCGTGGCAGTGGTTTCAAACGTCGTGCTTCTGCCGAACTTTACCAATAGCATGGCAGGGTCTGTCGAGCCATGGTCGAGCTAAGCCTCTGCCGCTTCGAATTCCAAAAGTGGTTTCAAATGTCGCGCTCCTGCCGTGTCGAATCAAAAAAAAAAAATATCTGAATATTTGAATTGGACACACGGCAAGAGTGCGGTGTCTGAAACGGGATTGACTCTTTTTACGGGAAAACGACCTGATTGTAACACTTGGCGATTGCCGCATTGCGTAACCCTTAGCCGCCGTCAACCCTTTAAAATCCAACTACTCGTATATGTTTTGTTGGAGTCTGTTGTTGGACCAATGACTGCACTAGTAAACTGATCATTCTTTAAAGCATGGCATCCCGCATACACTCATAATCAGAGTCCAGTCAGTTTTGGGGTGTTGAGTTACCATCATGGTGTCGGATTTTGTTAGAGAGAGGAAGGATCCCAGTAAATCACCCAAAGCCGATGTTGCCTGGCAGCTTCTTCCCTCTGTAGCAAGTATTGAACCCTACAATCTGTACACTAAAGCCCCCCCCCCTGATTTGGATTGATCTGCTTCAAGCAAGGAGATGTGCAAATCAATTCAACTTGCCGCATCTCTTTGCTTGCACCTAAAGCAGCTCTTCCTCTTCTTTCTTTCTTCTCTTCTCTTTTTATTAATTTCTTAAGTTGAAAGGCATAATAAGCTACAGAGTGACTTGCGGATGCCGCTGACTTTCTGGTTTTAAGTGGCTCTTAATCTGTTACATTGAAAATTTCTAAATACTGCAAATTGCATCCGGATCTGTGTAGGAAGTCAACGTTGCTTGCTTCATATATTACGTGCGACAGCTGCAATTTACTACTAATTTCTACCAGTGAGGATATATAACAATACTGATTTTATGCGGAAGCTAAGGCACTGTCTATTCTTTGCGGAAACATTCAAAGCATTATGAAATGTTTTATAATTAATCCACGAACAAAACTAATCAGAAGGCTTCGCTCAAAGAATGAGAAAACAGAAAGAGTTATATACATGTAAATAATCATTCATGTGAAAAAATTATATCAATTTATACGTTTATTTTCAGATATCAGAGAAAAATGGTCATTAAACCACACAAAGACGCTTGTCAATTGATTGGTGGAACACACAACGCGAAACATCCATTATTTTGCCATGTATTTACTGCCGCGATGTTTCAGAATTTAATATTGGACAGGCACCTGTCCAATGTGGATAATCATTGGACGCTTTGCAGTGTCGTTTCCAAAATAATCATTCCCCTCCCGTTTTTCCAAACAGGCAAGGTCATGTCATGGCAGTTAAATAAAAAAAAAGGGGGGGGGGGAAACAAGAAAACTAGAATTATCTGAGTGTGGGGTGGATGAGTTTCCGTGTCTTTTATGTGTTTTTTGTGAATTTGTTTTCAAATGATGAAGATCTTTGTGTGAGTTATGTGTAACATATAATCACTTGGAGAAATTTGGCTTTTCAATTTCACTCTGCTTCTCATGAAATGTAGTAGTCCATATTTCACCTCGTGATTATATTTTGCCACAACGGACTCATATGCATCTAATATTGATTTGCTATAGAACATCAACCTCAATATTTGTCATCAATAAAGAAAGGGAAAACTGGAGGGTTCAAATAAATCATCAAAATGCCAAAAATCGGGCGTTTATTTTAAGATATCAGAGACTAGTGGGCATTGATTTGCATTAGATCATCACCCACAATCGTTGTCATCAATAAAGAAATCAAAAAAGTAATCAATGAATTGTCATTTAAGGCACACCCACCCAAATTCAAAGAAATGAGCTCCTAACATTTCCAGTCAAAACCGTCCGGCCACTATTCCCGCAAGAGCTACTGGGATCGTGGGTCTGCATATTTATTGAAACTCGGGGAAAAAAATCTGGTGGGTGGGTCAGCTGACGTGGGAAGAAAGCAGCTCATAGATATTGGGGCGGCAAGTAATGCTCTCAAAGTGGCAGTTAGAATCAGCCGAGCATCGCGAATGCTGCTGGCCCACGGGGGTATCACAGAAAACGACTGCTGTGTGGACTGTGCCCTAAGCGACTGCATGTGGATACATCAGGCAACGGACGGATGCACAAGCGTAGAAATTTGTGGGTATTTTGGCTCAGGTGGAGTACATTACGGTGAGGTTGAGGGGAAAAACATGGATCGCTACAAGGCAGTACGATGTTCTGCCACATAATATAAGAAACCTATACTTGAAGTACAAATCGGTGTATGTACGACGGCATAATTACAAGCATTACCACATTATTTTCCCAATGTTGTAATTACAAGCTGCCAGTGGTCTTTTGCATAAAATGAAATGAAAGCTGGAGGAAAAAAATAAAAAACGGATCGCAGGTGTTGAACTCAAGAACACAGGTTGCTTGTTTTGCATTTGTAATTTTTAATGGTGTGAATGTTCTAAGAACTAATCTGTTGCCCTGTCTTGTTGCTAGGAGACACTTTATCTAGAAACTGTTCATAAATTGCCAGTATTTCAATAAATCATCCCATATTTGTTGGCCAAATTAAACTGCCAGAATTTGTTTATTTACCCTTACCCACATCAGGTGTTTTCTATAGGCACCCCGTTTTATAAAAACATACATCCAATTGCAACATAGTTGAAACGGAAAATCCTGCTAATGTGCAGCAACATGCAGACACAAGGATTCTGCTGCAGTGTGAAGTGAACTGGCTCATGCCGGCCTTGGCACTTCGCATCTTTACCCTGCTAAATGCGCAAGTATATGCACCTGAGGTTTGCTGGAGACATAGAATGTACACATCTGGGCCCTGTACCTTGCTAAATGCAACACAATGCAACAGAGTACAGGATTTTAGTTGACTGCCTAATTTAACAGAGTACAACAACCTTTACCAAGTGGTGCATTTTGTGGCATACGGCAAGGGTGAACATTCTTTAATCAGTAACTCAATACTAAAGCACAACATCATCTTCATTTTATCTGAACGCTATGCCATCAATTTTAATCAAATATATGACTTTCTGAGCCTAAGTAGTTTGCATTAATTTGTGTATCAATAATCTAATTTAAAAAAAAAGGGCAGTTGGAACCAAGCAAAACATCATCTTCCCTTTATCACAAGGGTGTGCCATCAATATCTCCCCACCCTCTTCCCCCACCGTCTCTATGTCAATACCTGCAACAATTCCCCACAGCAGTCAGCTAGTTCTTGCTTGGCTCAGCCCCTGCCTGATTTCACTAATGCACCCAAGCCATGCCAGCAGAAATATATACGCTCACGTGGAACGTGCTCACGTCTGCTCACCAATCCCGCCGGGCACCAAAGCCGCCACTATTATTGTCATAATACAGGAGAAATTACATGTTTGATCGTGTACACATGCATGCGAAGAATCGCCAATTAGCTGCCTGCTCATGCACATCAACAAAAACTACAGGTCTTCTAACGAACCGTTGGATGCACGTGTTTTCCCGATGGATGGATACTTTAGAATGCATATGATGATGTCGGAGACAATACACGGCATAAGGAATCCCAAAACCGACCAGAAACAAACAAAAAAATGGGAAGGTTCAAGTCTGACCAAGTTGAGGCCATGCACAAAATCAAATGAAAAACAAAATTAAATTTTATTTTAATACATATAGAATCTGTGTTCTTACTGTGTTCTTCACAGAGCTGCTTAAGCAGAAAATATTACTTAATGTTATGCTCAGCAAAAATGAGCAGGTTACCAGTCACTGGTGATACATGTGAAATGCAATTTTGGTTGTTTACCTTATTCTGGTAAGCATAATATTTGTTGTGCTTAGCTACCTTTTGTGCTTAAGCAGCTCTACGAAATTGGGGTAATATCTGATACTGTTTGTGGGTGTACTGAACATGGTTTAAAGCCCTTTTTTGGGTGGTATTTATACAGTGTTTTATGATGCAAAGCCAATCTAGTTACCTTATGTAGTCTTTAATTTTGATGAGTAAAGGTCTCAAGTTCCCATGTTCAAGTCTCATTCTAATTCAACATTGTTGACGTCAGAGTGGAGAACCACCCACATACCAGCAGCCAAAGGGATCAATTCACCATGTTGCCCTTTTGGGTCCCAGGCCCCCTCGAGCCTACAGATGGTTCTTCACTCCCGCATTAAGAGCGAAATGGGGAAGAGAGTTTATGAACCGCTTGCTATCGAGACAGCTGTCACAGGGGGAGCTTATAACTTAATCTCAAATGTTTTAACTATTACGCAAAAATGAGCATTTTACTATGACAGCTACTACTTCAATCAAACTTGGCGCAATGGTTCCTTCTTCCCAACATCCAATCTGTGGTTCCCATCGAAGCCGATCAATGTTTAAACATTTTTCGGCATGGCTGCAGCAGATTCATCGGCTGGACGTTACATTCCGAGGGATGGGTGTCTTAAAACAAGCACATCTTATTAATCTGATCCGTCGAAAGGAGTGGGAAAGTACTTGTGACACGACCAAAAGTGCAACTAATTTGTCTGCGATGTTCATTTCAGCCGATCAGTCACATGTGAGCTCTTCCAACAGTGTAAGAGGAGCAAATTACCAAATGACACTCAGCGCATATTTCAAGTTATTTCAGATTATGGCTTGAACTTAAGACAATTTATGTGACCAGCAATTGAGGACATTGGGATTTACTACTAGCCCATTAATATTCTCTGGAATTTTAATCAGTTTTCTTCCCCAGTTTCCCTCTCCATACTACATCAGATTCCCTATTAGGGCTGGCTCATAACTTTATGGGAATGCAGTTTAAGAAAGTCAATTCCCTCGATGTATCCAATAAACTTGTCTACCCTCAACCATAGCTGATGCATCCTGTATGCAGTTCCTTTTATATATGAGACATCTCGTTACACTCTCCATTTACTTTGAAAGTGGTTGCGAATGCAGATGATATTTGCCGATTTGTAATTCTTGAAAATACCAAAGTACACATTTGCATGTATGTTTTTTGTATATTTTTGTTTTAGATTTTAGCAAATTTTAAGGGGAAAAAAAAGCTCAAAGCAAAGAACTGTTAAACCCCTTTGAAAAAAAAAGTCTAAAGTTATATCTCACAAACCAGACAGGAATGAATATATATGTGTACATCATATATAAATTAATTTTTTTCTAAGTGGGCAGAACAACCCTGAGAAAGCTGGGTCATAAGATCATGTGGGCTGGAAGAGTTAATTGATTCTTTTTATTGTCCCCTTACAAAACAAATAATAATGAAGTTAATGTGTCCCATTGACAGAGAGGCTCCACTGAAAATACTTCAGTCATAAACATAAGGCGCTGTTGGCAAACTACTGACCAACGATGCTGCCTCACGTCAGATCCAGCATTTGACATTTAATGTGCAACCGTTGTAAAAACAAGAAATCGTCGGTTCCCAGCGAAGGTCTTAGGGGCAAGGTCTTTATCACTGTAGTCAAAAACAATTACTGACTGCAAATTAAGAAAAGAGAATTGTAGTATTGATAGAGCTGGATGAGAGCTGCTTTGACAGAAATTATAGTTGACAAATTGATTGCTACAAAGTACCTCTACTACAACATTCTCATACTTCTTCAATTGACCCAATTCATCTAACACGATCACCACAATAAATCTTGGTTTAGCCATTTTTGGTAGCCAACATCCCGTGTGATTTACATAGTGCACTGCTAATTTTAGGCAATGCGGTGTTTACACGCTTTACCCAGCGACTACCAAAATTGAAAAATCTCTGTGCTTGATGTGCGTGCAAGGGGTCAATTGACCCAATTCATGTGATGTCACCATCCCAATAATCTTGCTTGCGGCATTTTGAAAGTCAATGTCCCTGTGTGTTATGCTGTGTAATATGCATTTTAGGGGACGCACGTATGTGTCCGTGGTCATCATTGTCTTAAAAAGAATAATAATAGTGCATCAGACCCAAGTTCTGGTGGCCAAGTCATCAGGATGTACTGTAATAATATAATGATAGTCCGATGCACTATAATAATAGTGCATCGGACTCAAATTCTGGTGGCCAAGTCATCAGGATGTGGGTTCGAATCCCGGTCATGACACTTGTGTCCTTGAGCAAGACACTTAACTATAATTGCTTCAAATAGGGGCTGAGGCAGTTAAGTTTGTCTCACAACGGATTCATTTACCCCACCCTGTCCTTAGCTGTGCTGTGGAGAGTTGGGTTTATGTCTTGTTTCTGCGCATTGGGGCAAGTTTCTATCCCTTCAACAAAGTAGGCCACACCTAGAGTGGCCTTTGGGCCTTATAATAGGTGAATTCCATATAAAAATAATAATAATAATAATAATAATAATAATATGCAGTTATACAACGCTTTTCACACCTGACAGGCGTCACAAAGCATCTACAGGTATGCATAGCCCTTTGAAATTATAAGACCCATCTTAAATGTGAATAAACAAGTAAAACTAGACATAAGTTTTTGTGTATAAACAAGTAAAACAAGCTCTTTACATACAATCTGACTCCCAAAGTGTCAGACCATTGACAGACAGTAGCCGAGTATGACATCAGTGCACGGGGTCAAAAGTGTACAACAACTTTTTTGTTTTCCCAAGAGCTTTCTCTAAGGTTTGAATATAAATACATATGTTAAAAAAAGAGTGAAATAACTGAAACACCACACCAACAATCACGACTATATTACCAGACGTTCATATTTCTATTAAAGTAACTATTTATGGAATGCCATCACATTTTGAAGTTCATACCTGACTTTAATCTACATCTTTTCTGTGAAAAAATTAATTTCTAATGATACGTACTGCAAGTTTTTGAATTAATTCTCCACGTAAACACCTACGTAAACATAGGCTTAGATCATTTTATTCCTAAATTATACTTAATAAACGTGAATGAAGCTTATAAATTAATAGATGTGGCATTTAGTCCTGGCATTCTGGGATAAACTGGCCCACAATAGACTGCTGCCATGGCATCCATTTTGGTCATTTTATTCAAGGCTATGTAACCACACCAATGCTTCTAGACAACGATCAGAGAATGCAATCAGCAGCTGAACAATTCCAAGGTTTACTCACTTACATTCAGAACAGATATAGGAATTCTGGTTTCCTTGCCGCAAAATTTGTTACTTGATACAGTGATATTTGATATTGATAATAATAAATTTCAGCGTGTCAAGTCTCATAAAAAGTCATTCAGAATGTAAGATTTTTGATTTCTGTTGTCAACGTAATGTGAGTAACCGCGGAATTGCCCAGCAGTTTTTGTAGCCGCGTAGTATTAGTTTCAAGTATCAGCCATAGTTTTCCCATCTCATCCAGTTCATTCAAACAGAGGAAGAGAGAAACACTGGCTTCAAGGAAATATCAGAAAATTTGGAGCCGCAAATACATCTCAAAATACAATGTTTGAGGAGGCTGAAGAAAGAAAAAAAAACTTGCCGATAGCTCATCACTAACAGTCATTATTCACCTGATTAAGGTAATAATCGTCCTTGCTCTTCCTCATTCTTATCAACGTCTTGACAAACTCTCCATCTCTGACCATACATCATTAAAAGCTTTGAAGGAGACCAGCTTTACAGAGAGCCGGGGACCCAGCCAGGGGGACTTTGCGGTCTCTTGACAAAGTGCTTATTTAAGTTTAAAGAACAGTGATGAGTCTTTATAAGGCAGTCTTATAAAGACGGATTACTTGTAAGAGGATAACATTTGCTGAGAATGTTACATGAAGATCGGCTGGAGTTCAGTGTAAGCCCTATTGACTGGAGGGGAGGAGACAAAAGATTTAGGTAGGCTTGATCCCCCACTATGAGCAAAAGCTCCATGGTCAGTGGAAGACAAAGTTATCCTTTCCTCAAGAGACAATTTATTCACTAGAGAAATGCTAAAACAGACAAAGCTGAAACTCTACTTTCAATTCTGCTCCCCCCCTAAAAAAAAACGTACAGTAAAAATTCTTATATGATAAACTTTTCCCAATAAAACGAAAGCCCAGAAGTTCTTTCGCATGATGTCTCACATCTACATGCCTTCATCAATTGACGATTAACACAGAGGATAGTATTAAGTAATTACTGCAATATTTCAACAGGACATGATATACTTAATAACTGGCGCCATTGATGGTCTGACAGTCACAGACACATGTGTCCTGGTCCATTCTCTCTTGCATGGATCCTAACAATTGAGGTGATGCAACAATGTACGGGCAACATCAGTTCTCCGGGAAAATTCCTCAATTAAAATCTATCTTTTATGTGCATTCAATTTGGCCCTTGGCCCATGATTTTTTCTCTCTTTTTTTCAACGTAAATTTATTCAGCGAAACACAAAGATTTGACTTTATTGACTGTATATAATCAATTAACAAACGAAGAGCTCCAAGAATAATTGTCTACATTCCAAAAATTCTTCTTGTACAAAACACAACAGTACAAAAGGTACATATGTTTTCACCTCTATTACATGCACAAAAAGTATACATTTTATAAACATTTATCTTTTTAAAAGTACACACACGCTCTGATAATGACATGCAATTAACAACGAGCAGAAAAATGCATGAACAATGGCGACAGAGAATATTCAGCATTCTTTGTGGACAGACACAATGAACATTTCATCAACCTCACACTGTAAATTAACGTCAGCTAAAATATGCTGGTACCATTCCCATGGCATTGGTCCATTCAAGTTAAATATGATACATTCTATAGAAAGCTTTAAAAACTTTAAAACTACAATGCACAGTCATTGAAAAAAAAAATTTCCACTGGGCACACCCTCAAAGAAGGAGAGGGGAAAAAAACCTGCATGCTATTGAAAAACGAAAATGTATGCCTTAGTATGAAAACAGAAAGGAAGGGCACTGGCGAATATGAAATTGATCATCTCTTGTCAAGTGATGACTTGAATAGATGGAGGGAAAAGGACACAGTACGGACCCCTGGGGAACACACAGCTGAATGAAATGATACAAGCTTGTTCCTCATGGTTGGTGCCTGCATTCAACCATACAAGGAAAGGGGAATAGAAACTGGCCTCTGATGGGCCAGAAGGGTCATTTCATATTGTAGCAATTCAATGCAGACCTTCTTTATATTTATTCTATATACATTTATATTATAAATATATTTTTATATATAGCTACCCGTGGGTGGGTTGGTTGGGTGGCATACATATAATTCACTGATGTGCTTTTAACATATTTCTAAAGAGGCATGCTGAAAGAGTACTTTTGATGATTATTTCCACTTTGGCAATTAATTGACTTAAGGTAAAATAGTTCAACGTTATTATTCTCGAAATACACGCTAACTTTTCAAGGTACACATGAAACTAACCTGGGAAAATTTGAATTGTGGATTTGTTCATGTATGCTTGTATCATGTTTGTTCATATATGCTGGGGAAATTAAGATGGATCAAGACCAATTTTTTCTGGGAAGATGTCATTTCCAATGGTGGCCTCTGACAACTGGTAAATGTACACACCATTTACATCAGTTCAACTTAAGTGAATGTAAAAATAGTCCATTTATTGTTCTGATAAATATAAAAGACGATTCAATTATTATTTTTATTATTATTTAAAAGAGAAAAGCAAGAAACAGAGGTTTTCATGTACATCTTTTATTTAGCCATTCTTCCGCAAATATCCAAATGGAGATGGACTCGTTTCTTTGTGACCCTGAATTTCATGCCACATCTGCAATCGTTATTGGGTTGAACATCAGGCTCTGCTCTGTGTGGTCTATTCAACCAAAAAACCTCTTCATCTCAAACCCCCGACCCTCATCCCAAACTTCCCTGACATTGAAAAATAAAACACACGTGAACGAAATGCAAAAGATGACTTTTCAGCCCAGCGACTTTCCCTGATTCAAGTCTAATGAAGCCTTGTCAAATTGTGGGCAGGAAAATAATACCGTGGAATAGTTAAAATGGGCAGGGATTTAATCAAAATTGCAAACTAGGAGGTCCTTTATGACAGGAAAAAAAGGGAAAAAAGATCATGGAACAAAGAAGGAAATTTATTTTTCATCTGTAAAATACTCCTTGAATTGAGACTGAATATAACATAAGTAATATGAGGAAAGTTCATCAGGTCAATGGGTAACTGTATAGTTAGCAGGTTGTTGTCCATCATGGAGTCAAAAACGAAAGCAGTTCTTTAAGATGCGTAGATGTTCCTTGAGCAATGGGCTCAAGTTGAATCTAACCACCTTCCCAAGAAAATGGTACAATGGGTTTTTGTTACAATCAATATCTTGAATTGCATTTTGTGGAAGTGAAAGAAAGAGCACATTTTCTAAGGAATAAACCCCACTCAATTTGTAAAGATCATCTCAACCCAAGACTGGACCGGATTCTAATTCTATGGGTCTCTACAGACAACTGAAACGTGAAAGTCCCTGCCCTGAGGTGTACATGTACATGTAGCACATACTAAAAACTCAGCATCACGTGGTTTGCTCTTCAATAGAGAAGAAGATCCCTGAGTCGTCATTGATCTGTGATGCCCAACAAATCGCCGGAGGAGGGAGATTCTTTTGAATTCGGCTGTGATGCCCTCATTAAAAATTCATCATGAGGACACAGACGGACACATCCTTTTCCTTAGAGTTCATTCCCTTTAGTTTGTTGTTATGCTAATCAGTCTGAAACATTACTTCTATCATCGGGTCAGTGCTACAAGGTTGTTAATTGCTATTTCATATCCGTAATGATAAAGATCTAAAGTAAAAACAATGCCTTTAAATTAAAAAAAAAGAATCAATAAAAATCAACAAATAAATATTTTCCTGAAAAAATAAATGTTTCTTTTTGCCAAACAAATACTTTGGAGACCACTCTTAATCAATAAACTCCATTTACCAGGAGCTCTAAAATATGCAAAACCAATTTTATGAAATCCATACAAACTTTACTAAGGACTTTATAGTCCTGAGCCAATGCTATGTTCAAGTAGACCCCAAGTCATACCTATAAAAAAACTTATGGATTTGCGTAGAAAATACAGGACACAACTCTTTGACACAACAGTTTCACCCAAACTTGAAGAATACAAACTGGGAGATAAACCACCTGAGCTGGAATGTTGATGAGCTTAATAAGATATTCATGACAATTAGCTACCTCTTGATTTCATTTTGCGTGGTGAATCTTAATAGGAACTCGCCAGCGCTATTACCTACAAATGAAAACTCAAGCCTCATAAAGCCCCGTTACCGATACACAAATGAAAATTCAAGCAGTGCATCAATGCAGGACCCAGTCCGGGGAATTTCAGTCATGTAACCTTGGGCAAGGCCACTTTCCCCCAGAGCAAAGAGTAAGAAGACATCAGATAACAGTGGGAACATTTTGAAGTGACATCAAGATATAACAGGGCCCAATTTTCCAGAGCAAATTGGTTTATAAATATATTTACTTAGCAAATATCACGCGTGGTAATCAGTTATGAGTATTTTGGCTGGTAAGCCGTTTTTACTTTTGAGGCGAATATTTTGAGCCAAGTAGACTTGGTATCCTGCTTAGCAGACAATTTTTAAGCACTTTTTTCTGCTTTGAAGCAGCTCTATTGAAATTGGGCCCTGGTCCTATATGAATTGCTGGCTTCGGCTACGGCTATGTTCCTAATTCTCAAACATTGCTGTTGCAGCCCACAGCCACAGCCGTAGCCGAAGCAGCCTAATTGGATGCCGCCTGATATTATGCTCAACGCTACATCTCAAGAGTTGAATGTCTTCATCTAGATGATGACTCCTAACCGCTTTGAAATTGTCCTCTAGGTCAGAACCCTCGACTCATCCTTGAGCAAAACCAATCTCAAGCAACAAATCAAATCCAAGCCCTCCGTTGCAGGTTTCCCCCCCCCTTCTTTTAATCACAGCAGTAACTTAATTTTCCATGATGAACATCCCATTCCAAGTTCGGATTATGGAGGGTTGCCTTCGGAGTAAGCCGGTGACGGATTTCCAGAAAATGATTCTGCAATTGTCACACCGGGGTTGATCAACAAGAACAAATGAATCAAATGCTGTATCAATCAGGTGGTAATGGGCCATCCCGGTCCAACGTAAACAGAATTACATGCGCAAGTTAAACGGATTAGTTATACCAAAACTGGATTAGACAATCAGCTAATAATGCCCTAACATGGTTAGATGGATAAACTTTACTGGTTTAAAAAGGGTTTAAATTGGATTATGGTTGTTGAACTGTAGGTAATCACACCCACTTCAAATAATACACAAGGAGCCTTGGGTTATTACATACTGCATACATAGTGTGCAGTGAGTACACAATCTTAGGCCTCGACTTTACACAAATACGTCTCATAACAACGCTTACAATTCTTGTATCACAGATTCAGGGTTAATTTCTATTCAGAACTCACAAAGGAAAAATATCTGTTGCTTGGATACGATTCAATGGAGAAACCATTTCTGCTGTGTGTCCCACAATCAGCGTAGCCACAAACCGTTAACTATCGTATTGTTTATTTTTAAAAACATTTTTGTTGTTGTCTCAATTATGCTTCTAAACTATGTATAGGCCTATGTATTTTTTTATAAAGTGTTAAAATAACTCTGAAACTGAATCGATTAGAATAAGTTTGAACTTGATACCGTGGACAAATATTTTAGGCTTCGATTTATTTCATTTTAAATGAATGAAGCTTGAGGAAGAACATACAGTTTTCTGATGACTGCCAGGGAAAAAAAACCACACAGTTTTTTGTAGAGAAACTGTGATTGAATATTCCATCCTCGTAAAAAAGCTAATGACAAAATTCACTTCCATGCATGAAAGTTTGCCCACTGAGCATCGGCCGGTCCGTCTGTACACACAACTGAAACAGAATAACCCAAACAGAAGTAGCCTGGCAACCTTATGAAATTTATCACTGGGTATAAACTAACAAACCCAAACCAAACACTTCTTTGATGTAAATTGGCCCTCGTTTCAGTCCCCCGTGCCCTTTACGACTCCATTAGAATATTCCCACAGGGATAAGTGGGATTCTCCATTACTACAACTAGTCATAACTAGGAAAAGAAGGAGGGGGTCCTCCAAAGGGGAGAGGATGTGAAACTAAAGTCTAACTTGATTATGATCTCCTTACGGGTAATTCATGTCTGTCATAGGCACTTATAAGTTTAGACGCGGGATTTATTGGTTTAAGCATGCTCTACGGTGTAGGGTAGTGAGTGTTTAGGGGTAACCATAGACCAGTCTTATTAACCTATTGCCAGCCCTGGGTAAATACGCTGGCACTTTTTTCCCAATAATATTTCTTGATTGGTTTCAAGAGATTTCATACAGCCTGTATGTCCTTGTGCAGAGGACTGAAACATTCTCAGGATTCATTTTGCACATTGGCTTGAAGGTTCAAACCAGTCTGGTACTAACAAGGTGTCATCCAGCATGACTAAAATTCATTTTTCCACAAAATTCAGGTGTGAGTTAATGATTCAATGCTGTTATTTCTTGACATTGTTCTTATGATCGATTTTACTTAATGATGCATTTTTAATAATTTCTTTGGAGGACCACTTTGACATGTGCGTACAAATTAACAATAGTATTGGCTCAGACTCAGAATACGTAGCCCAATGCGTATACATACATGTATATGATATACAACAATGTAGAAAGAAAGTGTCAAGACAAATTTATTATTTATTTGTTTTGTTTATTCACCCAGAGTGGGCCAAATCAATGAAAAGGCTGGTCTCCATTTGTACCTGATCCGACTAGCCACTGTAGCTTATAAGCGAGGTGGTCACATTTCATGATAAACCTGTTCTACATCCGCCTCGCTTATTAGAGTTGTAGCTCTGTCGTGATACCATGATATTATCATGGGAGGTTTATAATCAAGGCGTTCATGATTTGGTGGCTCACTTGTAAGTGACAGTGGCTAAGCGAATCGGTTGCCATTTGGGCCATGCATATTTCAATACAATACAAACAATACAGAAGTATATAACAGGTATTTTACAAGATAAAACCCCACAATATTTTTTTAAATTTATTTTTTGATCACTGAAGCTCAAGGGAAAAGATCCTCCTTCATTAACAGGCAGTGACCATCAATGTCACTGTCAGGTTTCCAACATACCCAGTTACTATTATAACCACTGTTCCTCAGTATTGTCGATGGGGACAGTCTATTTTCTCCCCTTCGGCTCTCATTTTGGTTCAAGGATTTGTGTGGAAGGGTAAACAAGAGGCCACGCACTGTGCCACATGAGGAGTATCTGATAGAAAGAAATCAACCGATGAAACTGCCGCGGTGAAAGATCAAAGCTGTCCAACAAAATATCAGCGACTACATCAGCTGAACTGGCAATTGGATCAGACAGAGCAAAAAGAAAAACATCCTCAACCTCAATCAAAAGGCAAGATTCCCAAAGGTTACATACATGTAAGTTCAGGGTGATGGCCGATTAAACTAAACCCATGTGTCTACAATTGTCCACAGTGTTACCTTACTGTATTGACATGGCCCGGCTTGGTGGGGTGGGGGTGGGGTGGGGAGTGCTGTTCCCCTGTACCTGCTCCAGCCATACTCAATGAGAATCTCAGGATACCAACTGAAACAGAATATTCCCAATTGCAATTGCAATATTAAATTTCTGCAGTAAGGCAGGGATGGTCTAAACCATGCGCAAACAAGCTCAGTGGTGTACTGATCATTATGGCAAACATAGTGGTCATCAGCTATAATATCCTTGTAAACCAGTCCCGCTTATATTTACACTCTGGCTAAGAGTATACTTGTATGATACAGTGATAAAACACTCCGTCAATACGCATTTAGCAGCCCAGTGTTTGCCAATGGGGAGAAAGAGGCAATGTAGCAATATAATACGAAGTCTACAGTCTTTGTTGTTACTCACAGGCAACACTAGACTTGTTTTCTCAGGCCTTTCCTTGGGTTCCTTTTGCTTTCCGCTACAGCAAGAAACCAGAGAATTTATCAACAGAACAGACTGACTTCATTAGGACCACACAGCGTGGCCTCTCTTTAGAAGTGGGTTTCCATGGTAAATTGAGGTTCTTGATTACAACAACCGCGACAAGCAAGATGAAATAATGATCACTGACCACTACATGAAATATTATGATTGGTAAACTGACCTCGGAGTGGGTGCAAAATGCAGGCATAGACAGATATATGCAAAATTTCTAGAAATATGACGCATGTACACGTAGAGTGGGATGCAATTACAGTGCATTGGATCAGGCATGAATACAATTGTTTTCATAAGTCACATGCAGCGACTGCATAATCAGACTGCACATGTTACAGTGATTTGTATACATTTAGATCATTCAATGCGTATTGGTACCATTCAACAGTGGATAAAGGTTGATTCAGCGGTGGGGGGATTGAAAATATTCAAATTACATATTCTGCCTATTGTCTTGATAATTATACCTCAATTTCAACACCAGTTTACATGAAGCACCTAAAATTCAGCCAGAAATGGAGCATTACTAAAGCCATAACTTACACTCTCTCCTAACCACCTCAAAATATCACAAAATGCTAAAAGGAAACACATGTAGTACCAACAGTGAATCCCTTTTCTAAATTTTGTATTTTAATTGTAAAGCAAGTATACCTGCGGGTGATATTTCTGCCATTTCAGAAATGGATAAAGCTTGCTTATATAGGCCCTTTACGAAACCACGGCTTGGGCTTGGGCTCTGTCTGCCTGTTTGAAGCCCCATAAGGAAAGCACATGCTTTCTACATAGCTGACAGAGCCTAAGCCCAAGCCCAAGCCCAATCCAAAATCGTGGTTTCGTAAATGGCCTATGATGACATCTGTCCAGTGGCCATCTCCGTTGCAACATGATATATCCTGATTGAATTATACAAAATTATGCCACATATCCATTCCTCAGTCAAAATATAAATTTCCATAAAATCAAAATCAATGGCCATAAAAAATTCTGCGAGTATCTCTCGGTAATGCAGCCTACTCTCTTGACAGCAAACTATGTCTGCATGATCCTAGTGGAATTTTAGTTGGGGCTCTTGGGAGATGGTTTGCCTGGGGCAACATGTCTGAGGAGAATGATTCAAATGGACACATGGGGGCTGTCTTGTGTTCTGGCATAAGGACAAAAATGAAACCTCCAGACAGATTCCCCTCGTTTTTTTCAAGGTCGTGGAAAGATTACTTAATGTATTGGAAATGTGATTGAAAAGTATAATTTAGGGAGTTGGATTTGAGGAAAATGAATTCTTAACTATGGGATGCTTCCAACATTTTAAAGATGCTGTCTGGTCCTGGTTTCAAAATTGTAACTTGTAGCCTGCTTTTATTTTTGATTATCATTAAATCTCTCTGGTAAATGAAACCAAAGGACCCTCAAAAGTGACTAGCACAGTGACCCATATATGCTTGAAGATGCCTGTGTAAAGAAGATGTGGGAGGAAACACCCAAAATATGCACTCAGGTAGGAACTCAAAACCCACTCCACATGCTGACAGAGCCTAAGCCCAAGCCCAAGCCCAAACCGTGGTTTCATGAAGGAACTGTGAAGAAGATTGACGTGAAGAAAATGGGAAAGTGGGATTGTTAAAAAGGTGAATCAAAACAGTGCCAGTCACTCCGGTCTGAGGTGGGATTCGAACCAGGGTCCACAGAGGTGAAGGCCATGGGAAAGAAACCCACTGAGTCAATCTGAACGCTCCATCCAGCACCAGTGACGAGCTGTGAAATCAATGACCATATATGCCCAACACTCACTTAGCAGCTTCAGCTTGACAGTACTATCCGACACAACACTGAGATTTCCCTCGATTCACCTTTTCAACAATCCCACTTCCCATTTTCTTCACGTCAATCTTCTTCACAGTTCCTTCACAATTTTCTCAAAATGGACAGCCAAAACCCGAGCGCTTAGTGACAAGTTTACTTTTGACCGCTGATTATGTGATTTCTGATCCCCCATATCGCTCTGCGATCAACTGGCAATAAATCCTCATCAAGGGTTGAACGTGACAACTCGAGTCAAGTGGGTCACTAGTTAATAATCATCACCACAATAATCCAGTCTTTACGACTCATGCAGAGTGTGAAATTTGTGTGAATTGTACTCAAAAGTTTTGTATACAGCCAACAGGTGAAGTAAATTACTGGTCTTTTGATGAGGGTATTACACAAGGCTGGTTTATATTTGACAGAGGCATTGAACTGATGACCCCCGCCAGGGTTGTGACATGACACAATGGACTATGGTAACTGATACTAGATGGGATTACAGTCGACTACACAGTGACCAAGAAAAATAAGGGGGGTTGGGGGAGTTCAAAAGAGAAGCGAAGGTCTGGTTTATCTCAATGGGCCAGATTGTTTTGGATAGTGCACCCAAAATGTTGCTAACCAAGTTTGTTGATTTTGTGACAAAGCAGGGTTTGCTGTACACCCTGTAGGCTTTTCTATTGACACATTGACCACAGACCCTTTTACACAGCAAATTTGATACCGGGTGACAGCTCAGGTGTAAGTTTGTATTGCTCACCAACTACAAGTAGTTTATAGGTATTGAGGCATTGCACGGTGAGATCAATGTACAGTTGGTTAGCAGTAACACCATGTGATTATATCTACTTTGCTATATTACAGTAGCTTGTTCTTGTTAGAACTTGTCCTGTTATTATTCTACTACCGCGGAATAGATTTCGGAATTGGGGGGGGGGGGCAACTTCGTTCTGAAAAGAACTGTCCTGCTTATGAAGTACTACCTGGGAAACAAGAAGTTTACTTTAAAAAGTACAGTTAAAAAACACAATAAATTTGATTTTTATTTTTAGTATTTATTTATTTAATGATATTATTATTATTATTATTATTATTATTATTATTATGTTTTTTTTTTTGTTTTGTTTTTGGGGGTGTATTTGTCCTGTTGTTCACACAGTCTAATGGCGATAGGCTATATCATTTTCCCACCACTGATGTAATGTTTCAAATCGTACTGGACTATTTTTTTCACATGTCCCTCATTAGAGACCCAATTGATGAAACAACGCAGGGAGCCCCTTTTTAGTGGTGTAAAATACTGTGTTAGTACAACACCGTCCAGAGCATCTCAATGCATGGATCTTGCGGCTATAGATACAAGTGGTTCTTCCAGAAGCCCTAATCCCCTTCTCCCAAACACAGCTAATCCGTTCATCTTTTCCATACACTCATTTATCCCATCCATTGTGCCTGCTTATGTTAACACTTACCCCCTCACTATACCGAGCTGCGCGACCAATTTATCTCACAGTGCATGGTGAGGGGTGCAAACAAAAGCTCTGTACACAATGCTTCTGAACAGGCCTTCATTTCACTGTTGTAAAAGCTCGCGGGTATCATTTATCGATTATGATCAAGGGTATGACTGCCGGGAGTCTCGCCATGGTTTAACAGAGTGCAACTGACTACAGTGTTGAAACCTGCATGCAGGTTACAGCATCAGTGGTATTCAGATAAATTCCCTAACTGTAAACAAACCTGTCTGTGCTTGTATAGGGGGTGGATATGCACCCTGGGACAATAGTCAGAATCAATGAGCATTTCTGGACAACCACAGGTACTGTTTTTGTCAATTCACTGTGTAACATTTCACTCGCCAAGAAAAACAAAAAAAAAACATTCAAACAATTTTATCAACTCTTAACCAAGATCCCCTTCTACTATTTGTATGTCGTATCTTCATTTTTTAACTCTGCAGGTGAGGTAGGTTATACTCTCCTCTGGGACAGCGAATACACTTACAAAAGGAACACAGTATCTGTACTAAAAACGATGATTTTCTTCAAAAGAGATAACCCTAAGAAGATGTCAAGTTTAGATATGCTGTTGCAAGAGGTAGCAACAAGGCACTTTGATACAATTTGTAACCAACCATCCTAGAAACACCTGGACAATCCTCATCAATGAAAACCACAGGGTGAACAAACTCTGGTTTCACTGACAAAGCGATCACAATTGCATACCATGGCTACCGATAAGTTACACAGATATAAACCCAAATCTGATGTCCTTCAACCTAGTGTAGACAATGCACACCGGCCGGACACAACATTTCTAGCTTTTCTAAACTTTAAAAAACTACCGTCTAAAAAACAAAACACAAACCAACTAAACAATCAGGTGGATCACTCTGAAATATCTCCACATTTTATCGTGCATCCGGCATTTCAATCACTGCTATGTACAACCCATTCATGCCTTTCCTCTTTGCAAGTGTATTTTTCAAATTAACGCCAACTTCTAGCATTATAAATTTCAATCAACCTAGAAAGTCGTCCCTTGATAAAAGAGATCATAATAATAAAACTAGAAAAAAATATTGCAGCCGGTCTGTGGATGATATACACACCGCTGATCCGAGACTCTATAGACCAAAGTAAATGATGTCGCTGCTGTCATAAATACCATGGAGGTAGACCATGTTCAGAGCCATGCATTATAAATAAACACACTGCAATAAACACTGATTGATATGACCACTTGAATTCTACATTTTCCCCTCTTGTGCCTCGGATTTTGAGAGGCAAGTGAAATAGTGATGGTGTCTGACGGGTCACGTCCTCGCATATCAAAGAAAATTCGTTGAAGATTTGAGTGTCTTAAAAGATTACGCACTTCTTGGTTTTTTTTGTGTAAATAATGTGGAATAAAAAGCGTCTTGAAGTAGTCATTACACCTTTATAGATTCAGATCCAGCGAAAAATTTTCCAGACAAATCTTAGTAGCCGATTTCTCCACTTTCTCATACTTGTATGTCTAATATAAAAAATTTTACATTAAATATTCCAGAAAAGTTATCTCATACAACCTCCTGAAAGCAGAGTTGTTTGCTACTCCTAATATCTAAGGCACATCGTCCCGAGCATCTGGTAAGTGATTGAGATCACAAAAGATTCCAGCCAAACGAATGTATGTTTTTCGCAGGAATTACCCTCCTAAAATGTTTTGCTGTTGTTGAGTATTCGTGCTTTGACATCAAATATTTGTCCGCGGCATTGACAGGACATTATTTCCTACGTGACAAATTAAATAAAGCACTTTGTTCGGAGCAGAGCAAAATGTACTTGTACTGAAAATCTTCTGTGGGTTAATTGTGTTAGTTCATTTAGATTGTCGAAGACTTTTGAAATGAGAGCCTCAGTTGATGCTGCCCTGCATTTGACACAGGTCCCAAATTAATCACATCAAAGTTGCCTTAAACTAGGCCTACATGTATGAGTTTTTGCGGCATTGGTAATCGTGGATTTTTAAGTGCGGCCATGATTATATGAATAATCATGAGATCCAGATGGTTCATGGCGTTGGGAGAGAATTCAAGGACGATTACTTAAAAGTAAATGGAGAACCATTTAAAATGCATTCCTTTTTATATTACTTCCAAAATAAGTCTACTAGGAAAAAAAATCCATTAAGGGATAAAAATGCTTCTTGCTGACAAAGAACATTAATTTTGCATCATGTGGTTTTTTCCACCATCTCCAGAATCCACTGCAATGTTTTTAATGGGAATATTTCAATAAATTTTTCAGTGTTCTATCTCATATGCCAACAATGACCATGGGAACTTGTTTTTTTTCTTCTTTTCCCCAGCCACGTAGGGTGATGTTATTAACAGACAAATAACTGGATGTGTTTTTTATGTTTTCTTCGCCACCCCCCCCTTCTTTAACTCCTTCCACTGTGGGAATACAATGTGAACATCTCATCAATGATAAGCCCATGTTGGTATCAGCTTACTCTGTATGCTCCCTGATGTTAAGGTTGACTAATTATACACTGCAGACAGATGGGTGATGGGAGAAAAAGGGTCCATCTCACTGACGTAGTACATGTGTGTAATAACAAAGCCCAATCATTTATTAAGTACTGTTTCCTCCATTTTTATAACATTATCTGATTGGGTTCATGTACAACCCTTTTAATTCTCCAGGGCCCAATTAAGCACACAGGATTTGCTTACCAGAATAAGGTTACCAGCTAAAATACCATGTCACATGTACAATCTGTGACTGGTATCCTGCTTGTTTTTGCTTAGCAGAAAATGTTTAAGTGATATTTTCAGCTCAAGCTGTCGCAGGTCTATGAAACTGGGCCCAGGTAACAATTCTCAGCATGTTGGCCAACCATTTATAACCATGCAACAGCATGGGTTGTGTAAAGTGGGACAACTCTCATCATGCAGGCTGGTATAGTTTTATCCATCATTTAAAACCACAGTGGATGGGATTGCATGGTCAGGCAGTAGGAGGGTTGAGCATGCACAGTGTAGATGCATTCTTTAAATGATATCATATTGCAGGCTGGCATAGTTTATCCATCATTTAAAACCACAGTGGATGATATTGTTATGGTCAGACAGTAGAAATATTTTAGCAGCTGCCATTTTGCCTCGGCCTTTTTACATAACGACCATGGACTTGGTCTATGATACAGCTGATGCATGCAGCCTGGTTAACAACAATGTTTCACGGGGTTAAAACAAATCATGCTAGCCATTTCTTTCTTGGAGTCGTGTCACATCAAACACCACCATCAAGTAATGACATTCAATTGTTTGTGATTTTCAGAAATTCGTTTTGCAAATTTGCATTTATAACATTATACAGACTGTATAATGTATTTTTCCATTTTCAATTCATCCAACTGATACAGTGCTCCCAATCAATAAATGTAAGCCACTTAACAATCGTAAAATTTGTGTGCGAGAATATTTTCCTACTGGAAAAACAAGCTACGATTCTTCAAATTCCATTTTTAGCATTCGTTGCCTCTTTCCCACATAGAATATTCTCCCTAGAGGAAGCCTTAATGGCCGAGACAAAAGGCTGGCCATGGTACGCTTTTTCATTTCGCCATTGACATTTCAAACAAAACATCCCATATTTTGGTTGTTACTTTGTCTCTGGGCAACCCAATCCTCAAGATGATTGACAAGAACAACAAAATGGATTGTGTCTCTTTCTTATTAATTCCTCCCTGATATGACCAAAAAGCCATTCTGCTCCATAAATACAGCAGTATGACAAAAGACCGCGCCTCAGCCTGTGTGGGGTCCACTTTAAATCTTGCGAGCAAATTGACGATGCACGACGATTTCTTTTTGAGCTTTGCCTCCTTTCCGCCTCCGTCAATAATGGTGTGACCTTGTAGTGCCTGAATTACATGCCTCTTCCATGGTCAATAAGTGAAGTATTATCTTTAAAAAAAGTCATGCGTTATCTGTCTTTTTTCATCTATTTCCAGATTTGGCCCAAGGCTGATGATGCATTTTTTTTGTCAAACCAAGGCATTTGCTTACAAGCTCACTCCTTGAATTTTTATTTTTGTTTAATATAAGGGCAATGAGTTGTGAATAAAAGCAAAGTGAAGGTTGTGTCATCTGACAAAAACCCTTGGAATCAAACTTCACATTTTGATCTTTAAAAATATGATGGAAACAAAAGGAATCTTAAGTAAACACGGGGTATTTCAGCTATAAAAAGTTTAAACAAAAAGTATTGCATTTGGAAGACTTGTTAGACTGTAATGAATTTGTGTCACCAAAGTGTTGATATTAAAGAGTATTTATTATACGAAGAGTCATTTCCTCCGTAACTGAACAAATGCCACACCCTAAAAGTACAGGTAACCCCAATGTACTGAACAGAATAAAGGACTCTACACAAACACCTGTTAAACTACAAAGAAATAATTCAAGTAGTTATCAATTGATCGCTCTTGCGTAACACACAACCAATTCACAAAATGAATACAAAACATAAACTCCAGCCGATTGCTATGTCATTTTGCAGACAATGAAAACAAATTAATACGTAGACGTAACAATGCTCACCTTTCTGCTCAGTTTCAACCACAACAACTAAAAACAATCCACAAATAGCTACATGTGACTGCAAATCAACTTTCATTTATTTCCTCTGACCATGCTCTGACCGCCTGTTTCAACGTACTGAAACACAACGCACTTATAAACTGGATAGATTGGGTAATTCATTTTTCCAATTTAAGATAATATGATGAATATGCTTAAGAGTTAAACTGTTAGAACTTTGATGAATAACGCATGCGGCCAATATAATGGCCGTTCTACGTACATAATAAATTGATGAAGACAGCTTCATTAGCTGAACCCCGGAAATTAGAAATGAACAGATCAGGGATGAGAGTGGATGAAAACGAAAAAATCCACGAAACACCGGTGGAGGGTTTGGTGGCTACCAACTGTGCTATAACCCAGATCAATGGCAGCATTCTGTGCTTCAATCAGGGGTGTGAGTGGCCACAAAAAAAAAAAAAATGCTGAAAACAGCTAGCAAAAAGCTGACATTTAAAAAGTTCCCAGAGTTTTGCACAGAGGAAATATACAAATAAGCTGTAATTCAGAGAAAAACTCTATAAACGAAAAAATCAAACCCTGAATTCAGCTTAAAAGCTGAATTCTTACAACCCTGTTAAATGTAGATGGGGCAAGCATCTTGTCCTTGGTGTTGTCAAATTTATAGTACATGTACAAGGGCTTGGATGTGTCAAATGAAACTAAACAAAGTAAATCAATAATTAATTAAATTCCATAACAATAATTTTGTACCATCCGGAAATCCAGAAAAAATCTGGAGAAATCTCATCCTTGACAGATATGAACTTAAGGAGCTCGCAGTTCCTGGTCAAACAAAAGTTGAACAAATTTTAGATTTAAATAAAAAAATTGTTCAATGTCGGTATACATGATCCAAATATATATTCTTCTTGTATCTCACGATCTTTAAAAGCAAACGAGAGATCCAAAGAGTTACTGCAGTCCAAAAACAGTGAGAGAAAAAAACACCAATAATTTTCTAACAAGGAAATTTAGACTAGACCTACAATTATACAAGATGTCTGAAGTCTCAACATTTTGTCAAACTGAGGCAAGAAGTGGGCCTGTCACAAATGAGAACAAGTTTATTTATGGAATCAAGAGCCAACAAAAGGTATCTTGACAAGGGTAAGAAAACAATGCCATCCCGACACCCCCCCCCCCCCCCCCCCCCGGAAAACTTACGAATCCAATGTCTCTACGGAAACATCTCAGGAAAAACTATTTTAATGATTTTCAAGGTAAGCTAGATAATAGGACACTTGATATACCTTATGCACTGCGGACAGACTAATTAGTGCAGGAAGATCGTTAATGGTCCTAACGAGCAAGATAGATATTCATCCTTTAGAAAGTATAAAATTTCTCGAATGGTTAGGGTTTCTAGGAGAGGCAGGCTTGCTCGTTTCAATTTCAGCTGAGATTCACAGTCATTAAAAAAAAAAAAAAAAAAAAAATGTCTCAATAACATCACTGATATGACAGGTTGCTAAACTGCTATGAGCGTTTATGAATTATTCATAAGTATCTGTAAATGCCAAATCCCTCTCCAGACAGATCCTAGGCAAGCAAACCCTAATCATAGGGCTCCCTAGCCTGCCCCTAGAGTGGGGGTGTCAGCAAAACCAACCTCGGGATGGTTTTGTTATACAGTCATTCAATTGTTAATGTTATGTAGTCATTAAGGTGGGTTTAAACTATTTTAGATGTATACAAATTCTACAGACAATTTCCAAATAACACTGAGTCTTAAAAAAGTGCACATGGCTTATGCTGCCGTGATGTCACACTTACGAACCGGATACTGAGCACATAGTTTACATCATCTGACTGGCAGTTGTAAAATACAGAATGCCATCTATACATTGGTGACCATTTCTATGGATGGGAACTCAAGATGAGATTCAACACAAAGACAGCATTTCAGTTGGAGCTTGGACTTCTCTTGAGGAGTGGTACTTTGGTCTGGGCACGATTTTGTCCAGCAAGTTTTGCACAGCAAAAGCTTTAAGTCATGCTTTGTGCACACTGAATCCTAATGTGGAGTAGCTAATGATGTTTCATTTTTAATGTAGAAACAGTGATCCATTTTGTGTAGTGTTTTTCTATACTATCCAAAGGGAACTGCAAACGAACCACAACATTAAGATAGAAGAAATTAATCCATGTGTTTATTGCGGGGGGGGGGGGGGGGGAAAAAAATGTACAGCCTCTTTAAGATGACTAAGGGGAGCAGTGAGGTAGATATGGTATCAGACATCTTGGTTCTCAATTCTCATTGTACCATCTGCCACCATCTGATCTGTCTCCATCTCCAATGTCTTCAACTCTTCCCAAGAGCTTTGGATTTCACTTCACACCAGCATGAGGAGGAGGACCCCCATGGTGATTGGCAACCATGATGTGACAAACAGGAACAGGGTTAGAAAAACAGTGAGTGTAAGCTCAGGGGGGGGGGGGAGGGGCCTTGATGAGGGGTAGATGCTCCACCAAGGAAACATGCTTGGAGTCTCATAGTCACAATGGTATAGATGCTCCAAGCAGGAAAATTATAGCATTATATATCAAAAACCATATTATGGAGGCATTAACATCTGACCCTCCTGTTAAAAAAAAGGAAAAAAGGTGCTCTAATCCATCCACATCTGCGTCCATCTCGTCGAAAGAGAAATCCAACTCTTTGACTCTAGTCTTCAATATCCCATTAGTGTGGTGGCCTGGGGCGATATACCAATCTGATCTTGGCTGGATGGAAAGTGCACTAAGACTAAAAAGACATGGGGAAATTGGACTTGAAGACACAAGATAATTCTCACCTTTCAAAAACTGCACCCAAAAACGGGGCATATTCAATCTTGATGTTCAAGTACTCTAGTCCAGCAAAGCGTATTTAGGCGCAAAAGGGCATTGATCAACAATGTGACATTCTGCATGCAAATCCCAAGTCGACCTGTCAAACAGCTCAGTGCTTGAAGACGGGTTTGTGAATAATCAAAACATTTTGGTGAGTAAGGTTGCAACCAGGCTAATCCTCGGCTAGAAATATATTTGAGATGGATCCTTCTTTCGACAGACAAATTTCTTATGTTAATTTATGGAGTTTTGTGCTTAAGATGCACTTGCCTTTTTTGGAACAATTTAAAAATGTCAATGGAAAAAAAATTGCATATGGAATGATGTACGAGATTCAACAAAATTTATGGCTAGATGATAAAGCTATTTTCCACAAATCAATTTGCTAAATGCAGGCTGTGGGAGCAGTCCCTGTAATTCAATGTTTTACAGTGAGCCATTAACATTTGTACAGCACAATTTGGAGCACTTCGCTACAGAGAAAATGGTGACATATGGGTAAAGGGCCTTATTAACTGATGAGCATGTCAAGTTTCATGAGGTCTTCTTATGTGTAATGTTCCTCTATTCCCAAGCTCATTATGCTATCTGGTGAATTACCAATTAATTTTTAGAAGCTTGAGGTGTTAGGGGTGAATTAATTCCTCGGTAATCGCATTTTGGTACAAACCATCATGAACTGTCTGGTGACATAGCAGACAGGGTGATGCTTATGTGACGAGCCATGACTTTCTGTACTTGGCACGGAAATAAAAAGTGGGAGAGACAAGAAAAAGTCCGCCGTCACCTTTTATGTCTTCTGCGAAAAATTATCAGGGTCAAAGTTCACAGAGATGCTTATGCACAGGAAAACTTTACTGAGCATAAGCAGATTACCAGGCAAATACTACAAGTGCGTCCATAGTGTTTTATTCTTGTGACTGGTTTCCTGCTATTTTCTTTTTGGTAGCTCATTTACAAAGAGCCCTCGAGTATTCTTCTAAATTCTAAGTTGATCAAACATATTGATGAACCTGGTACATGTATGTGTCCATATCAAACAAAATACGACAACGCATTTTGAGAGCGTCGACACTGCAGCGTGTTAGTAAGACCCATCAAACAACTTCTCAAAATTATGCAAATTATGCGGAGCTGAACTGGGATAGAATCTAGTGGTTAAAGCCTACCAGCAAAACTGTAGTGTAGCTACAAATTTGTTTGTTTTGTGTGAAAAATCCCAACGTATTCAGTACATAACCAAAGACAGAGAGCTAACGTACGGTATTACTACAAGCCATCAAATGTATTGCTTTGGCCTGAAATTCCCAGAGCTTGCTTTCTCTGATGGAGGCATATTTTATACGAGCCAGGGGTGTCCAGGTTTTGTGCTTTTGATGTAACGTCCTGCGTGTGCAGTCGGCCATTATGACTGTGCAGGAGTACCGGTAAACAAAAGATGACCCGGCTGCCACGGTCTGCAAATCGACAAGGCTGTTAATTAGCATTGATAAAACAATTACTTGGGAACGGCAGCGCAATAGGCAATCGATTTCCCGAAGAATGGGGGTGACGAAGAGATAGAAATACATAATCGCTGGCTCTTGTAAAAAAGAAAAAAAAGAAAGAAGACTTGATTATAAAACACGGTGAATGAAATGAACAAGGATCGATAGGTGCTGTTAATAACACTGGTCTGGTCTTTAATAACACCACCTTAGATTGGATACTGGCCTACATTGCTACTTGGGAAAAACCTTGGGGGGGGGGGGTGAAGTGTCAGATCTTGATTCAAGGCTTTGTCTCAAGACCCCACGATACTGTTGGTTCAAAACAATCTACAGTGAGCTCTGAAAATTACAACCAGCAGGCCCAGTTTCTTTTAGAGCTGCTCAAGCACTGCCTGAAACACCTTGTTTCTTCTTCTTTTTTTTCCGCTTAGCAGAATGCTTTTAAGCAATTTTCCCATTTAATAAGCAGCTCTATGAAAACGGATCCTGATGGCCGCTACATACATATAACTTTATTTTTTGAACAGTAGCAAAGCAGTCAATACTTTTATAAAATTTGCAAATGAGTTCCTTTCCCCACCAAGGAACAGAGCCCCCCCTCCCACCCCACCAAATGCAGATTGCCTCTGTGTCTTATGTAGATTCCAGATGATGATCAAAAGTACAAAACCATGTGACACGAAACTAAAAACCTCCATTAACATACTGACTTCTATTCCACTACAAATGCAAACAATGCCAACAGTAAGCGGTCTAAAAATGAGTGGTATTCAATATTCATTTGGCATAAGGTTTGTCTTTTGGAGCTAATGGAAGTGTGCACTATTCATTTGTTTTCGTTATTGGGATGTGGGAGCATGAAGAGAGCGAGAGAAAGAGAGAGAGAGAGAGAGCATGTTACTCAGGGGCATTCAACTCTGGGCAGGCTGGTTCCCTGGGGAATTAGAGTTAAAAGGTTCTCCAAGCTGGAGTGCAGTGAACACACACATGTGTACATTCGCAGACAGGTTTAATGTTCAAGTACTTCTTTATCATTAGTTGCTTAGATGGATGCATGGAAGCCCAGAGTCAAATACTTCAATCCTCTGTTGCTTGTAATCTTCATCATATACCTCATGCATGGCATCCATAATCTCTGTAATCCCAAATATGGACCACAGATTGAAAAAAAACAAAACCAAAAACACCCTTTTTGAGAGTCCATCTTATCGCGGTGGAACCCACCCCCACCCTGCAGAAACCGCCCCCATTCAAAACTATTTGATTTCTACTTTCTTGTGAAATTACTCGGAAGACAGCCAGAAGAGTCTACATGTAGTACACCAGCTTCAAGTTTTGAAGGGTGCCTAAATGCGGGGTTCGAATCCAATTTTGAGATTTGTATTCCTTGATGGAAACACATCACCAAATCATTTTCTAGCAGGGATGTGAAACCAGTGTCCTGTACATTCAAATGGGTAGTGCATGAAAGAGAATCCAGACAAGGATTTTTTTCTCTCCTGAAGATGATCAGAGAATACTGATCGAAAGTTTGTGTTGTTACACAACCGGTTCTTTTCAGAGAAAACCACAAGTCATGGAGAGATAATTCATGAACAAGTCTGGAAAATGTATAAATGGGATGTAGAGTACATGATTTGCTATGGTGTTCTCAGGTAGACAGCACAAAAAACACATTGCCATCATTTTCAAGTGTTCTTGCCCTATGAAGCAACACAAATTAAATGCATATTGGAGGGAGCTATTGGCTTCGTCAATGTCTGTAAATAATCGGAATGTGTCGGTGTTCATGGATGACATTCCCTGCATGTATCTTACAGGAGTTCACTGTTTTAAACAACATGACAATCACAAGCCCCATTGATCAATGGTAATATTACATCATACAGGAATCTCTCCTGTGGGAACATCAGTTCACCGATCAACACCACAACATTACTCGGAATAAAAAACAAAACGATTCCCCTCCTATCAACCAACAACAGAGAGGTAAACCAATTCACCGTGACACAAACTGCATGAATTTTTCTAGTTGGCCACGCAGAGTGGGTTTAATTTATGCCAACATCCATCAGCCTCCTGTACTTAGTCTGTTAATTCACAGGTGCAGTTTGTTTATGTATCCCATTAAGATCCAGCATCAGTTGTTTGAACTTTTCAGTAGGGAATTCAACAGGGAATAAAACATCAGGTAGTCTGTCTTTGGGCAGATCAAATTAACCCTTTTTAATGAACTGGAAAAAAATGACAATTTGTGTTTGCGTTTACGTTGTACCAACATTCAGCTTATGATTTTCATCAACACTAATTATGTTATGTCAGACCATGGTCAAAAAGGATCAGAAAAATGGGAGATTGTTTGTCTTATCTAGTCTTACAAATAGTGAACAGTAAATTACAGCTTTTATTACATAAATTAATACTATGACTAAATCTTGTATCCATCACTTGAAGAAGAATAGATTTATATAAACAAATACGTGATGGCAATAGAAACTGAACTGAAGTATGCAAAGGAATTCAACAACAACAAAAATCACAGAACCAACAGTTTTTACAAAATTGTTGAAGGTTTTTGATACCTTTTCACGGATTAAATTATTTGCTGATAACTGACATCATCCAGGTATACCGTTCGAAATATCAAATAGCCCGATCAACATACCAGAGTCATGATGAGAATGCGACATTAAATCCGAAACGAATCTTTTCCGCTTTCTTGTCTCTCAACAAAGTATTCCATTCAATGAATGCAGTAAATTCCTTTCCCAAGATTTATGACTGTCAGCTCCTCAAGTGATATGCTGAAGGAACTGTTTTCACACACACAAATTCTCGCTCGTGTTTTTTTAAAAGGAAAATTACATCATTTGCAAACATGATAAAATGTACTTCCAAGTTACTACAAAATAATTTACTTGACTGCAAGTAAACATTATTCCCAAGCATCCCGTGAAATCATATCGTCAGGTGTTATTTCATTTTAATGAAAAATGCAATTTTGTTTCATTTCAAAGCGATGGTCGGCTGACCAACATTTGTAGAAAATATGTATTTTATTTGATTACGGAGTCTTCATCTGCGTGGAAATAACTGCTCCAGATTTTGCCGGTATCTCAAAAATACTACCACCTTTTGAAATGAAATTTTCACAGGTTAGTAAAATGGTATATACCTTTAATAACATAGCATTAAAAAACAAAATGTACGGTTCCAAAAACCAATGATGCAATTTCCTTTTAAAATCTTTCTTCTTCAAACTTTAAATAATATAAAAAGTACATACACATGTACCAAGTACATACACGTGGGAACTAGAAATTGATGAGATCAGCGATTAAATCCCAAGTAGTAGTTTATTAATTAAAAAAAAAATCCTTAAGTATCACTTCCTAAAATAGGTGAAATAATGAGTAACCATGCTGCTCTGAGAGCACTTTACAGAACCCCAATCCTTAAAAACTGAGACAGCACAGTCTCATCTATCTCTGCTTCTAAAGACAAAAACAAACCAAAAAAAACCCAAAACGATTCAAAGTCAATTCCACCATTTTTTGTACAGATGTCAGATCATGAAATCTGCTGAGGCGATCTGTTAGTTCAGCCCACTGAATCTTTCAAAAATGAAGAACCATCAAGCTAAAAGGGTAGGAGACATATTCTCCCTAAAGCCTTAGAGTGAAAAATAAAGAACGAGCTGGGAGGGAACGATGGCAAAACCACACGGCTCTTCGTCTTACACTGTGAAAAATACATTATGCGTAGTTGATCGGTGGATAACAATGCCTCCCTGGTTGTACTGTTTTTTTCAATGTTTTGTGGAATTAAAATCCATCCTTGAAATAATTTTGTTTTAGATGAAAACACTTCTGTTTGAGGTCAGGCAAATTTAAGCTTCAAATATCTGATTGTTGAAAATATAAAAATTTATTACGCCCAGTCTTACCTGATCTCAAAATATGTATATTTTATGAAGAGTGCCCTTTGAAAGATCAAAAAAATCTACCTGCATAAAAAAGTGCATTTTAAAGCACGCAGACGACATTGGCAATTGTCAAATACCAGTGTCTGTGACCCAATATATACATTAAATAATAGGCTTGATGAAAAGCTCAACCAGTCATCGGAGTCAAGACAAAATAGTGGAAAACCCCATCACTGTTTTCGCTGTTTTCAAACATTGGATTTTGGTCTTGTGAGATCAAAACTAATTGTTTTACTTATGTCTCAAAAATTATCGCATTTCAAGCAAGACTATTTCAATGGAAGTGTTCCACATTGACCATCTTTATACCATGTAAGTTATGTGTAAACCTGTGAACATGTATAATTTTATTTTCAATCTTTCCGCTGTTGTGCACTCCCATTAAAGCAAGACAGCAATACAGTGTTTTGTAATACAAATTATTTGCTTTTTGGTTGTGTTTGATCTTAGGTTTTCTTCTGACCCACTCTGATCGTCAGTCACTATTTCTCTTTCTTTCTTTCTTTCCAAACTGACACAGCGTGCAAACTGTACTCAGATCAATACCCAGACCTGTTTCCAACCTCGCTGCTGCTTGAGTCTGGATTATGATCGGAACAAGTCAGAAAAATGTAACAAAAATTGTACTGGCGGGGAAAAGAAACATTGAGTTCGATCCCAATATAAGATAATGGTCAACCTAAGTGACTGGGAGGTGTGCGCTTGCACGCATGCATCAACCCTGCCATATTCTGTTTGTATATCACGCGCTAAAGATCGGAGGATGATAACATTTATAAATTTATTCCAAGAATAATAAGGCCGGGAAAAACATGTGTCAGAGGGGTGAATGAGACTACTGTGTGGAATAAAATATACTCACAAAATTATTTCAAGGATGAGTTTTGACTTCGTTCGCTGGTTTGATTTGCTGGTTGTAATTGTTGCGTTATTAAAAACGAGGCAAGCTATCATGAAATTCGGTACATTTGTTGATACTGCAGAATGCAAGTTTGCATTCTGCAGGCACTAATATTAAAGCTCTGCCTCGCTATTTTATTTGCAAAGGTAAAAATTTTGTGGCCAAACCTCCACACATGCCTGTGAAAGCAAAAAAGCTCCGCAGAGGCTTACATTTCCCTAAAGATTGTCTGCAAATGGGCACGGGTTGTGGGCCCAATGGTTGGGTTTCAATGGAGGAGGTTTTAAATTGCAACCCCCAATACAATGCTGACGGAACTTCATTGAGTTTGTAAAAACCTTGTTATAATGGCAAGTGAATAGGACCGGGATGGGTGGATTAATGAATCTAACTGATGCAGAGTAACACTATGCACATCATTCAATCAAAAGGCCATAAACCCATCCAGTAGTTTTCTTGAATTTTATATTTTCCACTCTCCTTTTTCGTAAAATAAAAATACTTCAACCCAAGTCTGAAATTACTTCCTTGTGATGTAACTTACAACCTGATCATATTTCAATGGCAATTTTGTATAGAATAACACAGCCCATCAAAATTACATCTTCTTTTCAATATGTTTTCTGTTCACTTTTGTTTTGTTTTAAGTGCATTGGCTGGGTCACTAAATAGTGCATCAACTCATTAAGTTTACAGTTGCTGGTATGCAAGTGAGTCTATTTATCCATTCAAAACTGGTATACGCTAAAATTAATGGCAAATTGTAAATTGTTGGTTTGGCAATTTGTCTGTGATACACTTTATGTGCAACCGAAATATTTTCATATTGAACCAGGAAAGCAGACACAGTCACTAGAATCCGCTAGCCACCACGCGCCTGCAACTTACATATCCCTTAGCGGAGATTGTTGCAGTACAGAAGCTGACACAGGAGAGATAGCTAAAACCAAGGAAAAGTTCTCTTAAATTTCAAGATTATTCTAAGATGTTTTTCTCCTGGTGCTACCGCAAACCTCCTTATGTATGATTCCACCATGCAAACATCCTACTCGCCATCAAATGACTTCATGTACGTTCTTTTGAAACTGTACGGTGCTTCATCAGAAGCACATTTCCCTACGTTTGTCGGCTTGACGCTGGGGAGCAGAGGAAGTGTTGTACGGGTACCCATGTGGAAAATGTGCCCTCAATGGCTGGAATGCCTCAGCTAAGCTCCCACTCCACCGACCTGAATAGCTCACACCATCATGGTGTCAACACGAACCCCTCTGATGTGTTACATTTCTGCATTTAGCTCGGGCAGAATTTGGTTATCTTTGGCGGGAGAGCTGCCTCGTGCGTGTTTCCTTTTCTCATGCTTATGTTGACTCTATAAGCACGCTTATATAAAGTGCACTAAAGTGCACACTGTATATACATGGCTCCTAAATATAACACATGTTCATGTACAGGGTACCATGTCACAGTAAATTTGGAAAACTGATCGGAGCCTTAAGGACTTTTTTTTTCTTTTTTTTTCTTTCTTACTTTTAAAACGGTTATTTGTCACACTCCATGCCTGAACCAGGCACTTCTTGCCAAAACTCAAGATTGGGTTTATTTGCTCATCAAATAGATGAGAAGAAGAGCTTTCAAATCACATCTAATTAGAGCTTATAACGTAACTATTTATCAACATAAAGACTGCTGAAGACATCATAATGCACTGATATCAAGGATGGTGTTCAATATTATCTTCACTTTCAATGCCTTTTCATGAGTTCTGAAAAATGCCTGATGTTGGCGTTGAGGCAGCATACATTTACTTGATAAAGATAAATAAAATATGTGCGACATTTGTTTAATAAAAAAAAAATGTTGTTAATAAAAATGAGTTTCTCTGCCTGGCTGTATCTTCACATGTTTTAAGATCTACAGGGAATTTGTTTATCTTGTGATAATGGTTCCCACATCTTCTAGTTTCCTTACACTGTTTACCGACAGGCATTCTTGTTGTAATATTCAAATGACTATTTCATTGTGAATCAAAAAGCCGTAATAATTTCCATGGTAACGTGTCTTTCTCTGATGAGGCAACATCACCTTGGTTTCCGGCAGGCATAACTACAGAGGAGGGATATGTAGCGACACGTCTAAACCCACGCAGCCTTGTGTCCAGAACGTTGTAACTCAAACTGGCCACACTTCTATTGGCTTCTTTACAGGGGGACTTCGGAGTGTGATGCCTGATTAGGTTTGGATGTCAAGTCAACCATGGCCTCAGGATTTTCCCCCCCAAGAAATACGAGAGTTTAATTCGCCATGGCAACATTCTACAACTGTTTCATGTTTGATTGTTGTATAATTTCAAGGTATACAAATTAAACATGAACTACTAGAACTTAGAATTCATGTAATACCATTTTTTTGCCTTCATTCATCTAACTGATGTGGCAAAATTATCTCTTCTACAAAAGTGTATTTGCTATCGAGCTTTGCAAACAACTCTTTTAATCTATGCAGTGATTTCCTTTCATACAAAGGCTGCACTTGTGTGCCTTTTTTGGTGAAATTAAATTTAAATATGAACTGTGTGTGGAGTTACATATTTGTTGTTAATGGATTCATTCTTCTTGTGCAGGCCTGAAGAGTTACAATGACCCCAGATGTACCCAAAGCAAACCTGAAGTATGAGATGCTGACAAGGAATACTTCAGCTCCAATACACCATTATCATGCTGCCACCATCTTGGTCGTATACCTTGTATACAACAACAGTAATGAATGCTAACATTCACCGTACAAAACCAGTCTGTTTCTCTTCCCAGCCTCGGTTTGCTTTCACTGATTTGAATGGGAGACAATCAAGATGGCCGCATCATGATAAAGGCCTATAAGTAACTACATGGCAACAGACCTCCTAAGCCTAATGTACTATTCGCTGCATACTTCAACTCCCCTGTTGCACTTGGTGCCTCAAATAAAAAACTTCATTTTGACAATGATAGAGTGGACGAATCTAACCATCAGTACTGACATAATTACGATATATTGCACCGAAAAGCACCCGTAATGGGCATTTTGGTTGAGCAGTATATAACATGATGCATGAATGTGTACACATGCATGAAGGCCATTGCTGTAATACACTTGTTGATTGCGTACCGTTGGTCTACTGTTGGTCGTCGGCCACAGACCACGTATATGCACAAAATAATTACTGACGGAGTTCAAGCCTTTTGGATTTGGTCGCGGCGATCAACACATGGTATGCACATACAAAGAGACAATAATGATGCTGGATGGTTAATCTCTATAGCTAGCCACACAGTCTTCATCCTCGTTGCAGAACATAAACCGCAGATACATGCAGTCAGCCATCTGCATATCTCGTAAGCGGTAATGAAACCACTTATGTAAGGTGGAATAAAATAATTGAATAATTTTTCTTTCTTTCTGGGGTTATCGTTAGCCAATTTTCATCGTCCGTGTCGGATACAAGGCACTCAAAAATCAGCATATATGACAAGTAGTAGAAAGAACAAGTGCACTGAATCAGCCTCTGGGGAAAAAAGGCAAGAGTTCTTGGGCTTGTGTGGCATCATAAGAGAGAGGGCATGCAGTGTGGGCTATTTTGTAACAGGGCTTTGTTTTTGTTCAGCGAAATGTGCGTGCAGATTGTTAGGTGAGATATGTTCTGTAGTAGAATGTACAATACTCATCACAGCATTGTCTGAATCAATCAATGTTGTCCTTGGACATCAACAATGGCAGCCATGGCGTATGATGAAGCTCACCTGACAAAACGCTGTACCATTGAGCAAGATGGCTGAACCTAACCTAAACGCAGGACACTCAGACCAAACCAGACACTGCTTCTACAACCTCATTCACAGGGGTTATCAATCTCGCCCCACCATTTTTTCCCATCATGCCTTGCTCGCTCATAACCCCTTGAATTGGTTATGCTAGTATATGGCACATTTGAGTTAGGCCAGTGGCCAATCTACTCTACGCACACGTATGGTACCCCTCAAAAGCGACATCAAGTCATACAGCAACTGGTCCCCTCTCATTGTTCTTTGATTATGTGACATGTCTAACTATAAGCAGTTGAGGGTGACCGTGTAAAAACTGATTCATTTGAAGTAGAATCGGGTCAAAATACTTGCATTTTGACACACGCGTACTAAGCACCCTACAAGCTCTCAAATGTTCTTAACAAGCGTGCGCGCATTGCAGTCACATTTGGGAGCCAATCCGCGTTGTTTTTCAGTACATCCCTACCACGGGTTAGTGACAAGAGGTATCAATATGGCACGCTACCAATGGTAGCGAGGTTGCTGCTTTTCCTTCTGATGAACCTGCTCAGTTTTGCTTAGCACAAAACTGTTAAGCAAACTGATCTGCTTAAGCAGCTTTATAAAATTTGGCCCTGATCCTTGATCATGAATCGCAGTCCAGCAATGACGTGTTACACAGAGTACCATCCATGATTCAATCCAACAGGTCGTATGTCAATAAATCATTAATATCATTTCCCAACAGTAGCAATCAATAGAGCGTCAGACTATGCCGCTGCCACAGCCGCTGCCGCTGCACACAACATTGTGTACTACCGATCTACGAGTCAGTCTACTGGTTTTTAATCAGATTATACAGAGCCTTACTGGTGACATGTTCTCAAAGAATGACTGTTTGCTAATGTTTAATCTACTATAAACATCTCATGTACTAATTGTTTTCCTCTCTGTATTTGTTAATATTTTGGCTGCTATTATTATTATTATTATTATTAAATATTTGCGGAAAAGAAAACACTATCCAACATCCCTAGCACTAAAGCCTGAAGGAGTCAAAATACCTTTGAAAGCTATGTTTTTTCTGATACTTTTTTTTGCATTAGGTACATTTTACAAAACTGAGTTTCCCCAACCTATGTTTTCTCCTCTAATTCTTTCAAGTACAAAGGTATAGGCCTGTAGTAGGGTATCAATGGACATTGTAAAACAATTATTATCAATTGTTGCTTATTGCTTAATTGCGCCCAGCACTCCAAAATTATCTTTGAATAACAAATCGATGATGCTTAACGATCTCCTAGATAAGCCACAGCTGAAGAATTCATGACTGCTACTAGACGGTCACTGAAATGATGACCGATAATATGATGACCGAAACATGAGTCATTCCCATCTATCTCCCCCAAAGCTTGAGTTTCTCTGCTCCTCTTTAAAAAAAAAAAAACACACACACACACACACAAAAGCTATTGTCCTGTACAGGCAAAACACATCTCTAACCATCCATCTCAACAACCGCACCACGGTGACACTCAGCATCGTCAAATATCACGGGGGGTTTCTTTAAAAAATGGCCGTCGTTATTGAATCAGAGATAAATAGGCACTGTATAGAGGTTTGCAAGGCAACCACGGTGGACGGGTGATCCCAGCTAGAGCTGAAGATGTAAGAGATCATGTCTGGGACTTTTAAAATGCATAAGATACAGTCAAAGTAACTGGTGATAGTTGGCCATCCTCATAAAAGTGGATTAGGAGATCTACTTATGAGGCCGGGATATTCATTGAAATCAGGAAGATACCCAAATTGGGAATTGTGTTGCATTCTTTTTTTTTTCTTTCTTTGTTTCTCTCACCGAACTCCCACTCCAAAAAATAAAATTGGAAGGCCTCAGTTCAAATTATTCAGTTGGATTTCATATACAACAAAATTGGGATGGGGAAAATATGATTGTCAGTGATGAGCATTACAAACTATCAATTGCTCGATGTAAATATCTTTGTGTGAAATATTTTAAGGGCCAATGAAAACTAGTTATCATATCATTTCTGAATGAAAAAAAATATATATATATACCGAGATAACTGAAATCAAATTTAAATTTAACATCTTAAAGCACAAAATTTAGCATTTTTCCCTCATGCTTTCTCCACTGAGGAAGGAAGGAAAATGAACTTGCTCATGTGTTTTGTACTGAATTACATGTTTACAGACAGCTTGTATACTCAAAATAGCACTAATGATATTGACCAAGTCAACACAGGCAAATTGGACGATGTATCAAGGCACTGTAGAGGATGATAATTAAGGAAAGATTGCTTAGAGCAGGGAACACTGAAGTCACTTAAAGGGATGAGATGAGACTGCATGTCGATGTCTCTTCACAAGTTCATTCATTTAGATCACCCAGTCTATAAGATACATAAAATTAACCATTAACAATTGTTTATCAAAGATTTGTTTGTTTGTTTTTTCCCCCTTCTCTTTGTGCTTTTTGGGTAGGCCTGCAAAATCAATCATCTATGGGCCAGACAAACTATCATCACTTGTTAAATTTGTCTCCACAAGTGCCAGCTTCTCTCTTGCCATGTGAAAAGGAATGGATTTATAATTTCACCCAGAATGTGGATGGTGAGAAAGGTTGACACCTGTCCCACTTACCCATCCTTCATGTAAACAATAACCAAGGATCTTCCCTGATAGGTCATGAATACAGCCCGGAACGGAAATCACAATTGAGTAAGCCTCTCAAATCTTCCAAACCATTCTTTGAGAGCCATCACTGGCATGAGGGGAGAAAAAAAAATTATGAAGGACTCTCGATCAAAAAAATACTGCCCTGAGAGAGTAGTCTACATGAATCTCAGACGCCTGATGTTAATGCTCAGGTTTCGTGCTGTCAAAGTTTTGTTTTTAATGTATACAGCAGTCCGGAGAAAGGGGACCGGGGATGGCTCTTAACAGTGGCTCTTAACGATGGGAACAGGATGTAATGCCCGAGGATCCATCGGCAAAAAAATGATTGTACTACCAATTCATACTATGCACTGTGCCATAAAGAATTATTATGGGGGTACAAACTGAAGCATCATTTCATTTGCTGACCATTTTGGCCATTGAAAAAACAAAACAGGAGGAAAATGTTTATTGAGCACGAGGGCTGACCTACATGTATGTATACGGTACAGGCTTTTATTTCAGGCTATTTAAGAACAATTTTGCGGATTTTTCTGAGGATGTTAACAAAATTGGAGATCAGATTAACATTAGGAAGAAGATCATGCTTGTTTGTGCATATCATGCTGGGTATTACTCTGTAGAGAAGACTTATAGCTTTGCTTGGTGCACTAAACATGACGGAAAAGTGTACCAACAGGACAGTTTTTTTCAGAACTAAGTGGTCCCCTCGAATTCTGAAATCAACTCCGCGGTAGCAGAATAAATAGAAGGACATCATAAGAACAGTCTACACAGCATAGTAGATATATACACATGGTGTTACTGCAAACCAAATAGACATCTGCTCTAGAATGGCAAAGGTTGTGGGCTCGAATCCAACCCAAGTAATATGCCTGTAGATTTTCTTTTTTCACAGAACTTGGGAAAGTACAGATTATACAGGGCATAAAACTTATCGGCGTACTCAAATAATATTCCTCCCATTGCACTCTGAGCCACTCAATATCTGTATGACCTCACACCATGCAATGCCTCAAAACCCATGAAAAGTGTATAGTTGATGTGGCCATGGAGGAAGATGTGGGAAACCATGTGTGACTCTTTTCTTTGAAGAAGACCTCGCTTTCAGAAGAACCAATAAAGGGTGGGAGGTTTACTTCTGTAGTGTTCAAGCTGTCATCAATACAGCTTCAACAACAAAGGCCCAATATGTTTACTCAGTAAGCCAGAAGAACCCTAATTCTTAGAAAGGCTGTAGCCCTATACCATCAAAGCGTAATGCTACATACCACCATGCACTGTGCAGTAATTGCCACAGCCATCCACCTTACTTCATACAAATTTTCAATTTCAGGTTTAAATATTTTTTAAACCAATATAAAGCCTGATACAACATACGCTCCCTGGCGTTTAATTAAATAAATTTATCCTTATTATTAAGTGTTATAATTTCTGGTAATGAAACCAAGGGACCCTCAAAAAAGCAATAGGCCTAAAACTTTGATCAAAAAATCAAATATATGTTTCTTATTCTTTTGTTCGAAAGAAAACATTAAATTCCATGCTGAATGGCTTTGTACTGTTTATGATGGCCTACTGTCCTGGGAAAAATACCTTAAGTTTAAGCCTATTAATAATATTTCACCTGAACAAACCCACTTATCCCCAAGTGCTTCAAAACCAATAAACCACACGAAGAGATAAATTTACGTCCCGCAGATTTCTAAAGAAATCAAAATCCAACACTTTGCCTGAACCGGGCCAGACCTGAATTGCTTGCCTATTGGGACAACAGGACCATCCAAAGAGGTGTGATAACGCTGCAGTCTTCATCCCGTCGCACGTTATCGCCCCATGGTTGCTGAGTTACGGGCAAGCGTCTGGCAGTACCTCCTTGGTCGTGTGGGTAGCGTTGATATATCATTGTTGACGAGCGGATGTAGGTCATCAAATGTTGATGGCGGAAATATTTCAAGAATATATCTACATGTGTGTTGTTGAGCGGTTGGCTCTGAGTTTTAAGGACAAGGGGTTCCTTCAGGAATATAGACTCGGTTGAGGTTAAACGTATCGCCTTCCTCAGTCCAGCTGTAATTTTATCAGCTGAAAATAAAATTGCTTGGGAAAGAAATCTGATGAATGATTTTCCCAGAAGTGTATTTTTAGACTGCTTGTTCTCGACAGCTTTGACGGTGAGAACTATGGTGAGACCCGTGTAATTTAAACCAGGTTATTCCACACAAGGTGGATATTCAGAGACTTGATCCAGTCAAGCAAAAATCTTTCATGGAGTAAGTCATGATTACCCAGGGTGAACACAACACATGACTACCTGATTTGTGAGTTCCTGTTTTTATTTTTATGTTCATGTCAGAGGGTTAGGGTTACGTAATAGCTCATGGCCCCTGGTGAGTTTCCAAGGCATGTTAAGGTCAAGTGGGGGAGACTGACAAAGCTTGTCCTTAGTGCTATGTATTTGGCCAAAAATGTTCTGTAATGATATCAACAAAAACACAAATAAGTACAGGGAAGGCCATAGGATTAGTTTAACCATGAGAGCATGAAACATCGTATAACCCCATTTATTGTCATGCAGTTAATCCCCCCCCCCCCCCCCCGAAATAACTGCCACGCTACCAATCAGCATCTACATACACAAATCACAAAATGTTCGAACAATGAGCAAAATGATCGTCTTCCTCAAGCTCAATCCTCTATGCTCAAGCTAAGTTGCAAACTGAGCCCATAGGGTTGGACACAATAGGGTTGGAAACAATACTTCATTGTAAAAAAAATAAATAAAAAAATAAATTAATCCCAATTGTTTGTACTTTAAGGTACATTAAATTTCCCAGGAATAATACAAGTTGATCTACATAGTAGAACTGCAGATCATAATTACTTTTATTACCTAAACATTTACAATGCATGGCCTTTTAACTCATTTTTCAATCAATGCTCACAGTATCAAAGTATAGGGTAAGTTTGACCTTCATGTTTTATTATGTAGTAACTAGATAAGCCAGACTGTCAGGCATAACTTATGTTTGCTCAGTAATGAAACCTATTCCCCATCACTGTGTATCAGCAGTGATGGACTGGACATGTGGTTACATTGTGTGTCTGGATCACTCCCGTGTGTTTTTAGGATGGCAATGATTGTAGATTGTTTTTCATTAAGAAAGGGGATAGGGTAATGAACCTAAGAAGATAGCTGGAATGATTCCAAGAATGATGACCCTACAAGTTTTTTTAATGTTTATCAAGTTCAAGTCAATGCAACCAAAATGAGGCCGGGAATTAAAAAATAGTCTGGACAATTTGTTGCATAATGACAATCATGTGTTAATAATTGACACTGCAGGGAACAAGACCAAAAATGTCCACAGAAGGATGAATGTACCACCCAAGAAACAAGCTAGTTTTTACATCTGCAGACTGCATGAAGCAAGCAGAATTATTAATTGTTTAAGTGTGAGTTCGTTCACTATTGTATACTTATTTCAAATTGTCTGTAGACTCCACATCTACCGACTGCATGGAGCAAGTAGATTTATTGACTGTCTAACAAATTGTGCATTCATTCACTGTACATAACTAGTTTCACGTCGTCAGTAGATTTATTTTTAAACCGTCACGACCACTAACAGTTTAAACGGGTGTATAAGTGGTTCCCATTTCACACTCGTGAGAACGTGGCTTTATCTCAAACTACAATCCTAATCTTGAATTTCCCTCCTAAGGATGTTGAATGTTGAAAAGGATACTGCCATGAATGTCAGCAAGTCTTTAATGTCACATTGTGAAAGGGTACCCACTGATATGGATATTACACAGGCACAACCTGGGGGGGGGGCCTGGCATCAGACCCTTCCTTCTTCAAGTTCTTCAAGCGATTCTTAAAAAAGTTTCCTGTTTTGAACTTAACAAATGTTAACATATTTATAAAAGGATGGGGCAAAATATAAATAACATTTGCCTACAGGCAGTACAATGTAACTTGTGTCAGTTTTTGCAAGTAATCAGGATGAAAAATAGACTCTACATACCTTGCTGATTGAAGGTAAGAACTCTGGATTGTAAGTGTTTATTCCTCTTAGGTAACAAGTGGAATAATTTAACCACCATGGTGTCAAACTGTGTCCATTTTGACAAGGCAAGCAAGCCGTTCCTACTCTTCCCAGTGGCTAATATTGATTGAAGGCATCATTAGGCAAAACAATTAAATCGAAGATGACAGCAAGACGATGCGGCCAGAGTCGATCTGTGCATCCATGCATAGCAGCACGTACACTAACAAATTCCTGATCGCATTTTATTCACAAGCTACACATTCTAGCCATGTCAATCAGCATAAACTATCCTCCAATTAAAAAAAAACACCAAAATACAAGAAAACAGGTCATGGTCAGGTCAAGGTGTAGCTTCCTTCGCCACGGCGACATTGATGGATGCCGAGTCCGCTTTCTCTTTACGACACAACTTTCCCCCTCAAATTTGTTGCGAAGGCATTCATACGCATCACTGATCACAATTTGTCCTCGTATCCAACAGCTTATTAAAGTCCATCCGTATTCCCCCCCCCCACCTTATAAGAGAAGACCTGCACAGCACTGAGATGCATCCATGCGGGTAATTATCGCGAGGGAAAACGGTAAAGTCAGAAGGGAGAGAAAGCCTTAAGCTTTGGGGGACGAGTGGATTTTGCAAAAACACACACACAAAAAAGTCAGTCCGAGTGAGTCAGACTTGTTGGGGGTGTTTTTTCGGAGAACATCATGCGCTCTGAAGAACGTATGATTCAATGCTCAACCACTCGACAAGGACAGCATTAATGCTTAAAAGGATGTAAAAAAAAAAAAAAAAAGAGAGCACAAGGGGATGAACTCAAGACGAGATGACTTGACCATGGACTTGGAACCCCAAACTACTATAGGAACCGTTTGCCGGGAACAAAGCTGAAATTCATTCCTTGACTAGCCCAATCTGAAGATGACACTGCAGATAAATCCCCCCAAAGTTTCCACGAAAATTGTAATCTCCTTTGTGTGGGGAGGAGGAACCTACTTTTTTCTTTAAGTTGAGGAACAGGGAGCAGCTTGCCAGAGAGGAAGGAAACAGCTTCACATGTATGTACATAAATCTTGAGAAGGACAATCTTCTTTTAAGTACAGGACACTGTTAATTATGGCTAATTATTGTATGAATTGGATTAGTCATTTAGTTATTGCATTGTGAAGGAGAGTTTGACATGGTACAATCAGTTGCATGTGTTCGTTATAGGTTTCTAGGGTATATATACCAAAAGTCATATGAAAAGGGTTTGGGAGGGGGGAGGGGTTGAGGAGCAAAAAGAACAGAACTGAAACACAAAATGTTGTCAACAGTAAAAGGGGATTTAATATTTGTGTTTTTTTTTACCCATACACCGATGTGTGTTAAGCACTGTATACTCAGTACTTTCTCGAGCCTGATGAAAAAAAAAAAATCCACCAGTAACCAGTGGTTTGGAGTTTTCTGCAACAATTTCTACACCTCAGTAAGGACTATTTCTAAGCAGTCAATATCCATGACATCATGGTGATATCCGCATCAACACTCAACACCTAAGGGCGACCTTTTCATAGAAAGAATATTTTACAACTCTACACTGTGTGGGCACCTTCAGATCACAAGTGCCTCATACGAAATAGACATTTTGATTATTAAAACATGGCTGCATTTCTCACACATATCGCAGCCATGTTTTTTTTTTTTTTTTTTTTTTTTTAATCTGTATGCCTCTGATTTTCATAAAAGTAAAAATATTCCATCTCAAAAAAAAATCTGACAAGTGCGTAAGTGCCCTGGCCACCTTAAGCATACATTTCAAGTATATCTTATTACAACAAAAATCACAATTTTCAAACCTCTAAAATGAAGGGGTCGATATAAAATTACAACAGCATATTCACTCAAAAGTGAAACATTCAAATATCTCCGTTCAAGCAATTCCTCCACAGCAGTGTTTTTCTTTTAAGAAGCAAGGCAGCCCTCCTTAAGAAAAATACTGCTACCTCAAGTGTATTCAGTGTAGCACAGTGGGCATCTCCGGTTACAGCTGCCCTAATAAGCCATTCAATCCTTGCCACCAAGTACTCGGATCAGCATAGCCTACAGACTTCTGGTGGGTTTCCTACTTAGCGTCGGGCAATGTTTAAAAGAATCTTTTTTTTTTGGTGTTAGATCTTTGCACAGCCATGTTTGGGAAGTTTGCCAGAGACTGGGTCTCTCAAAGTCTCTTCTCTCTACTCTCCGATGAACCATTTCCATCAGATCCAATTTGCGCACAAGGTGAAATATTTCTGTAAATTTTTCTTCACGATTCTACTCCTCTATTTTTTAATAAACCGGCAATTTGGTGCAATTTTAGCAAGTGGTCACCTTGATAGCATGGTCATACGTCTACGGGGTGATCAAAGGATGCCTGACAGGAAATTTAGCTGAGTTCGAGTGCGGTTATATTAAGAACAAAAATAGATTAGAATCAAGGACTTTTTGTTTGCATCTTTTTGTTTACATCTTCACTGATGTGCACTGGGGTTCGAGATATGCATTTCCAAGGAAAAAAGAAGGAAGGGGGAAAAAAGACAGAATTCATACATAAAAGGGATATTATTGAATGATCAGTATTTGACGTTGCTTTTTGCTGATGTAATAAACACTATACACTTGTCCTTTGTAGATGTGAACATCTTTATTGTCGAAAGATAAAATGAAGTAACAAAAAGGTACCTTGAAGCCCCCATATATTTAATTATTTCATCACAATATGTTCCATCAAGGCTTTGTCAAAAAGTCACTAAAAACTGTTCACGGCATTGCCCTTCTGCCAGAGAGTGATAGCGAGATGAGGGGAAAACACATATTTTGAAACCAATAAAATTCAACATAATTTTTGTTTTAATCCTACTACTGCATTTTCAAGAAAGTTGACCAACTGTTTGAAACCACTCAACTGCATGGGTTGTGTACGGTGGCACAACGGTGCTCAGAACTAACTCTGCATGCGTATGTTGAGATTGTACTGTGTTAACCACATGGTATTATAATAATTGCAAGCTGGCATATAGGCTAGGCCTACAGTTTGTCTATCATTCTAAGCCAAAGTGACTGATATCAAATGGTCAGACAGTAGGAGGATAAAATTTAAAATAATGAATGAACCACTACATGACAGGAAACACACTAAGGGGGCAACTTTGCATCCGTCGCTTTAGCAAATTTTTTCCAGTGGTTTTAATTTTTTATAAGTACCTGAAACCAGCGTGAAGTGTTTCAACATGCGGGCTTATCCTGAAAATAATCTAAGTTTATTCATTTGATGTTTTTAGGTTTTATTTAAAAAAATCATCCACAAAAATTTCATCAAAATTGGATGGAAAAATCTACCTGCATTTTCCATCCATTTTTTGAATGAAATTTGAGTAATTAAAAAAATCAACCCTTTTCAACTTTAATTATTTACAGTATAAGCCTACATATCCCTTCACATTTTTAAGTGGTTTCACGTACTTTAAAAAAATTGCGACTATTGGGAAAAAACTGCTTATGTGACGGTAGATAAGGAGCCCCATTTATTGTGTTTTCTGTCGTATATAGAAAATGTTCCACAAACAATGCATAAAAACCCTTTCAGGTGACAAAATCGTATCTGTGACCTATTACAAATTAGAGTCAAGTTGGCAAGTGTTATTGGTAGACATGCCCTTGCATTACAAAGTCAAAGTTTAACTGGATGTACATGTCGGAATGTACAACTAACTCTCTCAAGCTTCAGAATATCTCATTGCTCAAAAAGCCAAGAGTTGGTTATTAACTGAAAGCCTCCTTCCTGCCAAATTAACAGGGTCAACCTTAATTCATACAAGTATGGCCCAATTAAGCGCTTACTATCACCATTCACTGCTAACAGAGTTTAACATCAAATTTCTGCATTACCCGTGTAACGAAAGAATGCTTAGTAATGTGTGAAGTACACATGCTCCCAAGCCAAATTTTCCTTGCTAACCTGTGAAATATGATTTGTGTTTTTTTTTGACCATACACCGGTGTGTAAAAATTGTATACTCAGTACTTTCCCGAGTCACAGGACTCGGGGAAAGTACTGAGTATACAGTGCTTACCACACATCGGGTGTATGAGCAAAAAAAACACACAAATAATATTCTTATTCCGGATGCAAATTTAACATCTATCACCTGTGAAATACGCTTATGCTAAGGGCAGATGTTTCTGCTAACATAAGCACCAGTTTTTGGCTTGTGTAAGCAGAGCAATGACAGTGGGCCCAGCCAGGGGTCGATTTCACAAAGCACAAAGATTCATCTTAAGATGAGTTGTCAGTATTACCATAGTGATTTGCATTGTGACATCACACTTTGCTTAGCAGTTAAGAGTGATTCACAGTTCGCACCAATCTTAGCTCTTTGTGAAATCCGGCCAGGTCAGACTTTATTCTGGGCCTTAACCTCAGTAGGAAATCCAACCAGCACTGTTCCAACAGCTGAGCTACATGGCTGTTATTAATGCTGCTGCGATGTTTTCTTCCTCCTTGGTGCTGCAGTTTGTCCAAACACTACACACGCTTTAGAGGGATTAACTTGAGACGGCTGAGGGACAAGGGATTCTCACCCTTCCAAAAAAATCCTGCCACGGATATCTGTCACATATACACACACACACACACAGTGAATTATTTTGGACATCACATATGGAGGAGACAGTATTATAGTGTCGCTTGAAAACAAACTACCTGCAGAACAGAAACACTGTTATGGTGTCAGAATGCTTGGATTCTTTGAATGATGGCTAAGAACTTGGAATGCGGAAATGGAAATCTCTTCACCTGGGTGTCATTGTTGGTTTATTGGAGGGTCACTCTTTTGTGATCGTTCTGCTTCCGCAAGGAGGAGGAAATGAGAATTTAATCCTCCCTCCATGTTACAGACTGAATGTAATGAGGTACTTGAGCCCCCAAAATATTGTGAGTACTTGAATAGCAATTTTACTAACGACATCCAACTGATTACTAAAAAACACAACTATTAAAATGGTCTCTTTGGATTCACAATTGTTCACTGATAAAACTTTCGATTATGTTTTTTGATGAAAACAATCCTTCTGCAAAAATCATTTCAATGATTCTGAAAAGGCATCTACTACGAAGACAAAAAGATTTCTGTTGAATATTATATGATGCAATCACCGCCTTTATGCAAAGTCTGTAGAAAACCAGAATAATGTGGAGAATTGAGAGACTCCTATTATATTTAGAATATACTTTTTTTTCCCACAGTGCAAGCCTTAAATTTGGATGGAAAGTCCAGAAGACTACAGGGCTTGTAGCTCAAATTTATACTGGACCAGAATTTTTTTTACAAGACCAAAATTTAAATATTACACAGTGAAGTATTTTTAAGTCCACAGGACTTACTGTCCCAACACTAAAATCTCTGGCCTCAGGCCTGCAGTCCAGTGTAAATTTCGAGCCCTGCAGTGCTAGTGAGAGCATTCAGTGCCAAATGGACAACAAGGAAAAATAAAACCAACTGGTTGTGGTGGAATGCCGTCACCTTGGGCTCGGTTAAAAGGCCGGGTTGAAGCTTCTGCACAATAATGCAGCGTCTCCTCGACAAATCAGATCATCTTATGCATATCCTTGAATCTGAGCCATCTTCCCAAATTGTTAAGTCTCCCCGAGAAGTCGTCCATGATGGGAAAAACATCTTCCAGTTACTAGTGTGGATCTCTCACAAGAGTGATTGATAAAAACACATGACAGGGAGGAAAAGTGCAGCAAACCTCTTGGAGAATCAGTGTGAATGAAAAAATAACCGACATATCATAAGAAATGGTTTAAAATGCTTTTTTAATATGGATTATGGAGCACATATTTTTGGTGGGCACTTAGTTGCAATGCATTCTTAAAGCAAGCAGCCAATTCATTGGTAACTGTCAAAGACCAGTATCCACACTTTGCGTGACCCACCATATACATCAAATAACAAACCTGTAAAAGTTTAAGTTCAATTGGTCATCAGAGTAAACAGAAAATAGTGGGGGGGGACCCAAACCCCCCAAAACAATGCATGTTTTCCCTGTTTTCAAACATCAGGTTTTGGACTTGCAAGATCAGAACTAACTCTTTTACTCATTTCTCAAAAAAACAAAAGCAATTGGGACACAAATATTTTAAGAGAAGTTTTCCACCATGAACATCTTTACACCGTGTAAGTTATCAGCAAGTAGGTGAACATTTATATTGTCAATCTTTACCACTGTTGTGCTCACCCTTTAAACACCGTCTTAAAAACATCCAGTGATATTTTGAATGCTTTTCCAAATGTCCAAAGCTTTTGACGAAATCAAAGGATACTGTGCAATTAGTGAGAGCTGGTATCTACTTTTAACAAATCGATATCCTTAACACATGTTGGTAAATTGGTGTTAGAAGCTGTGAGAATTTACACTCTTGCCACACGTGTGATCAACAACGTTTAGCAAAACCTTAAGGTTAAGGATAATAAATGTTATGATTGTTGTCATTTTTTTGTTGACTTGGAATGCTTGCAGCTGAATCATTTTTTATCAAACAATTTTAATAAGAAAACAAAAAAAACTTTGCATGCAGTAAGATTCGGTATGTTTAAGGTCTATTTTTCACATTATAGTCACAGTTTACGCAGCCTCTAAGTGAATGATTACCAGCATTTTAATGACAGAGCTCTACAATGCTCACGCTAACAAGGATGATTGTGCCGCGCAGTGCATTTTGCACAAATATTTGAATAAAGAGAGTTGCCGATGACTTTGTTGAGACTTCATTAATTAGCTGTTCCTTAGGACACGACGTTCATATTGAACAAGTCAATACGACTAGCGTGGGATACTGCCACAGGTCCCGGAACAGTGTGTGTGTGTTAACCTGTAGATGTTTGTTTTAATGGTGGTGTGGTGGGTGCCTTTATATTTTCAAATCATCACAAACGTTTCTCTTTAAAAAATTCTCACTCCACGCTGTCACAAACCCACTGTTATTGCATACGACTAAACAATGGGACATTTTCTTTCAAGACAAAAAACCTTAAAAGCCTGGGGCAAAATAATGCACAGCGTGCTGTTTTGACTTCAGTGAACAATGACGCCTCAGTAGCTGATACAACTTGTTTGAATAAGATGTTTGAATAAGATGTGAACTTGCTAAACTCATGTACATCTATTTGTCAGACAAAATGTCTTTTTGTTTTCAGAGTAAATTTTCAATACTAAGGTAATCAGATTTCTCAGACTACTGTCCGACTTAACTTCCCTCGGCAAAGAACTGCATGGCCTGATGATTTAACCATGGATTGTGGGGAATCCTTCCTACATGATTATACACAGTTCAACCATGAAGGGTTCAACTGATCTGCATTTAAAACATGTCCCTCAATAGCAAGCACCCCAGCATTTGTAAGAGAGAAGGGGGGAGTATACTGCAAAGGGATGAATATTTCAGGGAAACATTGGTGACGGAGGCAGGGACTATCAATCACTTGTCATTGTCAGTGCTTCCTCATCCCATCATTATGGTGTTTCAGTCAACGAGATAAAAGCAACCAGACCGCATGTACAGAATGAATAATAGATTGCTCTGGCACTCTTTTCACTCGGACAATTGGCTTCAAAGTTACGTGTACACACATGCACACACATCCCCCCTGCAATAGCTCAACAATTCAATACAAGACGACTACCTTTTCTTAGGATGCTGCCCCAAGACTTATGAATTGTTCCCAGTGTGCACTTAATCTGATTCAGCCATGCACCTTTTCTGTACTTGGATTAGAATTCATCTCAAACGTGCCCCGTGTGGGAAAATAGACAAGCAATCAACATGTATGAGAACAAGGTGCAATACATAAATTTGGCCGGGTATGATACTGCACTGCCTGCTCGGGTTTAAGCGTGCAGAGTTTATTCCAAGGTGTTATTAGGGCTGCTTCACTATAGCGCTGTTTGTCTTGTGGCAAATGAATGAGAGGTTTTATACGCGAGGTGCCTCTATGAGTTTTTCTGTATGACTTAATTTTCAACTTGATCAGTCTGCCAGCCCCATTGATTGATAATATCAAATACTGCCCATTGATAACATTGCGGCTCCTCTCTCTGAAAAACAACACTGATGAATCACAATGTACATGGAAAGAAAGATTTGTAGCTCTAGCAATAATCTGAAACATCAGGTGCATGAATCAAGCAGGGGCCAATTTTAAGGCAAATATGACAGTTTAATATCCACATTTCAAAACAAAAATTCTGTACAAAATAAAAAAATCCTATGTATGCAATACATACATGTACATGTTGTATTCTACTATTAATACTATGTGTGGGTCTATTTGGTATCCATTTAGAAGAAGCCATAAAATTAGGTTAAGGTCTGGCATCTGTAATTATTTTACCAGATTTTAAAAATGAGTTGTTATTCTGCCCCCACCTATTTCTGAATATTAAAAAAAAAACTTTTGAGGATGAAATGTTATTTTCTTGCAACATGTACGTTACATTGTTTAGGTGGCTTTGTATCATTTGTATGACAGGCAAGATTTCTTGTAGGAGGAAGTAAATCCACATCATCTCTAATCTGTTGAGGTACCTGTAATTCCTTGAAGGAAACAAAAACTATTGTGTTTCAGCTGGGTCAGTGAATGATTTTTAACTCTCCCTCTTGCTTGCATGGGTTGAAGTGCTTCTTAGGGGTAAATTTTTTATGTAATGCATGCAATTCATACAGAATGGAATTCGCAGTGGTTTTAACCATGTGAGGGTGAGTGTGAACAAGTCAAATGAACTGGTTTTTCCATTATTGATATTATTGTTTGAAAAAAAATAGAACATACAGGCAGTCAAAATAAAACTGAAATTGTGCAGCAAGGAAATTAGCCGTTGCGTACAGGTATTGCGTACAGGTATTGCGTACAGGTATTGAGAAAAAGAATGCGTTCACATTGCAAAGCCTAAAATAAAAGTCACTACGCAATTTTCAAATTTGCCAACGAAAGATGTCTTATGGTCGCATAAGATGGAGATGGAACTAAAGGTGGCATTGCAACCATTGTGGATAAATACTTTATAAACAAAACAATATCTTTAAGAATGACTTTATCTGTGGTGAGATTAATTTTGTTTCACTTCAACAAAAGCTTTGATCCCTCTGTCTCTCGGTCCAACACACACAGTGCAAGCACACCCACAACTTTAATATCTGCTTTTCTTTAGAATTTATTCAGACGTTTAACCACATACAATTGGAGCTGACCTTAATAACACTCCAAGGTGCCAATCATTGAGCCCTTTGACCCAACAGGTAAATAATGATCTCACCGAGGAACGTTTAAATCTCTGTTTGTGCTGGCAGATTGAGGCAATAAAGCGTGTATTTTGGCGTGACTGAATTTACTGTACATGGTTTGATTATTTTTTCTTCTTTTCTTCCCAAAGGCAAACTCTCTGTTGCTTTATGTTTGGGCATGTGAGTCACTTGCATACTACATGGCCTGTTTGCTCCAGTTATGTGGTTGGGAATAATGAAGTGTATTATATTATGATGGATACTTGTGGAACGATTCTTGGTTTTGCTGAGGGGTATTTTGTTTTAGCTTTGTATCCTTTTGACAGAAATTTTCCCTAGCCATGGTGTAATGGTGTAAAAAAAAAGTCTTCTCTTTCTGTCAATACATGTTATATATTAGAAACAAAAAAAGCTATGTGATTCTTTTGAAAACCGGCTCTTGACAATGCAAGGATGTATCATCAATAAATGCTCCTTAGCTATGAAACATGAGGGTATGAATGTGTCCATAAGTTTGTCCATCCTACCAGGCTTTATATATTGCTCAGCTTATGCTGCAGAAATGGCCATGGACGCTTTATGCTGTTCTGTTTTGTGGTGAAATGATGCTGTACAAAGTGATAAAAGATAAAAGCCATCATCCATGACTGTCCACTGTAGACTCCAGACTGGACTACCCATACCCAGCAAATGCAGAATCACACAATAGCAGCTTACCAAGGACAACTACATATACGCACACATCAACAACATATGATGAACAACGCTGGTTTTTATGACTTAATGAGCAAGTTCACGCCCTCCCTTACAGTTTTATTCCATCTTAACATGTTTTTATATTTCTTGTGAGACCACCAAAAAATTTAAAAAAACCCCACAAAAACAAAATTATTCCCTCTTTTGTAAAAATCAATATTTAAGAGTAAGGGTATTTTCTGACATTTTCTTCCTCTGAAAAAAAAAATGCTCAAGGTACTCAAAAGTGCGAAGAAACAAGGTACACTTTAAATTCTGTCATTTTAAACTTCCTGCTGCTGTAACAAGGACAACATTGATTTATGGCAGTATCAACAAGTACAACTTGACTGAGAGCCATTATCCTAGATTGATGTGTATTTAGTTTAATCACACTGAAGAATGTCAGCCCAAAACACCTCTTGTAAAAAATATTACTTTCCAGCCCATCACATGAGACTTGTGACAGCTTTGCTGCAGTGACATTCCAAACAAAATGTCACTGATCATGTACTTGTCACTCAACGACTGCACAGTTCACCTGAACCAGCAACCGGCTGTTTTCATCAGATATATATTTTTTCTGGGAAAAATAGCATCTAGTGCCAAGGAGTAGTAAGGAAATAATGAAGTCACTCAACATCCAGGGAAAAAAAATACAATAGTATGTAAACAACGTGAAACTGCTGAATACAAGTGGCTACAGGACACATTTGTTAATATCATGCAGTGAGGGCAATTACTGCAGGGATGATGGTTCTCTGATTCACACATAGCATATCCCAGCGGGGTCATTGGAGGGCAAACTGCAAGTTTCATGAGCACTCTGAAGAGTATCCCATGGAGGTTCTGTTGTCAGACAGGTGGTTTCAAAACAAGAATGATCCTGTTCCTATAGTTCTAACAAACATCTACTGTATAAGCAAATAATTGACCGTACTTTTGACCGTATGAGGGCGCTTTCAACAGCGAATTTCCTTGCATCATAATAACACTTTTACCTTATTTTGACTGCCTGTATGTTGTCTTCTTGTATCTATGTCCAAATGAATAATAATAATAATCAAACCAATGAAAAAGCAAACAGTTCCTTTTACTTGTTTGTATCATGAAAATTTGGTTCACACACGCCCTCGCAAGGTCAAAAGTACTGCAAATTCAATTAAATTGTGTATTTCATTAAATTATTTTGGACAATTGAAACAGTTTGATTGAAAGACTGAAGATGGAAATCTAAAAACCTGAGGTACCTGAACAAGATGTTGCAAGTAATTTTGTCAAAACCTTCCACAAGTTATCGTTCCCTAAATATTAATATTAATTTTGGCCATCTTTCCCAAAACACAAACAAAACCACAGCTTCAATGTTGATAAAGAGTGTGAAGTTAAAACTGTGGGTTCCTCTTTGAACATAATGAGATTAGGCTAAATGAGATGACACTAGTATTCATCATGGATTACAACGCTAGTAATTTAACTAATGCAACGGCATTCTGTGGTACAGAATGTGGTGGTTTGATAAATTAATCAATGCAACCTGTTACATCTCAGCAGTCCTTCAAAATATTACTGCGTTCACCGATTCTCTAACCCATGTTTAACATCAAAATCACCTCTTTTCATCAAATGGAATACTGATCACAAGCACGTTATGACCCGAAAGCCTGCAGCAAACCACCGGCTATTCTTACAGGATCAGGTTGTTTCTTTCAGTATTCAGACTGAATAAATTAACATCCCCCTGCCATTATTGTACCTCCAACAACAAGAAGGGCATTAAAAATCCCCCCTAAACACTGCGGGCCATTATACCAGCAACATCTACACAGTAACAAAAAAATGCTCGTATATGACCGGTGAAACCTTGCGGCAGTGGCCCATTTCAATTTTATATGGTGACTAAAGAGTGGTTAAATCTGCCTAAGAAAAGCAAATAACCACAGGAAAATGCTGATGCGTTGGTAAGGCACGGTCTTTGACCGTTGCTTCAAGTGCTCTATACATATCATGCTCGACTGTGTACATAAAGTGTACATACATCAGCGATGATAGGCACTTACAGAGCTTGTTTGTATGCCCTCAAACAATAATTCATGAGTAAAATATTAGTGAAGTCAACACTCATCACAGTAATTTGTGAGAATTATGACTTTTCTGTCTGTACTTCACAGCAGATAGTGCCCTATTTGTGCCAACACTAGAAGCCAACAGATAGGGGTAAATTGCGCAGATTTATCACTCACTCAACCCAAAGTCCTAGAAAACTGATGACTATCAATGTCATTTTCAGAGCAAGTTTTGATTCTTTGTGACAAACAACTGGATGCTTTTCAAAGCGTACACATTTCACATTCACTTCATCAAATTAATTTGAACAGGAAACAGCCATACTTTTATCTCCAATTAAACCCCCAATGTTTTGAGTTACAGGTGCATCAAGGTGACTGACATGAGAAGTTCTTCCAGCGTTGGCAAGTAATCCCTTGAAATGATAATGGGGGTCTTAGGATGGCAGGGGATTTTAAGATTACTTTATTTTCCACAGAGTAGATCAGTTTCAGAGATGTGTTTCCAAAGCAGACAGAGCTGTAAGTTTTTGTTTGCATAGAGCGGGGGTCCCCACTAGCTGTTCTTCCAGAGGGCTTAATCGGCTCAAGCCACACAACTGAATGTCCAGAGAAAACTAGTGGACAATGGCATAAGTGGACATAACTGATGACGGACTTGGGATAAGACTCACATGGAGTGTATGTACAACAAATTGAAGTTAGCTTCTGGTCATGAAAGTGTTTCTTTTGAATCTGCCCTCTGAATAAGGGCCAGTCAGACTGCGTTCACTTCTCACCTCAGTGTTCAATAGTTAACCCAGGAACAGGTTCACAGTGTGTTGCAATCTACCTGTAATGGTTAATCTATGAATAATGACAGATCCAAGGATCTCTGGTTCCCTAAATTTCATTAGTCTCCATTGACATGGTCGTGAAAGGCCCAATGGCCCTGTATCAACGAACTTACATAATCATCCCTGTAGAATCCCTATTGTTGTTAGAATCGGATCAAGGCATCCACACAATAGCATGAGAGACGGTTACTGGGCTTACTCACGATCCATAACGCCTAAGGGGATGGAAGTACGAACAGATCCAACGATGACAACGAAACAGTTCCCATCAAACTCAAAACCCTAATCCAAACTCTTAATGAAATTAATGCATCCAATACAACTAATCCATACAATCATATTTGCATTGCAGGCAACTTTATTTTCACATGGTAGAAATCTGACACTTATTATCTCACAGGCAGGGTAGCTCCCGGCAAGGGAACCGACTCGGCCGCTATGAAGCAAGATGTACGGAGGGGATGTATTCAATGTCAATACCTGAACCTGCTAGCGGCGTCAGGTAGCTCAATAGAAGTCAACAGTGAGTAGACTACAGACAGCAGCATGGACAACCTCAACATCTTAAGACTTCTTCATCTTAAGACTTCCCAATATTTATTAAACTCAACCGTCAGATCTTTAAACAAAATCACCTGCTACGTCCACAAAAAGACAAGTTGGATAATGAGTCATGGGGGATTGCAAAGAGTTCTGGGTGACAACAGAAGACGAAATTGTGTTTCTTTTAAAGGCGACTACGTGAGTAAACCAAGTCAGTAATAACTAATACAGAGTTATGAATGCACTGTTGGTGATGAAGATGCACAGGAAGTGTCAGGCAATGCTCCAAACGTGTTAGCGGAAGGTGTCGCATCACCATAGCAATGAGTATGCTCTCCCCAACCATTTCTTCCCACCCGATCCTCTCACAATAACAAATGGGTAAATGATATGGCATGAACTATGGTTTAATAATAAACCATAATTGCTAGTTGTATTCTGAGCTTATAATATATACATTAATAACTCACCCCTATTCCCAAGGTGCTCATTTTGGTCAAGGATATTGTTAGGCAAGTGTGGGTAAATAGTTTGGCATTGCCTTATTATACACGCAAACTACGATGCATCGGAAGACAACAGATTTGAATGATAAACAAGCACAATATATAAAAACGTAATCAACACATTGAGACGATAATGACAGTGTCACTTTCTATGGAGTCACTATTTAATCAACCGATGTCCGCGTTACAACAAATGGCGGTTATCACAAAACGGATTGGAAAGGTGAATTAAAAATCTAAGAATATGAGATTAAAACAATAACTTACCTCGTCCTCGCCCGCGGTACTGGCTGAAGAGTCCATGCTCACGGTAGACATTTTCAGGCGTTTCCTGACGGGCTCCGACTCGTCGGTTGCCTCCCCGTAGCTACCCACTTTACCGGGTGGTAGAGCCTCGCCGGAGACCAAGACGCCGTGCGGCGGCTGTGGTCGGACGGCGGGTTGCGGCGGTGCTAGCTGGTCGGCTTTATTGGAAGGCGGCGGTCCCTGGCGCGGCTGCAGATAACAGCTCACCGTGGGCCCGACCGGGTGGCTTAGGGAATTCGTGTTGACGGCTGGCGAGGTGAGGGGTTAAAACCTGTCGGCTTGAATACTTGGTGACTCTGTGGTGGATGTACGAGAGGATAGTTTTCACTAGGAAATGCACACGCAAGTAGGCAAAGATAAAATTGAATCTGCGCGCTAGTGGCACGACTAGACAAATAAAATGTGAAATGAACTGAAATAAAAAGATGTAAAACCTACTAAGAAACACGGGTGCTGTGATGTTGGTGCATGTGGGCAGGGTGTTTTCGCTTGTTTGTCGGTGACTAAAGTGATTGCCAAGCTCGTGTAACGGCTTGCTAGCTACTCTTTTCCTTCTAAACTGACCAAAGAAAATACCAATCAATACACACGACGATAAAATGGTGAAAACATGCATGCGGTCGTGCGAGCGAGCAACAGTGTACAAACGCGTGATGCCTTCGGTGACTATCTCGCTAATGCAATACACTGAATGCGTGCTGAATACATACACAGCCAGAAAGTCAACCAACTACACTGCGACGACTGATGCATTAAATACAACACCGCGTAATACAACAGTCGTTGAAAAATCGCGATAGCTCCGCCCTTACTTTATTATTCAAAGTGTATGCTTCCATTGGCCAATAACAGCGTTCGATACATAACTAATTGCCAGTTGGTTTACAACAATACACCTGTCGTTCAGAGCATAGATGAAAATGTTCTGCGTGAGCAGACGACACCGGTGTTGGTAATATACAAAAAAAAATGTTTTAGGATTCACGCTCCGGGTTGGTTTTCCACCTGACAAACTTGTCGCAAAGATTAAATTTTTTTATGATTTCACTATGAGTCCGTGGTTTTGTCTCCTTTAAAACGAATGCACTCATTGTATATAAAAATACGACAAATGCTGGTGTTTTAAACATGCAAAAGAGACAATAATATGACTTTATTGCGAGTTATAAAAGAGCAAGAAATAAATCAACCAATCGAAATAAGCGTACTGGATTATAAATATGGTAATTCTGAACTGAGTTGATGAATAATTATGACTCGGTTTGTTTTCTTTTGGGAAGTCAGTTTTTTTTAATCAAGAATCGCATAATATGACAATAACCTCACACAATAGTTGCTATTATTTTTCAGAAAACAGTGGGAAGCTTGGGTATGATACTACAGCATCGGTACATTAATGATTTTTAGGAGAGGCAATTCATCTCTATCATAAAATGGGTTTTCAATCAACGCACCACACTGCCAACCTGTGAAAATTTCATCAAATAAGGAAGTAACATTTCGAGGAAGACTGAACAAATGCGTAGTCATATAATTTGGCGCACACTCACTCGAGTCAAAACAATTTGGCAACTCAAAACAATCTGGCAATTCAAAACAAGAAACAACATGTTACAGGGCAACTTTCTTGAGTACTCCTGTCTTAAATATTTCTCTAGGGGGAAATTAATTAGTATCAAGTTTTTAAAAAAGTAAACAGATTGAAAAAGTTCTCCATGATTTACTATTAATATTCTTATTATTATTTTGTGTACAATTCCCGATCATGTATCACATCTTTAAAGCCCATGCTGAACATTGTTAAGAAGAAAAACAAAAGTGTTCACAGATTTACATATACCTTAAAGATAATGATGGTAGAAAAACTTTCCTGGAAATATTGCTGCCTGAAGTGTTATCGTTTTTAAATAATAAATGAAATGAGAGATATGCATGTGCATATGAACTCAGAAACCTCAAACAATTGACAGATCCCAAATGTAGAACCTCTAGATTTCAGAACAGTTCCTTGCCATTCTTAGTCAAATAAATAACTTTATTGATGTTTAAATGTCTGCTTTTTATAATTGTTAGCTAATTCTTAGAATCCTGTTGATTTCAATGTTTTCTCTGTTTCAACCTTTTTTTTCTGTTTCTCCCTTTGATGTATTGGTTTTTTGTTTTTTGTTTTTTTGTTTTTTTGGGGGGTTAATGATACATGTTTATTCATATTCAGTTATTCAGTTTTTAACCTGCTTGACAATTCAATTAATTTTCTTAAAAGTAGTTCCTTTTTTTCTCATGTGCTTTGTATTTTTTCCTTTTTTCATTTTAAGGTTTTTGATGAAGTTTCTGTGAATTGTGTAGTATATATCTTTTTGTGCTATCTTGCCATTGCTCTTTTATTTTTTTCTATTTTTTCTTTCATTCATTATTTTTTTTTTAATTTCATTTCGTTTGTAATTTTTCAATAGTTCTTTTCCCTTCTTTTTCAAGTTTAAGTTTAAGTTTCAGTGAACTGTTTAACTTTTTGATGCTGTTGCTTTTATTACAATTTTAATGCTCAATTTTAATAATGTTCTATTTTATTTCATTTAAACTGCTGTATATTTTCTCCTAATTCAGCCCCTGGCTGCCATGGAAAATGTTTTTATGAATATTAATAATAAACCATGAATATAATATAATATATATATGATCCAAAATTAGTTTTCGTCTCAGTGAGACGAAAACCCTGCCTTTAGGAATGCGTACATTTTTACCATTTTATAGCAAATGAAACAACGAAATGAGCTGACATTTTTATTTTGGTTTTATTAAAAATATCATGATTTGTGCAAAGAATGGAAACATTTACAGTCAGTTTACCAATGTTGAGCTGTGGCTTTAAAGACAAAGTAAATATTTGATTACTATACTTACAAAACTTTTACAGTTTTCAATCTTAAAGCTTATTCATTAAAAGTTCATACCAGTGGCAATCCTGGAGAGAAATATTTCCATCTAAAAAAAATTCAAAGTTTTGAAACCCTCCTGCTTATTTGTATTTATGTAATCAAAATATGCCCAATGCGGGCATGCACAAATAAATAAATAAACAAACAAATAAATACTGACAAAACAAGTACCAATTTTTGTTGTCTTTTCTCTGAAATGTGACCAGAATGTGAATTAGAACTTGATGAAAATTTCGCAGGGTTTCGTTTGTATGGTGTGTTTATAGACCATGTGACCTGTGACATCACATGTTTACAAAAGAGCCACAGAGCCCGGACTTCCTGCAGGCACAATCTGTACACACTCAATGGAAGGCATCATCAAATCTGATATTTTAAGGAGATTGCACTGCCTGATTTTTTATTTTTATTTTTTTTAGGGGGGAGGGGAACAAAGTTTTCATGGTCTATACTTTGTGGATAACTAGAGAGTGGGAATTAAATGCTCGTCCGATAAGCAACGATGAACTTTCCCCATCAACATTTTGTTAAATGAAAATAACTTTGGCATGTTAAGGCAGCTCAACATTGGTTAACTGACTGTAAATGCTTCCATTCTTTGCACAAATAAAGATATTTGTAATAAAACCAAAAATATAAGCTCATTTCGTTGTTTCATTTGCGAGACAATGGTAACAATGCATTCAGCATGTTTGTACGCATTTCTATAGGCAGTGTTTTCGTCTCACTGAGACGAAAACTAATTTTGGATCTTATTTCATTTATTGTTGAAAAACTATAACACTTCAGGCAGAAATATTTCAAGGAAAGTTTTCTATCATCATTATCTTAATACCATGTAAGGTATATGTAAATCTGTGAACATTAATGTTTTTCTTCTTGCCAATGTTGAGCTGGGGCTTTAATTAATATTTTTTTAATATAATTTTTATTCGGTCATAAGTAGAATTTGAAGTGCTGCATGGTCGAAATACAGTCTAGAAAGGTTAGCAAGAACACCATGTACACAAAATCTCTCTTATGAGTTGCAGTGGTTCTGAAAAGAACCGTTTGTGGACCAACGCAACGTTTCAAATAGTATGTTCTGATTGTCTTCAGGAAAAAGTTTGCACATCAAAGAGAAACAAAGAGATACTATTCTCAAGATAACTGCCACACGCACAGACTTTTGAGCTTGGAATATTGGTTTGAAATTAGGTTGCACAACACACATGAAAGCCTTAATGTCCTCTGCAGAAGACTTTCTTTTTTAAAGGATATCTTTATCTTTTATGTAACGCATGGAAATGCATCTATACATGTAAAACAATAAGGAATCTAGATATACAAGATGAAAAAATGATGTAATTTGGGGTTGATGTTGTTTTCTTCCACATGTGTGCACCCAAATTGTCAACTTTTCTATGATACACCTTTTGTTACTTATGAAAACAGGTTTTATAACTCATTTAAAAGTCATTAAGAAAAAAACTTAAATAAACAAAAAAAAAATCTTCCCATGCAGTCAGTTTAATGAGACCCTGGAGTAAATTCCAGCCCCCTACCCCTCCGACTGTCTCTCTCTTTCCCTCTCTCTGTCAATCTGTCCAGTAATCAGATGAGAAAATCTGGCATTGACAACACCAGTTGCCATGGAAACGTGACAGCCACCGAACGATTAGGAGAAATGTTGACGAGTCAGAGGTGTACGCTGCGGGATAAGCAATGTTTTATTCTCCATTGAACAAATGGTTGGGACAGTTAAGTGCAGATTCAGCAAATGTCGGGGGGGGAGGGGACAGGGGGAGGGGGGGATAAGTTGGTCTGGGATTTGCATATGCTTGGGTGAGGGAAAGGCACTAACCCTATCCTGATGTTTGTCGTCTTCGTTTTCAAAATAATGAAGGAATACTTTGCATCACAGCTGGGAGAGGTTCTTATCTTTGAAACGGGACCATAATGAGTGGGAAGGACAATTGTAGGTTCACATTTAAAGACAAGGGCTTCTATTTTATAGTTTAAGATGCAGAGTTTCAAGCTAATTTTGTGCAGTGATCTTTGCCAAAGATGACACTAAAGTAGCTTAGATGCAAATAAATGTATTTTCTTTTATTTTTTTTCTGAAATATTTATAAAGAAGTAACAAGTCATAATTAGAAGCCTCAAAAGATGTCTGCCCTTCAATTTGCATCAATGTAAGAATATCCCCAGTCAGACTTGGGGTAGGGTATTTTGATAACAACAAAATGGTAAAATGATAGTTTTTGTCAAGATAAACTCACTTTGTGAGCCAAGGAGATCCTGCCACAAATAGCATTCTCCAGTTAAATTTGAGATAACATGGAGGCGTGGAAACTTATCTAAGAACTGTAGAGGAGATAGGTCAAGGGTCAAAGCAATCTAGGCAACAATAGTTTGGATATTACAAGTTGAAAACTGGGTTGGGTTATGAAACAAAGTGGTCGTCACCCACACCACCTGTTGTGCAGTTGTGCATGACTTAATTTGGGAGAAGGCAGAACAATAAACTCACATGTAATAATCTAAAAGCTTTCTTCTATTTTGTTTTGGTAAAAATTGTTCCTGAAATGAAATTTCCACCTGATTTGCTGTAATCATCATAAAAGAGTGGGGAAAAAACAAGACAGAAAAAAACTGATGCTGAAAAAGAAGTAGAGCTGTATAAAATGTATATGGGGGAAAAAACAATCAACATTAGGCCTGAACGCTAACAGAGTACACTGTTTGAAACTTCAAGACCAAACCAGCAGCTCTTCTTGAAGCAAACACTCCGTCCAAAAGAGATTTACACATGGTTGTACCCACATGATTTCCCAGTAATATTTATTTAATATCCACACCGTGCAAAGCCTCAACACCAAACATATTAGGCCTACTTGCTGGGTTTATGTTGTTTTTTTGGTTTGTTTTTTACCTTCCAGAAAACATAAGCTTGCAATAACAATCTTCACTGGATTTACTTCTTGAAAATGGAAAGCCACACTTAAATAAAAAGTCCAGAGATATCTGTTATTTGTGGAAAACAGCAAACAGGTATTTTGAGTTCAATTGCCTGTCATGTTTATCAATTTTAGAGTATATACACTACAAATTGTCTTCAGAAAAAAAAGCCCAAATATAAATCAGCTGGACTGACTTTCAAGTAGGTAAGTACAATAATCTTCATTCAAATAATACGTAAGGTTTTTGATGAAGCAATTCCGAACAAAATCTTTATGCACTTGGTACTGCACGTGTCCGAAACACAATTTTGGATGGCTCAATTTCAAATAAATACATACCTGTATGTAGAGATTCAAGTTCTTGAGTAACTGCAAAATAAAAAGAACAGATAGAAAATAAAAAACATGCACAATTATAATTTTCAGCATTCTTTCACCCGATGTAATGTTTGTTATTATTCATAAAACAATTCTACATGGTTGGAAAATTCGTGTGTACGATTTGTACCAATGTTGCACCTTTTTTAAAATGCAAAATAGGTCTAAATTTAGTATTATGTATGTTGAATTATTATTTGACACCTAAATACAAAATGGATATTGATGGTCTTTTGGGAGACTGCCTTTATCTCAGTTCTAAAAAAAAATAATACAAAGTCAAACCTAGAAAATGTCAGTTTTACATTTTTTAGGAATCTGTCCATATATTGTAGTATTTTTAAGTAGGCTTCTGCTGCTAAAAGGTTTTCTTTTATCAATTGAGTTGCGTAATCCATCAGTTCCAACTAAGACACGTTCCCTGGATACACAAAATGCCATTGCAAGTTAATGAAACTACTGCTTAAAACGGCACCAGACTACTGTGTCCCTCCGGCCTAGTCTTGGGTACTGGCAGTAAAAGGGAAGAAAAACAATATGGCAGTATCAGGATTGAGTTCAGCGATAAACTTTTTGCATCGGAGATCCATTTTGTATCAACCTCCCTACCATGGGAAGCGCACCATATCGATACCTCTCGTCTCGAACCACTGGTAGTGAAGCACCGAAAAACAACGCTGAGTGGCTCACCAAAATTTACTCCTATGCGCGCACGCTTGTTAAAAAGTTTTTAGCGCTTGTAGCACGCTTGTAGGGCACCTAGTACACACGTGTCAAAATTAGTACGTGCATGTCAAAATGCAAGTATTTTGACGCAATCCTACTTCAAATGAATCACTTTTTACACAATCACCCTAAACTGCATACAGTTAGACAGGTCACAAATCAAAAAATGAGAGGGGACCAGTTGCTCTATGATTTTATGTTTTTTTTTGTGGGCTACCATACTTGAGCGAGCGCGTAGAGTGAATTGGCCACAGGCCTAATTTAAATCTCCCATATTTTTGGAGATTTTAGTGTCACAATTCCAGGGGTTATGGTCGAGCCAAAAATGGCGCGGCGAGATCAATTACCCCTTGGAACGAGGTTGATTTTGTAAATGTTACTGGTCATTAGCTAAACCTAATTGCTCCCCTTTTGTTCAAAATTAGATGCCTTTCCATACATCCATCCGAAATGGCACATTCCTGATTGGTATTGATACAAAAATAATAATAAATAAATAAATAAATACAAATTTCAAACCATTTTCAGCACTGCTGAGGCTAACTTTTACAAATTTGCAACCAATTTGAATATTCCTGAGATCATTCAATACTCATTTTTGTATGTTGATTTATTGAAATGTTCAAACATTACACAAAATATGCGACAAAACATGAATTGTTACTTGGTGTTTCATTAAAAAGCGTTGGTTGTAAGATTAAAGAAAAAACTATAATAATAAATAAAAACAAACTTCAAACCATTTTCTATCACTGCTGAAGCTAATTTTTATGAGTTACATGGTACCAACAGGAAATTCCCTTAGAGTATTTGGTACACCTTTTTAAAATTTGGATAACCCAAATGAAATAAGTATAATATATGAACACTGCACACACACATAAAACCCAGACATAAAAATTGTAACTTGCTATTGTTGTATCGAAAAACGTGACAACCTTATTTTCATGACATTTTTGCAAGTTGGTTGTAAGATGTGTCTGTTGAAAACTATAGGTCTGGGATAAAGTTGCACTTCTAAAAACTAATGATGAATCAAAAAATATTTGTTATATTTCTCCAAAGTATTTATAGGTGCCGTGTTTATTCTAAACTGGGAATAATCTGTGGCTTCAGGAAGACTTGCATCTTGCATCTTGAGTCATACTCTGATGCCACGCTGGTAAAATCAACCGGCAATCTTTAATCTACCTCTTAGCATCTTGTAATAATCCCTGGCTAAGTCCTTAACTTTGTCTTGAGTAGGTAGAAATCATTGAAATTGAACACAGTTTATGATTGCAATACAACACCAAATTGTGTAGGTGTTATGCCTTCAGAACACATCTACAGCCCAAATTAAGGAATAGTTTGGCTGGAGTTAACTTTGAAATTTTAACATTGAAAAATTGATTGAAAGTTTCAACCAGCAGAAAATAGATGTTGCTCATACACTGATTTTCCCCCAATCAAGAACACTGATCCTTTCATGAAATTGTTTTTTTTTTTTTTAAAGCATAATCGACAGTTGAAATTTGCTCAACCAAAATCTTGGTCCTTTGGTCTGTGATGCTTCCTACTATAAATCATTGTTGGAACATACAAGTGTCCTTTGACATTTACAAGGGTCAATCAACTGTTTAGATAATCAATAACCATCAACAAAAGGTACGGCCGCTGGCCAAAATAGAATACATGTGTGTTTTATTGTGAACAATCAGACACTTTCAAAGCAAAAAATTTGCCAGTCTAAACAGTGATCAAGAAGGAACAAGCTCTTGAACATGCTCCACTCAAAGAGCTTAACCCTTTCATGTTTATCTTTTTCCTTCACTATCTTATGCAAAACTGAAACCACCATCCCAAACATAATACTGAAAAAACATCCTTGCACTGAAAGAAGGGAGATAAGAGGATATTAAGAAAGAAAAAAGACCCCCCAAAAAAGAGAGAAGTTTGTGTGAAAACTCACCCACTGGCAAAAACCTCAGTCCGAAGTATCAAGTCTCCACTCAGTGAGCAGTGTTTCTCCTACTGTCACAGGGGCAGGCTGGAGGCACGACTGTGTAACACACGAGATGGGGGGAAAGACTCAAAAGGAAATAAATGATGCTTTCTTTCTCTGTCATGCTTTATGTCTTTATAGCAGTGACTGTTCACAGCGTTTTTGGCCCCTCCCCCATCAGTCCATCCCAAGCCTCCACAATGGGGGATTAAGTCTTCAGAAGATCACTGCAACTGCCAGTATATCCTATCAAATATGAAAATCCTTATTTTCTAAGAGATTAAGGGTTGGGACTAAGCCCTTGGAATTTATTTAGATTCAGGGTTAGTGACTGGGAGCTTGGGTTTAACCATTTCTCTTCCTTGAGATGGAGGTCTTTTGCAGAATGGTGAAGACCATGGTAAATTAAACCACAACCTTTGTTCTCATATGGAATTTAAATAAGCTAGTGTACACTGTCCTATAGTTGCCATCCAATATTCATAAATCCCTCATGAATATTTCGTGAAAATTAGTCAAATCTACTATTTGTAGTGAGAATCATCCCTCCCCCTAAGAAAAAAATAATCACTCGATGAAGAAAAAAAAATTGCATGTTGCAGTCTTCTCTTTTGTAAATTTAATAATTTCAATTTCAATTGGATGTCTTGGATTTCATTTCTGTCGCTTTTGCAAGGTGAGGTTGAGTAGGCCCTCAAGCTCCCTGTAGAAAACCGAGACAGGTAAAGCGTACAACCACTAATTATTTTGTAATTTCATCTGGAAATTTAAGCAGGGTATCATTTAAAACCACCTCAAAAAGTAAAATTTTAATCACCCATCGAAAGCATGTGTTTTTTGTTCTTGAGAATATGTGAGCTGTTTAAAGAAAACAGATCCAAAACATGAATCAGCATTTTGCTTTTTTCCAGTTATTTTCTATCATCTCATCAGATGTGAATGGGGGGGGGGGGGGTTGAGGTTTTTTTGTCTGTTTCATGGTGAACATGGCACTGCATGAAATGAGAAAAATCTTGATAAGACTGACAGCATGCATGGAAGAGCCGATCTACAAGGTCATTCCTTATCGGCAATCTCTGTTTTTTCGAAGTCTATCTTGATTCTCTGCGTTTGAGTTGAATGCGAATCATACCATGGAGGTTGGTCCAACTGTGTGTTTTTTTTACATGAAAAAAGGTATAATTTAAAATCTTGTCATGTCCATATATTGGCTGAGCTCTTTTCATTTTTTATTTTTCTTCGTAATCTTTAAATCATACTACACCCAAGGGGAATTTAAAAGGGCTGGTTGACTTGGAAAACTGCTCTGCAAATTGATCTGCTGAGCAGAGTTCACTTTGTGGCCAGTCATAAGCAACACACATTACTATGGCATTTCAACCGATAAGCTTATTCTGCTTAGCACAACTCATCTGTGCTTAGCATGTTTGTGGGATTATTATGGCTGGGTGGAATTGGCTCCTCAGTCCCATTTCGTAGAGCTGCTTATGCACAAAATAGTGCTTAACATTTTGTTTGGGGAACAGAGGGGACCACATTCTAAATTAAGAAAATAAAAGATTCACTCTCTCAACCGAGAGCTCTTTTGAAGTGAAACTCACTGTGCATCACCCTTTTTGAGTGAAATTGGAGTAAACTTTACTCTGACTCAAGTTGAAAATACCCGTCTTTCAATCTAAAAAGAGCTGTCTGCCATATGGCTCTATGCAAGAGTGGAATGGCGGACAAGACAAGTGGTTTTTCACTCTTTTACATTTAGAGAAGAACACATACAATTTTTACTGGTCAGAGTTTCTGATAAGCAAACTTTGTCCAGTACTCAGAGTCGGTGCAATTGTATTCTTAATACCTCTGTTAAATTGGACACTCACATAAGCCCCTTTCACACCAGACAAAATTCCCAGGAAATTCCCAGGAAAATGACACTGACATTATCACACTTGAATTGCTAACCCTGGCACACTCCTGGAAAATAGCTACCCCTGCTTCACCGAGATAGACCTGAGGTTAGCATAAATTTTCCCAGGAAAATTGCATGAAGTGTGAAATGAACATGGGGTGGTGGTAGTGGGGTTAAAATTCCCCAGGAAATTCCTGGGGAGCTGGCCTTGCAGTGTGAAAAGGGCTATAGAGACAATTTAGTGAGAGTACTGTCATAAGTCTGTGTGAGAACACACACACACCGCAAACACAATATCAGAACTGTACAAAGAACCTCTGGCCTTTTCTCTGGAAATTGTGGATTAGGCAACTCTTCGTTTTTACTTTTAAAAGACAACAAACAGTGCATACCAACTTGAGGTTTTCGTTGGTTTTCTCAGTGGACAAATTGATGACTTGCAAACATGGATTGGTGGCTCTTTGGTTTCTTCCGTTCATCTTATTTTAAATTTACTGGCTGGCTGATTTTCAATCGCACATTAATTTCCATCAAATTTCCATTTCTGTTCCTCTGTAACAACAAAGCATCACAGCACTACTGACAAAATATAAATAAGTTTTGCCAAGAAGAAGAGAAAAAAGTACATATAATTTCACCAGGAATGGCAAAATAATTAAATTTGCCAGAGGGACTGTTTTTGTTTGATTGCTTTTGTTGGGGAGCAGCTTTTGTTCCCTGTGCAAGAATAGAACGTAAATTTGGGATGAGATTTTCATAGGAGGCAATATTCAGTCTTCATTAGGCTTCATTTGAAGAGTCCTCGTCGGGGAATGGCTTGAGATTGCGATGGAACTGAAGGAGAAGAAAAGATGTACATCAAGAGGAAACCAAGAGAAAATAATTGCTGCAGTACTTAAGGATGAGAAAATGAAGAGAAAACATACGGAGATGGGAAGAGACCCCAGTGAAGACTAACAAGACAATACAGAGGAGATGAAAAGAGCACTGGACAGTTATTATTTCAGAAAATACTTAGCATCTCTAGAGAAGAGAAAATGAAACACAAAGGTCTCCTGTGAAGCAAGGTGGACATCCAAAATTTCACATCTGTTTTAAGTGATTCAGAAATCAGTTAGCCAAAGGGTCTTCTTACTGCTGAGATGTTTAGTCTTGCCTCTTAGCTCAAACGATTATTGGATTTGAAAAGTCTTTGGGAATCTATTCCTGAGATCAGATGATTGAGTAAGGACCTCGGAGCAACTAAAGTGATCATTTCAACATATCTTACTCTGTGATGGCTTTTTCATGATGCGATCAAACAAATTTTGCGCTCAGATTTCAGGGAAGATTTGACAATTTATCTTGCATTTGGTGATTCCCCTGACCATTACTAAAATCACTAATGAACTTTAAATAAATGTTCTTGAGGACAGAAGATGGTAGATAGATCCGAGTGATGAGTTTGTCTTTTGTTTTAAGTAACTAGAAAAACTTTTTTATTTCAGAAAATAATTAGCATCTCTAGAGAAGAGAAAACACAAAGGTATCCAGTGAAGCAATGTGGGCATCCCAAATTTTACATCTGTTTCAAATGATACAGAAAGACTCTACTAGAGTTGAAACCTGATGCCATTAACAAATTTTTGTGAAAAAACTTTGCTGGAGACTGAAAATTCAAATGTTTCCTTGAACATGTCATCTAATAATGAAAACAATCAATCAGGAAAAAGATAAGCTCAGTGGTGATGGAGGAGTTGGGGCAGTGTTATAAGATTACTCTTTGTTGGCAAAGCCCCCGCCCCCCCATCACAAACCAACTGAAGTCTGCAGGCCCATGGGGAGAGTGTTGCAAAACAGGAAAAAAGAGCACAGGCCCTTGACACAGATGTAAACAAAAGTAAAATCATAACTGGTTTGTTGCAAGAGTCGGTTTACTCCAGTCTTATAACTTAAGAAGAAAACTCATCTGAAAACCAAAATGTGAACATTTTTTCAATATTGAAGTGTTCATGTTTTTGAGGAGACCAAGTTATGATTAAAGGTACAATACAGTATTGGTATTCATCCAAATTTTGTTTTATTAGTATCAGTCTGAAAGCTTACTGATTATGAAGTTCATAACCAATCTTTCATAGAAATATTTCTCTCTGAAATACTGTCAAAGTCGACAAAATAGAATTATTAGCCGTTGAGAAAAATTCTGCTAGGGTCGAAACGCGAAGCCTTTAAAAACTCTTTTGCAAAACCGAATTTGAAGACCCTGATTTTAATCAAAATAAGGGACAAAGTATTTACATGCTGAAAAATGTGCACAGTTTTTCACTATTTTCTCCTGACTCAGACGACGGATTGAGCCCAAATTTTCACAAGTTTTTTTTCATGTATTATTGAATCCCACAAAATAAGACCACTGCCCTATCAGCTTTACCAATCAGGTATTTTACCTTTAAAGGGGCAGTGTCATCATGATTATAGCAGTAAATGGAACAACCCAAGTTACCACCCGTGCATATGCGTTGGTGGTCACATCACAGTTTGAAAAAGACGGCACCCTTTGTGATTTGACCGTAAGCGCACACGTGTGCAGTATCTGGGTGAGAGTTCATCTTTCCATGTTCAGCCACAGGCCTGCTATAATTATGATGACACAGCCCCTTTAAGAGTAATGGTATATTCTCACGCTCCATGCCAAAACCTGGCACTTCCTGCCAAAAATTCAAAACTTTGTATATTTTGCTCATCGTATAGATGAAAATAAGTGCTTCAAATAATACATCATAATAACAATTTCAGACAAGTATTTCTCAACATATAGAATATTTTAGACATCACACTGATATTATGGGTGATGTTTCGGTTGCCTCCACTTTTTCATGTCATTTCATTATTTCAGAGAATTGGCTGATTTTGGCACAGGGCTTCACACATGTTTTGGCAGAAAGTTTGTGACAAATACAACAACTGATAATTTTAATTTAGATGAAGCAAATTATCTGTAAGAACTAATATTTTGGGGTGAAAATTTTGAACACATGGCAGTGTGTAAATCTTTCTCAGACTTATTGAGTTTATAAAAAGTAAGCTTTTAAATCACAACAGTTTTTGTCTCCAAATTATTATTACCGAAGCGTCGACCTCTTTGAACAATTGGTATGCTGTTTCCCAAAATCATGGTCAAATATTGCAAAGATATCCACATAGGTTTTGGGTCAGTAATTATGTTACACAACAACAATTACACGACAACTTCCTGCATTTCTAAACAAAGGGCCCAGAATATTCAATTGCAGGATAGTGAGTCCTTGGTTTGAAAGGAAATTCTATTTCAGAGGTTAAACAAATTACATAAAAACACAAATGACAAATACATGAGTGAAAATGTAGCCTTCTAGTTTACAATCCCAAACATCTGCTAGAAGGGTTGTGCACAACATTGGTAGGACAGAAAATATAAGTGTTCAAATATTTACACACAACTTACATGTTATAAAGATGGTCATGGTGGAAAACTTCCCTCAGACTATTTTTGCTTCAAATGCTATAGTTTTTGAGAAATGAGTAAAACAATTAGTTCCAGGATCTCGGAAATCCAGAACCTGATGTTTGAAAACAGTGAAAACACAGAAGTTCTTGTTTTGTTTGGACTATTTTCATAGGGGGGCACTTTTGGCCAATTAAAACTGTAGTTTCCATTTGTATTTTTCCTAAACAAGCCCCTTTTTCCAGCACTCTTCTGACATGTTGAGGTAAAACAAAATACATTGTCTGAGTTTAAGTAATAAAAAATACTTTTACAAACACTGAAATTACTACATAAAAGCTTATAGAATGTTTGAAAACAGTGAAAACACAGAAGTTCTTGTTTTGTTTGGACTATTTTCTTGTGACTCCGATGACAGACTGAGCATGCTAGTTGTTCAATGTATTATGTGGGGTCACATAAAGTGCAGATACTGTTTTTTGACACGGCAGCGTAACTAGAGTAAACTGTTTTAGGGGGACACAAGGGGGAGGGGGCACCATTTTTCATAGGGGGGCACTTTTGGCCAATTAAAACTGTAGTTTCCATTTGTATTTTCCTAAACAAGCCCCTTTTTCCAGCACTCTTCTGACATGTTGAGGTAAAACAAAATACACTGTCTGAGTTTAAGTAATAAAAAATACTTTTACAAAAATTGAAATTACTACATAAAAGCTTATAGAATGTAACGTTTTACTCTGGTTATTTTTACTCTGGTTATTTTTAATCTCAAAAGTGCGGATTTCAAATGGGATGGAGAGGGCACCTGGGGGGGGGGGGGGGGCACAGACACCCCGTGCCCCCTTACTTAGGCTTACGACACTGCTTTGACAGTACCAACGCTGTCCACGTGCTTTAAGGCTAAAGATAGCATTATATGGTTTGTCCTGGTAATTAAAGACATGAATGAAAAAAGCAGACTAAAAAGATAGTCTTCTTCCAGGACTCAAAAGATAGTGTTCTTCGAGGTTGCACAGCAGCCAGCTCAATGCTAAGCAGCCAGCTTACCCACTGGCAATGACAAACTTAGACATTTGATTGATTGAATTTATTAATCTTGGTCCAAAACCCTTTTTTTTCCTTCAGACTTTGATCTTCCTTATGAAATATGTCAATACATTCCTCTTACTTAATTTGAAAAAAATACATTTTGGTATTATTGTATTCTTTCATTTCTGCTGCTTCCCAGACTGTATCCATAGAGCTGTTATAGCTCTATGGTTGCATCGCTGGTATACTTGGGATGTGATCCCTGGCTACACGGCAGTTTGAGGTTGAATGGCTTCTGACTGGCACCCCCGAACAAAGATATTGACAAAGATTTTGAGTTCAAGTGAGAGCCGATGACATTGGGGAAGGTGCCCTCTTCACTTTGTAGCATGAAATCGACCTTGAAATTTTAGTCCAAATTTGAAAATTTCTGCAGGGGGTGTAATGGTGACTTTTTATGATTTTTTTTTTTTTTTTTTTTTTTTTTTTGGGGGGGGGGGGTTTAACATTTGTGCAGAAAATAAATGCCTTTTATCATTATTAAAGTAAAGTTTATGCGCTTACCTCCATGAAACCCTGATTCAAAATCTGCCTCTAACTGGAGCCTTGTATGTGGATTGGGTTTTCTCTAACTAGCTGATTAGGCCTACATGGGTTTTCCCTATTTGAGGATTTCCCACCCACACCTAAAACTGAACATTTTTTCTTCCTGTTCTCAATATACAGGTGCCTTCAGGGCCTACAAGGTTACAAAACTGGTCACTTTGGGGGATCCATTACCAGAAATATTTAAATAAAAACAATCATAAAAAAACATCCCCTATGGGATTGTAGAGTAACATCAATATTTGAAATGTTTTGGTTAGCTTTTATTTATTCACATCCTGAACAAAGAGGACAGCTATTTTAAACTATAGTATACACCCCTGCCAAAACAACTACAAATTAATGTTTCAGATCATTTCAGTTTGGATTGACAATACTTATTTATCCATGTGTTAAATAATTAACACAGATAACAAAAACTAACTTTGTGGCAATGTTCCCATCATTGTAAGAAGTTACGGTTGCAATGTTGATTTATTCATGTAGTGGTTTAGTAATGTAATTCAAAAGTTTTTGTTGTTGTATATCAATGCCCTTCAGTTCAACATAAATTTAAATACTGTACAAGATGCTTGTATACTTTTCCATATTTATGTGCTGAAGTTCTTTTAAAATATCCCCATTTTTTTTACTTCCCTGCTTCAGCCACAAGGGCATTTACTTCAATAATTAAAAGAAGTATTGTGAATGTTTTAGCTTGAGTCACATTGTTTATTTATTCATATGCCGACCTCATAATACAATTCTTTTGTAAACAACGCCCCCCACCCACCCCCTGCAAGGGTGTTTACTTTTTCTGTAGTTAATGCTGCTATGTTTATTTATTCATGCAATTGTTTGGTCTCAACTTTAGAATTGTCCCAACTATAGTTGGGACTGGTCCCAGTTTGAGTGTTACAGTTGGGACGGCCCAACTATAGCTTGGATCCAGAAATCTATCACCAAACAGGGAACCAGACACCAGCTGTTGAACATAGCATTGGATGGTCGCAACCAGACTGCTGTGTGGTTAGGTGGTGCGGGTAAATTCAGTTGCGTGTACGTGATGGAGAAACAAAAGTTAACATCTATTATAATATTGATTCTTCTCAAGTTTTCTCCTGCTGTAAGCCGAGAGAAACTTGAGAGTATAGAAAATTACTTAAGTGGCCGACTTATTGTGGTTATCTGCATCACTCACTGTCACTGTCACCCTCTATGCTATCACTATCAGGCAATCCCTGCTATAGTTGGGCTGTCCCACTCAACTGGGACTGGCCTAACTATAGTTGGGATGATTCACAAGTTGGGACGAAACATAATGACATAGAGGCTGTCCAAACTTGTTAACCTTTTTACGGTCATACAAAGAGTGCGACAAGGGGAAGTGGGAAGGGGAGGGGGGGGGTTAGAGGCTGGGTAGGATTTAAGAAGGCATTTAAAAATGTTGATATTTCTACACTAGAATCAACAGCCGAAACAACAAAATAAAAATTAAAAAAGTTATTTAAAAATCTAGCAAGATACAATGTTGATAAGGCTGTGTTGGAAAGGGGGATGGGTGTTATATTAATAGCATTAATGCTTACTGATAACGACATGCACAACATTTTTTTGATATGGACTACTTTTGGTGGAGGGATGGGGACCTTAACAAGCTGTCCGTACGTCCATACAAAAATGTTGAAATCTTTGAATATTCCCTTTGTCACTCAGAAGCTCAGCTGTTCGTCTGTACATCCGTCCACTGTTCCCCACTCCACCAAGGGGCCTTATTTCAACTTCAAACCCCAGCTTAACAATGGCAAAGTGTCTGTAAATGCTTCTATTCTTTGCACAAATAAAGATTTATGTAATAAAACCAACCTGTGAAAATTTCAGTTCATTTCATGATTACATTTGCGGGAAAACGGTAAACAGCATTTTGTAAGCATTCTTAGTCAGACTTTTGGTCTCACATGAGACGAAAATTAATTTTTGATCTTATTTAAATTATTTTTCAAAAGTGATAACACTTCAGGCACAAACATTTCAAGGAAAGTTTTCTACCATTATTATCTTTGTACCATGTAAGGTATATGTAAATCTTTGAACATTTATGTTTTTCGTCTTGCCAATGTTGAGCTTTGCCCTTAAGGTGTCCATGTTATAACAAGTTAGAGTTCGAATTGTGGGAATTAATATTTATGTGTTTGTTCATCGATTGTAAACCACTCCACTTTTCCCTTTCCGTCCCTCTCAACCCCACCCCACGGTTGTTTGCTTTGCACTGAACGACTGTGTCAATTATTTAGGCAAGTATCAGTTAGTGGAGCCACAAGAATATTGTTTTTTTTTTTAACCCCGCCCCTCATGAGGATTAACTTCAGCAAAGATAACTTCAGACGGTTTCAGTTTGGAGTTGATGATGTTTATTTATTCATGTATTGATTTATTTATGTGTGCTTGTTTTGCACTTAAGGGCCCAATTTCAAAGAGCTGCTTAAAGCTCAAAAAGTAGCGAAGCACAGAACAACTTTTGCTTACCAGAATAAGGTTACCAGCCAAAATGCTATGTCACATGTACCTTTTGTGACTGGTTTCCTGCTAGTATTTGCTTAGCAGAAATCTTTTAAGCAATATTTTCTGCCGGGGGTTTTGGGTTGTCAGACGATGAGGGCCTGCTAATGATATGGTTTGTCCACTATGGCACAGTTCCACCATGAATCCTTTTTAAAAGAGTAACAGTGAGCGAGCAGTAACAACACTTTAATTGAGTTATCTGTCAATACTAGGTCTATAAGATTCATTTGTTGGGCATGTCTTTTCCTTGCTTTATAATAAGGGCATACTTCAGCCATTTTCTAACTCGGCGGAGAGTCCACACACGGGTCTGTGGTCAAAGCAGGATTACCAATAGAGTGAGCACTGAGTGTGGGGCCTATGAACAAATTGAGGGCCTATGAAAAATATTGGGGGCCTACTAAAAAAAATTGGTGGTCTACTAATAAAATGGGGGCCTACTTAAAAATCGAAACCCTATGAAGATACAATAGTAGAAATATTCATGCACAAACACACACAAGAAAAAGTGGTTAGAATTGTAACAGCATCTCTCTAGACTTTGGGAAATCTTCAGACTAGTGTTGACTGCAAACCTCAATACGTACATACATCAATGTAAATTGTCATAAAATGCTTAAAAGTGCTATAAAATTGACCCCCATTAACTAGGGTCTACAAACACTGGTGCCGAGGGCCTACAAACACTGGTGCCTAGGGCCTATGAAACACTGGTACTCTGAAACACTGGTGCCTAGGGCCTCTAAAACACTGGTGCCTAGGGCCTACAAACACTGGTGCCTAGGGCCTATGAAACACTGGTGCCTAGGGCCTACAAACACTGGTGCCTAGGGCCTATGAAACACTGGTACCTAGGGCCTCTGAAACACTGGTGCCTAGGGCCTCTGAAACACTGGTGCCTTGGGCCTACGAAACACTGGTGCCTAGGGCCTCTGAAACACTGGTGCCTTGGGCCTATGAAACACTTATGCCTAGGGCCTACAAACACTGGTGCCTAGGGCCTATGGAACACTGGTGCCTAGGGCCTATGAAACACTGGTGCCTTGGGCCTATGGAACAATGTAGCCTTGGCCTATGGAAACAGGTACCTAGGACCTATGGAACACTTAATCAAGCCCCGTCTGTTGGCCCTCTAACTTTCATTACAATATTTATCTCTATGCATATTGTAGCCCCACCCATTCCCCCTTCTATCAGTGTAAATCCCCTTCAGTCAGTATTAAGTGACTCCCTACATTTATGTATCCATCTATGGAGTTTTGTTTTAGCTCCCTGAAACGGAGTTAACCTTAAAAAAGTTGCTTGTTATCATCTTACTTTTAAATGTCAAAAAGTATGTTAAACAATTCCTTCTGTTTAACATGTCCGCCAGACAAAATTACTTTTAGCCACAACGATAACTAAGATTCTACATCACAAACGAAAAAGTGCATCAGGCAGGCGGCACGTCACAGTGCAAGGTTTCTGGGTATGAAATATTCAGTAATGTCAACACAAAACAGGTTGTCCCGTTCTGCATTAATTAAACAGGCAAATCTGTTGAGCATTGTTACAAAGTGAGGGGAGGCCATCAGTGTCTTAAGCTCCCCTGAAAGGCCCAAGAATATCCCATGAAACATTCAGAAAATGGGACTGATTAAAAATTTACTGTGATTGACTGCACTGATCCCTGTGTTGGCTGTGAAATTATTCCTTTGGTGTGCATGTCCGATTATCAATAATTGTTTGCAAAACACCAGAGACTCTGCTGAATATTTAATGCGGCAGATTCAGTGGTTTGCCACTATTGGCTGGTGCTTCTGAATGATTAATGAGCAGTACAAGCTGACTCTTCACATCACACTGGGGGGGGGGGGGGGAGGCAGCGGCTCTTGCATAATGTATGAGTGAATATTGAATAATTTGTATTTAACAGTTGTGCTAATTGGCTGGGCCCTCTGCATAGTTTGAAGGCCATGCTACGAAGGTGATAATGTCATTAATAATTCAGTACTTCAAAAACTTCAGCAGCCAATCATCACGTAGAGTACATACAGTCTGTATTCATGTGCTCGGTTTAAATTTTAAACCAGATCTATAAAACATTTCAGTTATAAAGTTTTATTAAACATTTTAAAACTGATTAAAGTTACTGAAACTAAGAACATTTTGAGGATCTTCAAGATAAATTGGGAAAACAAAACTTTCAGTAATTATAAAAAGTAATGGGTTTGTCAGTGAAATGATTGCGGTGTATTTAATTTCTTTATTACCACAAGTTGTGTTGAACCTACTAAAAGCAGATTTTACATCGGGCTTACAGCGAAAGCCATAGCAAAAATTTAGTATTTAGAGTTCACTCACTGTGAAAACAGATAATTTCCCTGAAAAAACGTCCCGATTAATGTTTAGACCTTATGTGCATGACGTCACTGCAGTGGCATACCCTCATATAGGTCAAAAGTATTTTCAGAAGTACAGAACCCATAAAAAAAAGACATCAACTACAACCGCACAGTTTTGGACATCAAAACTACCTGTGTTTTCAGTGTTGTAGTCGAGACCCAATAGTATGAGACCGAGATCGAGACCGGGACCTAAAGGTCAGACACCGAGACCAAGACCAAAGACCATAGGGTATCAGGACCGAGACCGAGACCTGAAGGTCTGAGACCGAGACCAAGACCAAAACCACAGGGCATTGAGACCGAGACCAAGACAGAGACCTGAAGGTCCAAGACCCAGACCAAGACCAAGAGTATACCATAGGGTATCAAGATCATGATCAAGATCAAGACAGAGACCGAGACCTGCAGGTCCGAGACCCAGACCAAGACCAAGACCACAGGGTATTGAAACCAAGACCGAGACCTGAAGTTCAAAGACCCAGACCAAGACCAAGACCAAGACCACAGAGTATCAAGATTGAGACTGAGACCGGGACATAAAGGTCAAAGACCCAGACCAAGACCAAGACCACAGGGTATTGAAACCAAGACCGAGACCTGAAAAGACCCAGACCAAGGCCAAGACCACAGAGTATCAAGATTGAGACTGAGGCCAGGACATGAAGGTCCGAGACTCAGACCAAGACCAAGACCACAGGGTATTGAGACCAGGACCGTGAACTGAAGGTCAAAGACCCAGACCAAGACCAAGACCACAGAGTACCAAGATTGAGACTGAGACCGAAACATGAAGGTCCGAGACTCGGACCAAGACCAAGACCACAGGGTATTGAGAATGAGACCAAGACGGAGACCACAGGGTATCAAGACCGAGACAAAGGCTGGCAAAACTGTTTATCATTGTTACTATCTATTTCTGGTCATGAAAACAAAGGATATTCATGAGTGCCTACCACTGTAACCAACCAGCCGGCAAGAGAAGACAATGAAGAATTTTCAACTCTTACCACGTGGAAGGACAGCCTAATTTGGGGAAAATTCTGGTATGAGTCAGGACTCTAAACCAAATCGACATTCTAGCCTCCGTTCCAAGGTGGGATTCAAACCTGGGTCCACAGAAGAAAAGGGAAGGATATCACAAAGCCACCGTGATCATTTGGTGCTCGATATGTGGCAGGGTATACCCCGTCCTCCCCTAAATTGTGTCTTCATTGTGTTCTGGAAATCTCTGGAATTCTTGTGAAGATTTTATGGGGGTGGGGGTACTTCTGTATAAGAGGGGAAGAGTGTGTGAGAGTATGGGAACATTTGGGGGTATTACTGTGATTCCCTTGATGCAGTATCTGAATAGAACCACGACCATGCGCTGTACCTTAATTCTCAAGAATTGACTACCCCACAACAGGTGGATTGATGTTCGTAAGTGCATGCTGCATCCTCAAGGGGACGTCAGTGGATGCATTTCTTGTTAGCTCTCCCAAATTACTAGCTCTTAAAAGGTACAAAAATCTTTTACTCGATGAATATAAGTCCCTGAAACATTCACTCATGGTAAAGTAATTTACAAATATAACAAGTCTGGCTCAGGACAATAAAGAGAATGACATTTTTTCCTTCAGCATCAGTGCCTGTTTCCCTAGTGACTGATCTTTAAAGGTAGGGTGTGATGTTTGGATGAAGCTCACAAGATAATATGAAGGGGGGAAAAATCGTTTTTATAAAACAGATTAGTAAATAAAATTTAGCACTGTTCTAATTGTTCGGAGTATTTGCCTTTATTCAAAGTCTTCATTTGTTTTTTCTCCAAATAAATTTGAATCGGATTTACGTTCCTTTTGGTATGAGGTGATCCTGTTTTAGTGAAAACAACATACAAATACTAGATGCCTGTGAGTGCATTGTCACAGAATATAATCACGAGGTGAAATCTGAATTATTTCATTTCCCCAGGCGAAGCCCGGTGAAATGGAAAAGCCAGATTTCACCAAGTGATTATATTCTGTGACAATGCACAAACAAAATGCATTCAATATTTGTTTTATATACCTCACACATAGATCCTTGTCATTTCACAATAAACACAAATAGACACGGAAACTCATCCATTCCACACTCCAAAAATTCTATTAAAAAAACTTCTAAACAACGTGGACGACTTCATGTAGACACCAACCTTTTATGCCATGACAAGACTTTGCCTTTTTTAGACACATAGGCGGGAATGATTATTTTGGGAATGATACAGCGAATTATGCGTCGAAAATCCATGTACATCGTCTAAAAATTAATGATGTAGGACGTGCCAATGTTGTGGCAGTAAATCATGTAAATACATGGCAAAATAAAGTATGACGCATGACGCATATTCCACCAATCAAATGATAAGGACCTGTGGGTGCGGTATACAACAAATGGCTTATGTTTTGTCAGGGAGTTTGTGAACATTCATACACAAGAGTGCCATGTCATGGTCAAATGCCGTCAAGCGCACTGAACTCAAGCTCGGGTGTTTCCAATCAGCAGAGTGTGGGTTTGAGTCCTGGTGTTGACACTTGTGCATAGCGCTAAACCATCATTGCTTCGTTCCTTGGATGGGACGTAAAGCCTTTGGTCCTGTGTGTTGTGAATGCAAGTAAAAGAACCCAGTACACTTATCATTAAAAGAAAGGGTTCGCCCCCGCAGTGTTTGTGGCAGTGGCTGCGGAATTCGTCGCAGCACCTTGTAAACCCTTATAAGGTGCTGCATAAATGGATCTCATTATTCAAAAACCTGTCTTAAAAAAATTCAATATCAAGGCAAAATTATTGGAACAAAAACCTGTCTTAAAAAAACCCTGAACAAAAACCTGTTTTAAAAAAATTCAATATCGAGGCAAAATTACTGGAACGTGATTTGAACCTGCATTCCGCCTCACTACAAACTGAGCTATCTGGCCCTGATCTTGACAGTCTCCCTATTTTGTCAATATCTTTGTTCAGGGGTGCCAGTCAGAAGCCAAACAACATAAAACTGCCAAATAGCCACGGATCACAACCAAGTTTTTTATACAACCTGGGAAGCAGCAGTAGACGGATAACCTTAAGGAGATGTGACTTTTTATTTCAAATATCAAGCAATAAACTACAAGGGAAACTGGGTAAATCTTATTTACATTTTTCTTTGTTCACCCAAACAATTTCATCAAAATTTATCCAGTCAGTTTTCCTTTTTTTCATTGCTTCATATATAAGTTTATAATCAGTAAGCATTCCGATTAAAATTCCCCCCCCCCCCCGAATTTTTTAGATATTTACCAGTCCTGTATTTTATCTTTTAAATGTTAACTTCAAAACTTGACAAAAGTTATCTTTAATAGGTGTAATAATTTGCAACGCGGGTAAAGAATATTTGTATAAATTTTTGGGGTTTTACCCAAAATGGTCTCTTCCGAATTCTCTTCATCTCATTCTTTAGAAGTGCAGGACTCTTGGCAGTCTTTGATAAATCAGTTGATACAGACTCTGTTATGTTTTTCTAGATGCAATAAAACTTGCTAATTATTGGGTTTTTTTTTGTATCCGAGGACACATTGTTTATCTTTCTCTTACCAAGTGTCATTTGCGTTTTGTCCGTCTGTGGCTTAGGCTTCTTACGAATGATGCATTAGAGAGATAATCGACCCATAGGATGGTAACACAATAAAACATTAAGAGTAAGCTATCCCTAAAAAAAAAAACACGATGCGATCCTAGCCAGAGATAAAAAACAAAACAAGCAACATTATCTTGAAATGACAGTAGCCAAAGCTATCAGTGAACCACCATTACAAAGATGCATTCTCTCTAATGGTTTATAATGCGTGGTCCCTAGAATATTGGTGGTTGGACAGCGATTTCAGCTTTGTCGTCCACCTGCAGATTTAACCCCCCAACCAGCTGCTCACTGCTACCATCTTCTTAATGAAAGATGAACAATCTACATGTGTAGATGATTTGGAATGAGTGGAAAGCACTGTATGAATCAAAATGTCAAGACGTGGATTAGGAACTAAATGGTTTCCCCATCTAACCACATGTACTCTGTCAGGTTGAAGTGCATGTCATGGGATATTGGACATGAGTTCCAACAAAGTTGGATAATTTTACCTTGTTCATGTACAAATTTATTGGATGAATCTGCATTGGTTCAAGGTTTGGAAAACCCTACATTAATAATCAATCAATTTATCCCAATTGGGACACCCACCAAATTGGAACCCTTTTATCCCGATGAGAATATCAATGTACTCAGTTGAGACCCTGCATTAATTAATGAATCAATTTATCCCAATTGGGATATCCACCCAATTGAAACCCTTTTATCCCAATGAGGATATCAATGTACTCATTGATAGACCCTACATCAGTTAATCAATTAAGTTGGGGTGTTTGTAGCTCTATGGTTGTACTGAAGCTCATTTGCTGACTAATAACTTTTTAACAATTTATTGCAGACTATAGGAGTTTGCACTATGTAAAAAGACTATAAAAATTGGCAAATCTTAGAGTATTTAAAATAAACATATTGAACTTGAACTTACTTTAACTTGCTTATTTGTTGATTTTGCTACCATATTTATTTACTTGGCCAGGGTTTTTGCTTTTCTCGGCTGGTTGATCCATGTTGCTTTTTACGTATTTTAAAACAGTACTAGTAGTTAATTTTTGTTTCTTTTCAATGCTTTTTTTTTTAAATAATTTTTTAAAGGTTTTTCCACATGAAGTTTTTTTTCTTCTTGCGTTTTGACTTTTGTTTTGTTTGCTGTTGTTCTCTGTGCCTTTTTAAATTTTTAAGTACCGTTGTTGTCTAGGTTTGATAGTTTTACTGTGAGGCACTTTGACGTATTGTTACATGAAGCGCCACATTATGCCTTTTATTATATTAATAATATTATTAAACATATTAAAATAAGATTGGATCTGGTCACTGCACCAGAGATACATGTCCATGCATATACATGTATTCATTTTACAACATTTCCAAATAAATCATTGTGAGTAACCCCCAACCCCCAACCCCCATGGGTGCGTCAATGCATGCCAAAATCAGGCACTTCTCGGAAATAATGAAATGACATTAAAAGTGAAGACAACAGAACATCAGCCTCGACATAAATTTGATGTGATGTCTAATGCCCTAGCTCAACATTGGTAAGAAAGAAAAACAAATGTTCACAGATTTACAAGCAGGGCTCACGCTTAGCATTAGCCTGGCGTACATTGTCTAGTAAAAACTGCTATGAGCTAGTAAATACCACTTCTCAACTTGCCCTGTGGGCTACTAAAAACTATGCAACTTACTTGTTTTATAATGCTCATACTTCTTCCTTTTCAGATGTGAATAATACATTTTAGAAATGTGTTAATTTATTTTGGAGTGTATGAGTGTATTTTCATTTGACTGTTAAACTGGTTGTGATCGCTACCATTAGTATCAGGAAGGTACATTTATGACAATACATGTTTCAAATTTGGGCAACAAAAACTTCCTGGGGCAAGTAAAAAAAATTACTAGCCCCTTGGGCTACTTTACAAAAAGACTAAGCGCAAGGCCTGACATGGTATAATGATAATGATGGTAGAAAACTTATCCTTGAAATATTCCTGTCTGGAGTGTAGTCGTTTTTGAATAGTAAATAAAATAAGATCAACAATGAATTTTTGTCTCATGTGAGACCAAAACTCTGCCTAAAAATGCTTACAAAAATGCTGTATGCATTTTGACTGTTTTCCCACAACTGAATTCCATGAAATGAGTTGAAATTTTCATAGGTATGGTTTTATTACATATGTCTTGATTTGGGTAAAGAATGGGAGCATTTATAGACACTTTACCAACGTTGAGCTGGGACTTTAATTAAACATTCTATATGTTGATAAATACTTTCTAAGCTCTAATTAGGTGTTATTTGACAGCTGTTTATTCTCATCTGATTGATAAGAAGACAAACATTTTAAAAAGGTTTGAGTTTCGGCAGAAAATTACCAGTTTTTGGCATGGAGCTGCACATATAGCCCTGCTGTGGTTTCGCATTTATTTAATTATTTTCTATAACCCCCTATTTTGCGCCCCAGCTCTGCCCCCCTTGAGAGAAGGGAAAACTCAGAAAGGCATTAGAAATAAATGAGAAGGAAAACACAAAATAATTCATAATGAAATTTGATTGAGACTAGGGTGAGGACAAGAAAAATTGCTACCTGGCTTTCTAATTTGATAATAGCTGAGGGAACAATGGGAAAGACTGATAAACAAAATAGGAAAAAAAACCCACAAAAACCCACAAACACAACACACAGCAGGAAGGCTGAATCTGGTTATGCTGCAGTGATGAGCACGCACTGTCATTTACTCTAAAAAAATATTAAATTCTTGATTGCTTCAAAACAAATTCCACTTGGCAAGTAAAAGGTTATCTACATTATTGGCAAGACAATTAGTACTGGAAATTGTTGAGCAATAACTAAGCTGAAGGATAGATCCTTGTAGTTATTTTGCAAAATGTCATGTCAATTTTGAAAAAGGGAAAGAAAAACAAGTTTTTATTCTCATTTATTTTGTATTATGTCTCACAAAAGTTCTTGTTTTTCTTTAAGTTTTAAATCTCAAGAGCCTTGTACAAAATTATAAACTTACTTATTAAATTAAAATAAATAACTTATCTATTAAATTGTTTGCAACAGAATTCGACATGTTATCATTTTTATTCGTGGCAAATGAGATCAATTAACAACTATCATGTACATATTTTATGACAAATTACAGGACTGGTACGTGTAATCATCAAGCTCATACCAGTACCAATCTTCCAGAGAAATATTTCCGTCTGAAATACTGTCAAAATCGAGAAAATAGCATTTGAGGGCCCTAAAATCTCAATTTTTGTTGTTATTGTCGCAATCACAGAAGGCACATATGAGTATGTGTAAAATCCCTGACAACATTTAAAATCTCGAAGGCAACATTTTTTGTTCTCAGCCATCTCCAAAGATATTTTCTTGGAGTGCTACTGCCATGCAGCAGTAGGGGGGGGGGGGGTTCCCCCATAAATTCTCCTTGCCCCCTCAGGTGGCCCCCCCATGAAAAAAAACGAGGTACATGTAACTTATTAAAAAAACATGGTCCCTTGGCCTCCCACTGAAAAGCAATGCCCCCCCCCCCCCCCATTGAAAAAATCCTTACTACGCCGCTGCTGCCATGAAGTATATTACCTTCAAAGAAAAGTAGACAAAGCGAGAGACATTGAATGAATGTACTCTACCAAGATTTAATGTAGTACTATTTCTATAGAAATGATGATTATCATGCACTTTCAAGTGAACTGAACAGTCATAAAATTCAAAATAACAATCCAATTATACATGGTGGGGATCAATGTCCCCAGTGAGAGACTGCCTAATGGACAGCTTCATCTCCACGGAAAAATGTCCAAACAAATGACGGAGTTCTCCGCCATTGTGTCACCATCCATACCACAAACTTAAGCATTTACTTTAAATAAAAATAGAAAATAAAAGAGAACAAAATAAATATGGGAAAAAAGCGACATGCAGTGCCGTCTTCTTAAGAGCTAACCTGGCCGTTCAATTAGTCTTAAGGAATTGTTCAAATCTTGAGGTTTTGTCTTCTGCTCCTGCTTGGGGTATTCCCGGCCTATGCTGGTGCTCGTTGAACGCCTGTTCAACTTTATGAGGATTGTAGTGTGGTGCCTTAAATGGTGGACACTTGTGCAAGATACCTCGTTCCAAGGGGTAATTGATCTGGCCGCGCCATTTTTTTTTATTGAGGTTGGCTCGATCAAAACCCCTGGAATTGTGACAAGAAAATCTCCCATAATATGGGAGATTTTAATTAGGCCTGTGGCCTATCCACGCGCCGCTCAAATATGGTTTCCCACAAAAGTGGGACCATTAATCATAGAGCAACTGGTCCCCTCTCATTCTTCTTTGATTTGTCTAACTGTATGCAGTTTATGGCGACCACATAAAAACGAATCATTTGAATTATGATCGCGTCAAAATACTTGCATTTTGCAATGCGCCAACGCATTTTGACATGGTGGCCATGGTGGCGAGGTTGTTGTGCAAGGTGCTCTATACGAAATGTTGTGCGAGTAAAGAAAACAGAGCTTATGACTTGAAGCACTGATGGCTCCCTTGATCTGCTCCACTGTGGCTGTGGGCAGTTCAATGATGTTCTGGGGGAGCGCATCTCGGTCACGTAGAGTTCTTGGGAAGAAGCTTTGTTTGTAGCTGTCGGATCTGGAGCCAAGTTGCATGAATCTGTGTTGTCGCACATTTGGCGGGTTCTGTGATGTCTTGGTAGAATATTGTCTGGGTTTGGTGTGGCAATTTGATCGATGATGGCTTTGTAGAAAATTGTTAGGTGAGCTTGCTTGTGTCTTTCATCCAAAAGTGGGAGTCCGAGTTTTGTTCTCATCCAGGAGTGTGTAGGAGCATGTCTACCCATTGAGGAGGAGGGCTTTCATTAAGACAGAGATCCAAGTGGTTTTGACAAACCCAGGCAACCTTGATTGGATTTTGTGTATGAAACCATTGAGGACGTTCTTAAAAAAAAACGAAAAAAACCCTTAGTCCAACAAAAGAAATCCTTGACTAGATTGACAACGTGTGTGTGGGGGGAGGGGGAGGTACTTAAACATGTTAAATGCACTTCTAAGGGGGGAAGTGGGGAAGGGGGGAAGGGGGAAGGGGGTAACGTAGGGCCTCAAATTCACTCCCTTGTGAAGTCCTATAACAAAAGGGAAGCACAAGAACAATTGGTCTCCACAGGGGAATTCTGAAGAGAGGGATGTTCCATAAGTGTACAAAGTCTATGAGAAAATATTAAGTATGTGTGTGAGGGGCTGGGATTCCTTTTCTGGGGAAGGAAGACAAAAAACACGAAAAACAGTGTAATGTAAGACGGGGACTGATGAAAATTTTTTGTTTTGGATTGGGGTGGGAAGTTGACCTGACTTTGACACCCATCACACCACATAAAAGTTCATAACGCTCATTAAAAATTAACCCACAACTACATCCCTGAGACTTTGTTCACAAAATAGTTCCCCCTGCTTCTTGCCTCCATCCTCCCTCTGTAATTCTGCAAAGCTATGGGTTTCCAATGAGCACAATTTGACCAGTGGCCAGAAGAGGCCCTTGAGTCAACGAGTAATAATTATTCTTCCATTCTCTTACGCATCCGTCCTGTATGATGTTAAGCAAGTAAAGTGAATCTTAATTCCATAGTATGAGTGATGGGGGAGGAGAGATCTGTCATACCTATATGAAATCAATGTCCCCTTATGACTCGGGTGGATCCAGAATCTTTTTTTAGGTGGGGGCTGAGAATCAGGAATAATTTTTCAGTGCTATGAGTTACAATGAAAAAAAAAAAACAAACAAAGGGAGAGAGAAATGAGGGAAAACGTGGGATGGAGGGAATACCTTAGCGTTTGTATCTTTACATTAAGTAAGGGATTGGTAATTAGCTTAAAAAAGGGAAAAAACTTGATTAGTTTCAGTCTGAAAACTCGGTGATTATAAAGTTCATATCAGCACCAATCCTCCAGAGAAATGTTTGTCTAAAATTACTTTTCAAGTGGAGGAAATCCCATTTGAAGACCCAACATACCAGCACTGCTTATTTTGATTGCTGCACTCGTAACTAGCCTGTTATGATTCTGCACAGAACTTCCCTGACAAAACATAACCTGTGCTTTTTTATTTCTTCACTTATGGCGTGTCGTGACTGAGCAGTCAAGTGCACAGGACTCAACCTCTAGTGTTCTGATCAGCAGAGTGTGGGTTCGAGTCCCGGTCTTGACACTTGTGTCTTAAGCAAGACACTTAACCATTATCGCTTCTTCCTTCGGATGGGATGTAAAGCCGTTGGTTTCGTGTGTTGTGTAATGCATGTAAAAGAACCCACTTACACTCATCGCTAAGAGAAGGGGTTTACCCCGGTGTTTCTGGCAGTGGCTGCTGAATGTGCCACAGCACCTTGTAAAGCCTCATAAGGTGCTACATAAATGGGTCTCATAATTAAAAAAACTTAAAAACCTGCCTTAAAAAATAATACAATAAGCGCCTTGAATACATAATTGTTGCATGTACGTGCGCTATATAAGACTCCAGTATTAAAATGTGACACTGAGTTGATGGAATTTTCACAAGTTGTTTATTGAAAACTGATGGTTGAGAATGAATCTTTATATTAAAAAAAAGAAGGAAAAAAAAAGGGAAAACAAGAACCTTTTCTAAAAGTCAGTATTTCACATTGATTAAATGTCTTACAAGGAATCCTTATAAATTAGAGGGTCTTGTGTTTTTACCATTACGGTTAGAAAGGTCAAACGTTATTGCAAATTGTATTATGATTTAAAGGCACAGGCTTGTCGAAAACAAATAGGCGTCGGGTATCTCTTGCAATAAGAAAGGCAACTCAGTTACAGGTTTTATGTATGTACATAAACATGTGCATGAACTTTCTGTGCCACGAAATTGGCCGTTGAGGACGAGCCTGCACCTTTAAAATTAAGAAAATGTAATATTCTGGCAATTTTAAAAGTACAAGTATCAATTAATATTATTCCTTTAATTATGCCACTGATGATTTAAATATTTTTTTTTAATAAACCATTGAATAACAGTAATGATTCCATGTTCAAATAAGTAGGATTCAAACCCACTCTACTCTGCTATCTGAACTTGAGTTTAGTGCAAACAAAAAAGCAGCCAGAAACATTCCAATCACCAGTCCCTTTCTGTTATACATGCCGTCACCATTTTCACAAAGTGAAAAATGTGTCAAAAATGACAAAATTTAGCAAATCGGTGTTTCGCAAAAATTCTTGACATACTCGTTAATGTTAACATTTTCAGCCAATTTCAGGACCTAACATGTAACAGTTTCGTAATTACACTAATTAACATGACCGACAAATCACTACATTTGCCATTTTGCATTTTCACAAAGTGACGAATCAAGATTCACCACTTTACTCATTGAAATACACAGCGCTGGCATGGTTCCAAACACGAGTGGTCTGGCTTGCAAGAAGTGACGAATCTGTTGACCTGTTTAAGTTTAGTCTTTTTAAGAAGTGACAAATCTAAATATGCATTGGTTTGTACACAGCACTCAGCGTGCAAGTCTCGGTTTTTTTCTTCGTTTTCATGTAGTAGCATCTGTGTTTAGGAGTTAATAACCTATCTATGCAGTTGGAAGATTGAAAACATATTGACAGTACTGTATAAATTAAGAAGTCAGCTTTATTTGGTAGGAAAATTTAAGAGAAAAAATAATAAGCAGTGTCCGAAACAGCAGTTCAACTTCAAACGTGATTTTCTCAAAACACAAAATGTTGGTTGTGTTGTAGATTTGTTACTTTGTGAAAACGGTGACAATTTATACTATGTACATTAAGCCGTGTATCATGATGGATATGCCTTTGTGTTATTCCATCATTGAACATGTTGAATGGATTGATGAAATCGAGGAAAAGAGTAACAATTAGTCTGGCCCCACTTTTTACAAACAGAAATCTGCACTTTGCCTATTGCAATGGTAAAGGAGACTTGACAAACATGGCCGCATATGACGGGCACAATGTACAATCTATTCATCTGACAGATTTCAAATTAAGGAATTTCCCCCCCCCCCCCCCCCCCCCCCGATTCTAGCCGGGGAGAGATGTGACATAAGGTCTTTTAGCAGTTTGAAGCGGAAAAGCTGAAATGTGAGGACATGGACGATGATTACTGACACTTGAGTGAGTTTTATTGAGATTGAGACGAGTTTAATTCCATCAAGATGAAGGATTCCCAGTTCGAGCTTTGTCCAGCAACAAGATTTATCCACCATTGTAATATAATCCAATTTAGTATATCATATCTAATCTATTTATGGTTTTGTAATAGAGGACTGTTTTGTTTTGTCCTTCGAGTTGGGAAAATGTTATTTAATAAAAGAGTTAGTTTATGGGATATTACAGGATCCCCAAAATGAGGCGTTTTAGAAATAAAGATTTTTTTGAAGAGGACAGTAACCCAGCAGTCCCCCCTCCCAAAAAAAAAATAATAATAATAAATAAATAAATAAATAAAAATAATTTTAATTTATTTATTCATTTATTATTATTTTACATCATAAAATTCATGAGTTTCTCTATTCTTTATTTTATTTTTAATATCAAAATGAAAAATTAATCAGTGCTTATCAAAACACAAAATGTTAGGATGGCCGAATTTTCGACCCAACTGGGTCTTCTTCTGGGCCATGTTCCATGTTCCATGTTCTGGTGCTGTATAGTAGATGACGTCAGTGTCAAGACACACATGCACATGTCCATGCAGTTGTGTTGCCGGGCCAGAAAAATTATAATAATAACAATCTGTATTTATTAGGAGCTTTTTTTAGACCAAAGTGGGTAACAATGTCATCACCCGCCCTGTTCGTATCAGGCCATAAGCCTCCCTGAAATTATCTCAAGTCCTTAGGAGTATGCAGCAGAGCAGCCAAATAGATGCACATGTTTACTAATCATTCACATGATCATACGATCTCTACCCTTGCAGATACCCAATTACCCCTGGGTGATGAGAAGAAATTATAGTTGAGTGTCTTGCTCAAAAACACAAGTGTCACAACCGGGATTCGATCCCACACTCAGGTGATTTTGTCACCAGAACTTTAGTTTCATGAGTCATAGTCAACACAATCTCAATATGAAATTAGAAAACTACCGACCAATCAGTAACTTGCAATTTATTTCTAAATTAACTGAGAGGGCCGTTTGTGACCAACTTTATTATCACATGTCAAAACATTCCATGTTTCCAGTTTTCCAATCATCTTACCGGAAGCATCACAGTACAGAGACGGCTCTTATAAAGGTTAAAAATGATTTACTGATGAGGATGAATTCACAACATGTTATTCTGCTTATCCTTTTAGACCTGAGTGCAGCGTTCGATACTGTTGATCACGTCATTTTATTGAAACGTCTGCAGTATAAGTTTGGAGTCACTGGCAAGGCCCTCGATTGGTTTTCTTCTTATTTGTCAGGTAGAAGTCAACGCGTATCTATTCAAGGTACCTTATCAGAAAAGTTTAATATCAACTGTGGTGTTCCTCAGGGATCCTGCTTAGGATCATTTTTATTCATTGTCTATGCCTCTAAATTGTTTGACATCGTTGAGCATCATCTGCCCGATGTTCATTGTTATGCCGATGACACTCAGCTGTATCTATCTTTTAGACCTGATGATATATCTTGTCAAGCTGCTGTAACTATAATGGAAGATTGCATAAGGGACATCAGGCAATGGATGTTGCATGACCGACTTCTAATTAATGATGCTAAGAGCGAATTTTTGATCATCGGATCAAAGCAGCAGTTGAAGAAAATTAATATTTCCAATATCATGATAGGTGATGCTAAAGTTTTTCCTACAACATGCGTTCGTAATTTGGGGTCATGGTTTGATTCAGAACTTACAATGAACACCCACATCAATAAAGCTTGCTCTGCAGCCTTTTTTCACCTTCACAACATCAAACGCATCAGTCAATTCCTAACACAAGACTCTCTTTTAAAACTAATTCATGCATTTGTGACTAGTCGTCTTGATTATTGTAATAGCCTTTTGTATGGTCTGCCAAAGTCACAGATAGCTAAACTACAAAGGGTTCAAAACGCTGCAGCCAGAATTGTTACTAACACACACCGGTTTGAACACATTACACCAATAATTCGTCAATTACATTGGCTGCCTGTTTCCTACAGGATTAATTTTAAAATCCTTTTGTTGACCTTCAAAGCTCTTCATGGTCTTTCTCCAAAGTACTTACAGGATCTTGTTTCCATCCGGAAGGTATCTTCATATCAACTTAGGTCAGGGAATAATGGTATTTTTTTGGATTATCCTTCTGGTAAAATGTTGACTACATTTGGTGATAGAGCTTTTTCTGTGGCCGCCCCTAAGCTTTGGAATGCACTACCGTCTCATATACGTAGCGAGCAGAAACTTGCCTCTTTTAAATGTATTATAAAAACCCACCTTTTTAAAGCCGCTTTTTAGTGTGTCTTTCTTCTATGGTCGCCTTGCCAGTTAGTTTAGATTTTTAGCATAAGATAGGGTTAGAGGCGTCTGTCTCCTGAAAAGGTCAAAACATTACCGATGCCAGCAGGGATAGGCCTATGTAATAAGTAACTTTTAGTTCTCTTTTGGCGGGACAGACGTATCCCCATACTGTGGTTTGGGCACTGGCCTGGTGACCAGTCTTTTTTCTTTGTCTTTTTCTTCCATTCTGTGCTTTTTAACATGTGTTCTGCGCCTTTGATCATTTTGTATGTAAGGGGCGCAATATAAATTTTAAATATTATTATTATTATTATTATTAGTCCAGTCGGCCACAGCACTCTATCATGCGAATGTGTCATGAAAAGTTTGTATTCTTTAACTGGTTCACAGCTAACTTTTGCTTGTCACATAGATTATAAAAAAGCAATCTTCTGGGAGTGAAAATCTGGCGTTGGTGAGGGAATGTGTGATAAATGTGCAAATTTGCACAAACTATTCTTGTGTCTTGCTTTTTTCTGTCAGACGACACAGATTTTTACACTGTTTCAAAATCAACGCATGACCAACAGAAAGTTTAATTTAGGAAAGGGCATTAAGCTTCGTTTTCAACCCTTTAAATATGTCATGGAGTCAAGGGTTTTGCATAATTAATAGAAAAATGTCATGCCAATGAATCTAATTAAATTTCCAATTCATACAACAAACAACTGTACCCTAATTTTCCTGTTTTTCAAGACATAAACAGCCAGAAGGCCAGCTATTGACTACGGGTAATCCTATTAAAAGAAACAGAACAAAGAGAAATGGAGAACGCTATGAAAAAGTTGAAGCCAAGAAAAGACAGTGTAGCCTTGGAACACTCCCAGCATTTTTCCTTGCTTTCCTTCTGTGCCATTATGTGCTTCTTGCCCCTTGCCAAAACTCCTCCATATTCCCTCCATTTCCCCTTGGCCGTGTAAGACAGGACTTAATCCTTGTTCCCAAGCTGCCCTTCAGCCGCCCTTCGGAGCAAAGAATTTATTCACAATTACACGAGTCAGCAGAGAGTGACCTTGACAGAAGGTATTGCAAGAATCCATCAAATGCATTGTGTCATTATATTAAACTAATGCAGCTACAGAAATCCTTCCGCATATAGCATTTGTAATTTAGTTAGGCCTGCGCTCTGGAGAGGCCACAAAGGAAGACGTTTGTTCTCTTGCATCTTTATAATCATATTTCAGTGCCCTCCAGTTTGCATCGATTTCTTTGAACTTTCTCACTTGTATTTGGTCAGATCTTCTGATTGGACGAGCCATTCTAAACAATGAACATAATTGATGGACACTTAGACCCCCCCCCCCTCCCCGGATTAAAAAAAATTAACAAATAAGAATAAAAAACAAGGAGAGCAAGTGTTTTATTAGTACAATGGCTATATTTTTGAACATCTATTTCTTCTAATCAAAGCACTTCACCATATGGAATTGAATCAATGAGAAGCACCATTATTAACACTACATTCCAATTGGGTGCATAAATTATCAAAACATTTTTAGAAAAATGTTGCAGGCACAAAAGACCCATTCTCAGCCTTTTTATTGTCCGCTTTGATTGTCTGAAAAAAGAAATGTAGGCTCTTGAAAACAATTGTCAATTGATCCGATTCACCTGACATCATCACCACAGTAATCTGTCTGCTCTCCCTGCCCCACCCCCCCCCCCCCCCCCCCCCGTCACTTCAACCCATGCCCTCATTGTTCTCATTAAAAGGTAATTCATAAAAACAGAATTGTGATCAGGACTATGCTTGCCAGCAGAAACAATATTTACCAACGCTGCAGAATTCTTGAATCGAGTCATATGACTTGGACTCGAGTCGGGCTCGAGACGCTATTTTTGTGACTTGTGGCTCGAGTTGTAACTTCCAGCATTGACTTGTGACTTGACTTGGTCTTGCAAAGAATGGCTTTTTACCATCGCAAGTGAAGAAGCTCCTTGTACATTATAAGTTGAGGCCCGGGATGGCCCCGATTCGTTATTACAGCTGGCCAAAATAAGGGGTGACTTTACTTGCACTTAGACAAAGAGACTTGTGACTTGCCTTGTGTTTGGACCAAATGACTTGTGACTAAATGACTTGTGAATTGACTGGTGACTGAACCAGATGACTGGTGACTAGATTTGAACTTGCAAATAAATGACTTACTGCCATCTCTGCAACAATGGTAATTGCCAAAGACCAGTATCCGCACTTTGTATGGCCCGACATGTACATGAAACAACATGTGAAAGCTAAAGCTCAACCAAAGTCAATCGGAGTCATGAGAAAATGGTGAAAAACCCCATCACTGTTTTCAACCATCAGCATCGGGCTTTGGACTAGCGAGATCAAAACTATGTGTTTGACCTATTTCTCACTGTAGCATTTCTGGCAAAATATTTCAATGGAAGTTTGCCACCGTGACAATCTTTATACTAGGTAAGTTATGTGTAAATCTGTGAATATTTAATTTTCAATCTCACCAATGTTGTGCCGCATCCTATAATGCCCTTTTCTGTTTATGTATCAGGTGCTTCATGTAAACAAATAAACAAACAACCCAACAAACAAACAACCCAACAAACAAACAACCCAACAACCCAACAAACAAACAAACAAACAAACAAACAAACAAACAAACAAACAAACCAAACAAACAAACAAACAAACAAACAAACAAACAAACAAACAAACAAACAAACAAACAAACAAACAACCCAACAAACAAACAAACAAATGTGAAGTTTTTGTCTCCTTTTTAACTCTGTTACCTGTTTTGAATTGTGTCCACATCTTATTTTCAATTCATTTTACAAAGATTTATTTTTGAGGACCACAATGAAACTAAATCTTAGATTTGTTTGTATTGTCCTTGGAAAACACTAATTTCATATTTCTAATTTAATGTTCTTGTATCTTTTGTGCAACTTTTGATGTAATTTTTACTCTTGTGCAATTCTTGTGTGTTTGATTGTATCTTATCTTTGTGAGTTCGCAAAACAGAATAAAAAAACAAATCAAATCAAATTTTCCCACCAAAGCTGACAACACAATCTGAAAATCGTTTCTAGTTGAGCCCGCTGAGTCGTCATTATCAGTGTTATTGTTAGTTCCTGATGACCAACCCACCTTTGCAAATAATCACCCTCATTAGCATGGTTACATTTGTAGAATAACTGCAATCATCATTAAGAGGGGTAATCATGTGACCTTGATCAGTGGGGTGTCTTGGTTTTTTCCCTTTTTTTTAACGAACACATCAGTCAGCCAACCTGTGAACATATTTGTGAAAATGGGTAGTCACGTTTCTTTTATGGTTTTTTTTATAGTAAAACAGCAAATAAGGTCGTATCCCAGATGACGGCTACGGCTACAGCTGTTGCTAAGGGTGTATGCTATGGCTGTTGCTATAAACGTCTTATACTTCAACGCAAAATGATGTGGCGACCCAGCCATAGCCGCCAGTTCAGACACTGCTCAACAGTTAGTGTTTTGTCCAGGATTTTGTGAAGTTTGAATATTTGCTTATTTTCATTTACCCAAATCAAAATAAGAATACTGTTTGTTTTTTTGTTTTTTTCTTTGGGGGGGGGGGGGGTGGGGATGGAAGGATGAAATTTTATCTAAAAATAAATTAATATGAGACATTGAGGGCTCCTTTGATGCAAGTTTGTAAAAGTAGCAATCCCTCAAGGATGCTTTCCATCTCGTCCAGCGTTTTCCTTTAACAGTGGTCCGCTGGCCAAGTGCCAGTTAACACACCCGAGGACCAGTCCAAGAAATTCTGTCCAGCTACTCGGCTGGCTAGTGTATTGCTTACCACTGCTAACTTACATGTGAACCACTGATTGTTCAAATTACTTCAAATCACAAGTCTCATGCAAATGACAGTTCTGAAAGGGAACCATAAAATATGGACCAGTGAAAAAGCTGGCGTACCAGTTAACCAGTTGCCGCCAGGTTCTTTTTGTTAATGTCCCGTCCCCATAGTGGGATTCTTTTGGCAAAATTGACGGAATCTTTTTTCTTTGAGGATACCGCTGGCACAAAGAAACCCTGACTTTTGACAATGCCTAGAGAACAGAGAGAGGGGGGAGAGGGGAAGCATGTGCCTTTCTTCCCAAGAGTCGAGGCCGAAGCTGTGGTTTAGGAAAAGGGACCTATGAATTTTTCTCCCATATATCCTGTATAAGTTCCGAAATAGAAAGGTAGCAGTTTATGCACATCTGGTCTCCACTCACTAGGGGAAAAAAACGGGGAAAAAACAAAGACATGATTCTTTATTCCCTTCCACAATACTTGACTTAGTGATTAAATTATCAATTCATATGCACTCTTGCATAGATTTGGTTTGAATGGCTTTAATGTAAGGTATTGAGATTGTAAGGTTATTGCACTCCGATAATAAGACAACAAGAGAGACTGTAATATCATCCATGTTTTAATCAGTGTTGTCCTCTAGTAGTACAGACAGCAGCTGCCAATTTGCGTGCTTGTTACTCGATTATTGTATACAACATCGGCTATATCTTTGTTTGTTTATTTTATTTGTACTTTTTTTCTTCTTCACTTTTATTATATATATGTATAATTTTGTGCTGCTTATTTCTCCGATAATCTTATTGTAAGTTAGAAATGTGTTTGTGTAATTCTGTTAACAATAACAAGCTGTGTTCATTTTTTACTGATTTATTATTTTATTCTTCATTTTTCATTTTACTTTTATTCTCTAAAGTGTTTTATCGTTCATTAAAATTTAAAAAAAATGTATTTAATTGTTTACTTATTTATTTATATATTTATGTATATACTTTTATTTATTTATATATATATATTTTTTTCTTTTAGAAAACGGAAACGGAAGTCATGTCATTCAACTGCGAAGCATGCACAGACCACAAAACTGCTGTCTAACACTTCGTTTCACCCACACAAGGACAAAAAAGGTCTTGAATATATTCGCATTGTGTGGCCATTGAGAGGCGGTTTTTGTGTAATCTCATATTATAGACCTTAGTGTTCCAAGAAGGGATTACGAGGCATCAAGAGGCTTCTGCCATTGTTCGTTCATTGTATTTTGGCTCAATGGAGGAAGTCAGAGTGAGCGGGCAATCAAGCCATGGTTCCCTGTTTAGTTCCACTCCTATGCCAAAGGTAACGCTGTGTGAATTTGACATTTTCTCCGACGATCCAATAAAGAGAATTTTTGTTCTCTTGGCATTGTCAAGTCAGGGTTTCTTTGTGCCAGCGGTACCCTCAAAGAAAAAAGGTTTCCAAAAGAATCCTGCCAGGGGGACGGAACAACAACAAAAAGCATCCCGGTAGCAACTGGTTTTAAGGTCAAAAGTGTCAAGACCAGGACTTAAACCCATATTCTGCTGATCAGAAACACCAGAACTTGAGTCCAGTGCGCTTGACTGCTCGGCCAAGACATGCCACACTTGTCTCATTTTTTATTTATTTAGTTATTTTTTTTTAGGGTAGTGGGGCCTTCCACAGTGTAGTTAAAATAAGAAAAAGACACACACACATAAAAAACACTTATGTTTGAAGCAATCTGAGAAGCACCAAGTTAACACTTGATCATCAGCTAGCTTGTTCAAATGATGAAACCAATGTTTTTTTTCCAACTTTCCCCAAGGGAAAATTCTCTTATAACTGAGTCACTATGACTCCACAAAGGAATGCAGAAGTTTGAACAGTTCCTTTCTGTTTTAACACAAATGAAAAAAAGCAAGAAAAGAAAAAAGAAAAAAAGCCCTGTACTGGAAGCAAACCACGATGAAAAGAAATATTCCTAATTTGATTATTTTATGATTTTGGATAATTCAGAGGAAATAGGTCTCTCTCCATAATGAGGAACATGCAACGAATCAGTCTGGCCAATGTACTCTCCCATATGAGACTGGCTCTTCCACAAACCTAATCTCTTGAATGAATTTTTTCAAAAGTGAGATTTTTGTATTTAACAACTAACCAGTAGCAACCGGGATTCTTTTTTTTTGTGGTCCCATCCCTCTGGTGGGATTCTTTTGGCGGAATTGCCGGAATCTTTTTTCTTTGAGGGTACCACTGGCACAGTGTAAAATTAGAGCCCTGAACTACTGCTTAAAGTTTTCTGCTTGCTCCTACCGTGAGATGATGACAACAGTATTCAAAACCTTGCCCTGACGTGCAATTTATTTTTATTATATTTTTGCAGGCGATTCTGAAAGGGCAAGGATGCAGAGCCAAAGAATGGAGACTTGCTACTTTGTATTCAATACATGACTGTTTGAATTAAGCACGCTAGGATCTGTAAAGATGGAGAATGAATAGGCCCACGTGTCATCCTCCCCCTCGGCCTTGGCAAATCTTGAAAAATTGCTTCATAAAATATCTCTCGACTGAAAGAAAGCATTTTTGTTTTAGAGAATGCTGCAATATTGTTGTGCTATTATAACAGTACATTGATTCGGCAACAAGAGGTTTGTAACTCATCACAGGTTCCCCAATAAGGTGGCAAAGTAATGCTCCAAGACAATAAGCTGGCAAAGTAATGCTCCAAGACTGACCTGATCTGACCTATGTTGGGCATATAGGGGGAAGGTGCCCCCCACTCAAAACCGTTGCCCTCCCCACTTGCCCCCCAAATGAGATCGAAAATGCACAAATGAATGGCTTGATACATCACGAAGCCCCCCCCCCCACCCTTCCCCCCAAAAACCATAAACAAAGAAAAAGATAAAAATGTCTTTGCCCCCACAAATGAACATGTCTAGACACCACTGAACACTGTCCTAATTTCATAGAGCTGCTTAATCAGAAAATATTGCTTAGTAATGTTCTGCTATTAAGCAAAATTAAGCAGCCTACCAGTCATAGATGTAACATGTGACATGGCATTTCGGCTGGTATCCTTATTCTGGTAAGCATAATTTTGTTGCGCTTAGTTACTTTTTGCTCTTAAAAGTACCTCTGTGAAATTGAGCCCTGACCTTGTGACCTTGTGACCTTTATTCAAGCAGCTTAATTTTGAAGAAACAAACCCTAAAAATTTGTATTTTGAAATTATATTATATATGCAAATAATGTAACATTGCAGACACCAGTTCCGGAATAATCGTGTATTTTCAAAGAATTTTCGAGGGAAAAAAAAAAACATGGTGAAAAGCAAAAACAAAATGCCCACTAAACAAGTTTATCAAATTGGTCTCTCTCAGGGGTTGAATGAGCTGAATCCAGTCAGCTCTGCTAACCTGAGTTGTTACTGGAATTAATGTAGTCATTCATGATGCACTTAATTTGTAGTGATTACATGGTGAGGGGTAGTCAGCAGTTCAAGTAAATTGCTCCTTCTTCCATCAAACTGTACGGCAACCCCAAGCACAGCTTCAGTGTAAGGAAAATTAAACAAGCAAATAAAAATCAACAACACAGCGTTTGGGTGCTGACCATTTAGAACGTTAATTCCGTACTAGAGAGGGTCGTAAAAAAGTGCTTTGTCTTGACTGGCGCTCCTCTCCGTTTGGTATTTCAAATAAAATTTAAGAAAATGACCACGGCAAAGAAAAAAGTGGCAAAACCAATGATCACAGATACACTTGACCAAAATTGCCTTCTTGCAGAAAATCATATTTCCAAAGATGGGAAAGCCAAACCATGGAAATATTTTTTCGGGAAAAAAAAGTGGCAAAGTGTAAGTGAACTTTTTCCACTCGCCAATATCACTTGTAATGTTTGTGTTCACACTGCATAGAAGACTGTCCTGACAGGTTCGACATCCTTGTGTGTCTCTACTGAAAGTACAATCTCTACTTGAGAGAAAAGAAAAGAAAGAAAAAAAAACAGTGACTGATCCAGCCGGTAAATTTCCCAGCCATGGAGAAATGAGATGACGTCAGGTAAATGCAATAAGGGTTCAACAAACCGTACTTACATTAGACTGTCTGAGACAACGAAGTCTCCTTCACACACAGGAGAAGAGTTGGGGGGGGGGGAGGGATTTTGAGGCTGAAAATTGACTTCCAGACATCAGAACAAACCCTTACAATAAGGGAATTAAAATGAATGGCCTGTAAGAGGAAACACTATGCATCACTTCAACACTACATTCATTTCCGTAGGATTGACATAACGTATTAAGTAAATGGCTACTCATAGGCGTATCATACAATGCCATGAAGTAAAAACACAGGAAAAAGACGACAAACTCTCCTCTCCATTAATAAACAAAGTACATGGTTGGATGACAGTAATAATAGATGCTTACTGCACCCCCCCTCCCCCCCCCCCCACCATAGATAATCAAAACTTAAAGGGAAATTACATCATTTGCAGCCATGAACAAAAATCAAATGTACTTCCACGTTACTACAAACTAGACCGAAAGTACATATTGTTCCCAAGTATCCAGTAAAATCAATTTGCTGGATACCGGGTGGTAACTTATTTCAAATAAAAATGCAATTTTGTTTCATTTTGAAGCGATGGTTGGCCGACTATCATTTGCAGAAACAAATAGGTTTTCTCTGAACATGGATTCTTTATCTGCGTGGAAATAACTGTTCCAGATTTTGGCCAATATCGCAAAAACGCTACCACCTTTTAAAATTAACTTTTGCACAGGTTAGTTTAATGGTGTACATCTACAATTATATTAGATTGAAACAAATACAAGTGATGTAATTTTCCTTTAAAATATATATACATTTTTTTTCAAAATAATGTTGTTAATAGTTAAAAAACTCTTAAGTAGAATCCTAATTAAAGCCTTCTTTTACCCAAATATAAAAATATATATATATATATTTGCACTTTTGGACAGCACCGAGTATACTGTGCTTTTCATACATCAGTGTTATAATATTCTTTATCCCCGATTAAATTATTACACCTACTAAACAGTTTGCAGTACCCGCTGCTAATAAACAGGATTCGGAACATCCAGCCCCCCACCAAGTTTCCAGTAACCCCCAGGTACCCCCCATAAAAAATGTAGATACAGGTAATTCATTAAAAAACATGCCCCCCCCCCACCCGAAAAGCAATGTCCCCCCCCCCCCTTGTGCACCCCAGTGAAAAAATCCTGGCTACACCGCTGCAGACATCTGCTCTAGAATTGTGAATTGTGGGTTCAAATCCCACTGGGGTAGCCTGAGAATACAGTGCAGGTCACATAGGTGTATAGGTGAAACCAAAATCACATTTTATTTTATCCCCGATGCAATTACTACTCCTAAAATCGTTGTTCCAAACCGCACATGCTTGTAATGGGACCATTTTTATTAAAAGTTAACAATAGAAAAGGTTCTCAGATGGCTCGCTGTTCCAGAAGGTGCATCAAATTTTTAAGGAAATCCCAAGCATTTACATGTCCATGGTAACTCTCCAAAGCATGCCCACTTTAAAGATAAATGATGTGTTGACAACTTCGTCATTTAAGAACAAAATTGTTTGTTCTTTTTCTTTTAATTCAATAAACTTGAGGGGTTTCTGTAGTTGTTGTTTGTATATTGACCTGAAGTTTGCAGTTATTGACCGGCTACACTAACTTGTACTAACCCAAGATTGGTTCCAAGTGTTTTGTTGCAAGTGTAAGTGCTGCATTCAATTTCTCACTTTGCATTGTTATCTTTTCTTCTTCTTTTTTTCAATTTCATCACAGCCACTCTGTTTTTTTATTGCCGGTTTATCATTGTTGGTTGCTGCCAAATACAATTAAAATAAGAAGCTACAAAGCAGTGAGTGCTAAATCTGCAAGCTGCCTCTCGGAGACAACAGAGAAGGAAAACAAAAACAAAAAACATTGGAATTACTGAGCTGAGGAAGTACATGAAGTGCCTTAATGAGACATGAACGTGGCACGTGAATGTGATCGATTCAAGACGTCTACCTCCAAGGCCCTGAGATGTTCTCGATAGCTCAACCAAGGTCAGTCATGTTCATCGTCCAACAGGAGAGAAAGTCACTACCACAGGCAGAGCTAGAGGCATCCACAGAGAAATGTACCCTCTGCAACCACCACTTTTATCCCAACAAGTCAAGAGGTTTAACCTTGTGATCATTTTACCATCCTGTTCCGCTGGTCAAATTATTTCCTCACAATCATTGCACTTGGCCTTATCTGTCTTGGGTGGGGAAAAACAAGAAGAAGGCTTGAGGCATCCCATGCACTTGAACTCTTTTGTGTCTTCTAGCATTTGTGAATTTCACGGATCTTATACAATCCAGCTGTGTTGACACACGGGAAGAACTGAAGCTGAAAATATTAGATTTAGATTCCCTATCACCTTGGAGGTTTTTATTTAAGCTCCTGTTACAGCGGTCAATTCTCCAGAGCCAGAGTTTTGACAAATTATAGATGACTATCAACACATGTGATTTGTGTCCAGTGCAATATTTGTCCTCTAACCACAAGCTAACAACCTGACTCATTTGCCATTCTTGTATCTAATTACTTGGTTTCAATCAATAGATCTTAGGGGTTGTCAAGAATTGTCAACACTTTCAGGAAAATGTTGTACTTTTACACGACCCCTCACATCATTTCCCCAAGATGAGCATTTTTCAATCTCTTGCCCGTCTGTAGCTATATTCTTCATTATTCTTCATTACAGTGGGCAAGGGGGGGGGGCAAATGCCCCCCCAGTTATTTTTTTTGCCTCTCCCCATTTGCCCCCCCCCCCAGTTCCCACCTCAATTTTTCACCTATGCCCAAAATTGAGTTTAACTGCCTTTCAGCAGTACAAAATTACACTTAAATATTTTTGTTTGCCCCCCCTAAAGTTAAGCTTGCCCCCCCCTTTCCCCCCCCCCCCCAGATTGGCAGATGTGGTGCCGCTGCTGTGTATGTGATGCCAAAACAAGGCACTTCCTGCCAAAGCTCAAACTAGATTTAATTGCTCATCAAATAGATATAAAAAAGAGCTTTCAAATAACACCTAATTTTGGTATACAAGTAATTTATTTATGAACATATATATACAATTTAAGACATCACATTACGGTGATATCATGGCTGATGTTTCAGTTTTCACCCTTAATGCTATTTCACTATTTCTGAGAAAGTGCCCGATTTTGGCATGGGGTATCAAATTTACAAGATCAAAATATTCAAGAAACCCTAGAAATGTTACAAGCCCCTGCCCCAATGGAAGCGCCCTTCCCAAATTGAAGCTCCCTTACCCAATGAAAGACCTTCCCCTAATGGAAGCCTGCTGCCCCAATTGAAGCATGTTGACCTAATGGAAGCCCCCTCCCCAATGGCGTTCCCTCCCCTAATGGAAGGCCCCTCCCCCATGGAAGCCCCCTCCTCCACTAGATGCTTACCGCGAAATTCATCGCTCACGGCACCTATAAATCACATGACACTATAGGCTGTAAGCACAACATTCTGCAGTAAACAAAGTCATAAAATTGGGCCGAACACGCATTCAAACCGAGGACTTTAACAAAAGGGAACAATAGGTCCATGTTTGGCAAGAGGTCCACAAATTGATTTTCGTGTACAAAACCAATGGAGATATCGCTAAGAAAAATAATGTCCAAACAATGGGAAAGCAAAGACAGCTCTATGGTTGAAGGTATTAACACACGTGCGTGGGTGGGGGCGTAGGGGGGGGGGGGGGGGGGTGTCGATCTCTGAAACCACCCTCTCCCAACACCCCTATCTCCTCTTCAGCATCCCGAGCACTTGACAGTGTCCGTCACATATCATCTACATTTTAAGTACCTACCACTGGTTTTGATTTCTGGTTCAGAAAAGGATGACTCATTCTTCCCTTAACAAAACAAACAGAACAATTAAAAAATCTGCATGGCTGTGTTTCATCTCCATGTTCAGTGCTGTGATTTCCTACATCTTTAACTCTGTATCTTGGGGTCCTTTGTACCTACCCAAGATGTATACATTGTACATGTGTACGAACAAACCCCCTCGTTGTACCACACACTTGTTTGTACTGTGTGATATTCCCTCTCTACCAATTATCCACAAGTCAATCAAAACCAATGGGCAAATTGCTATCCCCTTGGGGCGTTGCTTTTCTTTGCTTGCCCAACAGAGCGCACAATCAATGTATTTTACGCAACTTTAACCGGCGCTGTGTCCCCTTCCATTTTTCCCTGTCGGCTTTTAGATTGATGATGATGAGTTGGAGGAGAAAAGGGGAAGATGCGAGACGGGGGAACCGTGAGAGGATAAAGAGAGACAGAGAGTGAGCCGCATTGTTAACATTGTGTAAGGTAGACGGACAATGTAGTGATTTATCAGATGACAGGGTGGGGGGGGGGTGTGGACGCTTTGGCCAGACATGTGCTTATGAACAGAGCATCTTTGGTACTTGTTTTTTATGAGAAATATCATTTTTATAAATTTTCCTCTTAAAATAATTGCCAAAATATTTGTATTCACATGTTAATTTTGTTGAATTTTTTTAATTCGTGGAGTTATTATGCCTTAATATTATACAGTCTTAGTTGTTTTTATATATACATGGGTGTTTTTGTATGAAAACAGGGATGAAAGTGGATGAAAACCAAAGATTATAGAGCGCCGTAGGAACTCTGACTGAAATGTGAAATCTCACTGGACGCCATTTCGGCAAGTGACTCTATTGATACAACAATGATATGTGCGGACCAGTGTAGACAATGACCATTGCTATCAATGGGAAACACAGGCAATCACTTGCCAAAATGGTGCCCATGCGCATTTCACTTTCCAACAATAGATAAAGGCCCAGTTCCCCATCTTGTGCCTTCGGCGCTCCGTAACCTTTGATGAAAATGAACAATCCGCCGGAGGGATTTGGTGTCAACCAACCACCCCATAACCCATATCAATGGTAGCATTCTATATATGGGGCAAGCACCTTGGTTTAATCCATACCGTATTAGGGCCTAGATGTATGTAAATGACATTTAGTTTATTTTTTTGAATTTTCTGTTACATAACAATAGTTTTTGTTAAATCCGGAATTCCAGAGAAATCTGAAAAATCTCATCCCTGATGAAAAGGAGAAATCCTGATAATTGGAGATATCAGTTTCCTCTGGGTGTGGAGACGAAAAGCTCACTGATTTTGTAGGACGTTACATCAAAGGTTTACAGACTCTCTACAACATGTCACATGAATAGCTGAAGGTTTGGTCAAAACAAGGGCCAAGTCGTTTAATTTTGCTTCTTTCTAGAAAAAAACTGAAGGTCACCGGGGAGATTAATGGAAAAACCCTGCAATCAGGTAAAATCCTGACTAATTACAAGCCTGCTCATTGACCAAATTCACCCCGACCACAACCACCCATGACAAATCTTGGTTGTGCCATTTTGGGCATCAGATTCCCAAGTGTGTCACTGTGCGGTTGCGCATTTTAGGCGATGTGCGTGCAGTTCAACGAGCACCATATCATTACATGCAATTTGACTCCCAAAATGGCAGACCATGTTGCAGACAGTATCTGCGTTTGATGTCAATAGTAGAGAGTAAATAATTATTTACTAAAACAGTGTTATCTACTCAGATCATTAACTGTCAACAAAAACAACAAACACTTACTTAACCCAACACTATACCCAATTAGTAGGCATTATTATTTTGTAAATTTCTCTTTTAAACAGATTACAGAATTTTAAGAATTTGTAGGTAAAATCACCATAGAGTGCTGTGTAACATTCTTCTCTTATAAAGTATGACTAAATCATGATTTAAAAAAGCACTAAGATGATTAAAGCTTTAATAAATTGTTCTTAGTTTAGGTAAGTTCAGACATGCTTCCTCTCAACAATTTCGAACATCAAATTATTAAGTTAACAAGAATTCCCAACTTCCTAATTTTATATATATTATATATGTAAAAACATTTTTTGGTACAAATTTCTGTGTTTATGTTTGCATAATTAAACACCCTTTTAACCTAATCTTTTTGTTGAAGGTTTGGTTCCCCGTCTCGCATCTTCCCCTTTTTATCTCTGAAAACTTGACTGAGTTAGTCTTCGAACTGTTATACTTTTTTTTATTGTACAAATAAAACAAGTTAAATTTATAGAAAGAACTATTTACACATGAATTTATACATGACGTTTTGCCCTTCACCTATGTATGGTCTGCATTGTATACCGAGTTCTTTCAGCAAAAAAATAAAATAAAATACACATGAGGTTCGGGCGGGATTCAAACCCCCAGATTCGAACCCCCAGTGTACCTCATATTAATCATGACCTGAATCATAATCCATGGGCAGGGTCAGATTACGTGCTCTTACAAGAGCAACGTAATGTTTCCTCGGTAAAGACCACCTCTACGATAGAATTGACACTTGGGACTTGAAGATTTCAAAGGGCACCAAGGCAATGACCAGGGGTAGGCAGTATCAGGCCATTGTGGGTTGAACACTAAAGGTAAGGATTGGCACATTTGCGACCCCCGCTGTTCAATCAAAAGTGAGAATAAATTCAATACTGACGTTACCAGATATGGCTCTACAAGTCAGGGATCTCCCTTAAAAGTTCTCTGCTGGCCAATAGCCAGTTGACACAGCTACAGGCTCGTCTAAAACTCTCTAGTGCAACTAGCTTTCAAACTGCCTCACAAATACTACATTCAGAGCAAATTTCCATAAATTTCCATATGTAAAAGTTGTTAATACTTCAATTACTTGTAGAGCCCTTCAATGGTGGACAGTGGACAGACAATTTCATTTTTATTTCATTTGTTAATTGTGGTTGTGAAGCCAAGGATTCTCGGAAAAGTGAACTTAATCACTGTACTAGCCAAGAACCCCTCGGAGAGAAGACGAGGAAGGGAGCTTCAGTTTCAGATGTGGGAGGAAAACCCCAGAGATTATTCCAGGGGAAAACCCCAGAGAATATTCCAGGGGAAAACCCACGCAATCAGGTAGGGACTGAACAACCCAATCCACATAGTGCCCCCCAGTGGGATTTGAACCGGGGTCCAAGAGGTGGAAGGCGAGGAAAGATACCACTATGCCAACCCGACCGCCAACCAACTATGCCGACTCAACCTGACCATGGAAAGACAGTGGACACAAAGAAACAAAGATTAATGACAAGCAGACAACCAACATATTTAAATCGTTAAAACAAATTAGGTAATTAGTGGGGTTTTGTCCTAAGGAGGTGACTCCCCCCTGTAGTGGAGGCGTCCTGTGACTGCAGTACTGATGATTGCATGACAGCTGCACAAGTGATAATACTGGAGTCTTATACAGCGCACATGTCCACCAACAATTAGGTACTCAAGGCGCTTATTGTATTATTTTTGAGACAGATTTTTTTCTTCTTTTTTTTTCTAAATATAATTATGAGATCCATTTATGTAGCACCTCATAAGGGTTTACAAGGTGCTGCAGCGCATTCAGCAGCCATTGTTGGAAACACTGGGGCAAACCTCTTCTCTTATAGCGATATAAGTGTAACTGGGTTCTTTTACGTGCATTACACAATGCACGGGACCTACGGCTTTACGTCCCATCTGAAGGACGCAGCAATAATGGTTAAGTGTCTTGCTTCCAGGACACAAGTGTCAAGACTGAGACACGAACCCACACTCTGCTGATCAGAACGCCAGAGCTTGAGTACAGTACACTTGACCACTCGGCCACGACACGCCATAAATGCCATAGTAACAGTGACTGAGACAAGAACGAGAAAAAATTATCAAATGTTAAGTGAAAATCTAGAGTAAGAAAGGCAAACCCTGCAAAGTCAAAAGTCTTGGCATGTATTTTAGTGATATTTTCACTGAGTTGAAGAAGGTTGACAAGTTTTTTCTTATTTTTTTGTGTTAACTGCACTTTCATGTTTGTCTTTTCATTCCACTGTAAACTACTGTATCATTGCTTATTGTTTATGAAAATTGTATTCTCTGTGTTTGAAGTAGACCGATCCATTAAGCCCCGCCCCCTAAATATATTGACCAATCACAGCATTGGCTACATCACCACAGGTGGGCAGCACAATGTGCATCTCTTCAATTCCACACTGCACGACATGAACGCGAGCGCTATAAGTACGCGGACACAGTTTACATTTCCTAATTGAATTTTATCGTGTCGGACTTTTGTCTGACTTTCGTTGGCATAGCCAAGGCTGTGATTGGTCAACGTGTATGGGGGCTTTTGTGGTTCACTTTTCTTATGTATAAAACATTTCATCGTAATTTGCAGTTAATCATTCTTTTATTGTACATACTTACTCCATCATAATGTTAATTTTTGCATCGGGAATAAAGAATATTATTTGTGCTTTTGCCCATACACCAATGTGCGTTAAGCACTGTATATACTCAGTACTTTCCCGAATCCCAACCGAGGAATATGCCTGAGGATTTTTTTCACAGGACTCGGGAAAGTACTGAGCACACAGTGCTAAACACACATCGGTGTATGGGTAAAAACACAAATAATACACTTACTTCAACAACTATAAAAATATGTATTTTGATGTAAAAATAAAGTGAACTGAAGAACTTATATCACATGAAAGCCATTTTCCAACACAAGTAATATAATGCAATTTTTTAATGAAATTCTGGCTTCACTCTGATTTTATGCGGGCAAGTCTGACAGACATGTTTCATGTACCTTTAGTTCTGACTCACAACTTAATTCTGCGAAGTGACCCATATCTTCTCAACTGACTGAAGAATAGAAACGCTTCCCCTTTTCACTCCCTTTATTCAAACTTTAAGCTTGACTTCCCATGCACTGGGTCTTAATTGCTGTAAGGCCTTGTACGTAGATCTAATCAGGGCGCACTCCAAAAGAAGAATGACACAACCTCTTCCATGTCAGGCTGGGGAGTCTAATTCTTATGAAATTACAAGGAATCATTAGGTGACCTTAATTTCAGACGACTTCCATAGAAGCCAGAGGGCAGAGCACACTACCCTGCCATCAGAATACAATTACATCCTCCTAATCTGCTTAGGCGGCCGTTTCCATGGTAACTGACATGAGATTAATAAGTTTACGCCAAGGGTAATTGCCTGCTGCCACCTAGCACTTCCCTTTCAAAACACGCAAAAATGTAGTGTTAGCAAATGATGTCGGGGGGGGGGGGGGGGGGGAGCTAGCGCTGCGGTGAATGTGAGTCTTTGCACTGATTACTGTCTGTTGTGGTTGTAACAAATGTCAAAATGAATATGTTTACTATTACCCTGGGCACTGCTGGGCAATGATAATAAGCAAACGAAAAGTGAATCTTTCACATATTTCTCATGGTAGTATTGGTAATGGCAATGGTGAATGCAACATTTTTTCACAAATTGCTCATGCCTGTGGTTTAACGGCAACTGTGCACATGAAACTTTTCACTGACTTACTTACTGTGTGTGATGTTTTCACTGATTATTTGTGTGAAAGGTTATCTGTGAATGTGAAACTGTTTACTGATTGCTCCTGGTGATGAGTCGAGTGTGGCCAACTTTGAATGTGACAATTTGGATTGATTGCCCTGGGCTGTGATTGCAGTAACTGTGAAAAAGAATGCTTTTACTGATTACCCTGGTGAATATGAAACTTTTCACTGATTTCTCATGAGGATGGTTGCGGCAACTATAAATGTGAAACTTTTCACTGATTATACCCAGATACATGGTTATAACAAACTAAAATTTGTACCTTTTCACTGATTGCGCATGATGGTTTTGGCAACTGTAAATGTGAAACTTTTCACTGATTATACCCTAATACATGGTTTTAACAAACTGAATGTGAACATTTCACTGACTGCCCATGGCAACTGTGCACGTGAAACTTTTCACTGACTACCTTACTGTGTGTGATCTTTTCACTGATTGTTCATTTGAAAGGCTATCTGGTGAATATGAAACTTTTCACTGATTCCTTATGAGGATGGTTGTGGCAACTATAAATGTGGAGCTTTCACTGATAATACCAGGATACATGGTTTTTACAAACTGAATATAAACCTTTTCACTGATTGCACATGAGGATGGTTTTGGCAACTGTTAATGTGAAACTTTTCACTGATGAACCTGATACATGGGTATAACAACACAGCAAATGTGAATCTTTTTACTGATTGCTCACTAGTGCACTTAAATCTTATGTAAGTGCATTTTCAGTATCACTGATTGCTCCTGGGATGGGAACTGTGCATGTGAATCTTTTCACTTATTGCTCAGGGGCGTACTTAAATCTTCGGTAACTTATTTTCAGGCCTCAATCTTAAGAAAAATGGGGGCAGGCCTTTGCTTGCCAAATCAGAGAAAATGTACAAAGGCATGCTGGCCAAGTTGGTAGTGACAGTGCAATTTTTCTGAAGGGCATGCTGGCCAACTGGACAGGGCATGAGGCCAATGACCTCGGTGGCCTCGGTTAAGATCAAGGCCTGTTATTTTCATTGATTGCTACCGAGTATGATTAAGGAAGCTGCTAACATAACTCTTCTCACTTACTGCTCATGTGTAGTAGTAATTCTAATAGAAACAACAAAGTCAAACTGTTCACTGTCTGATTCAGGGTGTCATCATGAGAAATAGTTTTACTGACGACTCTAGGATGTGGTTAATTTTTATAAATCAACTCACTTGATACTGACACTGTCAAATGTAAATTAAAAACATATATGTTACTTTTTATCTTCAGGAAAGTTTGTTAAATAACTTTCATTATGATCTGGAAATAGAGTTAAACCTACTCGTACGGCTTTAACAAGTTGGAGGTACTTTTAAGATATGGAAATGTCATGGTTTCAGTTAGTTATTTTGCAATAAATAATGAAATATAAATTTCCCCCTTTTTTATTGACGAAATAGTTGGGTCAGTTGCCCCAAAGGGTTCAGTATGTAGTACTTCTTATGCATTTGTGTAGAGTTAAAAAAAAAAAATAATAATAGCATTAACAAATTATTATAAAAAAAAATTAACTACAAAAATTGGCTTGATTAAAAACACTTTGAAAAGCAAAAAAAAAATATTTCAAAAAAATGATAAAACATAATTAACAATCTTTAACTAATCACATGCATCTTTAGTTTCCTCAAATTTTTAATTGTTTTACTATAATATTGTAAATTTTGATGTTATAACGATATTTTTGTTATAGGAGGGCCCCAAATGATCAGCATTGCTGGATGGGTTACCCTCTATAAAGACGATGCTAAACATAAATGGCAGGAAATTGTAAAAACTGTCACAATCCAGCATAATCTAAATCAATGCACACAAATAACCAACCAAGTTGACTGAATCACACCCATTTAGTTTACACAAATCAAGTTTACCTAAGAAATTGTCCCACCAAAGTCAATTCTAGATGTGAGCAAGTTCCCCACAAGACCTATTATCAATAACAAGCACAGATTGGATTTGGTTTGAGAAGTTCAATTTTTCCAAGTGCAAACATTGTTTCCACAAACATTGTCCCTAGGGTAAACCAATATTGATATTTATCCCCCTAAATATTTCACAGAGTATGACTACAAGTGGTTGCACGCATGAACAGAGTGGACTAATCTGATCAATGTTGCTTGGTTACATATTAAGTTGTTCTTTCCCCCCCCCCCCACTTATTTTGTCTTTTTTCGGGAAATAGATTCGGGCCTGGGTAAAGTAACTTTACAAATGTAGATCTATACAGTACAGCACAAAAACACTTGGTTAAAGTGATTGCTTGAGTGCATCATTGGGCATTCATTGCTGCCATACCAATGACTGTTCACAATTATAATAATTCAAAACCACTAAAAACTCACCCCCCCAAAAAAAAAACCCAACAACAAACAAACAAACAAACAAGCAAACAAACAAACAAACAAACAACCCAACAAAAAAACAAACAACCCCAAAAACAACTACAAACAAACAAGCAAGCAAACAAACAAACAAACAAACAAACAAACAAACAAACAAACAAATAAACAAACAAACAAACAAACAAAAAACAAAAACAAAAAACAAAAACAAAAAACAAAAAACAAAAAACAACAAACAAACAAACAAACAAACAAATGCACACATACAACCCAACAAACAAACAAACAAACAAACAAACAAACCTCCTAAAGGACAGAGCACTAAAAAGGTTAAATACACAATACAGGAATGGTGTTTTGTAATATAGTATATAATACGGCCATGTCCGGAACTGGCGGCTGTGGCTTCAGATGTTACTAAGACTGTTTGTTGCTTCAGGCATCCTATGCTTCAATTTATGTTAAAGTGGCAATCAAGTCACAGCTGCACCCATTAATTTGGAATCGGCCGGAGTTACTAATGAACATCCGTAATATTTGTGTACAAGTTTCTATCCTGTTCAGAAGTGTGTTACAATTCCACTTTGAGCCGTTCCCACCTCATACAAACTGGCTGCAGCGATTTCCAGAAGCCCACAGAAAATGTCTGGGCTAGTAAATAGTTTATTTTTGAGGATTTATGCAAGAAAAACAAATACTCTTGATATTGTGCAAAGGGTCAAATCCTCGTCAAAAAGATCAGTTTTTGACATAAGAAGTACCTTTGAAAGATGGAAAGTAGTGACTTTTGGTAAAAATGCACAAACATTGAAACAGTCTTTCGAGCTGAGAAGTAGGACAAAAAAGGTGCACACGTTTGACTTAATGATTTACCAACAAGACTGAATTCAGGTTTCACTGAGAAATTTGAAGCACAGCATTCTGGATAATAGTAAAAATGAGTGTAGGCAAAGTTTGAGAGCACCAAGCAAGTGGGCAATATTGACCCCTTGCACCGATGTCATCCACATGACTTTGGTCTGCCATTTTTTGGGGTAGTAAAATTGCATGTAAAAGTATAGTGAGCATGTAAACGCGTGCAACGTCGCCAAAAATATGCACTACTACACACTGGCTACAGAATAACACACAGGCAAACTTGACTCCCAAAATGGCGAGAATAAGAGTTAATGTGGTGACACGGGCCTGGAATTTCATCTTTGAGGGGGGAGAGACCACTTTCATTTTGCAAATGACACTTCCAAATTAAATTCTATGGGACACTATTTAAGGGTTATCCATAGGAGGCCATGGCCTCTGTGGCCTTTGTGTAATTCCAGGGCTGGGTGCATATTTTGGTGAGCTCAATGTTTTTGCAGCAAGTCAAGGTGAGATTCCATGTAGGATGTTATATGCAGACTCTCTGTATCGCCACAAATAGAATCTGTATCTATAGAATCTGTATCTGCATCTGCTTAAGAACCAGGCACGTAGGAAGATGACTTAATGGGGGGGGGGGCAGATTACAGTTTAAAAAAAATTGCATGTGTAGACCGGTCTCTAATTCAACAATACACACTGTCAAGGTTCCAGCAGGGTTCTAGCCAGGAAAAATTAGAAGGTAGGGTATTCAAAAACAAGAGACGAAACTGCGAGCGCACAGCGCAAAGCCATCACGGCGTGGGGTCCGGGGTCCGCTAAAAGCCCCTGAAATTTGTTTAGGCCGTAGATGCTCACTGGTGCAATCTAGGCCATTTCAGAGACATTATTGACCTTTTAAATTCATCTGAAATATTTCCTAGCCAGTTCCTTGCAGTACAAATTAGTCCACATATTATTATTGGACCCTTTTCCTGTGATAAATGTTTACATCCAAGATACCAATAACTTAAAAACTGTGACAAAGGTCAGAGGCCATTAGGAAGTGATCTCTGGATTTTTGGATTTTTCTCAAATACCAAAGGCAGCACCAATTATTTCCATGGGACAGATTATTTATGAAAAATATATGCCTGAGGTTATTTAAATAAGAAGAGAGACAGAAAAAAGTAACTTTAAAACCGAATTGATAAAAGGAACAACATGAACTAGTTATCAAACCTATGGTACCAGAGAGGGAGGTTTTACGTACGATCGCCGCAAAAGTGATGTTATATATTTATAGTCAGGTGGCTTAGTGTTAAATTTCAAGATTACCTGGACATGGCGGACAAAAGCACCATTTTTGGCACAAAGCTTTCTTAGGGTCTACTAATTAATGGTAGGTTAGGAACCATCCGGACTTTCAAATTTGAAAATTGTCCCCCTTTGTTTTGTACACACCATTTACCCATGTGTTTTGTATACACCATTGGTTGTCTATTGTTGCCGCTATTGTGTGTGTACAAAATACACAGTTAAATTTAAATTTTTCAAAAATCAATAATTGTTAATTCCTGGGAGGATAATCTCCCAAACTTTGTGAGTAGTCTGTACTAGGGTAGGGCTACAACATTATGTAAGTCTTATTCCTGAAATCTCTTCCAAACTCAAGTTATGTTCTGCCCCCTTCCCATGTGTACAAAACAAAGGGGGTAAATTTTTCAATTTGAAAATCCGGATGGCTCCTATCCTAACTTTAATTAGTAGGCCCTAAGGAAGCTTTGTGCCAAAAATGGTGCTTTTGTCCGCCATGTCCAGGTAATTTCACCAAGCCACCTGACTATCAGTACTAGTTTGTACACAGCATGTATCTTCACTGATAAAAAAGGAGACCGAAGTTCTTGCAATTTCACAAACTTTTGGGCAGAAAAACAACGCTTGAATACAAACTGCAGTGCTGTTATTAACATGTCCAGACCCTGAGTACATGTAGGTCTGTGGTGTGATGTTGTGCTCTGACAAGGAAGGATGCCGCGAGCAAAATACCTAGATTTAAATTTCCATTTTCGATGTGATCTGATTGAATAGTCTACACACTTGCAATACAATCCCTCGAAAAACACAATTTACGATTTCTTTCTATTTTTATTTTTAGGGGGGTCTGGCCCCCCGCAGCATATTTTCAGCGGGGGGGCCAGTGACCCCCGCAATCCCCGGTTCCTACGTGCCTGAGTACTGCTCAACACTCCTTGTTGCATTTGCAGTTGGAGTAAACCAAACAGGGTTGTGAGCGCACATGAATGCTTTACACACCAAACACAGGACCTCCAGCTTTTACATCCCATCCAAAAGACAAAGCAAAAATGGTTAATTTTCTTGCTTAAGTACATAAGCGTCAAGACCAGGACTCAAACCAACACTCTGCTGATCAGAAACACCAGAGTGCCAGACCGCCAAGCCAAGACACGTTACTTAGGATTGGTCCCAACGAGACATATATCTGTCTTGTCTGTCATGCATCTCCACCTCTTTCAAGAAGATTCAAAGATAAAGGGAAGTTAATGAAAACTTGTAAAGAGGGGGTATAAAAACAGAAATAAAACCCTAAATATCATGACCACCATGCCTGGAATTTGAACCCACATGGCAGTGATGCAGGCCTGATTGCTTCGTTCTTGAAAGGGCAAGGGCACCGAGGCATTTTCTTCTTGATAAAGAGCATCTCTATGCGGAAATTGTAAATTTGTACTGGAACATTTCAAGGAGCACCAAGGCAATGACCAGGTGGCAACGGAGGCAATTGCCTCCGTTGCCTCCGTGAAGAATCAGGCCTGCTGATGGGATAAAATGTTCTCTCAAGGGTGTGGAACATACCAAACAAGCTGCACTATTTTGTATTCTTTGAACTCTGTCCAATTCATACAACGAAGCACCGAATAAAAGAAGATTGCCATAGTCAATGGCCTATACCAATTAGTATAAGGTATTATGTGCAATGATATTCTGGTGAGTCTGTTTTGCATGGGAAGCGTTTTTAAAAAGCTGTAATGAGCAAAACGGTCATTGAAAATGCCTGAAAAAGTTTGCTATAGTTAAACAAAAATCACCTGTGTAGTAAGGTTTGTGGTAACACCATGTACACAAAATCTTTCTTATGAGTTATGGTGATTCTGAAAAGAACGGGTGGTGGATTAACTTGACTTTTCGATCAGTATGATCGGATCATCTTCAGGAGAAGGCTGGTCTCTGATGATGCAGGCTGTATAAGAGAGATTTCATGTACATGGTGTTACCGCAAACCTTACCAGATTGTCTGCTCCACCATTCACACTTTCAAATTCTGCTCATGTACATGGTGTTACCGCAAACCTTACTAGATCGTATCTCCACCATGCAAAGTTTCAAATCCTACTCATGTACATGGTGTTACTGCAAACCATACTAGATTCTATCTCCACTCATGCAAAGTTTCAAATCCTACTTATAAATCCTCCTAATCTTTTACTCATTTTCTGATCTGCTGCACTAATTGTTTTGGCGTTCCTTGAAAACTAGATATTAAAATGATTGTACACTTCAAGAGAATAAACATCTAAAAACTAGATCATCTTCCTTTCTTTTTGTAATGCCAACTAGGAGACAAAAGTCAAATTTGAAAAACAAATGATAAGGGGTTGAATAAATTCAGAAGGTCAAAGAATTTGTCAAACAATTCCATCCCAGTTGCTTACATTTAGACAAAACATGTAGAGCCCAAATATTTGTGAAAGACAACAATCTGTCTAGCTCCCCCCCCCCCCCCCCCCCGCCTCCCCTGCAGCATTGTCTATGACCCATATTAAACTTCTTGGTTTTCTGGAAACTTGATATAGAGCATTTCATCATTTTACATTGAATTTAGAATTAGACATACGATATTGTTTTGGAATTCAACCTGAAAGTTTTCTATAGGTTTGTTCCATTTCCCCAAACTAAAAAATAAATGTTGAATAAATTTTGAAACACCTGATTCCCAGACAAATATCTTATTGAATGTTATGCATATTGGAATTTCAAAACAAAAAACCTGGCTGCAAAAGTAAAATACAACAAATCTCCTAATATTTCAATCGTCCTAAAACAAAAAATAAGACACCATGTTTTCTGATAACAGCGGTTGATATTCATTCCATTCATCTAGATCATCAAACGACGAACCCAGTTCAACAAGTCAGTTAAATATCTGACGCGGTGCTAGCGCACACGAGACTGCTGGCTCCCGACTAGCCGTAGAAGTCTCGCGGGAGCAGCACGCAAGAACAGCACCAGTATCGCAGGAACAGCAGTCTGGCGCGAGTGTAATCGCGTGAGAGCTGTTATGCTGTCACCGCGGCAAACAATTAACGGCTTGTCCACAAGTCTAGTGTCAGAGGTGGATATGCCACTTTGAAAAATTGTTTAAAATGTTGATATGGGGGGAGGGGGAATACTGAAAAAGAAAGAGGAGGGGGTGTACTAGGAATATTATTTTACAATTAAACAGAAACAATTTGTTGATAAGTACTACTTTGCATGAAGGTGTGTGTCTTGAGAAGTGATGTATGACATTAAAAATGTTGACAAGACAACCATCAATGTATCTTCCTTCCTCGTTTCCTTATACACTGTATAGTGCAGCCATCATACGAATGAGGATATATCACACTGTGAGAAGCTCTGGAGGACAGAATGATGTATGTCTCTAAAAATTGTTTACAATTTTGAAATTTCTCAAGAAGAACCCCCAAAATAACAATAATAATAGTTGGAGGTACATACTGAAAATAAAGCAGGCGTTTACATGGGTTGTGCTGTCAGCTGGGGTGTACTGTGAATAGATTGTATTAACAAACATCGATACATGTACAAAAATATTGAAAAAGTACTGCATTCGTGGAAGGGGAGGGGGGGAGGGTCTTAAAATTCTATTAGACCTTAAAAATTTTACCAATTTGGGATGACCTCCGAGCCGTCTGCTCTAGAATACAGGTCTATACACTAATCCGAGCAGCTTGATTACACCACCGCAACTATGGCCGCCGCACGCGCCTGCAATGCAACAATAACGCGTCAGTCGCGCATATGTACCAGTCAGCGTGGAGGATTCACAGTGCGTGTGCGTTGCCCCGCTCATGCAGCGGCAATATAGCTGCGGTTAACCACCATGGAAGAGCTGCTCGGACTAGTGTGTATGGTTATAATATCACCCTTCTGAGGAATCTCAGGTCTCTGAATATTTACACGGCTCAAAAAAAAAGAAGCATCAGTCCACAGGGAAACACTATGGCCTTTCGCAAAACCATCACTTCGCCTTGTGCTCCAGCTTAGGCTCTGTCAGTTAGTTTAAAAATGTACACTAAGCCACAGCCAAAGCTGAAGGACGTCCTGGTTTCCAAAAATGGGGCTTTGTCACTGTCAGCTCCTTTGCCAGCCACAGACATATTCTTGGACAATCTTCTATGACAAATCAATGAGTGGAATCCATTTGTGCCATTTCAATTTCACCAATAGAGGGCGCCATTCAATAAAGGCACTACAATAATAGGAGACTTTTGAGACGTTAGCGGGCGCCCCAGTGAGCAGTCCTTTTCTTTTGTTCTCGTAATAGAAAAGGACCGCTTACCATCTCAAAAGTCTCCTATATACTGGGTTTCTTTCCTCATCTACATTCAAGAGGAAAAAATCAATCACTTTGACTCGTTGTATATGCTCACTGCAGTGCAGGGACTCAAGACCCATCTCCGATTTGAGATTGGTCTCAAGTTCATTTTTTTTGTGGACAGAGACTTGGAGGAGGAGTACTCGGATGTTATTTTTGCTCATGTGGCCTTTTGTGTATTGTTTTAGTGGCCTGATTGGGTGGTAATATCCGGTGCTTTGTGACCACAGGGAAAAGGCGCTATATTAAATTCTTTGTTGATTGATTGATTCGGCCTCGGACTCAAGACTCGGAAAACAGGCCCTCAGAATCGGACTCGGCTGGTGTGGACTCCACTACAGTACTGGCCCACTGTGTGTCTGCCCTTCAGGCATTTGAATATGAAAACACAACTTCTAGTTTCAGAAACCAAATTCTCAATTTGTTCTTCTGTATAAAACAAAAGTGTTTTTGTTATCTATACCTGTAAAAGATGTAGGTTCACCCACAACTTCCGAGAAAACATAGGCATCCTGTTCGAAGACATTTTAACTAATTTTCCCACTTTTTTGAAACAATACATTACACACATGTCATAATACATTATTAAAGCAAATCTCATTGGTCAGCAGTGCATGTTGGAAGACATTTAAACCTTTGAAAATACAGGGTGAGGGTAAGTACTGGCAGGAGCGGGAGTCTCCTTAAAGCAGATAGTTTACTCATCAATGGATTGTACCCAACCTAACCTCGGGAAATTATATTATCCCATGTGCTCAAGTTTTTGAGTGAACACTTTCAAGATTTCATACAAGCCACATGTACTGACCCCTTTGTATGCATATCACACACGGCCATTGTGCCATGCTCACCATTTTGGAAGTCAGTAGGTATACATGTAAACGCCACTTCGCCTAAAATGCGCACTACACTGTGCAACATACAGGGACATTGACTTTGCAAATGGCGCAACCAAGTTTATTGTAATGATGACGTCTGGTGAATTGGGTCAACATGCTTTTCTCCACCCCCCCCCCCCTCTCATGCCTTGCTATGTAACAGTTAGCAGATTGTATTGATACTATTTGTAACGTTTTAGCCTTGATGAATATTGATGAATTTCACACAATAAATAACTACTACTGTGTTCTGACTACCTGATGGAGCTACTTATGTATTCCTCCGACCTCTGACCTTGATGTATTGAGTGCCTGTTGTACAAATACTAAAAGTATTATCAATGCATGGATACTACACTATTCTGGGTAAATTTGTATCCTCTAGTCCGGCGGTCTGCAAACTTCAAGGCCGGCAACCTAATAAAACATTTCAGGCACTCTACCACGACCCACCCACCAATTGAACACCCTGCTGCAGAGGTAATGCTTTCAAAACAGGCTAACTTTAACGGAAGAAACTGTTTATTTGAGCAGTTTGTTTTCATTATATATATTTATGAGTAACTGCTTTGAACTGATAATAAAAGTTATGGGAAAATACCATGTATTTGATGATAGATCGATTGTGAGGCCTATCTTTGTTGTCGGCGGAATTAATAAAAGTGTTCTGATAAAATTAAGCACTTGAGACAGAGTTTGGCGAACCACCTGAATTTTTTCGCAACGCCAAAGTGGGTTCGTGACCCATAGTTTGCTCTACTGAGCACTTGATATGTGTCCAATCATGTGTGTAACCATTCAAGATGAGTGCAATACTATGTTAATTCCACCCTGTACGCTGTAAGATTACTAATCTGCATTTATTTTTCCGATGCTCGCTGCGGCTGCAAAACATCTTACAAAAACTTCTCCGTAGTTATGGGCTCAATAAAGAGAGAGTACGATGTGTAAACAATAGATGCAGTGGCCTATTAAGGATGGGGGAAGTTTCCATGGCAACAGGGAAGATACCAATATCTGAAATTGAGGTGGAGGAGAGATGCATTCATCTTGAAGGAAACCAAATCTACAGCCATAGTTACTGCAATTAGAATTTTGTGCATCGGTCACGAGTTGTCGACTTGATTCAGAATGTGGGTCAACAAGAGTAAACCTGTTGTGGGTGTGGCTAAGCTATTAAGAAAAATGAGAAAAAAAAAACCTGATTGAGTAACGATTTATTTGGGATATATATTATTTGTTTTAAAATTATGTTATATATATTTTCATTTTTCTTTTTACTTATTGATTTATTATCATAATTTTGATATAATTACTGTGTTTTAGTATATTTATACATATTTATTAGCAGTCATATTTGTACATTTTCCCTTGTTTCAGCCTGATATGACATCCCACTTTTGCGCATGAATACCGAAATTTGCATTAGCATAGAAACCAAAAAGGCATCAAAATACCATTGAAAATGGCAAAACGAAAATTGAAATAAAGGTTAAATGGGACACAAAGGTGCCTTTCCAAGGATTGCAATAAAAAAAAAAAAAACATTTCATGGGCCCTTGAACCAGTTCCACCGTACTACAAAAGTGGATTTCACAAAACTAGTCCTAACTTTTATTAGGACCAGTCCTAACTTATGACTAGTCCTATAAGTTAGGACTAGTTACTTGTCCTAACTCGAGATAAGACTAGTCCTAGCGCTTTGTGAAATCAACACCAGTACTTGAATCGCAATACAGATAATCCCCAAAGGTCTGCAGGTTACTAAATGGCTCTTCACTCACTGTCTTCACACACAAGACTTCAAAACAAAGCGCCACCTCTGTGAGGTAAATGTAAGTTTCTCTCAGAACACTGCAAGGAGGCAACAACGCAATGACCAGGGTGCATGAAGGCAATTAGAACCAGACATGTGTCTACCTTTCCACGTTGATGAATGGTGGGGGGGAATAAACCAATCTTGAACTCTGAACATGACTCGTTGCATTGGCTTTTAAACCGATACTTTGAAATGACATGGGGGCTGCATGGTGGGGCCCTCTAGCTATAGACACAGATCACACACGTGCTTTCAACATAACCATTTTGGTGATCACCTCTCCATAAGAAAAGTATTGTAAATATTTAACAGATTCGAGCGGGAATATTGTAATTGTTGCCGAAAACTGAAAACTATTACGTCACTTAATGAATTTACTAACCAAGCTTACTTTCATAATGAAATTTTTTGAACTTTGAGTTGAAAAAGATTTTATGTGATAAAATTGCACAAAACTTATCAACACGTGTGTCAGTCTGACGTGCAGCAATTTTATGCACATTATTTAGTGTAACGCATGATATATATATTTCTTTGCAGCGATTGGCTCAATACCACACCTTGCTTCGCGCACTGGATAACTGTAACAGTTGCACGTGACTGAAACACGCGCTAGTGGTCACCAAAATGTTTGCAAGCGGTCGGTGATGTCACGTGCACAAGGTCTGTAGATGGCAGAAGCTGAAAAGGTAGCTTATTTCCCCTACCAGCCCCCAATGTTTTACTAAGCTATTTAAACATTTTCTGTAACAAATGATAGGAGTTGGGACAGTCATTTTTCCAGTTCGGAGGGTTGTAAGTTTTGCTTCAACGAGTCTTCGGTTTGAATTTTGGACTAGATTTTGTTTATAGATGTCAGTGGTACTGATCAAGAGTGTTTTTGGTCTGGGTCCAGATTAACGAGGGCGAGATTTGATTTTTTGCCGAAAAAATAAAAAATAAAATCATTTAGCCTATTGGAGGAGGAAATTGTTTGGGCATATGGAAGTACTGGTAATGTTTTATGCCCTTTACAAATTGTTCCGCCGCTACTTCCTCAAGCCCAAAGACAAAAGTATTGTTCAGCAACTGGAAAAATCACACAGAAAAATCAATATATTTATTTATTTAATATTTTACTTTGACAACCGATCACCAGTTTTAACCACTAAAAATGTCCTTAACCCTTTACCCTCCCCCCTTTCCCTCCCTTTTGCTCTCAGGAAAGTTAATCCAATTCTTTTTAGTCTAAAGTTACATGATACATGTCAATGTTTTGACTCCGATAAGATTGGTAACATATGTCTGGCCCCAAGAGTGGGTGGCTTGGTTGTGCCATACTAATGGCATTGAAATATTCTTTTTACAAGAGAGGGTGTTGGAGAGGTGAGCCACCAGAAATGTTCAAGAGAGCCTCCAAGGTGAAATTCAATTTTGCAATGCACTTGTTTTCCCCCGATAGATAGAGTCCTAATGAAAGTGGCAAGAAAATTGCAAGTCTTCAACCTCACGTTAAAATGGTGTCAAATGCGATTTTATTTTCCAGTGCGAATTTGCTCAACATCCACAACCATCCGATGACGCCACATAGATCTGTATATTTTAGCACCGGCAATTTTGGGGTTCATTCCAGACTTTCTATGATGTCCATTCAAAACGGCCTTGAATTTGACTGATGAAAAATTCTTCCTTGGAAATGTACAGACGGTGTCTCATTTCAAATTTCGCTCTCTGGAAGAGTATCTAATACAATAGCAATTTTAATACACCATTTTAACGTGAGAGTAGAGTCTTGCAATTTTCTTTCGAAGGTCTCTAACTATTGGAAAATGAATGCATCATCAAAAACGTAATTCAACCTTGGAGCCCCTCTTTACGCTCGGAAGGGTGGGTTTTGGTTTGTTTGGTTTTTGTTGTTTTGGTTTTTTATTGGAAAGGGAACGGGAGAGAATCAAGCTTTAATGTCTATATTGACTTTGGAATTCTTTGTGCCGTGTAGGAACAACTACGCTTATGTTCAATTTGAGTTAAACTAGAATAAAGTTAGGGTATCGGAAACCAGCTCATTTTAAAAAGCAGTTTGCTTTTAGCAGAATGGGGCAAAACTAACTTTTTCAACTCTAAAAGCTAATACACTCGGCTGTCAATTTACTCTTTCATTTTCTTATTTTTGAATTTCTTGTGCCTCTCCCCCCCCCCCAAAAAAAAAAGAATAAATAAATAAATAAATAAAAAATCCAATCAATAAATTCAACTATTTTGTAGTTGTTTTTCCCCTTTAAACCAATCCCCTCACCAATATGATGCAGTATTCTACTACCCTTGACCCTCAAAAATAGTGGTACCCCGTACCGAAACCAGGCACTTCCTGCCCAAACTCCAAACTTGGTACATTTGCCCATCAAATAGATGAGAAGAAGAGCTTTCAAGCAACACCTTATTAGGGCCTATAAGGCAAGTATTTCTCAACATACAGAATGTTTTCTGACATCACATCACATTGATATCAAGGGCGATGTTTCGGTTGTCTTCAGTTTCATTTTGACATTTCACTCTTTCCGAGACGTGCCTCATTTTGGCATGGGGCACCACAATAGCTTGGAATGAAAAACAAGATTTGACATGATTCTACTGGAAACTGTAACCTTGGTCCAATTTCAGGTAGCTGCTAATTACAAATATTCCTGGAGGGGGGGGGGGAAGCAGAGAGAGAGAGAGAGGAAAAAAACAAAACAAAAAACAGCCAAAAGCAATATAGTTCACAAGGTACGTTTCTCATTAACCCATTTCAATGAGAACAGTTACAAAGCTGTGCTCCCAAAAAAGTCCTACTTTTTTGCAGCAACATGAAATTGGCCCCAGCCCTGGTGTTATGAAGCTTGCTCTGTTCTAAGAGGGGGATACCCCCCCCCCCTAAAAAAAAAAAAAAAAAAAAATAGCTGAGAGAATTGATCTACATTTAAAAGTAAATTGCATCATCATCATCACAATTCAGTCTACAACTTGTGCTTGAACTTGCAGTGGGGAACCAGCTTGCCAAAACCCAAACAAAACTCATGAACAGCTAACAACCTAAATCTATGCATCAATGATATTATTAGTACAAGTATAATGAGATAAGCCTTGGTGAAAAAAAAAAAAAACCCAAAAAACACACACACCCAAGTCTGGGTAAATTGCACATTTTACAGACCTGAAAGAAACCACACACTGTTCATCTTTGTTGTTTATCAAAATAGTCTGGTACTTACGATACATTGGCTATCTCGTTACTGATGTTGTTTTTAATTGATTTTCTCCTCAGCAAAAAAAAGTACCAGTCAAAGATACCAGTCATGGTACTTTGGCTTGTAATCTTATTCTAATAAGCATAATTTTGTTGAGCTTAGCTACTTTTTCTGCTTAAGCAGCTCTATGAAAATGGGACCTGGTGAGGAGTGTGGAGCCATGTCTTCAAGAGTCTATACAAACACGGGGACATCTTAACCAGATCTACTGCAAACAGCTACAAGTATTTGTTGCAGTAACTTAAGTAACTTTGTCTTCCGGGGAAAAAAACAGGCGTCTTTACAATGTGTTTTTTAAATATCCTTTTCACACTACAGAGCAAATTCCCCGGAAATAAAACCCCAGGAAATGCTTTGGGGATTTGAACCCCACAGCAACCCCATGTTCGCTTCATCAAAGAAACATTATACAGATGACCTGTTCATACAAATCTGAGAAACATGGTGATCAGTACAAACAATGTACCAGAATTCCTCAATTTCAACCAGTTTATGTTTAGAATGGCAAAGGTTGTGGGTTCTTTTTTTCCACAGGACTCAGGGAAAATACTGAGTATAGGCTACAGTGTTTAACAAACATCTGTGTATAGCTAAAACATTATACACTTGATGTGTGTAGATCTGAGCACTGACCGCACATATCGACCAACAGTAACTGGACTATCCTGCTTTTCATGTTCAGTTTACGATGTGCTGAACAGCACATGTATCCCTGTGTTCATCCGATAACTCCTCAAAATGTTCAGGTACACCTAGTTAGTGACACTTTGGTCAGCAGTTAATCAGGACAAATACAATGGGTTCTTCCACTCTTCCTCAGCGTCTGATGCAATTAACTGCCCATTGATTGAGCACGTTGATCAGCATACATGTGGATTAATCCACAAAGCCAGTCAAACTTTTATGGTGTATTATCAATGTGTTGATCAGCTTGTTGATCACTCATCAGCGTGTTAATCAGCACAAAAGTGGATTTTATACACAATTGCTCAGTGTTTCAAGCAGGTAATTGCAAGTTTATTAGAGCGCGTTGAGCGCATTGATCAGCATACAGTGTATTAATCCACCAAGTCAGTCAAGCTTTTATGGAATATTATCCATGCGTTGATCAGCATGTTGATCGGCACAAAGTAGATTCTATACACACTTCCTCGACTCTCAAGCATTTTATAGAGCTTCCATCAACACGGAGATCCACACGCAGCGGATCATTTCACATTTCCTCGGCTTTCAAAACAGTTTATGGCGACAGAGAAACGAACTTGCACCGAGTACTTCAAAATGGCTGAGCACTTCCAAACGCAAAAGAGGAAATGCAAAACATGCAACAACAAAAAAAACTTCAAAAGGAACTCCAAACAAAATAAATAACATGAACGGAAGTTTGAAAGAGTGGTCCACCTTTAAAATCTCTCTCCGAGTGTTGGTGATCCACTCGTTGATTCACCTCATCCTTTTGGGTTTTTCACTTCTCCGGATTTTTAGGTCGGGTTGATTTCTTAAGATGGTGATAATTTGGCAAGATTTTCATCAGGAAGTCAAGTTGCAGCGTCTGAGCCTGTCCAGGAAAAGTGAAAAAGGTTTAATCTTTTAATTCTTTTTAAAAATCCAGCTAAAATAGTATTGTTTGTTTTTGATGAATGTGGTGCCAAACCCCCAAACCAAATCACTTGATTCTCATGAGGCCAGGTATTGACCCAATTCACCTGATGTCATCATCACAAAGATCTTGCATGTCTTGCTATCTTGGAAGTCAATGTCCCTGTGTGTTATATAGTATAGTGCAGATTTTAGGCGACGCAGCATTTACACGCTTATCTGTTGACTCCCAAAATGGTGAGTGTGGTGCAAGGGGTCAATACCAGATGAGGTCAATCATTTAGCCAGAGTTCTGACTCCTGGGTCAATGTCATGTGAGTAACCTTACAACTACCATGAGTGAAAATGCAATTTGCTTCAAAAAGATAAAGTTTTCTTCCCGACTGATGCTCTCCTCACCTGTGGCCGTTCAGCTTGTACCCTTCGTACACACTTCTCACCATAGATGACCGTGTTCTCTGGCAAGGTCTCGCTACTGGTGACTGGACAGAACGCGCCAATGACGCATCCACTGCTGAGCTCAACCTCACGCCCAACAACAGCTGTGGGATCAACAATGCTGCTTGTTAACTGTGATGGCATTCTACAAAAAGCCATCCCTCCTTAACACAAACTGGCTCCACATAACACAAACAGCCCATAGGAAATGCACTGACAGGCCAGACTGCTTCGTTCTTGAAAGGGCAAGGGCACAAAGGCATTTTCTTCTGGGTAAAGGGCACCTCTATAAGGAAATTTCAAATTTCTATTGGAACATTTTTAAGAGCACCAAGGCAATGACCAAGGGGCAACAGAGGCAATTGCCTCCATGAAATATCAGGCCTGCATTGAAGTAGTTTTTCTGAGAGGATTAATGTAAGAACAAAAATTATATTGGGACCTGTCTTTTCACTAATTGTTTCTCAGTCTCAAGAAGGTCTTATTAGATTTATCAGATTTTTTTCATAAAAATGTATGGAATAATCAAGTAAGTGATGTTAGGTTACATAAAAATATATGAGCATTCCAGTTAGCTTAGTGTTTTCTTCCCAGCCTTTCATCTCTGTGGACCCCAGTTAGAATCCCACTTCAAACCGTGTATAATGCATGTAAAGAACCCAGAAATAACCACTACTTAATATTAGTATAAACTAGTTCTTAAGCGCATTTTACAATAATGTTTCAATGCACTTTACATTAGTGCCCTGATCATTGGGCCAATAACATTCCTGTAATCTTTCTCAGCTCCCTGGGGAGTATACAGCCCCAAGCTGCCATGGCGCTCCAAAGGCTTTTTCAAACACAAAATCAACCTCTACACTCGCAGGTACCCATTTATACCCCTGGATGAAGAGAAGCATTTACAGTAAAGCATCTTGCTCAAAGACAATAGTGTCACGACCAGGATTCAAACCCACACCGCGATGACTTAATCATTGAGTCCGGCGCACAAGACCGCTCGGCCACGACATTCATCATGAAGAGAAGGGGTCAGCCGCATCAACTTGTAAACCCTTACAAGGTACTACATGCATGGGTCTCATAGTTCAAACATAGCTCTCCATACCTGTCCTTAAAAAAAAACAAGTACTTTGGGACGTCCTTTGGGCGTAGATAAAGTGTTATAACAAGAACAGAGTATTATTACATTATACCTTACCTTTTGCCTCAATCACATTGTTGTCCCCAACACGAAGTGCTTCGCAACCTGAAGATATAATTTACAGGTCAAGGAAAAATGGCCGACAAGGACTTAACATCAATTAAAACCATCAGTGCTCTCTCCTGCCAAATTGGCTTTTTCCACAAAATTCTACAGGAGACTGTGGAGACCAAGTCCACAGTACACAAGTAATAGGGGTTTCCTGATAATACCAGCTGTTCAAACAAAAGAAACCCATGCACCCAATGCTAGCCTGGAAGGTGGGGTACTTTGTGGCAGTCTATGGCACCTGTATGTGGGAAGGTTCTTAATCAATCTTTAGGTATTTGTAGAGCGCCATCATCATTCTAGATCCCTTTTCCGAGGTGCATAGCAAAGTGAGAAGAAAAAAGAAAATGACAAAAGAGCTTACAGTTCCATGAGATGACATAGGCATATGACTATACACTAATCCGAGCAGCTCGTTCATGGTGGTTTTACACCATCACAGCTGTGGCCACCGCACACGCGGGACACGACAAAAGCGCGTCAGCCGCGCATATGTACCAATTAGCATAGAGGATTCACAGTGTGTGTGCGTCGACGCGCACGTATGGCGGCCACAGCTGCAGTGGTATAATTGCCCATGTCAGATTAGTCTATAATGTAAGCAGATTTAAAAAGATGTGTTTTAAACTGGCTTGTGTGGATCTAAGAAGTCAACTTTATGGAGTCAAGACAGGGGAGATCATTCCAAAATGTTCATGCCCATGACATAAAGCTTCTTTCCCCGGATGAACAGCGAGTTCTAGAAATGTTTAAACTATCAACAAACAATCCATGCAAAAAACATATCCAAACATGAAATGTGGAACGTAGCAAAAAGGGGGGAAACAGGGGTGAAGGTGAGGCAGCCTGCACTACATATATGTATCTCACCTGTATATCTCCAAAGAAGAGTTAAACTATTGTTTTGTCACTTAATGTTCCCCAAATTCTTCAAAGACCATGAAGACCTTTGTCTAGTTGCGCGTTGATTTGACGGATTCAACAATGCATAGTATAAAAGCTTAAACCAACCATGTTCAGCATGACCAGGCATGTCAATGTAATCAAAGTCGCAACTACTCTCGTTCTGAATTGACAGGGTTGGAATTTGGTAGATTGGGGCATTTCCCTGCCTTGTCACCTTCAACTATGTGGTCTTTGGGTAAAGGATACGGCAGCCAACTTCAAACACATTGTTAGCTCCAATCACCATCTTCTGACCGCCTTCTTTGGTGGGTGATGCATCAGATTGTCTAAAACAAGAAGGATGGATGCTGTAAAAGTAGTGTATCACAAACTATGGGTCACTATCCTAAAGCAGAGATGGCAGCAAGTCATTTTTTGCAATGACCAAGTCAAGTTACAAGTCATTTTTTGCCAAGTCCAAGTCAAGTCACAAGTCATATGGTCCAGTCACACGTCAATGTTATTTGTTCACAAGCCGAGTCAAGTCAAGTCATTCGGTCCAAACACAAAGCAAGTCAAATGTCTCTTTGTCCAGGTTTTGTGATTCATAGTGTGTGAATTTGACATTTTCTCCATAGAGAAATCTCAAAGCCTGGTGCTTCAAGAGAACATTTATTCTCTTGGCTTTGTCAAGTCAAGGTTTCTTTGTGCCAGCGGTACTCTCAAAGAAAAATGATTCCGTCAATTCCAAGAAAATAACTAGAGATTGAGAGTTTGTGAACAAACTCACGGTGTTCGGCTGGAACGTAATAAAGTGATTGCGTCATTGAAAACAAGGTCAATATTGTATGCTGTGCTGATGGGCAAAATGTTTATTTGTACCTTGTGTTGATCTTTAGGCATGAAGGTCAGTCATATGAAACTCCAACTTCCGGTTTTGACATGAACTATGGTTCAAATGGGGTCACACTCTGCAATAGTTGTACAGTATTTCAAGGGCTTGCATATGGAGCAAATATCTCGTGTGTAACTTTTATGATCCCCCAAATGATTTTTTTAAACATTAAACGTTGATTTAATATGACTTCATCAATGATGTCATAATCCGAAAATAATCCAGTTTCATCTACACAGTAATGTCTAAGGCAACAGTAAGTTTCAAGTCTGTATCACGTTCAGTTGATGAATTATGAATTTACTATCTGTGACATTTCAACATCCGTTTCAACCGGAAGTAAGGGTCAAATGGGGTCACATCTTCAACACAATTTTAGAATTGTTAACGAGCTTTCAGATGAAGTAATGATTATTAATGAATTCTGTTTTGTTATTGAAAAATAATCTTTTTGAAAAAAAAATTTCAACTTCCTGTTTCGACCGGAAGTCAAAGTCTAATGGGGTCACAAACTGTGTAAGATGTGCAGAGTAATTGAAGAGCTTTTATATGGCGCAAATATCTTGTATGTATCATTTACGGTTCTTCAGATATGAATTTTTTAAATATTAAACGTTGATTTATTGTAATGACGTCATCAATGACGTCATCATCCAGAAAAGACAATGCAGTTTACTGCACGGTAAAGTTGAAGGTAAAAGTAAGTTTCAAGACTGTGCCTCGTTTGGTTAATGACCTATGAATTTTTTTATACTTAAACTTCAACTTCCGGTTTCAACCGGAAGTCAAGGTCAAATGGGGTCACACTTTCTGTAAAACATGTAGACTGGTTAAAGTGTTTTCAGATGAAGTAATGGTTATTACTATAGCCTGTTTTTTTATTGAAATATGATTTTGTTGGAAAAATGACATATTAACTTCCGGTTTCGACCGGAAGTCAAGGTCAAATGGGGTCACACACTGTAAGATTTGTAGAGTAATCAAAAAGCTTTCATATGGTGCAAAGATCTTGTATGTAACATAAACGGTTCTTCAGATATGGATTTTTTAAATATTAAACGTTGATTTAATATAATGACGCAATCAATGACGTCATCTTTTACGGCCGGAAGACATTGTCAAACCAGTATTATGTCTGTACAAAAGTTTAAGCAGGCTAACCGATCTTCAAACTGTCATTCAAATTTTGTCAATATGATAAGCAGTTCTTGGGATATGAATTTTTGAAATTTTGAACTTCCGGTTTCGACCGGAAGTAAAGGTCAAATGAGGTCAAGTTGTGCACGACAATTAAAGGTCATTACAAGAACTTTTATGTTTTGAAAGAATCTCGTACGTAGCTTTTCTGGTTCTCAAGATATGAATTTTCTAATTAGGTGTTCGGCTTTGAGCCGAAAACCTATTGTTATTGTTAAGTTTTTTTTTTTTTTTTTTTTTTTTTTTTTTTTTTTTTTCCTCGTATTCTTATCAGCGAACCTTCTCCGTCGATTTTTAACGAAAGTAAAGCTTATATGAACTTGAAACTTATCAGGAACATGAACCATAGTTAGTAGATGAAACCGCAACTTTTTTAGAATGATGACGTCATTGATGACGTCATTATGCTAAATAAACCATTAATAATTAGAAAATTCATATCTTGAGAACCAGAAAAGCTACGTACGAGGTTCTTTCAAAACATAAAAGTTCTTGTAATGACCTTTAATTGTTGTGCACAACTTGACCTCATTTGATCTTTACTTCCGGTCGAAACCGGAAGTTCAAAATTTCAAAAATTCATATCCCAAGAACTGCTTATCATATTGACAAAATTTGAATGACAGTTTGAAGATCGGTTAGCCTGCTTAAACTTTTGTACAGACATGATACTGGTTTGACAATGTCTTCCGGCCGTAAAAGATGACGTCATTGATTGCGTCATTATATTAAATCAACGTTTAATATTTAAAAAATCCATATCTGAAGAACCGTTTATGTTACATACAAGATCTTTGCACCATATGAAAGCTTTTTGATTACTCTACAAATCTTACAGTGTGTGACCCCATTTGACCTTGACTTCCGGTCGAAACCGGAAGTTAATATGTCATTTTTCCAAAAAAAATCATATTTCAATAAAAAACAGGCTATAGTAATAACCATTACTTCATCTGAAAACACTTTAACCAGTCTACATGTTTTACAGAAAGTGTGACCCCATTTGACCTTGACTTCCGGTTGAAACCGGAAGTTGAAGTTTAAGTATAAAAAAATTCATAGGTCATTAACCAAACGAGGTACAGTCCTGAAACTTACTTTTACCTTCAACTTTACCGTGCAGTAAACTGCATTGTCTTTTCTGGATGATGACGTCATTGATGACGTCATTACAATAAATCAACGTTTAATATTTCAAAAATTCATATCTGAAGAACCGTAAATGATACATACAAGATATTTGCGCCATATAAAAGCTCTTCAATTACTCTGCACATCTTACACAGTTTGTGACCCTATTTGACCTTGACTTCCGGTCGAAACAGGAAGTTGATTTTTTTTTTTCAAAAAGATTATTTTTCAATAACAAAACAGAATTCATTAATAATCATTACTTCATCTGAAAGCTCGTTAACAATTCTAAAATTGTGTTGAAGATGTGACCCCATTTGACCCTTACTTCCGGTTGAAACGGATGTTAAAATGTCACAGATAGTAAATTCATAATTCATCAACTGAACGTGATACAGACTTGAAACTTACTGTTGCCTTAGACATTACTGTGTAGATGAAACTGGATTATTTTCGGATTATGACATCATTGATGAAGTCATATTAAATCAACGTTTAATGTTTAAAAAAATCATTTGGGGATCATAAAAGTTACAAACGAGATATTTGCTCGATATGCAAGCCCTTGAAATACTGTACAACTATCGCAGAGTGTGACCCCATTTGAACCATAGTTCATGTCAAAACCGGAAGTTGGAGTTTCATATGACTGACCTTCATGCCTAAAGATCAACACAAGGTACAAATAAAAATTTTGCCCATCAGCACAGCATACAATATTGACCTTGTTTTCAATGACGCAATCACTTTATTACGTTCCAGCCGAACACCGTGAGTTTGTTCACAAACTCTCAATCTCTAGTTATTAATGGTTTATTTAGCATAATGACGTCATCAATGACGTCATCATTCTAAAAAAGTTGCGGTTTCATCTACTAACTATGGTTCATGTTCCTGATAAGTTTCAAGTTCATATAAGCTTTACTTTTGTTAAAAATCGACGGAGAAGGTTCGCTGATAAGAATACGAGGGAAAAAAAAACCAAAAAAAAAAAACTTAACAATAACAATAGGTTTTCGGCTCAATGCCGAACACCTAAAAAAATTGAAAATTCCCGTCGGGAAATGGCAAAACAATGACGCAATTTTTCAACCAATGCAAGCAACACCGGCACATGACCAATATGCAAATTAGACCTCTGATGCTTATCGATAATTTTCTTGGATGTCTCAAAAATTAACTCTGATTTGGTCAAATTTCCAGTACCATTAGAAACAGACCAATCCATGGTTCTGATACATACCTGTTGATGATAACCACCTGTTCTTCAATTAAATTGCTCTCTCCAATCACAATGGGACCACCCTCTGCAATAATCCTGGCTTTTGGATGCACAACAGTCCGGGCGCCTGACATGTGCACACAAGAAAACCAAAAATTAGATACAGGTGTTGTACATTCTTTGAACTATTCATTCTGTGTCATTTTGTTTAGATAAAATGAACAATTCCCCTTTCATTGCATCTATCGGTTGTCACAGTCTAGTATTGGTAACTGATTAATTTGGCGAGTCTGGTATAAAATGCCAAGAATGGTGGATTCAGCTTCAAAGCAATAAACAGTCACCACAGGATACCAGTCCCCATACGCCAACACGCAATCCACACTGTATAGAAGTTCCATTGGTCATGATTGGACGAGCGTACCCTCTACAAAGCTGGTATCCTGCGTTGACTGCGCAAAACCATAGGCCTATGCAAGTCAGGGCATCAGCGAACACGCAATCCTCGTAGTGTTAATACGACTTTTTACACGTAAGGAAACAGTAGTTGATGTCACATGATATAGTAGTAAAATGCAGATCGTAACGACTGCACTTTTAGTTTGAAAAAAAAATCATTGATTTGGAGGACAGAAAATGATCGTAAGTACAATTAAATGCATTCCATTTCATCTTTGATATCTTGAGAAGCCAGTAGGCGATTTTCCAGCAATTTTGTTAAGTCTTTGGCAATTTTTATGAACAGGGTATCACAGATTCGTTTTAAATCCGCTCTGTGGTCCAGTTGATACATATATCATGCTGGGGCGCTAGTACGACCGATAATGTCAACATCTCAAAAAAAGGAGTACAGCGCCCCAGGTACTGGGTCTGCATAACAAGCACACATTGTCGCCTAGAAATTATTCACAAAACAGTAATTGTATTTATATCTCGTTTGAAACTTCTCAGGTTATATCCATAGAGCTAGCTCTATGGTTGTATCGTATAATGGGAAGTGATCCTTGGCTACACGGCAGTAACCAGTTGAATGGCTTCTGACTGGCACCCCCCGAACAAAGATATTGATTAATAGGGAGACCGCCAACATTAGGGCTGGATAGCTCAGTTGGTACAGCGTCAATACGTATAGCTGGTGGTCACACGTTCAAATCCCGCTCCAGTCAATTTTCCGTTGTTCACCCCAAAATTCACTTTGAAGTAATCTAAGTACTCATACTTGACTGATACTCCGAGATCCAAGTACTTGGTACTTGGCTGTTGGACTCAGTAACTGGATATCAGAATACTCGGTACTCCGACACTTGTACACGTACTTGATGGTCCAAGTACTCACACTGGAGTACTACTTGGCCACCCTAGCACTCGGCAGTACTTGATATTCGACGGAAAAGTACTTGACTACAACACCTGCCTCTAAATCATACTTTTTCGAAGGTTAGCCTAGACTTCCTGACTTGACCCTCAAGCTTTAACCTTTACACTTACCTATCGTTACATCTCCACGAATCTCTGCCTCAACACAAACTACTGCTCCTGCACCGATCTTCACACTGCAAAGCCAGAAATATAATGTTTGGTTTTCCAATTTTAAGTTATGCATTCAACTTTTCAGATTTGCCATTTTCAAAAAAATACAGGCATTCAACTTTTCACTAGTATATTAGTGATTAGTAGGCCTGTAGGTAATGTATTACTAATAAATAATATATCTTGTAAAGAAAAATATTCAATTAATATTTCATAAAGGCAGTGGATATTTTACCGGCAATAATAAAATGATTGTAAACACAACAGTACTTAACATGTGCTGTGACTGCTTTTTGGGGACTTGTGACAAGGTCAAGGAGCGATGTGGGTCTTGACAAAGACTTAAACTAATTTGGGCCACATGAACAAGTGACTGATGTACTTGCCGGGAGTTTTAACATCCGAAATTCAACTGAGGTTAAACATTTGTATACTATCATTATTGATTAAGCTCTGAGCTGCATTAGTTAAAAGAAAATACAGCTAATGGAAAGTGATACTTCAACTACAATAAAAAAGGACACTTTGCACGGTTGGTGAACACTTTTTCATTCTGATCAAAAAGCATGCTTAAAAGTGGAGAAAAGTTTCCATATCCGGCTGCCACTTTCTAAAAGGGATTTTTTAGATTTCTTAATGGATGTTGGGCTTTATTTATCTTTTTTTAATATTCCTCTCCAGGAATTGGAAGCTAAAACACCAACTATTGACCTTTAAAAAAGAAAAATCAGAAGGACAGTTCATCGTGCAGCCGGAACTTTCGCGCATTCATGCCCCGAGGAACTAAAAACAGCGTTAGCGAGTAGCGTTGTCAAGCCCAACATAGACGTGAACATGGCTTATTTTTCATGATTGCAACACTTTGTAATCATTCAAAGTGCCTGTTCCTCTCTGTATATATTCTGTCAATCTTTCTGGACAGGTCAGGATCTAATTTGACCTAGACCCAGTAACTGGGGCGCTGTACTCCTTTTTTATGAGATTTTGACATTATCGGTGGTACTCTAGCTAGTACGACCATGGAGGAAGGAATCCTCCATGGTACGACCGATAATGTCAAAATCTCAAAAAAGGAGTACAGCGCCCCAGTTACTTAGTTTGTAAGTTGGGTCTAATTATCTAAAAAAAAATTACGTTAAATAAATCATGTCATAAAACATATTAGCTGTATGCAGATATTCAGTAAAACTTGCTAATGCACCATGGTGCCTCAATCAAATGACAAGCTAGTGTTTTGTAAAACGTCTTATAAACGCAAACTTACTACTGTCAAAACATTGTAAAAAGATTACCTTGGTCGATGAATAGTCGCCGCCATCTTCTTTTCGATCGGAGTCGTGTATTTGTGTTTTTCTTCCCAGAGTAAATGCTAGATCCTAATTAAATAGATACATGGGGTTGATCATAGTAGAAACTATGTAGGCGAGGTTGTTAGTGGAGAAGTTTCCACAAGAGGTGGCGCTGTTTAAGAAGGCCGTGTCCAAAACACATTTTTTGTGCAATTACTGTCAGCCCCTAAAAATATTAATTGTAAAACAAATGCAATAAAACATACATTACATATATTCAATTTTGAGCGGTTTGATAAAAATGTTAAAAATTAAGTCCGCATCCAAATTAGCAGCTACGGTTATGGCTGCAGCTTTTGCTGAAGGTGTTCATACTTAACGTGAATTATGCGAACGTGAATATGACGTCAACTTCCTACATTTGTAGTGAATTTCGCAAAAAGTTCCACATGGTTCAAAATTGTTCGTCATGGAACCCAAAGTTATTACTGCATCCTCAATGAACAAAACATTCACAATTTGTTTTCTTCTAAAAAACGCGTACTTTCATTGGTCGAAACATTCACACCAAGATCTTTGAGCTAAAGAGTAGGATTAGTGAAAAAAAACTTATAACCCCCCCAAAAAAGGAAAGATATTGGAATCAAAATCAAGTCAAAAATAGTCAATAATCAAGTCAGATAGGTATATTTACAACTTTATTCACATAAATCATCTATATAGTTTGAAGCAATATAATTGTTGTCTTATAAATCTCTGCTGGAATGTTCACTACAAAAGTACATGAGGTGGAATTTTTGTTGGTTTAAAAATATAAATTTGAACTGTTTAAGACATCTCTTTTTTTTACAAATAGGGCACAACATTGGTAAAATTATTTTAAAAATGCAAATATGCTCACTTTCAATTCGCAGTATTTTTGACCACGTGTGGGCAAATGTGAACCAAATTTACATGATGCAAAACAATTCGGCGCATATTGGTTTTGGGTGTACGTACACCCGGGTTATTTTAGCGGGATACGTTTTTATACTTTCAAACTCACGTGTAACATAAATGCTATTTTAGGAGATCTGTTTTTGACAACGATATATACCTCCAAAACGACAAATAAAATCCAGATACAGTTTCAATATTTAATACATTTCTAAAGCATCGAACAACCAGTTGGGAATCCCTTTACCAGCAATGTTCCTGACATTTAAGGCACAAAAATACATAAAAGTATTGTTTAATACCATAGAGTTATATAAAAGAACTAGAGGGCATACAAAACTATGCGACACGGCCCGACAAGAAGCATTTCTGCCCATTGAGAAAATGGCGCTGACCAATCATACTACACTGATCACTCATCAGTTTACACAGCAAACATTTTCTAAATGATGTTTGAAGCTTTTCACGGTGTGAAGGATAAGAATTAACTGTACTTGCTCTATACTGTAACTATTACGGGTAATACCATGTAAAAATCTCTTTTGGGAGGAGTGGTGGCTCTGAAAAGAGCCGTTTTGGTCTTGAAGTTTCGAACAGTATACTCTTTCTCTTTTCTTGAAGACGAGCGCAGTATACTGGTTGAAACGTCGAGACCACAACGGCTCTTTTTCAGAGCCACCACTCCTCCGTAAAGAGGTTTTTACATGGTTGTACCCACAATAGTTATAGTTACTTCTTAAACATTTTCCAAGTGGACATTCATATGCAATTGACCCATAGGGACTTTTGCCCATGGTGGGTCAGTGCAGTTCCGTGCGTGACATATCGAGTGTTCCCTCTACTTCTTATATACAACTCTATGTTTAATTTCAAGCCTCTAGTTGTTAGACGTTTTTATTCTTTTAAGATAAGAAAGTTAAACAGGACGGATAAAATCTTTGGTGACATTTAAAAAGTATTGCTTACAGATACCTTGTTAACACTATTTTTTCTCATGTGGAAATGGCACACATATATCAAACACATTATTAATAGAATAAATCTGCCCCAAAATATACACAAATGTCAATGACGATGAAACCTTTATATTATGAAATATGTACAGCCTATGTTACTTGAATACCTGTGTTCCCCCCCACCCCTTCTAACTAGAGGGATCCCACCTCCTTCCTTTACATACGTTTCCATTTCAATGAAACCAAACTTCCATAACAGAAATTAAAATCGAGAAAAAAAAGGACAATTTGTTTCAATGTTTGTGTCCTTGAGCAAGGCACTGAACTATAGTTGCTTCAAATAGATTCATTTACCCCTCCCTGTTCTTAGCTGTGCTGCAAAGAGACCTGGGTTTATATCTCGCCCTGTCTTGTTTCTGCGCATTGGGGCAGGTTTCTATCCCTTCAAAAATAAAGTAGCCCACACCTCGAGTGGCCTTTGGGCCTTGTGGTAAGCGAATTGCATTTAAAAAAAAAGAAGAAGAAAAGACAGACTTTTCATGACCTGTGTGTATCAAGAACAGTAAAAATTGTATGTAAATACGGAACAAACCATTTTTGATCAGTAATGGGTTTTTTTCAGTGATGTTTTCTTTTCCTTCTTTTATGACATAGTTGTCTCCTAACCATATGGGAAGACTACTGACTAAATTCCTAGAATCAACTAGATTATAATGAAAAATATAATCTAAGATTCAGTTGTGATGCCCCTGCCCCCTGTTCCCGCCAAAATCATACAGTTCCCAGAAATAAAGAAATGGCATTAAAGGTGAAGACAACCTAAACATCAGCCTCGATATCAATGTGCTTTGATGTCCTAAACATTCTATATGCTGAGAAATACTTACACTATAGGTCTTATAGACCTTTATCACGCTGCCACCACTTTGGTCATGTTCTCTGTATCCAATAACAGTAATAGATGCTAATATTCATTGTACAAAAAGGACCAGACTATTTGCCCTTCCAGCCTCGGTTTGGTTACACTGGTTTGAATGGGAGAAAATCAAGATGGCCGCACCATGATAAAGGTCTATTATGTGTTGTTTGAAAGCTCTTCTTCTCATCTATTTGATAAGCAAGGGGGTGCACGGACATCAATTGAGAGGCAGATGCAACCCATGCCTCTCCTTAGTTACGCCACTGGGATCAGAGCAGATGCTTCAGTTTCTTTGCACAATGCTTACTTTAAACATTATCTTTTGCACTCCATATAATCATGTCTTGCTCTTCCCAACTCACCCAATATGAGCAAAATGAAATCTCGGAAAAGCGTTTGAGTACATTATCAATTGTGTCACAAAATCTCTTATTCAGAAACTTTCCCAACAGTTCATTTTTTGCAAACTTTTTGATATAAATGTGAGTTTATGAAGGGGAAAAACCTTAAAAGGGGAAGGATTACTGATTTGAAATACTGGTTTTCTAGCTGGTCTGCTCAGCCAGTGATTGCATCTCTGTCTCCTGTGCCTGAACCCGACGACGTCTGCTCCTCCTCTTTGCAAGCTTAGCCTGAAGGTCCTGGTCAACTCTCGCCTTTGCCATATCTTGTTGTCGCTCCAACTCTTTGACCTGTCAGGTGGAGAAAAAAAAAACCAAAAAAACCCACATTATCACCATTTTCCAAACTGGAGCAGGCTGTGTAGTTTGAGGCCATGCTTGGTGAGATGTCAATGTGTTTGCGGTAACACAATGTGAAAGTACACAAATCACAGTATAAATACAAGATCTGTGAAAGTATACAAATAATGAATGTTCATGAGTGCAATGGTGAGAATATTTTTATGAGTTGAAAGATGGAATGTTCCATTCAATTAGGCGAAAAACCAAGTTGAATGGCACTTCAATCTTTCTCCTGTTTTAACATTTCAATGAAATTAGGCCAAAGGCGCATGTTGCTTATAAACAAAAGTGAGTGGATGTTGTTTTCACATTGTTATTTTTACCCATTGAATGAACCCCCAGTGATGTCTCGTAAAGGGCCTAATTTAACAAAAGATGTTTAACGGTAAGCAAACTTTTGTGCTTACTGTAGCAGAAAAGCATGTGAAGCAAAAGTGTATTTCATGAGTGATCGAGAAGATTTGACAGGGCATATGCGCGTTCAGAATGGATTTGCATTGTTGCGTCACTCACCTGCTTACACGAACCCCCAGCAAGCTAGAGTGCCCTTTGCTTTGCTAACTGTTTAGCAGTGTTTACAAGATATAAACTCAGGTAAGGGTCCCTCTGTAAGCATAAAAAGTCTGCTTACAGGCTTTATGAAATTTGCCCCTGTGCCTCGTGTCAATCGACCATGAATGTTGGTGGAATGAACTTACGTTTTCTTCGTGCTGCTTCTTGAGCTGATCAATGTTACCAAACAGATCATCCATGGATGGGGTTGGAGCAAGCTCGGTGAGTGGAAGGGGTGTGATAGCTTGACCATCGTTACCTTCTGGTGCAAGCTGTTTACCGAGAGAGATAACAATGTGTCATTCAAAAGGCATCAACAAATCAAAGTTTTCTTATGATGATATTGCTTTTGGTGTTGTCGACAGAAAATTGGGGGTGGGAGGAGGGTAATCTTGTTTGTAATTGATGACATTTTGGAGCCGGAAGTGCAGTGTATCTAATGTTCATGTACATGTATGTATAGACTAATCCGAGCAGCTCGATCACGGGCTTTTACGCCACCGTATGGCCGCCGCACGCACGTGTCGATGCACATGCACTGTGAATCCTCCATGCTGATTGGTACATATGCGCACTGACGCCCAGTTTTCATGTCACGCACGCATGTGGTGGCCATAGCTACGGTGTTCTAAAAACACTATAAACGAGCTGCTCGGATTAGTGTATACCATTCGATTACATTGCACTTCCGGCTCTAAAACGTCACCAAATACCAACATGATATTTTGGGCAGAAGAAGAAAATATTGATTATGTTTACACAAGAATAGAGCAATTACTGGAATGGTTCTTCAGTATGTTTAAAACCTTATCAAGAAAATGCTGTAACAATTACCTTTTTCATATAAGGATTCCAAATAATATTCATGGATCTGAATCCTTTGACAACGTAATAATAAAACTGCAGCAAAGACCCGTAAGAGTAATTGTCAATTCAGTACTGAAAATTTCCTCCATGAAAAAGATTTTAACTGATAATAACAGGAGCTTTGAGCTCTGTATGCTCTAGTCTGAGGTTTCCTTGTCACTTAACCCTAACTCCCCTGAGTGACTTACTAGGATCCTTCCCCACTCTAACAAACTCCAACACCATATTGGTAACTCAACACACAAACTGTGGTACTCTGATTATGGTGGTATGCCTGAAGCTATGTAAAGCATGGTCAGTTTACTCATGCAGTCCCTGGTCCAACAAAATCCAACAAAACCTGATGTTGGAGTTTGACGGAATAGGGACTGTAACGGTTTAATGAAGATAAAGAGAAAGGGGTCTTACTGTGGCCAAGTCTCCAGCCTGTGACACAGCGTCTGCCTCAACCAGCATCAACAGCTCTGCGTCATCCTTGTCCACATCCTCAACCTCAGCTGGTGCATCTAAGAATGGGTTAAAACCACACACACTTTAGAAAAAACACCAAGAAAAAAATATATGGATGCCTGCCCCTGCTCGTTTTACAGCGACTACCCTGTGAAAAAATACAAACACCCCACATATAGACCCTTTGCACTGACATCATATGTTGCTACTGTCTGCCCATGGTCTGCCATTTTGAGATTCAAATTGCATATGTACGTGGCACAGAAATACACATGGAGTCAGACTCCCAAAATGACAACAGATTGTTAATAAATTGTTATAACATATTCAGTCAACTTTGCCTGGGCTGTCCTTCTACTCAGCACCAAGTTTTTAAGATGCATTTTTTCATTATTTTGATGAGGTTAATGACACCCACTGAATGCCGTCTTTGAAATATCATTTAAATGTAACATGGTTTCACTTCTGAAAACCAACTCAATCCTTTAATATTGATTTGCAAACTTCACAAGGTGAATAACTAATGAATGAAATCCCAACTGAATTTTGTATCGACATAGTCAAACTTTTGTGTAAAAAAATACTGAAATGCTTGGTGGAACCATACATACCAGGTAAATTTCCATTGTTTACGTAGTTCTCAGTATACGCAATTTTAAAAGAACAATGGGTTTACCTGGTAAGTCTGCTGTCACCTGATGTCCCAAAAGGTCTTCCATCCACCTGATGTCATCACAACAATACATCTGGTTACGCCATGTTGGAAGTCAGTTTGTTTCCCTAAGCATTATATTGTGTAGTGTGCATTTTAAGTAACACTTGTGGGTTTACATGCTTTGATCCCCCCAAAAACAGAGAGTAGTTGCATGTGACAACCATGCAAGGGGGTCAATCAAAGAAAATGGAAGTTTATCTGATTAAGTTACAAATCAAATTTTACCTGCTGTAATTTCAATCTTATCAGCAGCCTCATCTCCCAGCTTCTCGCGGATCTTTTCTTTGATGAGCTTCAGTCTCTCATGTTTCAGTTCCTGCTTCTTGGTTGCACACTCCTTAGTTGCAGACTCCAGATCTTTTAAGATTGTCTTGTTGATTACCTGACGAACCAAAAGAAGACCGATGTTTCAACATTATATCTGATCATTTTTCATTAGAGTTGAATGAAAACACAATCCACACAGTGCCCCTGGTGGGATTTGAACCGGTGTCCTAGAGATGGACGGCGAGGAAAGATACCACAACGCTAACCCAATTGGCCACGTATATTTCAATGAACACAACATGTAAACAACTTTTGAAAATTTCATGAAATTGGATGGTCACGTTTGAAAGAAAGCAGCAATTAAACCTGGACATCAATTCTCAAAATGGCGCAGAGAATTGGGTCAATAGGCATTTCGCAAAATGAAATAATAACTGAAAGTCGGGTGATGATTTTCTGGCACATGGTTAGTATTTTTAGACGGAATCGTTTCTCAGGAGAATTGGCACTGGTATCAGTTTTATCAAAAGAAAGCTCTCATGAGTAGAAATTGTTAACAAGATTTTTAGTCATTGGCAACCATGTCTCGTACCTTTTTAAAACAAGAAAGGAGGTGAACAGATACCAAATTTTTAAACTAAATTTGTCTTGAGTTTGTTGCGCGTAGCAAAGCATGTGCCGTCATGCCAGGGCTCAATTTTTATAAAGCTGGGAAAAAAATGCTAAGCAAATTTCATTAATAAGCAAAACACGAACAGGGCACCAGTTGCAACAATGCTAACTTGATGGAATTTTGGCTGAGAAATTGTTTCTGCTGAGCAAGATTCTTCTGTGCTTAGCAAGTTTTTATGCTGACAGTCTTTATGAAATTGGGCTCTGGACCCAATTTCGTAGAGCTGCTTAAGCCCAAAAAGTAGCCGAGCACTAAACATTTCTGCTTACTGGAATAAGGTAACCAGCCAATATACCATTCTGCATGTACTGTTTGTGACTGGTTTCCTGCTAATTTTTGCTGAGCAGAAAATTGTAAGCAGCATTTTGTGCTTAAGCAGCTCTATGAGATTGGGCCCTGGTTACATGCTACACCTGATGAGTCAACATGTATATGAGCAATAACTGTTGATCATTTTGCAGAATTCACAAACATAACAAACTGGCTTACATGATCACACCACTGGATGAGAGCTCCTGTTCGCTTGTACACGCTGACGTAGCACTCCATGGCATGCTTGTGTCTCTCTGTCGTCAGCAGATCAGTGAAGACATGATTGATGGCTAAGTTGAGTACCTGCATCTCCTCCTTGGTGCAGTATGGGAACCGGATCGTGTTGAGGTAATTGGATGCACTGGTGATGTTCTGTGAACCCGCGACGAGATTGTTCCGAGCCTCGGCGGCAAATTTGTACCTGATGTCCGTGTTCCTAGATTGGCAAAGGAAGAAAACAGAACATGTTATTTTATGGTAGGAGAAAATTACAATTCTATTCTGAGTTGTCAATCACGGTAAGGCTTACAAATAAAACAGCAGAATGACTAAGATCCACAATTTGAAAAATCATAATGCAGAATAAACCAGTCAAACGTCAAACTGATTGACAGATAGGCCCTGTTCAGGATGTTCAGTTATTGAGAAGACACGACGCTTATGAGTATTGTGACCAGACTCAAGTGGTAGTACCACCAGGGTTTTGGATTGGAATCCAGGCCTGCCCAGTCTGAACACTTTGGCCTTTGATAAGTCACTTCACTCTCCTAAGGGTTTTTTTGTATTAGATATCAGACCCTAGAATAACTAGCCTTGAACTTTGCTTTTGAAAGGGCACAGCAATTTTCCTCTGGTAAGGGGCACTTCTATGAGGAAAAGGTCATTTGTATTGGGACTTCGTACAGGGCACCACAGCAAAAGCACAGGACAATTGCCGTGGGTGCTGTGGGTTATTTCGAGGCCTAGGTTTTCACTTGGGTTTCCTTTAAACAATGATTTTGTGCATGCCCTTTGTCAAAGGTTACGCTAGCAGAAGATTTTGTCGAGGGTCCAAATCTTCAACAAAATTTAGCAATGTTTGAGAAGATTTCATTAGGGACCTTGGACGGTCCAAACATTGTTGTCCTTTCACACGAGCTGCAACTTGAGACATTTTGCAACCATGCTAAAATTAAGTAGTGGACACCTGCTAAATTGCTGTCATGTGAAAAGGGCTCTAGTCAAAGTCCATAGTTACCAAAAATAAACAAGCCACCAAACTTTTCTAGAAACAGCTAATGACCTGGTTTCATGAACCTTTAATAGTAAGTTGATCACTAGTAAGTCATTCTACTCACTGCGGAGGTATCTGCATCACGTCTCCCCATCGCCTGATGGCAAATCCAAGTTGACTGCACGCATGCTGAAGAAGGACTTTAGCATTCTGCCATTTGTACTTAGCGACACCGACCCTCTGCTTGCGCTCCAGTAAGATGTCCAGGTCCGACTCCAAGTTGAACTCTCTCTCGCTGCCGTATTTGCCATCAAAGACACTTGCTGTAAAAAAAAATATATATATATAAAAATAAATATATAAATAAATATAAATTAATAAATATAAATAAATAAATATAAACAAACAAACGAACAAACAAGCAAGCAAATAAAAAAAAAAAAAAAATAAATAAATAGAAATAAAAAATAGGTCAGGAATTGTAATTATACTGGTAAGCTAAAAGCATACTTTATACTTAAACTTTAACTGATGGAATGAATATACTTACAAAAAAGAAATTATCATGTAAAATTCTTAAAAAAGATTTCTAAAGCCAAAAGATTATTTTTGTTTGTGCCCCAAATCCCAAGAGATGTTATTTTAAACTATCTTAGTTTGGCATCCAAAGTCCTCAAAAGGACGCACCCTAAACATGCTAAATGGAAACGCAAGTCTGAAAATAATTACTTTCTCTGTGAATCTATTTAATGAAATCATCTTAAGTTACTTAAATTTCAACCTGACTGTCCTTAAACATACATTAAACAGTACTGCAAAATGAGTTAGAAAAACCATATTTAACTTTTTATTTTTCAGACGTAACCCCACCTTTTAAAATTTGTATTGTACATGATAATTAAAATCAGCAATGAATGCACTATTTATTGACTTCATTAAAACCAGTTTAAAATAGAATATCTTCCAATAAAAACAATTAGAAACTTCACCATTATTCTACTTGTCATTGCAGGGCTCAAAATTTACACAGCTGGACAGCAGACCCGAGGCCAGTGAATTTAGTATCAGGCCTGTAAACTCAAGTCCGGCGGTCTTGTGTTTTTCAACTGAATAAGAATACATCACTGTGTATATTATCTATTAAAAATAGACAAATGTTGATTTTGAGTCTGATGAATATCTTTCAATTCTGTTGAGTATCAAAAGACACTACCCAAAGGACAAAATGAGATAAATCTTCTCTAAGTGCTTGTTCAAATATAAACAGTTTACATATTGAACTGTTTGGAAAGATTTTTCTCATTTTGATTCTGGTCTTGTAAAACAAATTCCGGTGCAGTAAACATTTTGAGCTACAAGCCCTGCGGTCTTGTGGATTTTCCTACAAAATTCAAGCCCTGATCATGATGAACTGTGATTGAATATAATTAAACTCACACTGACAGATCTCTACATATACACCGTGAATGACCAATTATGTAAAACCCATTAAAACTGACTTCCTCAGCACAGAAGGGGGAGTAGGCTACATGTATTTATCGGCGTTGCATAGCGACATCTAATACCAGCTTAAGATTGCCTTGGAACGCCCGGTTTAAATACATCTCAGGGACACTGTGAATGCTGACAGATGTTAAATCCCTGCCTCTCAATGGATAGAAACATGTTTGCTTTTTAATGAATCTTAATGAGCTGTACAAGCTGGTCAAAGCCTGTTCAAAGGACTGATGCACACTAAGTGGTTTCATTAGCATAACAAACATTGCCACCAGATACAAACTAACAGCACTGCTTTTTATTTCTAATCTTATTTCATACAAAAACTAAACCTAAGGCCATATCCCAATTGGTGGCTACGGCTGGATTCCCGTATCATCATGCGTTAAAATTTAAGGCGTCCTTAGCAACAACCTTAGTACCAGAGCCGCCAATTCAGATACCGCTATCTGTCATGTTCCCCATAGGCACATAGCAATGTTGAATACTGATTCTTATGATGTAGTATGGAGACCAGACATAAATGAACACTCAGTATTCTGGGTTATCTTGCTTAACCCTAATCCCAAGCAGGGTTAGCTACTTCCGGGAACATTTCTATTATAGTTTACAAATATTATTTTTTGCTTACAATTTTTTTGGGGTTAAAATATCCACTTATCTCATTTAATATTATTAAAACTAACACATACAGAAGCATTTAAAAAATAAATCTTAAAACATGACTTAAATCTCTCACCCAATATGCCGTCCTGTTTGTCATACAACTCCTTGAGATGTTCTGATTGTTTCTTCAGAGGATCGATCTCTTTCTTGTACGCCTCTAGCTGTTTGGCCGTCTCTGCTAGCTCCTTCTTGTGCACCTCTTGCTTCGTCAGGGCCTGCATATATTCCTCGTTCTCCTTGCTCATTTGCACACTGAATTGACCCTGGGTCATCATCTGTCTCGTCGACTGCATATTCTGTAGATCGATGACGTCCTGGTATTCCTTCTTCCTGTTAAAAGTTACATTAAATCCTGTTAGGAACTCTAATCAGTGATTACCCATAACCCTCTGGGATCCTCCAAAATCCTTTTTATATAAATTGGAGGATTACGGAGGATTGAGGGCTGTAGGCCCAAATAACAATTGCTTTATCACTGGCTCAGGCACTCCAATCTTATCCAAGTCCAAACATGTTGATGTGAAGTGACTTAGGAGAGGAGGATATTGGAGTAATTGAGGTGCCCCTTAATGATCTGTACTCACCCTACAAAATAAGTTGCCACAATAAATGCATTTTTTACGGTTATTTGGACAAGCGTTTACAGTCAACCATGACCTTCAAACAAATTTAGGTGCCTAAACTGGGTTTAACTGTTCATGATGTGTGCCAGAGGATCTTTGAAAATTTGGTTTTGTTTGGAAAACAGAAAGACATATTTTAAGTCTTGTAAAAATATTTCTGGTTTCTGGGTGCATCCCACTGAATGAAAGTCCTATAACACCAAGGCTAAATGATGAATATCCAAAAATACTCAAAAACAGTTGGAAGTCTCTTCAGTCTTTTGAAACAAAAAAGAAGAAGATTTGCAGTGACATCTAAACTTCAGTTTTCTTTTCTATTTTATGGGGGTGGTCCATGGTCCCCCGACCTATGCCTGTCACAAAGTAAAACAGTGCTACAGGAGTACTAATTTCCGAATAGGAAAGAGTCCATCTGGGGAAAGGGGTCCTACGCAAAAAGGATAAATTTTTCAGGGCCTAGCTTACCCAAACCTTCCAAAATTGCGGGTCAATAACCCCAAGATACAATATTGGGTCATATATCAAAAATCCCCGAAAGTATTGACCCTCAAATCTGACATTCATCAGAAATGATCAATGGGGCTCAGCACATAGATTTAGTCGCAATTTACTCGGGCGCACACTTTTGAGTTGCAACATCTGTGTTTTGTGAAAATTTTCTTGAAATTTGAACCTTGTACACACAACTTATCGCAAGCATGGACACCTGACTTTAAAATCACGACTAAAACTCTATAGTTCTGTTCACCTAATAGGCCTTATTTTTTACTGCAAGAGGGCGCCCTTTGGGGTAGATTGGGGGTCAAACCATAGAAATAGTGTGGTAAACCAGATTAGACTTCTAATAAAGCAGTTAATATACAACTTTTGAAGATTTTTTTTATTGACAGTTTTACAATATAATCAGTGTAAGATATCTGCTTGGAAAATTTGTATTTTTAATGGTTTGAAATATTTTTGTACTTTCAAAATGGAATTAGTATTGCTGTCAAAAATACGTCCTATTGAAAACACGGAACCAGCTGTTGACATCAAATAAATCCGAACTTACGTTTGTTGATCGAGGGCCTGCTGCTCATGAACCATCTTCTGTACTCGTGCTGTGAGTTTAGCGAGCTGGTCAGTTTTCAGCTGGTACTGCTTGGTGACATTGCGAGACTCCAGGGCAGATATCTCCTTGTCTAATTCCACAATGGTCTGGACGAGGGCTTCATTTATTTCTACAACTGCAGGCTATAAACGAAATGAAAAAATAGACGTGGTGAGACACTTTTGTTTCTTGTTTTTTCTACCATTTACAAATAAAACTTCAAAGTAGCGTGAAATATTCACAAGACCATCCAATCATCATTTTGAAAGATAAAAGTTGAACGGCAGAATGCTGAAGTTGCTACTTTTTTGTTAAATTCATCTTATAGCCAAAACCAACGCCTTAAAAAAGAATAAATCTTCTTAGAATATGAGAATAAACCAAACAAAGAACACCCTCAACATTCAAACTTGTGTCTGTTCTTCAGTCACTTTACAGCTGTAAATGTTACTCTAATTTGTTAATTCTGTGCCTTGTGTGCAACAGAGAGAATATTAATATTCATTTTAGGCAAATGAGACCTTATTGACCCAGTTCACCTGACATCATAATCACAATAAATTTTGGTTGCACCATTTTGGGAGTCAAGGTACTCAGTCTAGTGTTGTACAGTGTAGTCTGCATTTTAGGCCACGAGGCGTTTACAGGCTTACCAACATAGCCTAATTTCTTTGACTCCTTGGTGAGCGTGGCAGAGAGTAGCTGCATGTGATGTTAGTGCAAGGGGTCAATTTGTTGTATGCGAGAAAAACAACAAGGCTACAGTAACGTGTAGCATGTCGTGGACTAGTGGTTTTGTGCATTGGACTCAAGTTCTGGTGGCTAAGTCATCAGGATGTGGGTTCGAGTCCTGGTCATGACACTTGTGTCGCTGAGCAAGACACTTAACTATAATTGCTTCAAATAGGGGAAGAGGCAGTTACGTTTGTCTCGAACATATATTCATTCACCCCTCCTTGTTCTTAGCTGTGCTGTGAAGAGACTTGCGTTATTATCTTGCCATGTCTTGTTTCTACGCATTGGGGCAGGTTTCTATCCGTTCTGTACTGTAGCCAACACCTCGGGCCTGTGGGCCTTGTGATGGGCGACTTGAATAAAAAAAAAACAACCACCAAAAACACACAATGACAAATGTCCTTAATTGGTAGAATCAACTCCACAATTATTGAATTCCTACCTGAATATCATCATCTTGTGGAACTGGTTGAAGAGGGGGAGCTTGCTTCTGGAGAGGGAATTGTTGCTGCACGGGGACTTGTTGTGGTGGCGGAGCCTGCTGTGGTGGTGGAGCCTGTTGAAGGGGTGGGGCCTGTTGAGGGGGTGGTGCCTTTTGAAAGGTTTGAGGGTGTTGAATGATGTGAGTCTGTTGCTGAGGGACATGTGAGTGCAATATAACTTGAGGCTGCTGATGCGTGGTGTGTACCATGTGCTGTTGACGGACAACAACTGGCTCGCTGGCTGCACAACCCATTGTGACAAATGTTTACGCTGCAAAAAAATACACATTTTTGAAAGTTTAGTTCAAGTAAAGGCTGTATCTAAAGCTGGTTACTAAACAATGAATTCTTCTTTTAGACTCGCTTATGTTTATGAATAGACCTAAATGCGAATGACGTCACTATGAGCATTTAGTACAGGAAAGGAAACCCTCACACCGAGGTCAAATCAGCTACAAGGCACGTTCGATGCTGCGTTTGATCTCAAAGATGGCAGCGAATGCATCAAGGTCTATAGATCCAATGCATGGATCACCATTGCTGAGGTCACACAATGGAAACATTCAGCCAATGATAGGTCTTCTTTTGACCTCAGTGAGGGCGCTGTTTGAGCTTGTTGCGACATCATTGCATGGGGTCTATTATTGAAGTAAAATAAAGTGGAGGGTGCACATGTTTCCTGACCTAATTATTTATGCAGACATACTAAAATAAATAAAATGTAAAAATTTCATTTCAAGCTGATCAGGACAGGAATACATAGCACCTTCACCAAAAAAATGACTACATTTGAAACAAAACATGTGAGTATTATTGGGTGAAACATTACAGCCAACTTAAAGTATTTCACTTACAAAAAACATTAAATAAAGTCTGTGATTATGATGGATCTTTGTTTGAAGTAGCAGAAAAGAGCTATAAAACGAACAAGGAGACAAGTTAATACTTTAAACTAAACTTTAAGTAAGGCTACTTTTCATTTTGATAACGAATGATTAATTGTGTTAGACTGAAATCCAAATTATTATCGCTTACACGGTAATATTCGCCATTAGACCCAGAAACTCTGGGGCACTGTACTACTTTTTTGAGATTTTGAGACTTTATGGGTTCTAAATCTCCAAAAGAAGTACAGCGCCCCAGTTACTGGGTCTAATTCACCATCTTGTTCAACACTTCAAGGGGCAGATTTGTTTATTATGAACACTCACTGCCATCCCGTTACCGCCTGCGACATGAAGCCCAAACTTCACAAACCTGTACGCGCGCCTGGATGAAAGGTGTATGGAAGTTTGACTTTTGAGTGCCGAGTCGCATGTCGACTGTTCACCAAAAAGTAACAACTTACCTGTTGACCAAAATGGCACATTTTATTATCATGAAAGTGCTTGTGTGTTTTTTATGTTGATTGTTTTTTATTTTTTTAATAATAGGCCTACCAATAATTTCAAAGTAATATAATTGAGTTTTAATTTTAATAAATATTTTCACATACATTCCCCGTCTACTTTAAGCCTTTTGGTAACAAGTTACAAAATAGCACTCTCAAAAGTCTCATTAAGCATGAGAACTTCAAACTTTCGTAAGTTGAGATGATGGGAGATGGTCGCTCACCAAAACACATTATTTAACAATTTATTGTTAGCCTAATTTTTAATTAGTTACATGAGAACATTCTTTATTAGTCTTACCTAATTCACTTTTGTAATACGCAGTCGTTTCGACAATAATATATCCCAAAAGAAGATAACAGCTTCTACAATCTGCAATCTTTGCACTAATTGTACATTCAAGAATGTTCGTGCTCGTGGTGCTCAGATACAGAAAGATTCGGTAACCTGCAGGATTAGAACTTCGAAGATCAGACGACGACGTCAATTTCTTTCTGCCATAGATTCTTTATGTAGTCTGATAACCGGAAACATCCAAAAGTCGACGGCGTGGAGTTGTGCGAGGCGGCGTTCAGACTTTCAACAAAGGCCTTTACATTTACAGCAATGATTTGCATAACAAAGTGTTTGTGTGGTCCGTCACTATAGCAACGCTCATCAACAGATACACATGTAGTCAGCGGCATTGTTAAAAATGTGACAGTGTCATAACAAATAATTACAAACACCATTCGGTGTTACTATTTATCTTGACAGATGATTTGTATTATTCCCAACAAGCAGTTAGAAACTTCGTTCCATAGGCAAAAACGAACAATATCTGCCTATTTTAATAGTACTAAACAAATTAAATTTGTAAAATAAGTTATTAAAAATATATTAATTTGTACCTCACTCGCTCGCAGTGTCGCAAGGGGAAAGGGTCTAATTTGCAGGGGGCCTCGGGTTCATCAATGTATTGAGGAGGGCACCGTATTCACTGGAGGGGGAGGTGTGGTTGCGAGGCAGTGCCTCATGTTTTTTTGCTCCATGCTCACTGTGTCTAGTGATAGTGTTTTTGTATCGTGGCACCATCTTTCTTCGTGTGGTAGAATATTTTGGACTCGAGGAATTCTCAGGCTCCATTTCTAACGCCAAATTTGGAAACTTGGAAAATATTTGCCAATTTAGGTGGCCCGCCCAGACAGCAGATACATTCAGGAACCTCCCCCAATTCCACAGAAAAAGTCCTTCCTGTGCTGCTTTTGGAAGCCGCGTCCGAATTGGCGGCTGTGGCTAAGGCTACGGCTTTATCGTGATTGTGTCACAACTTCGTCACAGATAATACATTCACACATGTGCTTTCACCTCTCCCCCCAAGGAAAAGTACACGAGGTTCATGTTTATTGTAGATATAATTAACGTAATATTCCAGTGGAATTTTTGTAATGGTTTTCGAAAACTGAAAACAATACATACCAAGCTTATCTTTCATAATGAAGATTTTTTCAATTTTGAGTTTAAAAAGATTGTGTGGCAAAAATTACACAAAAGCACTAAGTTATCTGCATGTGTCAGCCTGGCGCATAGCAACATACGTACAAGTTAGCGAAACGCAGAAGTTATTTCTTTGCAGTGATTGGCTCAATGTTGCATATTGCGTTGCGCACCGGATATTGCACGCGCTGAAACAGTTTCCTGTCAGAAAGTGAAAGACTAGACGTCAAGGAGCAGGAGCTGCTAAAAACAAGAGACAGGAAACAGTGGAGAGCCATGATTGCTGAGTTCCTGCTGAAGGGACGTGGCACCAAGAAGATCACCAAAATGACTGAACGCGCAATCGTTCGGTAACGTCATGTGCATAAGGTAGCCGTAGACCGGATGCGTTCTATGCCGCAGTTTCGAAAACGGCAATTTTCGCTCACGTTCATGGTAAAGAGCGCCCTCAACAGTCCATTCATAAACAGGTTATCTATCATTTTCAAGATGGCGGGTGGCAGTGGTGAACCCCAAGGCGTGGATTTGATGCAGCTAGCTCTTCCTCAGCTGAACATGCTGAAGGAAGAAATCGAGCAGGTAGATTTGAAATAGATTAACAAATACGAAAATAATTTTTGTGGTGTTTTATTTGTCAGTCTGGTTGGCAAAAGGGTTCAGTTTTGCTTACATAAAATAGGCTGTCCAATTTCCGGACAATAAATACAATTCTAATTTTTTTTCATAAAAAAAGGTATAAAAATGACTAATGAATAATGTACGGGTTTGCTTATAGCAAATATTTGCAACAGTCGGCCACTCCAACCATTATATGTCTTATAAATGTTGACATTGCGTAATGCACTCAATTTACTAGGGCTAGGGCTAGGGTTACAGTCATTTAAAACTGATATTTGGCTCGTGACAAAACAAAATTTTCTCAATGTCCCATATTGATCTCGAGAAACGATAGACCTGTTCTGTCCAGAAGGTGGATAACTCATGCTAAATGAGAATTATACTCATTCGCATGCACATATTTGCAAAACACTTTTTTTTTGACAAACATGGACAAAACAAAACATCCATACAAATTTGCACATTTATCCACATAAACCTGGCCTTGTTTACAAGGACCAAACAGCAATTAAAATACTCTACGTTTTCTACGGTTTATAACGTAAAGTACAAAAAGGGGCGACATTGTCGGGGGGCGACATTGTCGTGGGGCGACATTGCAAGGGGGCGACATTGTCGGGGGGGCGACTTTGAAATTGAGGGGGTGACTTTGTCAGGGGGCGACTGTGTCAGGGGGCGAGAATGTGGGGGGCGACTTTGTGAGGGGGCGACATGACTGGCATCGGTGTGAACATGGTGAAATACCCTTCTTCTCAATTCAAACCAAATTCAAAAACAGGTTCCCAGGCCAGGCCCATGTAAATATGGAGGGAGTTCAAGAGTGTTGTTCCCAAATTTGGCCCAGACAAGATAAAGGAGAGAAGAAAGGACTGTGTCATTGCTTAACAGAATTGTATTACTCATTAACTGTCGAAACCTTCTTCGTTCCCCTGTTTCTTTAGGAAGTTGAAATGCTTCAATCATCTCTCCAGCAACTGAAGATGGCACAGACACGCTTTATAGAATCGTCAGAGAGTCTTAACAAGTTCAAGAAGCCTGAATCTGAAGGTACAGCCTACTCCAAACTTAATGTAACCCACATCCTCCAGCCTGGTCCCAGTACATAAACACCTGCCCAAGCCTGTCTGTAGGGCTCATTGCTGCATAGCAATAAACATTCATTATTTCTTGCAAAGAAACATACCCCCAACAAGATACTGTGGGACAGTATATAATTATATTTTTATCTTTTATGTGATGAACATTTAGCCATGCTTCCTGTCTTACATCGTTTGTAACAAGAATATAAAGAAAGACACTAGCATATTATTCATATACAAGTTTTTCAGTTTATACTGAAAATCCTGTAGTTAATAATAATACGCAGTTCTTATTTAGCGCTTTATCACACGCTTTATGCAGAGTTATGGGTTAATAACAGCTGGCAAAGTGACAAGATCATAAGTAACTTTGCTACTGCTCTGATTTGGCAGGGTCTGTTTTCTCATTCTAGTCATGTCACCAACTATTCTCTCAATGCTCAAAGTTTTCTTTGACAATATAAATTTGTCTTTTAAAAGTGCAAATCTCAAATTATTTTCTGCCTTTACACAATTTGTGAAAAACCAACTACCCACTGCAAACTCAATTGTGTCAATTTTCTGTAGTTTATTATGCTTGAATTATGCTTCTGGTTTTTTATTTCAGGAAAAGAAATTCTGGTCCCACTAACGGCATCTGTATCCTTTTTAATTGGCAATGCTTAGATTAATCTAAGCATAGAGAAGCTCACATTGCAAGTGGATTTGGATGGAGGTGCTGCTGGCTCTCCTTAATGTGGCGTTCTGCATCACCTAATTTATGAGCCAGCTGTGTATGCAAAGAATGCTTCAATTTTGGAATGACCAAAGAAAAATTGACTCAATGCGATTTGAACCTGCGACTTCCTGATTTCCTGCTGGCACTCTACCAACTGAGCTATCTAGCCCTGTGATGGATGTCCCCCTATTTTGTCAATATCTGTGTTCGGGGTGCCAGTCAAAGAAGCCAGTCAACATGAAACTGTTGCATAATCAGGGAACCCACAACCCCTAGCATTTACCAAAGCTGTTGCCTCCATTGACCCTCACTGAGCCTTGTTGTCTGATTACAGTCGTTACCATGGACTTTTTTGAGATTTAAATGGAAGCCTCTTTTTTTTCTCGGTGAAAGAGAATGAAATCTGAAGGCCTTGACTCTAGTTTCATCAGCTAGAACAAATTCAAAAAATGAAGATCCAACGACACCTCACATCTTGTTGCCATAGAGAGGAAAGCATTATTTCCCCCCTCTCCAGTATTGTACTTAATATTAAAAAAGGGCAAACATGAAACATGGTTCCTTAATTTGCATAAACAGTTGTATGTTCCTGGGAAGTTACAGGATATCAATAATGTACTCATTGACGTTGGAACGGGATACTATGTTGAAAAGGTAAGACATCAAACTATGTATACACTAATCCCAGCAGCTCATTCATGGTGGTTTTACACCATCTCATCTATGGCCTCCGCACGTGCGGGCGATGCGACAATAGGGCGTCAGCCGTGCATATGTATCAATCAGCATGGAGGATTCACAGTGCATGTGCGTCGACGCGAGCGTGCGGCGGGCCATAGCTGCGGTGGTGTAAACACCCATGAACGAGCTGCTCAGAATAGTCTATTGGTTTCAAAGAACCGAGTAGGTCTACAGGTAACAAATTTGTGAATTAAATCTCCTGTTTTTTCTCTATTATTTTGCCAAGACTTTACCCCAAGCCCAGGAGTACTTCAAGAGGAAAGTAGACTTTGTGACGCAGCAGATGGAGAAAGTGCAACCTGTATTAATAGACAAGTCTAAAATGAGACAAGGTAAGCATCTGTCTTTAGTTAAGCCATTTTTAAAATTTGAGTTTTAATTGGACAAGTCGTCAGAATTACCATTGTGGGATTGAGAATTTATGACTGTCGTTTAGTAGGAGAAGAGTATTTCAGTGGTAGCTGCCAAACCCTTGGGTGATGCAAATAATATCACTTTAAGTTTGTTTGAAGCTTGAAAAGTTACCTGGTCCAGTGTATTGATATATACTAACTCTCCTACTCTTGTTAACACTTACCAATGGTTCGACCAACCATGCAAATTAACTCTGGCGTGTCATGGCTGAGTGGTTTAGTGCATTGGACTCCAGATATTGATACTTTTCCTGTTGTTTTTATTTTTTTTACGATTCTGCAGTTGTAACAGAAGTGATGAATATGAAGATTCAAGCTCAGATGTCACAGGCGCAAGGTCAAGGGGTCAAATCATAGCATTTCCCTGCCGTACTTTGTTATTAAGTAGATTTAGTATCATGCCTGAGGGAGTCCATGAAACCAAAATCGCAGAACAGCTGATTGCAAGAAGAATATTTTAAATGAACAGTTCGTTTGTAAACCCACACAGTTCGTCATAAAAGAAGTTGGTTACCTGCAAGTATTTCTACTCAGTAAAATGCTATGAGGATAACAGGAGACTCTTGAGGACACTAGGTGGCAGCAGACTTACCAGTGTGTGCGCATATGCTCAGAACTACATCAACAGCGGACAGTTACCTGGTATGACTGCTGCCACCTAGTGTCCCGAAGTCTCCCATTGTAAACAAAACATTTGGTTTAAGATAAGTTTAACTTGTTGTTATGTGACTTCCTTGTGTACCATTAGTTTATATATCACTTCGTTTAACACCAGAAAGAGGGAGGGAGAGTAAGTGAGAGGTTTCTTGAAAAGTCAGACAGAATGTTGCCAAGGTCACGATCAAGAAAATTGCAGGTTTCAATTATTAGTAGTATTACATGTACATGTACATCTAAACAAAATCCAGATGTAAATTGTTTTAAAACTTCATTTTAATTTTCAATAAAATACCAAGTAATAAACCACCCCAAAAACTGACTGGGTACATATAAATCAATTTTAGGTGGAAAGAAGAAAAACTTTTACCAGAACCCGCGACCTCCGGATCTACGTGCAAGGGCTCTACCAACGTTGCTGTCTAGCCCTGTGTTAAGAACCATAGATCTTCAATTAAACCAAAAGCAAATCTGATTATGCAAGAAGCCAGAACACATCACATATTGTTCTCTGTACAGTACTTTGAATTGGGGGGGGGGGGGGGGGGGGGGGGGGGGGGGGGCAAATGTTGCACCCATGATTAAGGTCCTTTAAAACTGTATTGCATTTCCCTATTAAAAATTGACACTAAAAATCTACAATATAAGCTTTGTTTCCATAGATGAAATTGCATTGTAGGAAAAAAAAAGTTCAACCCAAAATTTATAATTCGGTATGAACTTAAATCATGGTCGCAGGGTTGAGAAATTTCAGTCTTTTTTCTGAGTTCACAACTGTTATGCCTTGTGGTTGGCAAAGCCTTGGAAGGGGCATGCTGTTTCCGACATGTCCTTTCGTGGTAAAGTCTAGTCATATGCGCGGAATGGCTTGCGGGGCATTAGTGTTTACCAAACACAACTTTTCTTGTTTATATCTGCCTGGTAAAAAAAATAAAAAGAATAAATAATTGTGTTTTCTCCATGAAGTAAATCATGCTGTTTGATATACTTCTTTTGTGCTGAGGTTACTTTTCCCAATAGCTCCCTGAAATTTGTAGCCACAGGGACATGGTCATCATTTTAATGTCATCTTAATTTAGGTCCTTTTTTGTTGTTGTCAAGTTGTATTAACTAGAGCTATTGTGTGTATAGTTTTTTTTTAAGCGTGCATTTCTGTATTTTATGGTGTTATTAAAACAGTATCTGCATAGATATTCCATGCAAAACTGGTGTATGGCTGGAATCTGTTCATGTTACATTTATATACATCATTAGTAAAGGATTTGTGTATTATCTCTTTATCAGACCCCCCCCCCCAAAAAAAAAAAAAAAGCAAAAAACACTGTTGATATCAAGTTATAGAATTGTGTACAAATCTGGTCATGTTTAACTTCTGAGTTCAGAAAGAACTTCAAAACTTAGCTATTCAGTCAGTAAGTTTGTTCTTGTATGCACAAATCCTGTGTTATTACTTGTCTGGCCTTGTGATTTATTTAAATAAAATTAAGCATGTACCAAAACCCTACAAAGGTTATAACTTGAAATTGAAACATTTTGACATTTCAGTGACATTTGGCACATGATAAACACAAAATAGTGCATCCCAAAATAAAAATAGGCAAATAAAATTGGTAAAATAATTTCGCAAAAACAACAAAATAAACTGTTTAGTTGACTTAATAAAAAGTAAAAATCAAGCTTTTTTTTTTAATGTGGATGATCTTTTTTATTTCATTCAATTTATAGATTGGGGGTTATAATGAACAAAATTAAAGAAAATGGTAAATTACTCCAACATAAAAGCAATTTCTATGACATCCACTTCACAATAACTGGTAAACTAAAAGTGAGTGAAACCACGTGATGAAACAACTACCGAGTTCATTTAGCCTTCTCAGAACAGAAGAGTTTTAAACTTTTCGAAAAGCCTTTGAAACATCCATGTCAAAACCTATTGTAAATCATGTTTTGCCCATTTGCTTTGACGATATCTACGTGCTAATCCATTCTCAAGGCAAGACGAGTGGAAATGACGTAGTGTCCCCGGGGTTGTTAAATACCAAACAATGGTCAGGATAATGATTAACAATGGCGGCAGTCTTTCATTGCTTGGTTACCGTTGTCAACTATCAACACTTTCACCCTTCTACGCCATGCGTTTTATTGATTGGTTATTTTTAGTCCAAAATGGCTGCATCCATTGCGTGAGGTAGGTAACTGTACACAGACTTGAGAATTTCGAGATTTTCTAGCAGGAGCTATCATTCGACCGTGCATTTCTGAGGATTTTAGGCAGTGGAATCGCTCAGAAGCAACATGCCGGAGGAAAGTGTGAAAGTCGCCGTGCGTGTGCGACCTTTTATATCCTTTTGAAGAGAGTCTGTGTGGGAGAGTTTGTTGTGATTCGGCAAAGAAAGTGAGGCTAACCGCACCGTAAACGAGCTGTGTTTTCACGGGAGCTTCTCGGGGAATTTGCCCGGACACGACTGGCGATACCTTAGGCTTTGTTGACAATGTTGACTGGAGTAGGTGGGCGAAATGGGGCTGGGGGGGGGGGGGTTGTCATTGTAGTTTATATTGCGGTTGTAGGTTTGACATTTTCAAATTACTGAAATAATCATCCACTGATTATTTATCTTTGACAATTTGGCTACAGTCTTATGCATGTGATCAAAATAATGCAGAGGATGATTGTTCATTGGGCTAGGACAATTATTAGAGAGCAGTCATATTCATAAAATGGAGTCTTGGCTTGGAGAGATGCATTTTCAGTTCTACAGATTTGAGCCTCTAGTATTCAGCTGAATGCATCATCATCTTCATCTTCTTGCACTGTGCAGAAGCCAGAAACTTCCTCCGAAGTTGGTCTGAGTTACTGGATAGCTCAACAACGCTTTTTAACATTTGGTTTGAATAATATCCATCAGGCACCAGATGCAGATCATATCCAAATGTTGAAAAGGGTTGTTGGGTCCAGTAACTTGGACTACTAGGTAGCACTACGGAATATAATCCCACATATGTTTAAGTACAAACAAATTAAAGGCCACTCATGCCAGAAACACTGGGGCGAACCCCTTTTCTTCTTAACAGTCAAGTTTATTGCTGGGTTGTTGAAAGTGCACTACACAACACAGGGGACATACGGCTTTATGTCCCATCCGAAGGACAAAACAACAATATGTCTTTCTTTTTTAGGACGGGACTCAAACCCACACTCTGCTTGACCGCTTGGCCATGACACGCCACAACAGCATGTAGCTCAAGAGCATGTTCTAACTTCTGTGTGATTTGTTTTTTTCATATAAAAATTCACCAGCATTTATTAGTTTTAAACTACTTGTTGAATAATGTCAACTGCAGTCTAGAACCATTATTAAAAGGGCTGTTTCGTCAGGATTATTGCAGGCCTGTGGCTGTACATGAAAAGATGAACTCTCATTTAGATACTGCACACGTTTGCGCTTTTGTTCAAATAAAAAATGGTGCCATCTGTGTCAAACTGTGATGTAACCGCCGGTGCGCATGCTTGCGTAGTAACTGGGTCATTCCATTTACTGCTATAATCATGATGACACAGCCCATTTAAAATGATTCCTTGATTTGCCATTGTTAAATCAATCCAATATTTTTAGGGGATTTAACAATCTAGGACTATCAATGAATTTACCCTTGTATTAGACTACTTGCCCCTGTGTCTTATAAATATTATTGAGAAAATTGCTGCTAAGGTAGTTCCAAGGCAACACACATTCCAAACACAGGCAAAAATGTTGTATCCAGCTGCCACTTTATCTCCCTTAATTTAGGTCAAATTATGTCCTCACCTGTCCAAGACAGAATGCCTGTATGCTTCGTTATTGAAGAGCACCAAGGCATTTTCTTCTTTGTAAATAAAGGGCAGCTCTATGAGGAAATTGTAAACATCTATTGGAACATGTCAAGGGCACCTAGGCTTTGACCAAGGGCATGGAGGCAATTGCCTCTGTTGCCTCTATGAAGTATCAAGCCTGGAATGTGTACAGAGAGGAACAGGCACTTTGAGTTATTTCTAAGTGTCAAAATCATGAAAATTATGCCATTTACGGGTCTACGGTGGTCTTTGGTCCTTTGAGCATGAGTGTGCGAGAGTTCCAGCCACGTGATTAAATTATTTTTTTCTTTTTCAAAGGTCAATAATTAAAATTTAAGCTACCAATTTCCTTGAGAACAATATTAAAAAGGGAAATAAAGTCCAACGTCCATTAAAAGTAAAACATTTAAAAAAGTGGCAGTTGGAAATGGACATTTTTCCAGACAACATTCTTATTTATATTCAGGTCATGTTTGAAATATTGGATGGGTGTTGTTGATGTTATTGGTGATTGTATTTACCTTAACCTTTCGCACAATGGACGTGAGACTGCTCGTGGTGCGAAGTTGATCATTGGAATGAATGGCACCACCACGACAATCCAGAATCCAGAGGCCATCAACGAGGAACCTAAAAAGTTTAACTTTGATTATAGCTACTGGTCACATGATAGCTATGAGAATAAGAATGAGCTATTGGTCCCTGTCTCTCCAAAGTATGATGATCAGGTATAGAATGTCGTCGTTATTCCTGGGTCAATTTACTCGGCTTCCTTCCCCCTTTTCCTGTAAAACAGATACGAAAATAATATTCCCCAAAGTTCTAGGTTTTCCTGGTCATTTTCGGCAGAAAAAAAGCAGCTTATTTCACTTTCATACATTCAAACTAAAGTGATTTTGCCTCTTCACTTGAAACTGTCATTAAATTTCACTTTGAGGTATGCAAATTTATATAGCATTATATTCAATTAAACTTATAAGGCATTGTTTTTTAGCCATGCGAAATCGGCATTCAAAAAAGAAAGGCACAACTAGAGTAGGTGCAACTAGAGATTTCTGCCAAAAGCTGCTTGCTGCGAATTTGAATGCTGTTCAAAGGGATTGTTAAATTGAGTAGCTACATTTTTTATGAGGTTTCATTTTCGTGTGTAATAGAACAACGCAACATTGAAATTGGATACTTATTTGCCGAAAACGACCTAAAAACATTATATTAGCGCTGATTTGCGTATCTTGCATTCTGAACTGTACTTTTCAAAACCTGTCCCCAAAACACGGAAACTCAAAAAAATTCCTGTTTCTTGACATTCAAGGTTAGGGTGTTTAATTTCATGCAATGCAGCTAGTTTGTCTATCATTTATTTCTCCCCACCCCCACAATCACCCCCCCCTCAAAAATAAAAAAATAATAAAACAAGGAGATAAAAAATAAGGGAAAATGTATAAACAAAAGTTCAACACAATTAAATAATAAAGTATAATATTAGTAGGTATTTTTTTTTGCTCTCTGCCCATATCCCCTATTATCTAGACAAGAAAGGAAAAGAAAGACAACAAACAATTAAGTCAGTAAAGGAACTCTCTTTCCCAGTAATTTTGAAACGAATCTTCCCTCAGTTTTGAAATTATTTCCAAGTTCTTCAGCATTTGTTTTGATTTTCCATTTCAGAATAAGGTGTTTAGTGATCTTGGAGTGGGCATCTTAAAAAATGCCTGGGATGGATATAATTCATGCCTTTTCGCTTATGGACAAACAGGTTCAGGAAAGTCTTACTCCATCGTTGGCTATGGGCCAAATAAAGGTAAGGAGCTCGTCCAAAGATAATTTTTAACAAAGCACAACAAATATGAAATCATAGTAGATTGGGTGTTGACCCTAACTCCCTTGAGTGATTTCCAAAGACCAGCCCTCTAACAAAATCCAACACCATATCAGGGTTCTCCCCATGCACAAGCTAGCCTATCGGGCCGATACGCGCGAATTACGGCCGATACGCAAAACAAAATTTTTATTTTATTTTTTTTTTTTTTTAAGATTTTAATATCAAATTCACAAAAAATCCTCACATAAAACCATTTTAAAAGCTCCAGATTGCACGGTAGAGCTCTTCAAACAAAACATAAACATTAAACAGAAACATTCCAAGGGCCTGCTACCAATTCAGCATGCTTCGACCACACTTTCAAAATTTGGGTCCAGAATGCCCCATAGTTTTGAAAAATCCTGGGGAGAACCCTGCATATTGTCTGTACAACGAGGTCAGAACTCCATTGTGCAGCAAAGTCGTGTGCCAATATGCTTTTTGCAACAATCCCGTATCTCGGCATCCATTGACTTTGTGCGGGTTATTTTAAGTGAGACATGACCTTTGACATTCACGTAAATACTAATTTTGGAGATAGACCTTCTTGCATCGACATGACGATATGGCAGCTCACCACCCAAACTGTTGGACTCTGATTACGGTGGTATGCATGATCCCATGTACAGCATAATCAGTGTACTGGTGCATTCCTCAGCCCATCAGATTCAAACAAAACATGCTGTTGGATTTTGAAGGGGATGGGTGTGTTCTTAATGAAGTTTTGTTTTGCTCCCATCAGGTGTTGTGCCGATGTTCTGCGATAAACTCTTTGTGGAGATCAACGAAAAGAGATCCGCCGGAACCAAGGCTGAGTATGAGGTCATGTTTAGCATGCTGGAAATCTATAACGAACAGGTGCGCGATCTCCTGAACCCAGCTTCTAACAAGAAAGGAGGGCTCCGGGTTAGAGAGCACCCAAAGAAGGGATTCTATGGTGAGTAGCATCACAAGTTATTATTATCACTGTGCTTGTTGTTCTTTGTACATTTTGTATTGTTTTGGTCGAATAAATAAAAATAATGTTATTATTTTGAAATTGCTGTTCAGCAATTTCAAAAAAGTGATTTAATTAACATCTCCATTGAAACTGAGAAAACACTCAAAGTTTACTTTCATATCATTCCCAGGAGATGCATAAGAGGTTTTAAAAGTGATAAAAAAAAATCCTGCCCCCCAAAAGGAAGAAAAAGATAATAATGAGTCTTGTTGAAAAATAAAAATGCTCGCTGATGACTTCAAGCTGATCTCTTGTCGACAGCTTTATAGACTGACCCGAGCAGCTTGTTCATGGGTGTTTACACCACCGCAAATATGGCCGCCGCACCCGCACGTCGACACACACGCACTGTGACGCGTGCTGAGGCCATAGCTGTGGTGGTGTAAAACACCATGAACGACCGCTTCTCGGATTGGTGTATAAAGGTAAATAAGAGAGCAGGCCTGGAAGTACATGTTGGCCTCTGTTGCCCTGGTCTTGGCCTTGATGCCCCTTCAAAAGTTTCCCATAGACTTTAAGATTTTCCAGTGGAAGTGACCTTTGCAAAATGAAAATGACCTTGCCCTCTTAAAGATGAAACTCCAGGCCTGAGAGAAATGAGAACATGACTACTGATCAGTAATTGACTGATTTGTTTCCCATCCATGAAAATAGTCGAACAACTTCGTAATGTGGCTGTGGAGAGCTATCAACACATCGAAGATCGTATGGATGAAGGAACGCGCAACCGTACGGTGGCAGCAACACAGATGAATGCAACGAGTAGTCGAGCCCACACCATCGTCGGGATTACATTCACACAGAAGTCGGTCAATGAGGCCGGTCAAGAGATGGCAAAGGTCGCAGTGGTGAACCTTGTGGACTTGGCTGGAAGGTGAGTGGAGGATCGGAGCGAAAGAAACATCTTGACTCAAAAGTTTCAAAGCAAAATGTTAATGTGAGGGAATTTTATGGTAATGGAAAAATGTTAACTTATTAGAATCCAGATTCCCAACGTGCTTGCTTCTGATTAGGTAGTTACCATTCACAGCTTGAAAATAACAAAATAACAGGTATTTTTGTGTGCTTCTGTTAAAAAAAACTCAGTGCTAACTCAAATTTATTTTAAATCCCAATATGTACCAGACCTAATGTTAGAACTAAACTAGACTGTGGCACACAAAATAGGCCCATCCAGGGGTTGCTCTTTGTAAAGTTGTTTTTGAAATTCAAACTTTCCCAAGTAGAAGTGCCCTGTAACAAGGAAAGTTGCTGTATCTCCTTAATAAATTTAAAATATTATAAATTCATGACAGATCACTGAAACAAATCATTTACTGATATTTATACCATTGGTAGTACTTGATTTTTATGTAGCGCACATATCCTAGTAGCTAGATCAAGGCGCTTTACAACATTACTATCCCGTTCATCAGGCATACTTAGACCATTCCTCAAACTTTCTCAACTTCCTGGGTAGCTTACAACCCCAAGCTGCTTAAATTAACACTAATAAGGGGTTAATCCAAGCAATACTGTCTCACCTCCTCTCAGGTTCCCACTTATACACCTGGGTTAAGAGAAGCAATTATGTTTATTAAAGTGCCTTGCTCAACGACACAAGTGTCATAATCGGGAATCAAACCCACACTCTGATGATTTAGCTGACAGGCCTTGAGTTCGGTTCACCAGATCGCTCGGCTGCGACACACCTTCCAGGCTCTAAAATGAATTAATATATACTGTTTACATAAGAGAAAGTTCCCCATACCGCCATCTCTACGGGCAACTTGGGTTTTGGCTTTGAGCTGCATTTATTGTTCTACTCTTTCTACACAGCCAAGTGGTTCACCAACCAATCATGCAAGGAATTTGATAAAACTCCTGTGTGCCATACACGGTACTTACGCGTAGTTGTGTGTAAACAAAATTATGATATCATTTGCCTGTAAAGGTGGCTGATGTTACACTGTGTGATGTCAAGTGGGAAATATATATTCCCATAGCAACTAAGACTTTGTGCTTTTTGAGGCAAATTATCGTGTTCACTATTGGAGACACCAGTAATATTTCTTCTTTTTTGTTGGTCAGTGAGCGTGCTGAGTCGACTGGGGCCACCGGTGACCGTCTGAAGGAAGGAGCGGCCATCAACCAATCCCTGTCCTCGCTCGGTAACGTCATCTCTTCATTGGCTGAACGATCCAAGGGCAAGAAGGTCAAAGGTCAGTGAAGCTTTTGTAAAATCACCTGATAGGCAAATCATTATTTTGGACCCGTAGTTTAAGCTAAGGGTCAAGGTTCACTTGAGTGGACTATTTTGTTCAATGCAAAGCTTCAAAATGGCTGACAATCTATATCATGTATATCACTAAAATTTGTGGCTGGCTTGATAAAGCAGCTATACCACATCATTTGCTTAAACAGACAAGAAACTAAACTGGGCTGCAATCTTTGGGTGATTTGGTGTGGACAAGACACCCCCTTCCCACTGCTCATTTTTTTTGAAAATTGATTTTAAGTATACACCTAAAGGCAAATTATGAAAATCGACACTGCACCGTCAAAGTTACAAAACCTCACTTTGTATGAGTGACTGCAATTTCTCTGGATTCCAGCATTAGATTTGTTTTCTTTTTTTATTTTATATTTTAGTTCCGTTCCGTGACTCTGTACTGACCAAGCTCCTGAAGAATGCCCTGGGTGGCAACAGCAAGACCATCATGATTGCTGCCCTCAGTCCAGCTGACATTAACTATGAAGAGACTCTGTCGACACTTAGATATGGTAAGTCACTGTAATCTAAAGTAGTTTGTGAGTTAGTTCTCATGACATTAAAAATAAGTAGTTCTTATGTAGTGCATTTCACAGTAATGTCTCAATGCGCTTTACATTAGTGCCCTGATCATTGGACCAATAACATTCCTGTAATCTTTCTCAGCTCCCTGGGGAGTATACAGACCTGAGCTGTGGTGGCGCTCCGAAGGCTTTTTCAAACACAATATCAACCTCACCCTCGCAGGCACCCTTTTATACCCCTGGGTGAAAAGAAGCAATTATAGCAAAAGCATCTTGCTCAAGGACACAAGTGACATGACTGGGATTTGAACCCTGACCCCAATGACTTAGTCACCAGAACTTGAGTCTTGTGCACCAGACCACTCGGCCATGACACACCACAATGATGCAGTGGAGAAGCCTGAATTGTCAAATAATGGCTAGCAGTGTCTTAGCAGGTTTAGCTCATTTCGTGAAGGAAAAGTATTTTATCTTGGCAAGGCTTTCCTTTTGCTCATCTAGGTATCTTATAATACTTCCCAATTATGTATTTTTTTCTTATTTACCTTGCAAAATTTCAAGGAGTATAGAGGCCGGAAGGTTCCTGTTACTTTGCAGCCTCAATTTAAATTGCATTTTTTGTCGCATTTCATTTTTGTTGTTTGTAGACCTACAAAGGAATACAAATTTAAAAAAATGGAATAGAATATTACCTGAAATCCTGTTTCAATACTTTTTGTTGTAGCTGACCGTGCCAAGCAGATCAAGACATCTGCTGTTGTCAATGAAGATCCCACCGAGAAACTCATCCGAGAATTGAAGGAAGAGAACGCTCGATTGATGGATGCCATCAAGAAGGGCGGTCTAGTCATGGTAGGAGACGACGATGACAGGAAGGAAGGGGTCACCGATGAAGGTAGGTTGATGGCTGAAATTGGCGAGATGTGGGGTGTCTTGGCCGAGTTCTGTACTTTACAGATTGTGGGTTTGAACACTTGTGTCCTTGAGCAAGACACTTTACCACAATTGCTTTGTCCTTTGGATGGGACATTAAGCTGTAGGTCCCGTGTACTAGGATGGGTAGTGCACATAAAAGAACCCAGAACACTTATCGTGAAAGAGTAGGGGTTTACCCCGGTGTTTCTGGTTCCGATAGCAAGTATTTTTATCTACAGGTTTTCTCAGGCTTCTGAGCTACAGTGAGTAAGTTCGCTTTTGAAACATCCTTGGTTTCATTACCAGAAATTAATAATAATAATAACATGTGTACAGACCATTGATAATATAGTCAAACATTGTTTGGTATTGAGAGGATGATGACAGGAAGGAAATAGTCTTTGAAGAAAGTAGGACGATGGAGGAGATTGATGGGGGAAGGGTAGAAAGGGTGTGTAAAGGCACCTTTTGGCAACCAGCCACCTCAACCTAGGTTCCTCTTATCTTCCCCACAGAGCGTGCCGCTATCCGGAAGGAGCTTGAAGAAGAAATGCAAGCTCGTCTAGAAGCGACAGAAAGAGAGCTTGGGTACATGAAAGAAAGTTGGGAGGAGAAGTTGAGCAAAGAGAAGGTAATATATGAATGTAAACGCTTGGCAAACTATTCAGGTGGGATTTGAACCCAATACCTTTCGCATTCTAAAAGCAGATGTCTTAACCACTAAACTAGCGAGGATGCCCGGTGATTATCGTGGTCAATGTAAGTTCGGATATCATTTTTACTTGTAAGTGTAAGCAATCTGAATGTTCAGCAAAAGCAAAAGCCCCTCTGACAATATTCATAATAAGATAGCTATGAGATTTTCCCATAGAACACTCAAATGCTGTAAATGCCCCCGTACTTGCATATGAAAAATAAGTTAATGTCTTTTCTTAATGCTCGTAGCTACTAGTGATATTAGATTGGGAAACATGTTAAGAGATGTAGTTTCTTTTTCCAATAGTATACAGTTTGTTTGATAATTTTAATAACGTATTCACTTCTATATAGCCCAAATTCCAAACAAGTTTGTTCAAATGCGCTTAACAGTAAAAAAAAAAGTAAAAAAGTGCATTGAAAATACTGAAAAATATTACTCCAGTGAAAATGCAAGAAATGCTGATAGGAAAAACAGAAAAATACACAAGAACTAAAAATGGATGGACGAACGCCCAACACAAAGACGTTAAAAGACCTAAAGAATGTTATGTTTGGGATATGTTCATTTACAAGGCAGTAAAAATGAATGTTTATTGTAATGCAACAATAAGGACTACGTGATCTTAGGCAGGAACAATATTTGTGCACTGGGACCAGCCAGGCTGACATGGGTTGAAGGATATTTTAGTTTGAAATGCATAGTCTGCCCGTGTCACCCAGAAGGGTTTAAAAGTTGCTTAAACAGTGGGTTACTTTTGAGGATGCTAGGTGGCAGCAGACTTACGAGGTATATCCATTGTTTTTGGAAATGTGCGCATGCTCATAACTACGTAAACAATGACAATTACGTGGTACGTGCTGCCACTTGTTGTTCCAAAGTCTCCCATTGACCTAAGTTCATTTCTAAAAATTGTATTTCTTATTTTTTTAGGGTAGTGAGGATGATGGTGAGAGAGCCAAGAAAGAAGCCAAGAAGACCACGCCCCATCTTTACAATCTGAACCAGGACACTCAGCTGAGCGGAATGATAGTGTTCCTACTCGGCTCGGGGAGCTATAAAGTAGGAAACAACAAGGCGGCATCTCCTCCTGAGATCTTGCTGAATGGATTGAGGTGAGTGGAGAATACAGTGTTGAAAGGTTTTTCTGGATCCTAACCAAATTTTAACACTTGGTCCGTGGTAGCTCTTGGGTCCATTAGCTGAAGTGTTCCTGGGAGTTTCCTTTTATCATTGTTAGAAAGTAATTCGGTAGATGAAATAAAAATAGAATGAAAGTACAAGACTTATGATAGTAAGAAGAAAGTTTAAGCTGCTCTTTACTGTGACTTGCCAAGTACTCAGGTGACTCACTGACACTCTCTCTCACTCTCACTCTCACAAAACTCACTACTTGACTCTTTTTCCCTATACTCAATACAGAGCTGCCAAACTTGTTCTCTAGAAAAATGCAGAGGAAAAATGCCTGTGATTTTTTTCACAGGACTTGGGGAAAGTACTGAGTATACAATGCTTAACACACATCGTTGTATGGGTAAAACATTACAAATAATATTCTTTATCCCCAATGCAAAAAAAAATAAAAAATTAACATCTATCAAAACTTGTTCTCATTGTCGATACACTGGTTTATCACTGGTTGTCCCTGTCAACCGTCCGTTTGGAGGCACTACACACTACTCACTACTCTGTCCTCTCCCATCCTTACACTGTAACGGTTCCGAAATGCAATTCCAAGATGTACTCTGCAAGTTTTTTCCCACGCACTGCTTCACTGTGGAACTCCTTGCCTGTATCCTGTTTCCCTGCGGGCTATAATCTTTTCTCAATTTGAGCAGAATGTAAACAGTTTTTCTTCTGCCCGTTTTTCTTCTGCTTTCTTTCTTTTTTCCTTGTAGCCCTCACCTTGAGTGGCCTTGTGCCTTGTGATGGGCGACTAACATAAAAAAAGAAAGAAACAGAAGTCAGAAAACTGTTGGTGAGCTCAGAATCTCCCTCTTTGCTCAACTACACTGGCTACCCATAGAAAATCATATTCAGTTTAAAACTCTCTTACGTTTGCAAATGCTTGAATGACATTGCTCCACCATATCTCTCTGATATGTTTCATCTTTATCAAAGCAACCATCAAGGACTCCATTCTTCTTCCGATAGAACTCAGTTTACCACTCACAAGTCCAGATCATCCTGCGGCAAACATGCCTTCTCACACTCTGCTGCTGAGCTTTGGAACAGTCTCCCCATTATTGTCCGTGATTTTCTTGTGTAGTCACATTTAAGAGTAAACTTAAGACTTTGTTTCCTAATGTGTAGATTTTGTTTTTGGTTTTTTTTCTTGCTTGTTTTAAATTTATTTTTCCCCTTCTTTTGTTTTGCGCTTTGATCATGCTTAGGAAAAGCCCAATATAAATGTCTGTTATTGTTATCGTTATTGTTATTGTTATTATTGTGAATATTACTCAGCATCCAGAAGGAACATGCTGTCTTAGTGAACGAGAATGGGAAGGTGTTTTTGGAGAAGGCTAGCTCTGATGCTAAACTACTGGTGAATGGAGACACAGTCATTGGCAAGACTGAATTGGATCACAACGACAGGTAACGGAACCTTTGGGTTAATAGGTCATTCTGGTATTGTGGATAAAGAACGGGGTCATGATAGTTTGATCCAAACCCAACACACTTAATGGGACGCCTCGTGTCAAAATCAGGCAGTTCTCGGAAGTAGTGGAATGGGAATTAAGTAAAAACAACTGAATCATCAGCCTTGATACCAATGTGATGTGATGTCTTCAACATTCTATATGTTGGGAAATACTTGTTACCTTATAGGCCTATATCAGGTTTTATTTGAAAGCTCTTTTTCTCATCTATTTGATGAGCAAATAAACCCAGTTTTGAGTTATGGCAGGAAGTGCCAGGTTTTGGAATAGTAATAATAATAACAGCTTTATTTATTGACGAAATTGTTATTTAATATTGTATTTTAATATTCCAATAAAGCAATCAAGAAAATTAATTTAGGAAAAGATTTGAATCGGGCAGCCACAATATTTCTCATCATGACTAAAAATTATATATTATTTACCAAAATATGGTTATGTTTTGGGGTGTAACAAGTGGAAAAGTGGCGGTCAGATTTGGCAACTTTTCCTTATTAAAATCTCACTTTTGGAATCTCACTTTTGAAAAGTTAAGGGTTTTGCCAGAGCTAGTCACATATTGTATGCAATTCAGCCTGAAATCCATTGGTTTGTCTTCAGTTAAAAACCACTCTCCACAGGTGATTGCCAACTTTGTGAATAAAATTATCATTTTTTTTACAATTAGTTACTTTCATTTGTTTTTTAGGATAATGTTTGGCAGTAACCACCTGTACGTATTCCAGCATCCAGCTATGTACAAAGCTAAGCCGACTAACTATGTGGGTGTGGTCACGTATGACTCCGCCCAAGAGGAGATTGCCAAGAAGAACGGCTTTGATATGACCTCTAGTAAAACCAAAGGTAAACCTCTCATGCTTCTTACAACTAGATCGTTGGAGAAAAAGTATTCTGAAAACCAATTATGTAAAAACATCCATTGTGCTGTGGTACTATTTCAAGCTCGTGGGAGACTTTTTGGGACGCTAGGTGGCAGCAGACTTACCGGGTAAACCCACTGTTCTTGGAAATGGGCGCACACTCAGAACTTTGTAAACAATGGAAATTTACTTGGTAAGTCTGTTGTAGGCGGGAACTCCTGTGATTGTTGCTCAATGATGTGTGTCCACTCTCCATGGTGATGCTCACTGGAGTGTGTCAGTTGTAATAGCCTTGAAGTTCTTCCTCATCATTTACTTTTTCTTTCTTACCTTTGCTCCTTGTGCAGAGGATCTACTACTCCAGGAGGACCTGGTAGAGTTGATTCCAGCCGTTGAGGAGGCAAACGCTATCAGTGAAGAGCTTGACCAGAAATGCAAGTTTGAGATCGTCGTCATGTCGGCCAAAGCACGTGGCTTAGCCCACGGGCGCACAGAGGTACACAAACATTGCACATTCATCAGCAACAAAGGAATAAGAAATAAACAGTACAGCTGACTTAAATGAGCCATTTCAAATAAAATCAAATTTAATCAAACTTCGGCCCTTTGCGAGACTATGGCTTTGGCTAAGGTTCCACCAGTAATTTTGAAAACATGATTTTCGGTATGGGACTTGAAACAGGCGGACAGTGCCTAAGCTGGAGCCCTACGTAGCTTTAAAAAACAAAAAAATAATGATTGCAATATTTCATACAGGGAACCAGAAAAGATGGTGGTAGCAATGGGCGTAGCAAGTGCATTTTATTTGTAGGAGGTTGAGAGGCCAGTTTGACGACTTGCTGAAAACCCCAAAATCACCACTATTTTAAGACAGACTAGAACACGCAGCACGGAACCCCACTATTTTCAATAAGTTTTTTGTGCAAAAATTTGTTTGCTTCAAGGAAAAACAAAGGATTTTGGTTGCTAAAAGTGATTGAAGTTTCGGCTGGGTACCCTTGTTATACATTGATATAGACCTTTTTATTGTTGATAAACAAACCGCGCTGGTTGGCATGTAGCAAAACATTCAAGTCTTTTTGACAGACATTGTGACCAAATTCAACATTTTTGCAGACTTTCTATTAAAAAGAAAATACATCCCAATTTTGGTTGGTTTGTTTCAAACAAATTCAAAACATTTTGTAAACATTTGTATAACATTTTTGCAAACTCAGATTATCTGTTTTTGCTTTGCATTGATGGCTCCCCGTAGTTTCTCCATCATGGTTGGCAAAAACTTGGGCTGTGACGTTGCAAAAGAAAGGGCTTCATTTGCCAACCATGGCTCAAAATACCAACAAATAAAAATGATTGTGGGGGGGGGGTTGTTGCACCCGCTACTACACATCCCTGATTGCTTTTCTCCCAGATGGAAGCATGACAAAAGTCTTTTGAGAAGATTCATTGGTCTGAAAATCAAAAAGATACACGGAGGAATCATGAGGGAGTTTAAGATGCCTGTTACACAAACGGGAACGTGAGAAAAATGCATTGTGTGACTTGGAAATGTTTCACATGCTCGTGTTCTTATTCACATATTGGAGGACGTGCCTCTAAATCTCCCCATGACTACCATCTCGTTGTCCTCTTCCTTGCCTCCCTCAAGGTGTGCGTCAAGCTCCGTAATCTGGAGAAGGATCTGGAATACATCTGGTCCAGGGATAAGTTTGTGAGACGTAAATACCTGATGCAGGAGATGTACCAGAACTATACGGAAGGAGAAGACTGGACCCTGCCTGATGTAAGTACAGTCATCAGTGGATGCGGATGTAGATGATTTTCTTTGTTTATAATAACGATGTCAGGAGGCATGGTGCATCAGACAGGAATCGCACTAAAGAGAGCCACTTATCTATCGTCACAATAGCAGTTTTTTCCAATGGTTGTATTGTTTTTTTAAGTACCTGAAACACTCCAAAAGTGTTTCAACATGTGATTGGACATGCAGGCTTTAACTGAAAATGATTGCGTTGAATGGGATTATCAATTTATTAATTACTCTCAAATCTCATTCAAAAAAATGGACTGAAAATGCAGGTAGATTTTTTCTGTGTGAACCAAATTTACATGATGGAAGTAAAACGAATGGGTTTTTCCATTGTTGTTTATTTATTTGGCCATTGTTACAGGAACACAAGAGACGAACAGTCAAAATAAGATAAAAACTGTAATTATGATGCAAGGAAAATTAGCCGAAGAAAGCGCCCTCATGGAGTCAAAAATTCGGTCAATTACTCCTGTTGTGGGATAACATGGCCTGATTTTATGGTGCTGCTTACCACAGTATTTTGCACTTAAAACGCGCAGACAACATTAGTATCTGAACTTTACGGGACCCAACATGTACCAACCTGTGAAAGTTTAAGCTCAATTGGTGAAAATAGTGAAAAACTCCATTACATGTTTTCACTCGTGAGATAATGGGAGACTTGTGAGACGCTGGCGGTAGCAGACACAACGGGCCTTTTTTGACAATTCTGAGCATGTGCGCACATGCTCAGTATTGCGTGCGTAGTTCTGAACGTGTGTACTTCTGGTAAGAACTGTGAAAAAAGAACGTCCAAATGTCTCCCATTGTTTTACTCATTCCTCAAAACTAAAGCATTTGAAACAAAATTATTTTAAGGGAAGTTCTCCACCATGAACATCTTTATACCAAGTTATGTGTAAATCTGTTAACATGTATATTTTCAAGCTCACCAATTTTGTGCACACAGTAAGGTGCTTTGTAATGTGTTTGATTCTATGGGCTGTAATGAGTCGTACGCACAGAATGCTTTGGTAGGCTGGGCAACAAAAGTGGGCCCAGGTGCAGTGGGGTAAGTTTGTTGCGAAAAATTGGGGTGGGGATGGTACTGGAAAAAAGTGAATAATGCTGAGATGATGAGCATTCACGTGACATTCAATACACTCTTTTACAACTACTATAATTTTAACTGGAGCAGTGCTAGTACTGCACGGGCGTATCCATTCCTCCAAAAACGATATTTATTTTCAGTGAAGTGGTGGGTATAGTTAAGTTCCGTAACGTTCGTGTAAATGACCATCTACTCACTGTCTGCACGCACAGGTGGGCGTGTACAGACGTGGGTGTTGTCTTGATAGGGATTTGTAGAAATGTTTGATTTATTTACCAAGCTATCGGGTGCTTTTTCAGTGAAAACCCCCACCATTTTTCTTTTAAGGACCAAAAGTCTGGGGGATGATCCTATTGACCATCCACCCGGACAAAAAGTGGGGATATTTATGCCCATGCCCAGGTGTAGAACCTCATGGAGTCCACATATGCCATTGTCCCTGTTGCCCTTGCCATAACAGTTGTGTCTGATTTGAAATAGTCTTGATTCAAGGTATTTGAAAACTTAGGACACCCCCAACGAAATTGAAATGTAGAGATCATGATAAGCTGATAATGTCTTTATCTAATTGCTCTGTCTTACAGGAGAAGAATCCATTCACTGAGCCCATTGACAAGGAGGTACTGATTGGTACAGTCAACGTCTACATGCAGAGTTTGGCGTACCTGGTAAGAAGATCTTAGCATCATTCTCGCAAAAGAGACAGAAACATACGTTTCATGTTACATTTACAACTGAAAGAAATTAACACAGATTTAACCCGATTCACCTGACACTATCACCAAAATAAATCTTGGTCGCGCCATTTTGGGTGTTGGGTTTTGCTGTGTGTTCTTGAGGAGTGAGTATTTTAGTCAGCGTGCTTGTTACACGCTCACCGTAGCATCTGTGCATGCAAATTGAATTCCAAAATGGCAGACAATGGGCAGACAGTAGCTGTGTGTGCTGTCCAATAAAACGTTGGCGTATTTTGAGACAAGTTCAGAGCAGGTCAACCCTTGAAGTGATGCTGACCGCTGGGGCAACTTTGACACATTCACTTGTTGTCTCAACCCCTGTTGATTCATGGCCACTCATGTATAGACTAATTCCAGGAGCTCAGTCATGGGGGTTTACACTACCACAGCTATGGCCTCCGCATGCACCCATCGACACACACGCACTGTGAATCGTCCATGCTGATTGGTACATATGCACAGCTGACGCATGCAGTTGCCATAGCTACAGTGGTGTAAAACGCCATAAACGAGCGCTGCTTGGATTAGTGTATTACAGAAACCGTAGGTTGACCCGTCCACTCATATTCTTGGGATATTATTGTCATATTCTTAATCCTTTATAAATCCAGATTGAATCCAAAGAGCAGCTGGATATCACAGATTACCGCGGCAAGGAACAAGGCCTCCTGGATGTGGAGCTCGTCCCCTGTGACAAGAAAGGAAACGAGATTAAAGAAGATGACGACCTCTTCATTGATCATCCCAATGAGCTGGTGGGAAGAGATTTGAACTTTGTGGTGAAGATCAACAGCGCTCTGGGGATCCCAAGTAAATACACTGTAAGTTGATGAAGCACTTAACTCGATGTGTATGAGCAAAACTGTTGTAAACTTAGGTTGGTAATTAGAATTATTGTTATGTCTTTCTGGTAAATGAAACCAAGGGTCCCTCAAAAGTGTCTAGCCCTGTGGTGCATAGGCCTGAAGATACCTGTGTTGAAATGATGACAAAATTAGAAAAAAGAATTACCCATTTTAGACTGGTGCTCCAGAGTTGCACTGAACCAAATTATTGAATTAAGTACATGAAAAGTTCAACGTTCGAAACAGTTAGGAGCGACCAGACGTGCTAGAAGTCAAAAGATTGACTGTTGCAGTCGGTCGGAATGACTGTGGAGTGTCTTGGGTTCAGATATCGAACTTGTCATGAGTTGAACGTAATGAAAATTTATGTTAATTTTAGTTCGCCTGTCTGAAACGGGTATTGGCTGTTGCAAAGTGCTTACCAGCCAAAAGGACCTGTCCTTGAGAAAGACTCTGCTAGGGTCGAAACGGGAGGCCATTAAACAAAATTTGCATGATGAAAAAAATGTCAGTTTTAGATGTGGGAGGAAAACCCCCAAAATAGAAAAAACCCATGCAGTCTGGTAGGGACTTAGTTGTAACCCTCCATCCTCCCGACGGTCTCAGACCGGTCTGCAACCATTGACAGGATGGAGAGTTACGATTCTAGTAGGGACTGAAAACCCAATCTTCAAGCAAGGCTCTGGTCCAGAACTCCAACCGAGGTCCACAGGACAGGGAAGAAATCACTGAGCCAACCTGAGCACATTTTGCACAACTCACATAAGCAAGACGCTCTTTGGAAACAAATGTGCATGTCGTACCATTGGGTTTGCATTTATTCATTTGGAATGGTTTTAGGGGTATACATTTATCTAATTTTCATACACTTGTTTTGTGCAAAAGCAAATGCGTTTTTGCTCATATACGTGGATTTATTGTCATGAGTAAATAAACTGGTCACCAATGGCAGACTTTTTCTTCCTCCTCACAGAAAGTGCATTGCAAGTACACTGTGTTTTTGGACACGGAGATGGTCGACACCAACCAAATCCAGGGTACCAGCAACCCTAATTTTAAACACAAGAAGAAACTCAACTTTGCAGTTGTCACATCCAATGTAAGTACAATGTTTAAAACTCTTTCATCATCAGAAAATTCTGTATGATTGTATGAAAGAAATGTTGGTCAGTGCAGATTATGTTTCTTGTATTGCTACGGCTGAAAATCAGTGAACGTGATCGAGCAGTCATGAAGCTCAGTATTTGATTGGCTACCAATTTCTACAAAAAGAATCTTAGAGTATGTGTATTTTTTGTTTTGGGTAGCACAATTGATTTCTCAGTGATACGGGTAACTGTATAGCATTTGTATTATTGATAAATTATCTTATTTTCTGCAGTAAATGCTACCTGTACTTTTGCCAATCAACGCCTTTGTACAAATTAGGTTTTCGATCATGACTGTGTCTAATAGTCTATTCGCATTTTTCTTTTCATTTGAAAGACAGTAATGTAGAAATGAAAGATATCTGTTTTTGCGTAGATTCAAAGAAACTTCAGCAAAATAAAAATGTCAAGTAATAAACCACAAGGGAAACTGAAGGGGTAAATTTTAACTCAACTTTGGGGTGAACAAAGGAAAATTGACTGGAACGGGATGTTAACCTGTGACCTCAGGATTAGCTATTACTGAGCTATTTAGCCCTAATGTTGGCGGTCTCCCTATTTTGTCAATATCTTTGTTCAGGAGTGCCAGTCAGAAGTCATTTAACCTTAAACTGCCGTATAATCAAGGATCCCACATTTACGATACAATCTACAGGGATCAGCCTAAGAGGGATGCAAAATAAAAATGATTTTTCTATTTCCATCTACAGTTGGTACAATATCTACTGCATGATCACCTGGTAATCCAGATCTGGGGCACGCAGAAAATGTCTCAAGATGGCAAGAAAACGAAGAAGAATACCAAAGAAATCATGCTGACTGAAGCGATCAACAAGGGACGCGATGTCAATGCCTCGGCAAATCTGGTACGGTCTATGCATCACTTGGTGTTGGGCAATGAAAAGGGATACTAACACCTTGCATCGGCCGTCATGTTGAGGTCAAACAATGGAAATGTGCTTGCCTGTGCGCACCACGCACAACTCTCGGCCAATGATTGGCATTTCTTTGACCTCAGTGAGGGCGCTGTTTGAGCTAATGTGACGTCACATGCAAGAGGTCTATATGTTCTCTATGCCAGAACAATTATTGTAGATTAATTTGTTATAATAGAGAGATGATATTAGTGATTTTTTGTGAGAGTAATATTAGTATTTGCACAAATTCATGGCACTTTGCAAAATGATATAAAATAAAACACACAAATTGTCTACATTTATTGAATTTAGTATTGACCCCTTGCACCAACGTCGAACGCTGCTACTGCTGCCATGCTCGCCACTGTGGGAGGCAACTCGTAAACATGTAAATGCCACGTTGCCTAAAATGCGCACTGCACTGTGTAACACACAGAGGGACGTTGATTCCCAAAATGGCACAACCAAGATTAATATGATGATGATGACGTCAGGTGAATTGGGTCAGAAGCAAAGACTATAGAACACCAAAGGCGCAAGATGGGGAACTCTGGCTGAAATGTGAAATCCCACTGGATGCCATTTCAGCAAGTAACTCTTTCGATGCAACAATAGATCAGTGCAGACAATGACCACTGCTATCAATAGGAAAGAAAACCTCCCCTTCCTGAAATGGCACCCATGCTTTCATGTATGTCACGTTCCAACATAAGATAGAGCTACAGTAACCCATCTTGCGCCTTTGGCACTCTATAATCTAGGTCTATAGTCTGTTAGTGTTATCTTATGTTATTACAGAATAGAGCAAGTTCGATCAAGGACTCTAGTTAACCATAGTTTGACTAACTCTGATCGAATTCACGCTAGTCAATAATGGTTGGACTAGTCTAGTCGACTATTCGCGACCAGCCTATCGTGGTTGGTCGCATTGCTGGTTACCAATAGCCGTTTCATAAGTGTAGTGCAGAGGGGACCAGTTACCAGGAAAGTGATAACGTTGATTTCACTGTTTTCTCATGGTCGCGTTAACGTGACATGACTAGAGTCATTCGCACTTCAACTTCAGTGCGCCTGCACTGCACACCTCACTAACCAACCACAAGTTAACCATTGGTCCTTGATCGAACTGGCTCATAGTTTCTGAAAAAGCATTCTGATACTATTGAGTAAGACTGCTATGTAAATTTCCCAGATTATCATTATTGTTGTTTGAAAGTTTTTGCCTTTTGCTTAAACCGTACTGAATTTAATGTGTGGACGCCCTCCTGTGTATTTTGTTTGTATGCAGACTGTAGATGCAGAACTGAAAGCCAAAAACATGTTCCAGTTTGCCGTCATGAAGAAGAGACAAGAAAGAATGGAAGCAAAAATTGTAAGTTGCAATTCTTGCGTGTATTTGTACACTTTTGTGGAACCTTGTGCTCCCACATTCATTACTGTAGTGTGTGAAGGAAGCAAAAATTCATGCACTTTAACAAGGCCTATCATTGAAAGATTTGTGTGGTCTATTCACCCCTTACACGCACGTCACACGCGGCGACTGTGCCACACTTACCATTTTAGAAGGCAATAGGTATATGTGTGAACGCCGTGTCGCTTAAAATGCACACTACACTGTATAACACACAGTGACACTGATTTCCAAAATGGCGCCACCAAGATCATTGTGATGATGACGTCAGGTCAGTAGGAGCATAGACTGTTAGGCATATCATCAGGAGAAATAAGACGGAAACATGAGTTTTCTTTTGTAACTGGTGTTATTTTTGACATTTTGTATTTCAAAACCCAACTGCATGTTTTGATGATTGTGTTGGACTGAAGACTGCACGAGTAAACTAGTTCACAAAAAGGAGCAGGTCATACTTTTTGAGGGGATAATGCACGTGTAGCTTCTGGACTTCTTTGTAATGTTGATTGTTGTCTGCCATTTTAATAACTTTATATACATACATGTATTTTATGTTATCTTTTTTTTTGCCCATACGTGCAGCTTTGTATAATTTCTAATGTAATTCATAGTAGTGTAATTCTAATGTATATTTTATATGATGTTCTATTTAAGTTATTCTCTGCAATGGATACCATTCTAAAAGAAACCTGTGTTTATTCATATATGACAGATATCAATAATATTCATCATCAATTTCAACTCCCTTTACTTTCACCTGAAAGTACATTATCAACATGTATAGTTACATGTATAGTAGTACAAATAGGCTTAAGACAGTAAGACAGATTTAAAAAGGGGGACATCTGTGGAAAAAAGAGAAGGCAAAAACTTCTTGGATGTTCAGACCATGGGGTTGAATGGTGTGGAGGCGCCTTATTCACAGTTTCTACCTACTCAGATGAACAGTCTCTCTGTGGTTACCTAGAGCCTCAATGCTCTGTAAAATCATGTCAGAAATAGAAATAATTTACCGTACTTATTATTTAGTGATTATATTACTTTGTTGTTGTACTTGCTTTCTGAATATTTATAATATGGAATTTTGTGAGAGTATGAAAATAAATGTTCTACTAGATTGGATTTGGGGGGGAGGGGGGGAGGGATTAACTAAAAGCACTACTTGGCAAGTAAGAATCTCTTTATTATGTGCATCTTTGCATTACCATTGACAAAACCTGGTGTGTGTTTTTCACTGACTCAGGCTCAGTTCCGTAAGGTAGTCGCCACTGCCGAGAAGCACAATAAGGCTCGAGTGGAGACGATGGTCTTGAAGACGGTGCTCAATGCACAGAATGCTAAGATGGCTGATATGGCAATCGCTCGCATCCCTAAAGATGAAGCCGGAGGAAATCTCGGTGAGTTCAAGACTTTCCTTCAAGTTTCTTCGAAGAGAGTTTTTGTGTTTAAGCGCTACATATGAAGTGTGGACCTGATAACAAAAGATGTCCACACTGTGTTACATAGTGTAGGAAACTTAAACACTGTGTGGACTTACACACGTCCACACAGTGTTTTTACAAATTAGGTATTGTTTTACTCAAAAAGGAAGCATTTTCTGTACAGCATTGAATAGCTCAAAACCAAGTTTTATATTAAAGGGTTGAAGCATTAGGCAATTAAATGGGGCCAAGACAAATCAAGAAATAAGAGGATTAATAACCTTGACCTTGACCTGTTTGTGAGTTCTAACTAAGAGTTACACTGATCCCCTCAATCCCCTACAGTCCTCTTCTATTAAATCAATAAACCCCTTATTCTATATTTTGCCACTTTCCATGCATTTTAGGAGAAGAAGCGCAGAAGTCTGGAGTTTGTGCCATCATGTGATTTGTACCTTCCATACCAGGAACTCTCCTTCATAAAAAAAATGTCTTTCAGTAATGAATATATGTATATATCACATGCACTATATATCAGGGTTGTTGAAGAGGGGATGGTTCACAGTTAGAAAGTTGGAGAGGGGGGTGGGGGTGAAAATTTGGAGAGCTGGGCAATGCTTTCAATAAAAGTTGTTCCTGACTAGAAAATGGACGAGTAGTAAAAAGCTGAGAGGTGCAAAGAATTTAAGTATTGATGATGGGTCCTAACATTAATCTTAGGTATGACTGCCTTGAAAGAGGATTGCACCTGGTTAAATAGGGAGGGGTTGGGGAACATTAAGGGAAGGTCTCTAAAGATGGGCACCTTGTAGGCATGAAGGACTGTTCCTGTAGGCAAACACCCACAATCTAGTGGACTGTCCAAACGTTCTGCTGGACCGTGACATTCTGCCGCACTACAGGAACATTCCTACACAGAGAATATTACGTGTTGGCAGTTTGAACGTTCCAATGGAACGTTCCGGTGGTCCAACGGACTGGTCCATGTGCACCTGCTGGAATACTTAACCGATCCAATTAAAACATTCCCACCGTTAGGGCTTTTGAGACCTTCCCTCAAACAACATAAAGGGCAAATAATAAGGGACTGTATTTGTGTGTGATGAAGTACAATCTGCCTCACCTGCAACATCTTCTTGTAATAGTCTTAAAAATGCAGACTAAACTATTTTAATTTTGTTACATGTTGTGATCCGTCCACGTCTGAAATCATTTCAGTCCTTATGAGACACAAACTTGTTCATCATAATTGTGAGTGCCTTATTTTACCAGCTGTATAAAATTTAAACCGAAGTTGTCTGACGTGAGAATTGGTGAGTCGTCTGTTTCCGCCTCATTTGGTTTTATCTGGGGTTTTTTTCATGTGTGATTGTAGTTTTCTACAAAAATTTTGACGTTCAGGGTATTTGGTAGTCTTGGACTGAAATTTTATTGTGGAGATGCTAGCAGACGTTTATATCTTGTGTATAATAATAGTATGACACCAAAGATTTACAGGGTTGGCATTTTTGTATATATTCAAAGGCCTTTTTCCAGATAAGCAACAATTTATATCATGATATATTAGTGTTGATGACAATCAGCTCCAGTTTTTAACGAACTTGGATTTCCAGAGGCACTGTGTAAATATCTCTTACAAGAGATGTTGTGGCTCTGAAAAGAACATGTGGAGTAAGGACTCGTAGTTTCAATCGGAGTTGTTACACCTACGACAGGGGGCATAATAAGGGCATTTCTGTTATACCAACATTCACCACTATTTCATGAAAGAATATTGCGCACTGAACAGAACCCCACTGTGTTAAATACAGTCAAAGCAACAAACAATGAATTTTAGTCGGCAAAATGACTGAAACTGAGTATGGATGCTCTTGTTGTACTTGATTTGGGGCTTCATTTGCCAACTGAGGCTCAGAATGCTGACTGAAAAAAACTATTGGGGCTGGGGTGGGGGTAACACCCCCCTGGGCACTACAGCTACAGCCCCTGGGCACTAAACCCCTGCACTTTGACACTCAGATATTTCTATCATGCAAAAATTTGACTTTTTCCATCTGTTGGTCAAGTCAAGCCTCTTAAATTTGCTTTGCCAACTTCATTACCCTACCCCGAAGGAGTGAGAATGTCTTTCATTCACAATCAGTAGTTATATGATTGGTTTTATAGATTGTTGGTGTTTTGTTTTGTGGTACTAATTGTTTACCCAGTAACAGTTGAATTGTGACTTTCTGCATTGTGACCAAGGGCCAAGTTTTTAAAGCTGTTAACTATAGACCGTATGCATTAAGTTAGTATGTATTGACGTCATCACACCACCATCTTAGAGGTAAAGCAATGATAAAACAATGGAAATGCAGATTTATGAATGCACGGTACACAGATGGGCCACTGAACCTTCTTTTGACCTCTAAAATGACGTCATGTACATAAGAACTATAAGCAGAAACATTCAGAGAAAACTCTTGCTTACCAGCAACAGTTTACCACCTGAAATGCCCTTTTAATGTCAGTTGCTGTGGCTGGTTCCCTGTTGCTAAGCACATTTTTCAGTGCCGTTTCTTTCTGGTTAACAGCTTCATTAAATTTAGCCTACGAGTTCTCTCATTGGAATTTTCAAAACACAAAAATGTAGAATAAATGTATGTTTATTAATAGCATGTCATGGCTGAGCGTTCAAGTATATTGGACTTGAGTTCTAATGGTTGAATCATCGGGGTGTGGGTTCAAATCCCAGTCATGACACTCGTTTTCCTTGAGCAAGACTCTTTAACTAGAGCTGCTTCTCTTCACCCAGGGGTACATGGGTACCTGCGAGGGCAGAGGTGGTTCTTTTAGCGCAGGCAGCATACTCCCCAGGGAGCTGAGGTGGTTTAAGGAATGAAGTAATCGGCCAAGTGAATGGGGTAGTAATGTTAGTGAACCACGAGTGTCAATATTGACATCAATCGGCGCTATATGTGTTCATTATTATTCTAAATAAAAGCTACTTGTTTAGAAAATCTGGGAACAATAAGTGTGAATTCCAGGACAAATGTATTATGTTAAACCACCTTATAACTGTTTATTTTTGTTTCTTTGAAATGAGTTTAAAGTTTTATTTATGTATAGTTAAGAAATTCTTCCAAGAGGAGGAGCATTTTTGAGGAAACATTTTTCATATTCCAATTTTGGAAAGATCACTATATATTTTACTGGTCTGTAAAAAGTGTGTGAAGATATTAATATGACTGCAATAAACTAGACACTACATTTTACATCTTTCAGTGCTGAGTTTGCTGTTTTTGTTATATGAGATAGACACCCTGGGTGCAAGTCTGAAACTGAGGTCTAGAGGTCTGAGACTGAGACCTGTAGGTACATGACCCAGGGGTCTGAGATAGACACCCTAGGTGCAGGTCCGAAACTGAGGTCCAGAGGTCTGAGACTGAGACCTGGAGATTGGTTGATGACTATGACCCGGGCTACAAGACCTGGGGACCTGAGATAGAAACCTAAGGTGCAAGCCGGAGACCGAAATACCAATTATAACCATACTAAATAAAAGGGAGTTACTTCCTTTGTGAATGACGCACCATTCTTTTTCAGGGATGTTCTTTAATTTGCATACAATAGATGCACAATAGATGAAAAGTCTTTGTGTCTATAAATGAGTTGGTTTGCTATCATTGGTCACGTTTTTGATCCAATATCAGCTTCATCATTAAAACAGGTTTTCAAGCACTGTGACAAGTGGAAGGTACTCTGTCCATGAATCCTTAACAGGATCGGTTACATTTGCCGCAATACTCGGCCTCTTTGTTCCTCGCTCATGAATACCAAGAACTGATAATACTGTTTAACTTTTAAAAATTACACATATATAAGTATCACGTATCTGAAGTTCTGATGGAAAATTTAAGATAAATATTTTTGAAAATGCATAAATGTATTAAAGCACGCATCCAACAATGGTGTTAATTGTCAAAGAGAAGTGTCCGCACATTGTGTGGCCAAACATATACATGAAATAAAGTTTAAGCTCAGTCGGTCATCGGAGTCACAAAATGATGCAAAACTCCACCACTGTTTTCCAAACATCTCGATTTCGAACTATAGCATTTCAGACAAACATATTTCATGGAGCGTTTTCCACCACGCCCGTCTTTATACCATGAAGTTATGAGTAAATCTGTGAACGTTTATATTTTCAATCTTACCAGCGTTAAGCACATGCTTTAAGCCATCAAGATCTTATAATATCCCTGTTTAAATTCAGAAAAACAACAATACAACTATCTGCCTCATGGAAACAAATCAAATGCTTAATATTTATAGGTGAATTGTTACGTTTTGAATCTTGTTATGTTTTTCTTGTAATTTTCATAAATATCTACATAGAAACACAGTACTTGAGTTAAAAAAATATATAAAATTGAGTCTTCAAAATGAACCTTTTTTTATTAACCAGTTAACACCGGATGACTTGTAAACATGCCAATATTTTCCGAGCCGGCTCATGTACGACGTGTGTTTTGTATTTTTGTGTAAAATTCAAATCCCCAGAACGAAGGTCACCCAGACATTCAACTACAGATCGCGCACAGAGCATGCATTCACCATTTAACGCTTTCGTTTCACCCACACAAAGAGGACAAGTGGCACTAAATATTTTGACGAATTTCTCCCATCATGCAGGGGTTATTGTGTGATCCCTGATTCCTGAACTTTGTCCTTTTTTCCCAAGAAGAGCATTGAGAAGCTTCCACCATTGTTTATTCATTGTATTTTGGCTCAATGGAGACAAGCCAGAGGGAACCGAGTATCCAGCCCTGTTTCCTGGTTTAGGAACAATCCTCCGCCGTAGCTCACGGCTGAGGTTTTGCAATTCACACTGCGTAAATATGACATTTTTTTCGATAAAGAAACCACAAGTCCCTTTGCTTACAAGGTTATCTTTGTTCTCTTGGCTTTGTCAAGTCAGGTTTTTTTTGGTGCTAGCATCTCAAAGAAAAAATGATTCTAGCAACCCCAAGGAAATAATCCCATCAGGCTGGACGGGAAAAAAAAAAAGGTAACCGGTGCTAACTGGTAAACAAACTATAAATAAGTATTTACAGAATGTGTATAATTCGTATTAATCAAAATGCTGACATGTAGTAATAGCTGCAAGTGAAATTAAAAGTGAAACGCACGGAGGATATTGATTTTTATATATATTTAAGAGGCAGACACATTTAGACGGTAAACGTCTTTATAAAATGTTTACACATTATTTTATGGAATATACCTTGTAATGTTGCCTAAAACTGAACGACCATTGCAGACCCAGCAACTCTCGTAAGGGTTGTCAAATGCAAGGACCTTGTGTTCAAATGGTTTTACAGGTCAGAGTGACCAAAGGTCACACTCAGTCATATCGCTGAACTTCGGCTGTAGATCTTACAGCATGCTGTTTTAAGTTTACAGGACGTTGCAGCCCCAGCAGCATTGGTGAGGGTAGTCTGGTGCATGGACCTTGTGTTCAAAACCGTACACCCAGAAGCATGTGCTCACGTCTTTCCAATCATAGTGAGCCTCGGTCACAGGTACTGAACGAAGAGTTTGCCGCTTAAGAAAGAAAGAAAGAAAAAGACATAAGATCCAAAAGACAAGAACTTATGCGGAACTTGTTTCACAAAAAGTTTTTGAAAAAGAATGTTAAAACTTTCTAAAGTGGCAAATTTAACTTGTCACCATTCAGCTGCTCCTAGCTGCACATCTTGGATATGAGCCCCACCGATCCCGTAGGGTACCTTATGGAACCCTTCAGAAAGAAAGCAATTTTTAAACTTAGAAAAATAAAACAGCAAATCAATTAAAGGTAAAATATCGAATTGCTGATAGTGTTCTAACTGTGTGTGATTCAATGTATACAAAACAAACCTGTGAAAATTTGGGCTCAATCCGCTGTAGGAGTCCGGAGAAAATAGTGACAAAAAAGTCCACATTTTTTTAACATGTCAACACATTGTCCTTAATTTTGATTGTGACAATAAAAATTAAAATTCGGGTCTTCAAATTCTATTTTCTCGCCTTTGACAGAATTTTAGAGAAAAACTAGAAATTTAGAGTTTGTGAACAAACTCAAGGTATTCGGTTTGAACATAATAAAGTGCTTGCATAATTAAAAATTTTAAGGTCAATATTGTGTGCAAGTTTTTTGTCTCTTGTGCAATGCTGACAGGCAACATATTTATTTGTACCTTTTATTGATCTTTATGCATGAAGGTTTGTCATATGAAACTTCAACTTCCGGTTTTTACAGGAACTAAAGGTCAAATGGGGTCACACTTTGTACATGATATCTAGAATTGCCCAAGAGCTTTAAATTGATGTAATGATTATAAATTTACCACGTTTCATTAATAAGATACACATTTTTGTATGTACAAACTTATACTTCCGGTTTCGACCGGAAGTGAAGGTCAAATGGTGTTACACATTGAAAAATTTGTAGAATCGTCAAAGGGCCTTAAAATCAGGTTATTATATTAATATACACATTTACATTATTCAGATAGGAATTTTTATATAAAAAACTACTACTTCCGATTTCAACCAGAAGTAAAGGTCAAATGGGGTCACACTCTGTGTAAGATATTTCTAATACTTTATGACCTTTCATATGGTGTAAAGATCATGTATGTAGCATGTATTATTCTTAAGATATGATTATTTTAGTATAGAACTTCAATTTAATGTAATGACGTCATCGATGACGTCATCATTCCAAAAATGTTGCTATGTCATGTTCACGCTATGGTCAAGGTATATAGTAAGTTTCAAGTCCGTATATGCTTTATTTTTTGAGATAGCAAAATAATTTTTTTTTCGACCTCATGTATCATTTTTGTTGTGACGTAGCTATGACGTCATATATCACATTTCTAGAATGCTCGTGAGCTAAAGAAAATACTATGCATTGAAAGTTTGTTCATATTTTCATTTAATTAGGCTCTAGAGCCCTAAATAACATGATTTTAACTTTAACTTCCAGTTTTTACCGGAAGTAAATGGGGTCACGGTGTGCATACAATTTGTCCAACATTACAAGACCTTTCATATGCACCAAAGATTTTGAATATAGCATTTGCCGTTCTTGAGATATGATAATTATTTAACGTTTATTTAACCTAATGACGTCATCATTTCAAAAAATTTGCGGTTTCATCTACTCACTAAGATCTTTATATATGGCAAGTTTCAAGTTCATACAAGCTTTACTTTTTGAGAAAATTTGCCGACAAGGTTCAAGGATAAAAATACCCAGAAAAAAACAAACAAGCAAACAAACAATCAAACTTAACAATAACAATAGGTCTTCGACCGAAAGCCGGACACCTAAAAAATTACATGGAAGATGGTACTGGTATGAACTTCATAATCAGTGAGCTTTCAGACTGATACTAGTCCAACTTTTTTTGATGAATACCAATCCTGAATTCTAGATTTAAAACCTTATTGCTCACTGGAAATCAAATCTTGCTTGTTAGCTTGGTTTTCTGAATTTGTATTTATAACTTTCTTGCAGACTGCCAAAGTACCTAAAAATATTTGCTTCTCTAACATGAAAAACAGTGCTCAGCCAGTGCTGCGTGAAGCCCTTCACCAAAATCAGGCAGTTCTAAGAAATAGTGACATAGATTTAAAAGTTAAAACAACCGAAACATCAGCCATGACATCAGCGTAAACAATCTATAAGTTGAGACGTTCTCACCTAATAGGCCTAAATTATTTTGTGTTATTTGATGAGCAGATAAACCCGGTTTTGAGTTTTGGCGGAAACTGCCTGGTTTTTGGCACGGAGCGAAACAAATGTGAATAGACAAATTTAGAGTCTGGTTGAAATTTTCCCATGCAAACCATAAACAAGTTTGTTACCTGATGCAATATCATTGCATATGGCCACGCAGTACGATGCTCATTAACAAGCCGGATAGAGTTCTCATTCACCTCTGGAACGGGATACTGTGAGATTGGCCACACCTGTTGAAATTTACACACAAATAAAACATAAAGTGATGACTAAGCAAAGGCTATGCTGTAGACAAATCCAATTACGTGTCTCCATTACTGGGTAAGGCATTATTCTATAAAATAAGCCCAGCGTTTATATTTGTATGCACAACAGGCATCATTGAGCCACGCACAACTATCAGCCAATGAGAGGTCTTTCTTGACCTCAGTGAGGGCGCTGTTTGAGCTCTGGGCGTCATATGTAAGGGGTCTATAATTATGTTTTTCGCATCTACACAAAGCACAAGTGTGACGCCAGATGAAGCCTGCATGCTACATTAACTTTTCCTTCCATTAATGGCTAAAAAACTGATATGGAACATATGCAAATGACCTAACAACGGATTGTTGTAATATTTTACATGAATGCTAACGTGAAGGCAATCCTGATATCATGAATGGAGATTTGTGCAGACTGACACACAAGAACAAAAATCTTGCATAAATTGATTTCAAAACTGGTTTCAAGACCCACAATACTGACATTAACCATCCCTCCCCCACCTATTGACAGGACCACTTAATTCAATCACATTTTCATGGGTGTGAAATGAATGAAAGTATTCTTACATCAATTTTGTGGCATCCCTTTAAGTTGTTGGATGGTGTTGCAATACACTGTGCAAGTCTTGCCCATAGAGTAAAAACTCATAACTGTGCAATTGCATTTCCTGCACATTTACAAGAGCACTGTACGTGCGAATCCAAGGTTCCCAGAACCCAAGGTTCCCAAACAGGAACCCAAGGACCCCAAACAGGAACCCAAGGTTTCCAAACAGGAACCCAGGGTTTCCAAACAGGAACCAAATATTCCCCAAAAGGGAACCCAAGGTTCCCAAGCAGGAACCCAAGGTTCCCAAACAGGAATCCAAGGTTCCCAAACAGGAACCCAAGGTATCCAAGCAGGAACCCAATGTTCCCAAACAGGAACCCAAGGTTCCCAAGCAGGAACCCAAGGTTTCCAAATAGGTTTGTTTACGTGGAAGACTTGTGCGATCCAGAGAACTGCCATCAAATACCCCAGCATGCACAGTGTAGGTAAGAATGTTTTCATACTTACAAAAGGTAACGTCTGTTGAAAGACGACCTGCCCACTGACTTCTCTGATCAGCTCATCAGGCATGTCAGTATGCTCCAAAATGTAGTCGGATATATTGTTGACACTGGTCAAACAGAAAAATATAACAATGGTTCAATTTAATCAATGACACCGTCAAACCTACTCACCCAATAAACTACTCTATGGCGTGTCGTGGTCAAACGCACCGGACTCAAGCTCAGGCGTTCCTTACCAGCCGAGTGTGGGTTTGAGTCCCGGTCTTGACACTTGTGTCCTTGAGCAAGCAAATAAACCATTATTGCCAAGTTCCATGTGTTTTGTAATGCAAAAAAAAAAGAACACAATATGCTGATCGCTATGAGAAAGAGTTTGCCCCAGTGTTTCTGGCATGGTATGGCAGCAGACTATGCCACATCACCTTGTAAACCCTTACAAAGTGCTATATAAAAATGGGTTTCATAGTTGAAAAACTCAGTTTTACTGTCTTAAAACATACTGCGCCTCAGGATAAGTAAACTAGATTAATTGCACATTATAAATGCTTAATATTACTTTTATTTGTAATCTTTTCAAGGGAAAAAATAAACCTCAGTGAAAATGGTTTACTGAACAAACATTCTACTTGAGTGTGATATTGTGGCCTTTCTTTGTTATCCCAAGAAGAAACCACTTCAGAAACTAGCACTTTTGCCAGAGTGCATGACATCATCAAATATCAAAAACTGACAACTTGCAACTTACTACTTGACCGTGAGGAGAATGAAATGACGAAGCGTGCAAAAACCGAGGCATGTCGGGCAAGTCACTCTGCCATCCCCTCCACATCGCGTACATCTGTAAAAAAGGGTTTACAAATGTACGTTGTTTAAAAATTTTAGTTGGGGCTCGAATTTGAAGGGAAAAATCTATACAAAACATTAGGGCTGGATCAAGAATTTTTTTTACAACACCAGAATCAAAGTGAGAAACAAATATCTACACAGTCCAACAGTCAGGCCCTGAAATATAAAAGGTCACTCTTTTTGTGGTTCTTATGCGCTGTACATAATTATGCGCTATATGTAAGCACTGCTTGCTGCATGCATTCTATTCTTCGCGTGATTGGTTGATGAAACACTTGGCCGAGAAGACCATGTCATAGACCATGTAACAACAAAAAGAGTGACCTTGTACATTCCCTGGCCTTTCTGGCAGGCAAGATAATAGTGATGATGTAATAGTAATGAGTGAAATACCTTCTTCTTCCTGAGCCATGGCACCAGGAACAAGACACACGTTGGGATTTGTTATTTCTATGAACAGTTCTCCTTCCACTCCCATTACATGAGGAACAACGAACCTATATAACCAAGGAATAGACCAGTGAATGGCTGGATATCAACGAACGTGATCCAACGGTCATCACCCATTTCTACCCAGACTAAAATGCAATATGTAACATGCAGTTGAAGTCAATGACTGTATGACACCAAGCAACTATCACGAACTGCAGGTTAACCAATTAAACTGCGTACAAAAACAAGTCTTGTGTAAAAATAAAATGTTCAATATTGGGGTGAACAAAGAACAATTGACTGGAGTGGGATTTGAACCTGTGACCACCGGCTAAGCGTACCAATGCTCTACAAGCTGGGCTATCCAGCCCTAATGTTGGTGGTGTCCCTATTTTGTCAATATCTTTGTTCAGAGGGGGCCAAAATAAAATAAAATGTTGGAATCATTTTGGGATACAAAAGCCAACAAACTTGAAAACATAATTCCACAGATTATCGGTTGCAGAAGTGGGACCCTACGTCATGACTGAAGTCCTTCATACAGTTTGAATTCATCCCAATCAACTTGAAATCTGGCTTTTACCGATTTGAAATAGGAGGAAGTTCCCAACTGTAGTTTTTTTACGAGGGCAAATGATCACCACGCAACATGAGTCTCCTACATTTACCCAGCATTGTGTGTAATGGTCTACACAAAAAAAACAATGCAGCTGTGAACTTTTGCAAGGAATAGACAGTTAACAAACATAAAATGGTAACACAGAATCCTTTTGAGTATGAAATGTACATGGAGTTACTCCTCAAGCACGAGTAGAAAACAGACAAAAATAGTGCAATATTTTTCCAAATTCCACAAGCATGTGTGGGCAAACCGATTCATCCTCCCGCAAACTCGCAACAGAGAAAAAATTGAAACAAAACAAAACTGTTCTCTCCCAATTTTCTTAACGTCTCAACGACATTTTCTGGAAGTCTCCACAAATAGCAAGAAAACAACATGAATATCTGAATATTATATTCTTAAAAAGGTTGAACATAAAGTTAGTCTGCGGTAATGCTGTATTGATAAACATTGAGGGAACATACGACGAGGTCTTAATTGGCCGTTTAACCGTCAGTGTCGCGGCTTATGTGATATAAAGGCCCGAGCCGAAGGCCTTTATCACACTGCCACGGCACTGTAATAGAGCACCCAGCATGAGTGTCCACCATTTAAGACACCACATCTAAACTCTCAATAAGTTGCTGGACTGGCTTTCAAGGAGTAACAGAAGTAGAAAAAAGTTCACTGCTTACCCTGCCTCGACCACGACAGCGTCCACACTGTACTAAGCCTGCTCCTGAACACCGATGGCAGGTCTGTAACCAAGTAATTTTCAAATAATTTGATAATTTTCCCATTAATATTTGACTACAGATAGTTCCTACTTGACTTCACTTGGCCATCTTTTTTGATTTTTTGATTATGCGCTATGCGTAAACACCGCTTGCTGCATGCAGGAGTTCTGTTCTTCACAGGATTGGTTGGTGAATTACTTGGCTGGTGAAGAAAAAATTAGAATACTTGACATGGCCCAAGACCAAAACCCAAGTTGCCCGTAAAGATGGTGTCTATCGGGAACTTAAAAAAAAAATGGAAGAAACAGTGAGAGCTGTTGTGTTATAATAACAACACTCATAGCGCTATCTGATAACTTTTTCGTTGGTATGAGTGTAGCTTATAATCGGAATGCTAAAATTGGCCAAAAACATTGATAGAAATGCCCAACAAAAGCACAGACAACTTTCCTTAACCAGTAGAAGCCGGATGATGTGTTTAACACGCAAATATTGTCCGAGCCAGCAAACAGGCGACGTTTAAACATGCCATTGTGTAAAATTGGAATACTGAAACAAAGGTCACTCAAAAATTTTGTTTCCAAGAGAGCACAGAGTATGCACTCACCATGCAATGCTTTGTTTCACCCACACAGAGGACAGATGGTGTTGAATACTTTGCCGATTTTCGCCCACTATTCGAGGGTCATTGTGTAATTCGTGATTCCAGACCTTTGTCCTTTTTTTCCAAGAAGAGGATTACAAGACATCAAAAGTCTTCCACCATTGTACATTCATTGCATTTCGGCTCAATGGAGTGAGTCATTTTGTCCACACATGAATGCTCCCAGCAAAAAAATAGCTCTTTGCATTTCTTACAGGCTTCTGGTAATAGTAACTTGGTACCAGTTTGCATGAAAAAGGCGTGGTTTACAGTGGAATTACGTTACACTTACCAACAGGTTTATACAGGATTTCTTTACTGCATAATTCTTACAACATCCAAAGTCTTTGTAAGACGTACTGAGAAAGGCAAGTCCAAAAACTATTTCTTCCATATGTAAATCCTCACAGAAAAACTAGCTCATTGCATTTCTTATGGGCTTCTCTGAATAGCTAGAGCCAGTTTGCGAGAAGTGGTCATGGCTTACCGTGAAATTGCATCACATTTACGAACAGGTCTTCCTTTAATTGCGTACCTTAAGATATGACGTGTGAGGAACTTCCAGTTCCTTCTCGTGTGTGTGAAACAGTTTATACGGTCTGCAGTGTATCGACCACACCGGCGGTGGGGCGCCATTCAACGGCCCATCCACTTCACCACCTCTATATGGTAGAAACTTGCGAGATGTGGTCCTTGACTCGTTGAAGGTTTCCAAGAGATACTGTCAAAGAAAAAAAAACCTTATTACTTATTACAGACCGATCCATTAAGCCCTGCCTACCTTAGCATGGTGTGACTTTCTTGCCACGATGGCAGCGGTGGTTCAGTTGTGGCCACACACACATGTATCGAATACACACACGTACATGGTTTTCGTGAATGGTTTTGATTTAGTTTCGTGGCCTTTTGAGCAGTGTCTGGAGTTCAAAGAACAATGCAGCCAAGAACACTGTTAAACCACTTTTACATGACTGTACGGGGACCACTGCTGTGGGATTTGCACACAAAACAAAAGTTAATACAGTTGTGTCTGATCTTGTGTGTCCGAACAATGGCAGCAGTTTGCTTACTTTTCTAATGGGATTTTAACATGTCGGACTTTCGTCAAACTTTCAGTGGCATTGTCAAGGCTGTGATTGGTCAATACGTTAGTAGGCGAAGGCGGGGCTTAATGGATTTGCCTATTTGACAAGGGTGTAAGGGTGTATAATTAAACTCCCAACTCCCTATGAGTGGTTGACTAGGATCCTTCCTCACGCTAACAAATTCCAACACCATATGATAATTTATAACACCCATTCTGTTGGACTCTGAATTTGGTGGTATGCCTGATCCAACATAAGCCAGTTTACTGATGCAGTCCGCAGTTCCACAGAATCAAACGAAAGATGCCGTTTGGATTTTGAAGGTCTGAGGGTGAGTAGGGTTAATTCATAACTGAATGGTAACAAAGAACAAATTCATAGTGGCACTGTAAGGTTTTTAGGAAACTTTTTTGTGTATGATTTGTCCCATGACAGTTTTATGTTTCTGTGTTTTGCACGTAGGTAAAGCCCTTGTGACTGAATGTTGGGTGAGTAAATTAAATGAACTCGCAAGTTCCACAATATTGTCCTGACAAACATACCCACTGCGTAAATTATGCTCCATTGAACAAGTTGAACTTACATGAAAAGCATGCGTTGGTATAGTCCTGGTGATGTTCATGTTCTTGGCTGGTCTGGAACCATAGCAACAATGCCTGTCAACAAAAGCCAAGATGGCCGCTCTCACGGCTTCCTCCCCAATTCCATCATTGCTGTAATTAAAAGGATGAGCAATCTTAGCTACCAAATGGAAAACTGTTGTGAATTGTACTCATAGTTAAGAAATCAAAATGGGCAAAGTTAAAGAATTCATTGAAATTCTTTGTCATAGATCGCGAGTGCCTCCCCTTGCGATTTGAAATGTCACAGTTGAAAGCCCAATAGACCGATCTACTAAGCCCCTCCCACTGTGCACGCACACCGTATGCACCAGCGTGTTTGTTAGAGTTTTGTCAGACTTCTGGATGCGCAATTTCGGATGCGCAATCACGTCTGTAACCGTTTCTCTGTTTATTTCTGCTGAAGCACCTCAATGAAACTGGGTCCTGGGGAAAGACTGGTTTTCCTTACGAGTCAAAAACTTGCTGTGGGCAATTGCTGTCTTCCGGAGGCTCATACGCGGGTGGAGGAACAGGTGGTCCTAAAAGTCAAAGAAAGTGACATCTTCATTAACAAGGTTTTAAAAAAAAAAAAAGGAAATCTGGGTTGACTTTTTGGGATGCCAGGTGGCAGAAGTACCAGGTTAATCCATTGTTCTGGGAAGTGTGCACTCGCTCGGAATTATATAAACAATGGAAAAATTACGAGGTGTGTCTGCTGCCACCTAGCGCCTCAAAGCCTCCTATTCAGACTCACTTTTGGTGAGATTGGCTCATAATAAGGAGCTTGAACCGAAAAGTCTACAGTAAGCAAAAGAAGCAGGAAAAGTTAAATAAATCGTACCGCTGTTGAATACTACTGTCTCGTATCCCGGAACGGGTTCTAACTCTTGAGGGTCAGGATTTGGTCCTCCTTCCTCAGTTGCATTCTCATCATCCTCGGGGTCGGAGTCAGGGATGGTATCCCAGGAGTCTGGGGGTGTATTGGGAACGAGATGATTTTACAATTGTTAGAATTGTGGTTTTCATATCAAAATTAAAAAATGTGTCATTAGGTTAACCCTCCAACTTACAATTTTTCTTTGCTCATCAGATGTTAAAATTTGTCATCATGAATTAGGCACTTGTACTAAGTTCAATACATTTAAACATTTTTTTTTAATATACTTCAAAACCTTAATTTTGGGTAAACAAAGAAAAAATGACTAAAGCTCGATTTGAAACTGCGACCTCAGTATTTATGTGCAAGATGTCGCATATTCAAGTCCCACTCTAGTATTGATATGCAGGCCTGATTGCTTCGTTCTTGAAAGGGCAAGAGCACTAAGGCGTTTACTTGTTGATAGAGGGCACCTCTATGACGAAATTGTAAATTTCTATTGGAACATTTTTAAGGGCACCAAGGCAATGACCAGGGGCAACGGAGGCAATTGCCTCCATGAAATATCAGGCCTGGATATTCACCCCGTCAGTTTCGTTTGTGGTTTATTACTTGAATTTCTATTTAATCCTCTGAACAAAGCTGAAGTTAATTCATTCTTAACTTTTGAAATTGACATCATTTTTGGCAGTCATGATTTAAGCCAACGATTTACCTGGTCCTGCTGTAGCCCCTGATGATGTAGCTTGTGGTTGTGGAGGTGCCCCATAGCCTTGGGGTGCTGCGTGGCCCTGTGGCTGTGGCTGAGGTGCCCCGTACCCCTGCTGTTGGGGTGCCCCGTACCCCTGCTGTTGGGGTGCCCTGTATCCCTGCTGTTGGGGTGCCCCGTACCCCTGCTGTTGGGGTACTCCATATCCCTGCTGTTGGGGTGCACCATATCCCTGCTGTTGGAGTGCCCCGTATCCCTGCTGTTGGGGTGCACCATATCCCTGCTGTTGGGGTGCCCCATACCCCTGTTGTTGGGGTGCCCCATATCCCTGCTGTTGAGCTGTCAAACAATTACAATAAGAATTATCTAGCACACAATTTGGTGTACATCTCACACTGACATATAAAGCCAAACCACATAGACCCACGTTTCTTAGCCTTTCATCAATGCAAAAACCTCTCCACATTTTTGTAATGTGTATAATTTTCGTAATTTGGTGGTTCAGCATTGTATACATGTACAGTTGTAGTCGTACTGTCCATGACACCAATCCAATATGATGGTTGACCTTTTGGGTCATTCCGTATCAAATCAACACTCCTCCTTTAAACTCCAAAACCCAAATTGGAGTGTTTTGGGCTATTTGGACAAGTTGGAGTGTTTTGGGCTATTTGGACAAGTCTGTGAACTTTTGACCAACATGACCAAGTACATTTTTTCACTCTATAAACATTGGAAAGTTGGATAAAGGATATTTGTACCTTAAAGACCCAGCTCAACATTGGTAAGAAGAAAAACATAAACAGTCACAGATTTACATATACCTTACATGGTATAAAGACAATGATGATAGAAAACTTTCCTGGGCATATTTCTGACTGAAGTGTTATCGTTTTTAAATAACAATTTAAATAAGATCCAAAATTAGTTTTTGTCTCAGTGAGACGGAAACTCTGCCTGAAGGAATGTGTACAAAAATGCTGAATGCACTCTTACCGTTTTCTTGCAACCGAAACAACGAAATGAATCAAATGAATCAATGTGCAAAGAATTGAAGCATTTACAATCAGTTTGCCAATGTTGAGCTGTGGCTTTAAAGTATGTGCACAATATTGGTAATCGCCAAAGCTCAGTATCCACACTTTATAGTATATATGTGACCCAAACATGTAGGAAATAACAAACTTGTGAAAGATTAAGCTCAGTTGGTTATTGGAGAGTCACAAGAAAATATTGGGAAAAGCTCATCCAATGTTTTCACTGTTTTCAAACATTGGTTTTTGGTAGAACCAGTAACTGGGGCTCTGTACTCCTTTTAAAAAAACTTTGACATTATCGACCGATAATGTCAAAAAATTTAAAAGGAATACAGCGCCCCAGTTAGGCCTACTGGGTCTAGGGTTTTGGACTCGTACTCGTTTTACTCATTTCTCAAAAACTATTAAAGGCAAGCAAAAAAATATTTCAAGGAAAGTTTTCCACCATGACCATCTTCATATCATACCAAGTTGAAAATCTGTGAACGTTTTGCAAGGGCGCAGGCTTTATACTGCATGTGATTTAGTCCCATTGGCATTTGACATCGTGTACGGTGTAGGACACACCCAATGTCAAAAATCCTTCGCCACTCTAGCGGCGCTACATGAATGTGAACGGAGACAGCAAGACCAGTGATAGCCCCATACATTGTGCCAATACGCTGGACTCCCTCCGCTTCTTGGCCCAACGAACCCTGTCCGTTAAAACCAGACATCAACATCCGAATTGAGACTTAATTTTTTTGGCAAATTTATCCCTCAATGATCGGTCGGTCGTTGCTGTCAGACATGTCAGACTCACAGGCAGAGTCTGGAGAAGATTTCCGCACGGTCCCCCGTGCGATAAATCCTAGGCTTTTGCTGGAATTTTATGTCAAATCTCGGTGATATAGCCCGTGTCAACGACGGCGGAGAAACCATGATGGTTGCTGTTCAGCGCGGGTCGTATTCCTGCACTAGTCTTTATTCCAGCAGTCATTTTGCGACGTTTACCTGATAGTGGTGACGTCCAATGCGCCCAATCAGTCAGCACATTCAAGAACGTTTACCGCTGCGCGACACCTTGACGTCACCACTATCAAGTAAACGTCGCAAAATGACTGCTGGAATAAAGACTAGTGCAGAAATGCGACCCGCGCTGAACAGAACCATCATGGCTTCTCCGCCGTCGTTGACACGGGCTATATCACCGAGATTTGACATAAAATTCCAGCAAAAGCCTAGGATTTATCGCACGGGGGACCGTGCGGAAATCTTCTCCAGACTCTGCCTGTGAGTCTGACATGTCTGACAGCAACGACCGACCGATCATTGAGGGATAAATTTGCCAAAAAAATTAAGTCTCAATTCGGATGTTGATGTCTGGTTTTAACGGACAGGGTTCGTTGGGCCAAGAAGCGGAGGGAGTCCAGCGTATTGGCACAATGTATGGGGCTAGACCAGTGATTGTCAAACTACTCATCATTTCGTGACTTACCTGTCGTGAGTTTGGTGATGGGCATGATGATTGATGAATGTAGTCGTTTTATATCAACAACTGACAATTCGGCTCTGTGAGTGTGTGACTAACGTATGGTATGGATGCTAATGACTTCTTAATGAATAATGATTGTTATGTTATTTTGGCTTTGAACTGTTCTTGTTCGGTAGCACTACCACTAGCAGTAGCAGGCTAATCGGCACTTGTGAAAACAGTTGAGTTGAGTAGCAGCTCTTACTCTAAGTCTAAGACTTGTAAAATGACGGCAAGTTAATTTTAAATTTGATGCCCGTACCGCGGCCAAAGCTGGATGCTGCTTTCCCTTGCTGCTACAACGCCCAAGCCAAGGCTCAGTGTCATGCAGTAATGATATTGCATTGCATATTATTATTTTATACTGTTTGATTTGCTCTATCTCAAGAGTGCTGTAAAGAATGCGCAGCGCAACCTGGTGTTCGAGGCTGCACTGCGCGGTCGTGAGATAGACTACACTGCAGTAATGCGGGCGCCCCAGCAGCAGGGGGGGAAATCCCTAACAATGTGATTTCACTCAGAGGCTCCGCCCCCAATCGAGGTCAATGAACTTAAAGCATAGCAACACAATAGTCAGTACACCGCTCAATCCTTAATGGCTATGGGTGTACGATTGCAAGAGTACCAGACCGTATATCAAACTTCAGCGATACACACAATATGGCGACCGCGGTGGAACGAGCCGGCGAAGACGGTGCTTATTATTTGGAACGTATCCTTACCCTATTCTTTCTTTATCATAACTTCATTTCAAGGTTTACTACTTTTGGAACATTGAGTTCCATTTGCACTGCCTATAAGGCTTCAGAGACAAAGTTTAAGGGTTGAAAAATTAACTGTTTACAAACGGACTAAACTACACCACCGTAGACTCTAGACCCAGTAACTGGGGCGCTGTGCCTGTCCCCTGTACTCCTTTTTGAGATTTTGACATTATCTGTCGTACTGGCGCCCCAGTCCGTGGTATATTTGGAAAGTGCTGCGAAGCGGTTTTTTCTGAATCAGTTACAAAATTGTCAAAATTGCGACAAAGACTCGACAGAATTGCTTGAAAATCGCCTACTGGCTTCTCCAAGTATTTACGGTGAAATAAAATGCATTTAATTGTACTCATGATCATTTTTGGTCCTCCAAATCGATGATTTTTAGCCCACTACACAATAACGCCTGCACAATAGCCAAAAATCTACAAAATATTAAGTGCCATCTGTCCTGTTTGTGTGGATGAAACAAAGTGTTACATGGCGAGTGTGTCTTCTGAGCATGCTCAGCAGTGGAATGTCTGGGCGACCTTTGTTCAGGTATTCCGATTTTGCACAATGGCGTGTTTCAACGTCGCCTATTTGCTGGCTCAAAAAAATAAGTTAATGGATACACGTTTTGCTTAGTCAATGCAGGATACCAGCTGTGTAGAGCGTGCGCTGGGCCAATCATGACCAATGATGATAGTGTGATTTGCATGTTGGCGTATGGGGACTGGTATCAAAAAATTGTTCAGTCTAAATGTTTTGCAAGCTAAACTGCCGGATGAAATTGTTACCTTTCACAGGAGTGTGGTTTGGATCCCAGTGGTGACACTTGTGTCTTTTATCGAGACACTTAAAGGGGCTGTGTCATGATTATAGCAGGCCTGTGGCTGTGCATGGAAAGATGAACTCTACTCAGATACTGCGCACGGGTGCGCTTGCGGTCAAACCACAAAGGGTGCCGTCTTTGTCAAACTGTGATGTGACCGCCAATGCGCATGCACGCGTTGTGTTTAGTAACTGGGTTATTCCATTTACTGCTGTAATCATGACGGCACAGCTCCTTTAACTATGATTGCTCCTTGGTGTTATCTATCCCAAATTATGGACATTGCTGAGCAAAATGTAGAAGTGGAAGTAGATTTAATAGGCCTACAAAAATGGACCAAAGAGGCCCTGCAAACAATTGTATGATGGACTTCCACACTTAAATAAGAAGACAAGATGGTAAATTGTAAAATGTGAAATGGATATTAATTAGATTTCTTAACAGAGTTTCTCCCAGAGGCTTTATTACCTGTTGATTCTGATGATGAGTTTGTCTATGAAGAAGTTGAAATCGATGATGATTTTGCATCAGGTAAGCAATTCTTCTTGGAACAAAAGGTCAAAGGTCTGGATTAGGGATTACACAATAACGCCTGCACAATAGCCAAAAATCTACAAAATATTGAGTGCCATCTGTCCCGTTTGTGTGGATGAAACAAAGTGTTACATGGCGAGTGTGTTTTCTGAGCATGCTCAGCAGTGGAATGTCTGGGCGACCTTTGTTCAGGTATTCCGATTTTGCACAATGGCGTGTTTCAACGTATCCTGTTTGCTGGCTCAAAAAAATAAGTTCATGGATACACGTTTGCCGGGGCCAATTGGTTTGCATACATTAAAGACAATTTTTGACAACTTTATATCAAGCAAACATTCAAATGAAATGAAAAAAAATCCCACTCTGTTTTCTTTAAAATTCAAATTCTGTACTTTTGTCTTTAAACTAAATTTCAAGTATTTATATTTGTTTTCTCAGAGCCAGATGAGGACCTTCATGCTGCTGTGAGAACCATTCAAGAAGCCCAGGAGGATCAAGATGCCTTGGTTGGTTAATTTCGTTAAGGGGATGGTACAGCATTGGTTTTTGCATTCAGTTTTGGGGTGAACAAAGAAAAATTTACTGGATATCTTCACTAATACAATTTCAATTAAGACAATAATTCATATATATTTTTAAGGGTTATTGTACTTGTACAATTGTCAAGTTAACAATCCAGGAGGACCAGTATTTGCAAATGTAAAATTCAAGTTTTGGTGTGACGCAACACATTTTGAAGTAAGATGGAGCATTTGAATAGTTATTATATTGCTACACCTGTACCAATGCTGTACAATGTGTTACTGTTTTACGTGTCATCCATGTTCTAAAAACAATTAACCAGTTGCCGCCGGGATTCTTTTATTTTTTCCCATTCCCCTGACGGGATTATCTTGTCGGAATTGCCGGAATAATTTTGTCTCATAATCCTCTTCTTGGAACAAAAGGACTAAGGTCTGGAATCAGGGATTACACAAAAACCACCTGTCAATAGCCAGACAATGGCAAAATATTCAAAACCATGTTTTGTCTTTCTGTGGGTGAAACGAAGCATTAGACCACAGGTGTGTGTGGTCTGTGCACGCTCAGCAGTGGAATGCCCAGGCGACCTTTGTGAAGCGCATGATTTCATGGGCTGTAAGCACAGAACTCCGCAGTAAGAAGTGCCAATAAATTGGGCACTGATTGCAATTGTTTAATGCATGATTTTTAGATATATGCACTGAAAATCATCTTTATAAATCAAACTTCTTAAACTTTCAGATGACAGGAGAGCGCATGGTTCCGCCCCCTGTCAATCTAAGGCCCGAGGTGGTGGATGACTTTGTCAGGAACTTCCTTGTCAAGATGGGCATGATGCGGACCCTAGACTGCTTCCAAACAGAATGGTAAATAAAGCTGGGGTTAAAATGGTCTCACCACAATAAATGTATAAGGGAGATACTCAACTTGAAATTGGGGTTATATTATACAAATATTGGATGCACATGAGTGCATTGTTGTAGAATATAATTCAGAGGTGAAATCTGAACTATTTCTTCGCCTCGTGAAATAGAAAAGCCAGATTTCACAGACTGATTTTAGGTTAGGTGTAGTAGGTTGCCTCCAGGTTGCCCTTAAAATTGCCTGCGTGACAAGTAGGGACCAAATCACAATATTTCGGCCCAAAGTAATTATTCATTTAATTTTATGCTAATTTATGTCAAATATTCATTTATTTATACCAATGAGTACGATTTGAGATTTTGTATGGTATGGAAGGTGAGACTAAACCAGTTCACAGGCGACAGTCATAATATAGTCTCTTCCTTAGGTTCTGCGAAGAACCAGATGCGACATCTTAATTCGACTGATGTTCAACCTTGTGTTTAATACTGTTAGGTATGAGCTACAGCAGCGAGGCTTACTGAACGAGGAAGACGTCAAGACTGTTCCTGACGTTTACATTCGCAATCAGCAGCTTGACCTCCAGGTCAAGACACTCAGGAGAGACTTGGACAAGTTTAAGGATGCAGCGAAGTAAGTCACACGGCCGGCTTAAAGTAGTACTCGTTTTCTTTTAAATCCTGCAAATAAGGACAGTTCTAAAACTTGTGATGATTTGAACGTTTTATGACTGTTGATTTATATTTTTTTCTGTTACTTTATAATGCCCTGGCTATCATCCTTAAATATTAACAATAATTTTAATAATTATAATTTTAGTTTCTTATATCCCACTTTATCTGTGGACTTCTCATGTTTTAAAAAAATTCTCATGTTTTTAACGTGATTGAATAAACTTGAATCTTGAATCTTCTTTAAGCACTTCCTATTTTAACGACAGCCAGGCATGCAGAGCTAAGTTTGATCTATGAGACCCATGTGCATAGCACCTCGTAAGAGTTTAAAATCTATGCAGCCAACATACCAGAAACACTGGTGCAAACCCCTTCTCGTAACAAGAAGTGTACTGGGTTCTTTTATGTGCACTGAACAACACCCAGGGCCTAAGACTTTACGTCCCATCTGAAGGACAAAGCAATTAGTGACAGGGACCCAAACCCATACTCTGACAACACCAGAACTTGAGTCTGGTATACTAGACCGCTCGGCCACAACACTCCACAAAATAGAAGGCAGGCTCAGTACGGGTTGTATAAATGGTTATATTGTGTTGTCTGTGTTTTATTTTTACAGTAAAGCAAAAGACACGTATGTGAAGCTACGCAAGGAGAGAGATTTCAACCGTATGCATCACAAGAGAGTGGTTCAGGAGAAGAACAGGCTCATCGACGACATCAAACGGTAAACAAAAAAAGGTGCTCTTTCAACCATTACACGGTTGAAACATCTGCTCTAGAATGTGGGGCGTCTTGGGTTCAAATCCCTTCCCAGTAGCCTGTTTTTTTTCCCACAGGATTCTAAACACAACGAGTATACGTTGTTTATAACCACCCATAAATGTGAAAGTGTAAAATAAGAAAAATATTACCTTTTTTTTCAGTTATAAAAAACTGATTGTTAAGAGGTCATAACTCGTTTAATACACCCTTGTTGCAATGACTTGACAAAAAGGTACTATGAATGTTACAGACTGAAGAAGCACTACGCTTCCTATGAACCAACTTTGACGCAACTGAAGGAGAAATACGAGGTGGCCATGAAAGAGAAGATGCTGGCTAAGCTAGAGAGAGACCGAGCTGTCAATCAGGTATGTCAATCATCCAAAGCAGCCATCTTGATTGGTCCAAGTTCACTGTTTGAAAGCACTGCTTAAGACAGAATTGATACTTTTATTGAGACTTCTGGTCTCTGCGAATCATATTTTGAACAGTTTCTTGCTTAAACCCTAAAAGAACAATTAGCTCAGTGTAGTTTCATGTTTACCTCTACAAAATTGCTGGAGTGAAAATTTGTGAAGTGGGTGTTATTAGTGGAACTACAACACACTTCCCGAAGGATTGTCTGTAACTATCTAAAAAAGTTTGCGGTAACACCACGTAGGAGATAAGTCTCTTTGAGTTTTGTTGGTTCTGAAAAGAAACATAGGTATAACAACTTGACGTTTGGATCGGTATGCTCTCGTCGTCTTTAGGAAAAAGCTGCTTTCTCTAAAACTGCTTGCCTTCAGACCACATTTTTAAGCCCACCCCTTGTATCCTCTGAGATATGTGATCTTTGATAATTTTTAACCACAATTCATGTGTTCAGGTTTCCGGTCTCCAAGCCACACTTCGTAATCTAGAAGGAGGTAGCCATGACTCGGGATCCCTTCAGTTCTCCAAGTCTGAACGCAGACTGATGTTTGCATCTGGGACTGGCCCCACACAAAGTGCCGTCCGCCAAGCCAGGGAGGTGAACACCATGCCGCGCCAACCCAACACACAAAACATGGACGTCACAGCACAACCCCAACCAAGACACCCTGATGTAAGTTTATTTCTTATCGTATGAAAAACATTTTGCTAAAATATTACAACCACATGTGACATTTTTAAGCTTATTAGGCCTCGCCAAAAAAAGCAATTTGTACAGGCACTTTGGAGGCAACCGACTTCACTGCATATAAAAGGAGCACTGCGGTAATACAACCCTAACCCTAACCCTAAGCTCTGTTTTCTAACAGTATCTTTCTGTCCCCAAGAAAATTGTGTGGAAACCGACAACCTGTAAATTGCTGTGTGACCATGGCCCTTAAATGCTTTACAGAAACATTTTCATGTTTCATATTTCATATAAATCAGTGATTTTTTATCAAGGTTTTTCTGCAATGCTTATTTACTTTAGTTGGTACTTTTTTTGCAACGTGCTTCAAATATTCCTTATAAAGTGCCACCATATGTAAAGTTTCTATATAAGTTTTTTATTGTAGTTGTCAATTAAAGGTGTGCAAAACATTGGTAAGATTGAAACACAATGATATGGTATAAAGATACATGGTATAAAGATATTCATGGTGGAAAACTTCCATTAAAATGTTTTTGCCTGAAATGCTACAGTTTTTGAGAAATGAGTAAAACACTTAGTTTTGATCTCACGAGACCAAAACTCCATGTTCTAAAACACTGAAAACATATACATTACGTAAGTTTTTTTTCCCCGCTACTTTCTTGTGACTCCAATGACCAATTGAGCCTAAACTCTCCCAGGTTTGTTATTTCATGATTATGTTGAAACACATAAAAATACAAATACTGGTCTTTGACAATAGACCGATCCATTAAGCCCCACCCCCTAAACATATTGACCAATCACAGCATTGGCTACATCACCACAATACACGTGGGCAGCACACAATGTGCATCTCTTCAATGCCACACTGCACGACATGAAGGCGCGTGCTATAAGTAAGCACACATATTTACATTTTCCAATAGGATTTTATCGTGTCGGACTTTTGAGGGACTTTCGGTTGCATAGCCAAGGCTGTGATTGGTCAACACGTAAAGTGGCATGGTGGGTTAATGGATCGGTCTGTAACCAATGTTGTTCAAGTACTTTAATGTTAATAACCCATTGGGATAGATTTTAAGATGGTGATTGTTGTTTCTTGCTCACTGTACAGGATTCCGAATTCCCAACGGATACGGGCATCAATCCTCAGCTGACCAACATCAAGGGACCTTCTGCTCACTTGACTCGCACTGGGGGTTTCCGGCTGACTCATACCATCCAGGCTCACTCATTGGCCGTCAGTGGGTAGGTGTAGTTACACAGACGCCTAATGAGATTGTGCGTTGTTTAGTGTAACTCTCTAGTATTCAAAAAAAAAATATCAAACTATAAACCAGGAAAACTTTCATTGAACAACTCCTTGGCTGTCAGTGGGTAACTGTACTTACTAAGATGCTTCAAGAGATGGTTGAGTGGAAGAGTACATTCAATCTAATCCTCTAGTTTTAATAACTATTATACAAATATTGAGTGGCTCAGAGTGCAATGGGAGGAATATTATCGCAAGGTAAAATTTTGACTGTTCATTTCACGAGTCAAAGCCGAGTGAAATGGAACAGTCAAAATTTTACCGAGTGATAATATTCCTCCCATTTCACGAATTAAAGCCACTCAATATTTGTTTCATAACTGACATAGATCCTTGTCATTTGAATTTTTTCACAATAAACACAAAATCAAAATAAATACGGTTCCTCAACCATCCATCACCCTGAAAATTCTAAAACAACGTGGATGACTCCATGTAGACACAGACGCGCTATTTTCGGTACTCCACGCGCGCGTGACAACGAATTTATCTTAAAGCAAACTTGACGCGCGCAGCTTAGAACAGAGCAATATGCGGGATGTGCTATTATTACAACCTTTTGCACAGGTGCTCCTTTGTTTTAGCAGCGGCGCTCTATCACTAAAAAACCGTTGGGAACGAGGATGATCCTAACTGTTGAATAGGAAATACTATTCCCCATGGGAAAATAGGACTTTTTGATCACCGACGCTGATGGGAATGATATTGAATGTCATGTGATGTAAATTCCACCAATCAAATGACAAGGATCTGTATGCCAGTTATATAATCATAAATACCCCAGACAGTTTAGTAAAGCTATTGGAATGTGGTCACATGACCATTTAAGACCGGTTTTAAATGGCTGATAAAGACATAGCTGGAGCTGTTAATGCCAGTTTGGCGCTCCTAGCCATATATATGCATATTGGTTCGCAAGCTTATGCGGGTGCTAATATTCACGCAACGCAATCATTGTATAGCGGTACTCAATTTAGCATATTAGCATATAAGCACATTAGCACCCACGCGTACGCACAATCATTTTACGTCGATGTAATTTAACCACCTCGCAAAACGGAGCCTCAGAACGTGACAGAAATTGAAAATGTACACAAAAAGAACCTGCAAAGTTTTACACATTTTCCTACATTATCACGATTTTTAACAAAAAGGGCTCAGTCCTTTATCACACGACCATGACCCTGCCAGTTTTAAACAGCCATTTAAAACCTCGTAGCCACTCTTTTATTCCCTTAATAATAATTGTGGCTTCTTATATAGCGCTCAAATCCGTCACTCAGTTTTTAAGGAACACAATCATTGAAAAGAAAACTTCATTGAAGTTAAAAACAAAAACGGATTGTAATGGTGATATGTTTTTGTACATGTAATAATGATTTCAAAAATTGCTTCTCATGTAAATTTAAATTAGATCTAATTTGAATACAACTGTGTTTCAATGACAGCATTTAAGACTAAATAAACAGTTGATTCTGTTTGTTTGCACTTGAGAACTATTTCTATCCATACGACTGTTTATAAAATACTTTTTGTTATTCTATTCAAGCATTGCTTTGCATCCACGGAAGCAGATCTTAGCCACTGTGAGTGACGACCACACCTGGAAGATGTGGGCCATACCCAGTGGTGACATCATCATGACCGGAGAGGGTCATAGCGATTGGATCGCCGATTGCGACTTCCATCCCAGGTAGGACAGACTTCAGTCACCGCTCATCATGCTCCCTAATCAACAACAGGGTCCACTTTCATAGAGTCGCCTCAGCAGACAACAGTGCTTGTCAAATTTTCTGCTAAGCAAAAATAAGCAGGATACGCATGCGCTGTTGAATCTCCTCGATCGGCTTATGAAATACACTTTTGCCTGTGCACATTTTTCTGCTACAGTGTAACCAAAAGTTGTGCTTACCAGTAAACAGCTTTATGAAATTGGACCCTTGCCATTAGTGTTCCCATTTGTAATTAGACAGTCTTTAAATCCATTGCATTGAGGGCCTTTTAATAACTAACATTAATAACTAGTTCATATATAGGGCATTTCACAATAACGTCTCAATGCGCTTTACATTAGTGCCCTGGTCATTGGGCCAAAAACATTCCTGTAATCTTTCTCAGCTCTCTGGGGAGTGTACAGCCCCGAGCTGCCTTGGCACTCTGAAGGCTTTTTCAAACACAATATCAACCTCTACCCTCGCAGGTACCCATTTATACCCCTGGGTGAAGAGAAGCAATAATAGTAAAGCATCTTGCTCAAGGACACAAGTGTCATGACCGGGATTCGAACCCACATCCCGATGACTTGACCACCAGAACTTGAGTCCGGTGCACTAGACCGCTTGGCCATGACACGCTTTTCTCACGAGGCAATTTTTACAGGCAACTCAGAGACAATCAGTGGCACTGCATGTTAAAGGATTGCTCTGATAGTACAATAGAAATTTTTTCTTACAATGTCCAACTATGACTTCTTAATGGTTTGTTGTTTTCTTTTGGTTGCCTGGAACCAGTTGAATTGGAAATTTGGTTTTGTGCCAAAGTAGACCGTTCTGGCTTTGACAACAAGCACTGCCCAGACACATTAGTTTGTGTACGTTTACGCTGCACGTGTGACCGAGTTTGATCGAGCTCACATGACCAAAGGGCGTGATCCAATTGGTCAGTGTGCACAGTTTGATTGACAGTCCGGAATAGTCTGTTCTCGTAGAAGACTAAAGAATATTTGAAATATTGTTTAAAAAAATTTCATTTGACAAGTGGCGATTGTGTCATATAAAAGTTGTACATATCGACCACTTTTGTTTTCTTGGTTATATAAACTCTTTCCCTAACACTGTGGTAATTTTTGCAATCATTGCAGTGGTGCTCAACTTGTGACGGCAAGCGGTGATTCAACTGTTAAGATTTGGGATTTCTCCAAGGCAGAATGTGTGCACACATTTACAGAGCATCAACATGCAGGTAAGAAAAACAACTGTAATTGCATTTGCTCTGCTTACCATGGAATTCTGGGCATATGGCCCATAGAATCACGCTCTTTACAGGGTGCTGAAAGCGCAGAAATCTGTGGTAGCAGCTCCTGGACCAATTTCATGGCATTGCTTACTGTGGAATTCTGGGCGTACAACACCATGAAATAGACCGTTCCGGCTTTGGCAATAAGCCCCGCCCACACACCTTAGTTTGTGTATGTTTGCACTGCATGTGTGACCGAGTTTGACCGAGGTCACATGACCAAAAGGCGTGATCCAATTGGTCAATGCGCACAGTTTGATTGACAGGCCGGAACGGTCTATTGGACCCTAGTCTTATTTTGAAAACACTTTTACATTGAGAGATAACATGTACAAAAACTATTCCCCTAAACACTGTTTTCTAAAGAGTCATGAGTGCCTTTAAATGTTACTGATTGTTTTTTTACCATTTTCAATTCCAGGTGATTTATTGCAATGTAAATTAAATATGTTTATTCACTGATGTTTATGACAATGCAAATTCTATTTTTGTTGACATCCACAGGTTGTATTGTTAGTTTTCCTCTTCTACCTCATTTGTTTGTATTTTTTAAAGTTGATTGTTTTATTATTGTATGCAATTCATATTTTGCAATCTTGATTGTTTTTTTTTGTTATGTGCAATTCATATAATATTCTGTATTGTGTTAATTGTCGCAATTGAGCCCCCCCCCCCCCCCGCATCCAACCTCCCCCAGCCCCCACCCACCAACCCCTGCCGTGTTATATCGATATTGTATTTTTTAATCAACCATTTTATGATATTCATATTGTCATTGCTATGCTGATTTGTTAAAATCTTTTAATTTGCAGCCAATATGCCAGATTCTGGCACAGTGTGTACATTTGTATATGATTGTATCTGAGCCTCTTGGCTACTGTGTAGCAACAAATTATTTTTTAATCGACTATTTTATGATATTTATATTACTACATTGGTTTGTTAAAGTCCTTGATTTGAAGCCAGTAAGCCAGATTCTGGCACAGTGTGTAAAGTTGTATACATTTGTATACAGTTTTAATTGTGCTCTCAATTGGGTTGCAATGTAATAAAATGTATTGAATTATTAAATTAACCTTTCTATGATATTTGCAATATCAATACTACTCTGGTTTGTTAAAAATGCTTTGAAAATTTGCAGCCAAAATGCCAAATTCTGGCATAGTAGTTATATACACAATTATTTTCCTTATTTTCCTTGTAGCTATTAGCCTTGTTTTGGGCAATTTTTCATCAAAAAATATAACTAAAAATATATATCAAATTGGAGTAATAGGATTACATAGGCCTAGTTAAATATATAATACATAAAAGGATACCACAAATACAGAAATCGGTGATTATTTTCATGATATATGATAGATGGCGGAAATTAATTACTCTCTTTGTTTTTTGTTACATACAGTTTGGGGATGCTCTTGGCATGCTTGTGGCGATTTTGTTGCCAGTTGCTCCATGGATAACACAGCTAAAGTCTGGGATCTCAACAGGTCAGTTTGACGAGATAAAAAGGGAAAAGGCACGACTTCTGTTCCATTTCCCCCCACCCACTGTGCTTTTGGCACCCTAATCCATTGTCATCCAGTAGTATGTGTTATTTGGCAAAGAGCAGGCTGACTACTGTACTCAGATTCTAATATTTTAGGTGTTGAATATATGACGCCCCATGCCCAAATGGGTCACTTCTGGATAATAGTGAAATGGCATTCAAAGTAAAGACAACCGAAACACCAGCCATGATGTCAACGTGATGTGGTGTCTTAAAACATTCAGTATGTTGAGAAATATTGACATTTTCCATGTAGGCCTACATGTGATTAGGTGTTATGTGAAAGTGCTTACTCTCATCAATTTGATGAGCCAATAAATCCAGTTTTAAGTTGTGGCAGGTTTTGGCATGGAGCATCATGTATCATGTTAGACTTCGATGGTGTTTGATTTAAGAATAGACCGATCCATTAAGCCCTGCCCCCTAACGTGTTGACCAATCATAGCCTTGGATACGCCACAGAAAGTCCGACAAAAGTCCGACACGATAAAAAAGCTGTTTGAAAATGTAAAAATGTGTGTGCGTACTTACAGCGCGCGCGTTCATGTTGTGCAGTGTGGCATTGAAGAGACGCACATTGTGTTGCCCACGTGTACAGTGATGATGCAGCCAATGCTGCGATTGGTCGATGTGTTTAGTGGGTGTGGCTTAATGGATCGGTCTATTGTCTTGGGAATTAACCTGAGGGAGGTAGGTATGAATTTCTCCAGAGGAAACTTGTCAACCTCGAGGGAAGCCAATCTCTTTCATTCAAATATTTGTTTGATATTTATGAACATGAGCTGCGCATTTTGAATGAATTGCGGCTCAGTACTTTGAGGCCAATAACTATTAAAAGGCCCTTTAGAAAATGGTCAGCTTGGGATTCGAACCCACAACCTTGTGACTGAAAGTCCTACATCCTGACTAAGAGAAAAAAGTTTGGGATAAACCCTTATCCTGTTCTTGTTTTTGTTTTTTTCAGTTTGCGTTGTCGCTTCACGCTTCGTGGCCATGCAGACTCGGTCAACAGCATTGTATTCCTTCCGTACTCCAACACCCTGCTGACCAGCTCCGCTGATAAGACAGTGTCTCTGTGGGATTCACGAACTGTATGTTGTAAAATCACTTTCTTTTCAGTGACACTGTGGGCCTTTTCCAAACCTCGGCTCTGGCTAAGGCTCCTGCTCCAGCTTGTGACCTGGCTCCGGCTTGGGTTCTGGCTCCAGCTTGGGTTCCGCCATCACTTTTGGAGCAGTGTAAATTTTACGCAGTGTTTCCAACATCAAGCAGAGCACGGAGCCAAAGACAGAGCCTAAGCAGACGTTTAAAAAAAAACCTTTGTGTAGTAACCCTCTAGCAGGGGTGTGATAATTCAGCTTTTAAGCTGATTTCAGCTTTTTTGGTTTTGATTTTTACTTTGAATTTCAGCTTTTTTGTACACCTTGGGCCCAATTTCATGGCGCTGCTTACCACATAATTCTACGCTTACAGAGCCCTGTACAGCGCATGAATCTATTGGCCATAAGCGCAGAATTTTCTGATCTGTACAAAACTATGGGAACTTTTTAAATTGTAGCTTTTTGCTAGCTGTTGTCAGTCTTTTTTTCGTGGCCACTCACACCCCTGCTCTAGAGACGGCTAGAAGGAAAAAAACAAAACAAAAACCAAAAATCAGTCTGGGTCCCTGACTGTTCTGATTGACTGTATGTTTGTTTGTTTTTGTTTTTTTCTTCTTCCATTCTTTGTGTTTTAAAATGTGTATGCACTTTTGATCATTGTTTGTAAAGAGCACAGCCTAAAATTTGTAATTATTAATATTGTTATGTTTGTTATTTTACAGGGTATTTGTGGGCAGACCTTCTATGGCCACACCCACTCTGTCAATCACGCTGCCTTTAGCCTCAAGGGCGACATCGTTGCGTCATGTGACAGCTACGGGAATATCAAACTGTGGGATGTACGCACCTGTGCTCCCATGACTTCCGTTGATGTCGGTCCTCATCCGGCTAACAGAGTCGCGTTTGATGGATCTGCATCCGTGTTGGCAATAGCAAGTAACGACGGAACGACAAAGATGTATGAAGTCGCTACAGGGCAGGTACGAATATTCATATGTGTATACTTACTTTAATTCTCGGGCAGTCATAAATAAGTACATAAGTAATCAAAATAGCAAAAACATTATAAGATACAATTAAAACACAGAGGAAGGGGAACTCCAACCTGCTAGAGCCTGATGGACTGCCTTAAAGAAGCAAAGTTTCTGTCTAGATGTTCTCCTCTCCAGCTGGTTCTAAGAAGATGTAATTAACTCGTTGACTCCATAATTTCGGCACGCGTATGAACGGAATTGTTTTTGTTGGGTTATTTGATACTGTACAAAACCCTTGCCATAAATGGCTTTGCGCGTTGTGTGCTAACAACCGTAAATGGACTTAACGGAGTGAAAGAGTTTAGAAAAACCCTAAAATTCTAATCTCATAGTGACAGCTATCGTGAGAACATAGAACTGTTATTTACGGAGATCTGTCATCCCGCACTTTTCTCATAAAATATAAGCGAGATTCTATGAGATAAAGACTATCTGTTGGGGAATGACTTGAGGATATTGCTCAATTATTTTGTAAAGATTATTTTGCTAAACATGTTCTGCAATACTGAGAATAATACCTGCCATTGTCAAGAATTGTCCTTAAAATTTTACAAAAATTAAAAATTGTTTATGACTTTGTTTTCTTCTTGAAGGTATCAACGCTGACAGGTCACGAAGACGCTGTTCATTCAGTGTGCTTCGATAAGTCCGGGGATTTCCTCGTGTCCGGAAGCAGTGACTGCTCAGTCAGAATCTGGTCTTAGATTCTTCTGGAATCCAGCCGTTGAATCAGACAACCAGAAATTTGAGTTTGTATTGGTTGATGTGATCATTGGTGTGGCCAAGACTCAGTGGGTGGGGGTCGGGGTGGGGGAAAGTGTTTGGGGCAAGGGGAAAATGGTTGGGGAAGGGGAGTTTGGATTGTATCAGTCATGGCCTACGAACGCCTACAGATGGCAACACTATGCTGTTGGTAATATTTCATGGCACTGAATTAAAAAATACATCAAACGATAAACATTTGAAGTTCCTCTCTTATCTCTGGCCAATAGCCAATGTGCAAATAGTTTTTATTCCAGATTCCAGATTGCGTCCAGAACTTCCATTATTGGTGATGGTACAACAGCTTTAGTTCAACAAAGCAACAATGAATTACAATTCTTGTTTTATTTTAGACAAAAAAAGTCACAAATTTAAACCAGTTCGATCCGTCCTATCTGTGCCTTTAATCTTATGTAAATACTTTCTACTGTTATTAAATTTTATTTCGATTTGTTATATTTTTGTGGATATGTAGACAGTGACACATGACATTATAAACATAGATGTTTTTTATGATATGACGATTAAATGTTAATAATTTTTTTGTAAATATTTAGTTCCAAGGATTCTTACTGGTATTATAACAACGCGATACCAGGTAACTTTCATCTTTTCAAGTAGATTTTGAATTAATAACACTCGTTTGTTTAAGAATCACGTTTCTACCCGTTGTTGCTTACATTTCTGTTGTCGGTTCGAGGCCCGGTTATATCACATGTGTCCTCGTGCGAGATGACTGCAATTGCGTCTTATTACTGAAGATTAAACCTGGTACCTGCAAGGATCTCGGTTGTCATTGTGATTGATAATCTACATGATGCCCACATGTATGGCTGCCCGGGGCTGCACACTCCTAAGGAGTTGGAATCGTTTCAGGAACGCCTTTGGTCCGATGAGCGTGGATAGTTTGAGGCGCTTTGATATGCTGGTCTCAAAGCGCTTCATAGTAGATGCCTATTGATTTGTTATAATAGCCTGGAGGCGACTGCATTCTGTTAATCAGGTCTGTGATTTGGAAGAATCTTTACTGATTTCAGGATTTCTTTTCATGGATTTCCTACTTGTAACTTTTGTAAATGTTTTTCTTACGTCTTTAAAGGCGTGTGTGGGACCGTGTGTGGGTGTGTGTACATGTCTGCGCATTCAAATCGAGGACTTTATCAAAATTGGAAAATGACATACCGGGGACAGTCCTCGGTATGTTTCGTGTGCAAAACCAATGGGGACGTTGCTAAAAAAACTAAGTCCAAACAATGGCAGAGCAAAGGGATGTCCTCAGTCTACACCATATACAAACGTCTGTGTGTGTGGGGGTGGGGTGGGGGTAGGGAGGGGGCTTCTAGTATGTTAACCCATACCGCAGAGGGTTCAACCTCTCGCTTCATATTTGTTGTGAGATGCAGTCTGTAAATCTTCTAAACCTGCCACTTAACACGCATCATCAAATACAGGCCTGTTTAGCAAATTAAAGTGGTTTTAAAAAGTGTTTCGTTTCCTTGTTCCCTGTCATCAAAAATACAAAGATTTTATCGTATACTATGGCTGACACTTTTAAAATGTGTTTGCTTGTAATTTTTTTTTATATATGTATATATATATATATATATATCTAACCGAAACACAGATCAAGCGGAGACTTTTAATCCCCGTTTTGTTTAAAGATCTGTCTTTATATTTATCAATCACAACCCTGGTTATTTTTTATACATCGGTACTTTCGATAATCACTTTATTTTTGTCGTCTCCAACCGTTTAAAACAAAAATCATTTATTTTATAATTCCATGTAGTTACTTACATCCAAGGCCGAGTTCTGCCTTTCTTTATTATAAAATAAAATATGCTTTAAATGATAACATTTTAAAAATCGAGACTTATTGACAAAAAATAAACTATCCAAAACCATGCTGGGCATAGCCCAATACATAGTTTTAATCCACCAAGATAATAGTACAAAGAATGACACCCCTAATGAGTGGCTGAACACACAACAGTTTTATTTTGCTCACCAGAATAAGGCTACCAGCTAAAATACCATGTCATTGAACTCCGCCTTTGGATATTTGAAAATTGCGATAGAACAATTTCTCCATCGTGTTAGCAATCATTTTGGTTGAAATAAAGTGTGCGCGGTCTTCAGATTCATTTCTGGCCGGTAAAATATAAATTTACTTTCTGCCCTTTAAAAACAAGCGCCACTAACGCTTTTTCACGATTTTTGGTTTCGCTTCTAACTGGAATATAGTATTCACAGTCATCTAAACCCATCAAATTTCCCCAAAACATCCTTTTGGTTTTTGTCTTTAAAAAGGAATAAATATGCACAGTCATCGAGACCCATTTCCAAGTAAAGTGTAGTATGCAAATTCACCTGTTCAGTTCACTTCGGTGTTCCTAAACTGGCCGAGCTCGGCGAAAGTCACGTCCATCTATTTTCTCACACATTTCATTTTTTCAAAAATGCCAAATCACAGTGTCTTTTTTATAAGCACAGAGTCGTGTAAACTATAGTTATGGGCGCAAGACAAACATTCAAATGGTATATATAGGTCTATATTGCAAGACAAACATTCAAATGGTACATATAGGTCTATATTGTATATGTAAAAATTGTAAGACTGTAAAAATGTATTTTGTGTTTAGGATTCCATCATTACAAGAAAGTGCATTACGACAGTTCACACTTTTTACGAACAGGTTGCACGATTGGGGCGGATCCAGAGAATGGTTTGTGAGGGCTCTAGAGTCATTCGCGGGGGGTAGGGGTGGGGGCGGTAGTGGTCACTGGGTTCTTTTATGTGCATAACACAACACACGGGACCTACGGCTTTACGTGCCGTCCGAAGGACGAAGCAGTAATGGTTAAGTGTCCTGTTAAGGGTTATTAGTCCAGTGTGTCGTTGTATTGTCAGGTGTATGATTTTTTTTTCTTGGGTTGGGAGGTAGAGGGCGCTCAACCTCTGGATCCGCCAACATTTCATGAATGATTGTAATATATCCAGTAGAAAAAGTTGAAGAGGATGAACGTCACCGGGTAGGCCAATCTGGCGTAGCAGTCCAGCCGATGCGCTGTCCAAGTGCGCCGGCTGCACCGCACGTACGGCTTAGTATCAGACTGCACGGTGCGGTCTGGATTTCGAAGTTCCTTCTCCTGTTCCTTCGCCTGAGATTCAACATCGTTGATGTCCTTTGCCCGGGATGTCTGTTATTAAATAATTCAAAAACAATAATCACAACATTGCAAGGGTAAAAGCCAAAACAAAAAGTTAGGCGCGAAGCTACATGGGAGACTAAACGATTGGCTACCAAGCTACCGGTAAAAAAAACAGTTTGATTTGATTATGCTGGATCTGATTTTAAAGGCTTTGCTACAGTGTTGGCCCGTGTCTGAATTGATGGTTTCGGCAGTGGCTATGACCGGATTGCTGAAAAGTCCCATTCCCAACGTTGTCGATAAAGCCAACGGCCGTAGCCGTAGCCGTAGCCGTAGCCGAAGTCGTTTCATTCGGACGCGGCTTTTAAAATGCCAGTTTTCTGAGCTACCTGTTTGGGCTAAAAATGCTTAGATGACGTGGGACGCTTCCGCCCAAAGTAAAAAACTGTTCACTGCTAACCTGTGAAATACGCTAACGTTAAGCACGGATTTCTTTTTCTGACCGTAAGCACCAAGTTTTCGCTAAGGCAAAAGAAAATAACCAATAAGAACCCCCCCCCCCAAAAAAAAAAAAAACACAACACAAACAACAACAACAACAACAACAAAAAACATTATGTTTGTGAGCTTCACTTTTGGTTTCTCAAACGTGTGCACAGCAACGATGTGGTAAAATTATTTTCAAAATGGATCGAAAACACTTCTGCAAAACAAATATCTAAAAACACGTAGGCTTACTGTACATGTCAGGATCATACCATGACCTTTCCACCGTATATTTTTTATTTAACTTTCTCTCTCAAATTAATTTTTAAAAAGTAGGGTCTGCAATTTTTTTTTAAGGGCGGTCGGCAATGCCATGCGGCTAAACAGACATTTTAAGATTCGTTTTAATCTTGTTTGACCTCGCTTTAAGCCTTAAGGAGAGCCGTTGATTTTGCGGGTCCTGAATTCCCTGAATGCTATAAGCACCCATTAAACTTAATGAATCATTTAACAACTAAATTAGCATAGCTTAGCTGACTAGCCTGTATTGACCCAAGTCACCGGACGTGGCGTCATCATCGCCCAACTTAATCTTGGAAGCGCCACTGTGGGAGCCAATGCCCCTGTGTGTTAGGCCAGATCCGAATTGGCGGCTACGGCTACGGCTGTTGCTAAGGGCGTACTTCAATGCATGATGACGCGGTGATCCAGCCGTAGCCGTTGTCGTAGCCGCTAATTCGGACACGGGCCAATTCTACAGTCAGTGCAAATTTTAGGCGACGGCGTTTTACACGCTTACCAGATGACTCCCACAAAAAGGACTTGATTTTAAGTCTGAGATCGCGGTAATTTTTGTCTCAATCAGCCGCGCAAAACATCAATATTACCGCTATCGGCTATCACCAATATTTGGCTATCACACGGATCGATCCAAGGTTAAAAATTTCATGCTCAGGCACTTTTCGGGCAATAACTGAATCTGTATCAGACATACAAAGAACCACATTCACAGACTTGGAACCAAGTCTACTCCCAAAATGGTGAGCATAGCACAGTCACCGCGTGTGACCTACGTGCAAAAAGTTTTACAGACACCGTTAAACATAAACATTGTACCTGCTTGACCAGGAGGTAGTTGGCCATTCCATACTCGAGCAGAGAGAAGAAAACAAACAGAAGGCAAACAGCGAGCCATACATCAATCGCCTAAAGTACAAAATGAAGTCATAAGTGAAATTCAAATGGTATGGTATCCAACCCTTTCGATAAGGACACGTTGATCATAATGACACATTGATATCCGAATTTTCACCAAAGACAGGGCCGAATTAACAACACAGGAACATAGCAATGTTACAGTACAGGGAAGGTTGCATTAAATGATTGTGTATGGGCTATCATATTCTTGCTTGCTCCGAATTTATGGGGTCTTGCCAATGAACGAAGAAAACTTGCATGGCTTCACCACCAATGCATATACACTCTAACCACTCCCGGGTCAGAATTGACCCGAATTCCAGCTCTCAGGGGGGCGAGACCCATTTCTGGGTCAGTATGACCCAGAGTCTGTGTCAAATTGACCCGAAATTTGTCAAACTGACGCAGAATTCAAGTAAAAATCCCCATTTTTAACCTGTTTACTGACCCATAAATAGGCCAGGCCCCCTGGAACCCGGAATCCGAGTCAATTCTGACCGGGAGTTTTCGAGGCCATCGTGATCAGGGTCAGGTTGACTCATAATGGTCAGGTGACTCCCTTTTATCCCCCATGGAGTCTGTAAGATAAAAATGGACTGACCTTAGCATACGTCACAACGGGAAGTGTCTCTTGTATGCCCGCCGTCATCGTCGTGACAGTCAGCACCGTAGTTATCCCTAGAGCGACGCGAGCGGGCGCTGCCTTAGCATCAATCCAGAAAGACAGCCAGGCTATGGAGACCAGGAGTACAGTTGGGATGTAGACGGTCAGGAGGTACGATTCCATCTGACGGTGGAAGATGAAATGACACCGCGGTGAGCTGTAGTTACCTGAAGATCAACATACAAATAAGAACATTCAAGATGCGTCAACGTTTAATATACTAGAATCTGTTTGTTAACCTTTGAAAAGTAGGCCTAAAGCTCGAGAAAAATCTAAAAACAAAAAGAAAAACAGGTTAAACGACAATGAAAGAGAAACGAGCTCCTTATTTGAAATCCAATCACATCGGTCTTTTCCAGGTGACTACCCTAAATTCTTCACGTTGATTTCCGTGATTTCCTGAATGACATAGATAACCAATGATGGGTAACGGATAGGAACTACCGCAGTTTGAATTGTCTCAAAACAATCTAAATGTAAATTGTGAGTATTTCGTAAGCTCATGGTTTCAATATTTACAGCTCCGAAGCTGATGATGAATTGCATGGAGACGCACCTTTCATGTCAAGGACTTTATGACCTTTTTGGAAACCACGGCTGTGGCTTAACTTCGGCTTGGGCTTCGTCGGTTATTTTGAAAACTGTACACTTTGTAACAGACGGACGGTACCCAAACTGGATCCAAATCTAACACGTGTTTTTTTTCAATAAAACTGGTCTGTAGAATTCTAACAAGCACGTGACACTTACCGAGCAGATATGCCAAGTCAACGTTCTCATACTCCCAGTCAACCAGGGAGAATTTGGAAATAGTGAGTCCAGATTCGATTTGAATGGAATTCTCATCCAGGTATAAAATCACGTCCTTGGTACTGTAAGCGTCTACGGGATCAGAAGGAAAAGATTGATTAGACCAAAATTCATTCAATTTATTGATAATATTTGTCAATAGTAAAGTCAGCAAGTAACACAAAATACGGCATTACATTTACATTACATTTTTGCTGCTAGAATTACCCACAAAGACATGTGTTCCTATTCCCATGCAGAATTTGACCTTCCTATAATGAATCATGAATGGCAGAAAACCGATCAAACTTTCACGCCCAGTTTTCTTGAAACACAATTGTCCACATTTAACTTAATTGTTTACTCCCTTTCTCCAGTAAAACTTTCCTTACGTCCTTCTTCTGGGCACACGACGATAGGTTCAGTGCAGATTGCAACAACCAATTTTGTTTTAAGAAGTTGTTTTATGAAAGCACGTTTGAAAACATAGAAAGTCGAGCAGGATTCGAACTGAGTTCGACACCGGGCACGCTCGGTGGTCTATTCTGGTTCAGACATCTTTACTATAGAATGCAGGGGTCGTAGGTTCCAACCCCACCCATGTAGCCTAGTTATCACACATCGGTTTAAAGCCATGGATAACGCTGGTGTTTGTCAAAGACCAGTAAAAAAACATGTGAAAGTTTAAGCCCAGTCGATCGTACGAGTCACGAGAAAATGGTGAAAAAACCTTATGTTTTCACTGTTTTCAAATATCGAGTTTTGGACGAGATCAAAACTAATTGCTTTACTCATTTATTAAAAAAAAACTACAGTATTTCAAGCCAAAAATTGTTTCAAGGGAAGTCTACCACCATGACCATCTTTATACCATGTAAGTTATGTGCCGATCTGTGAACTTTTATATTTTCACTCTTACCAATGTTGTGCACATCTATTTTCTCGTACCAAAGTCATATAACAAATCGGTGTTCAAGATTATTTGATAAACTCACAGCTACTCATGATAATGGAGCACTTTTGCGAATCCATCGGGAACTGCTGCAGTTGCATGCTACAAGCTAGAGTTGCACTTACTCTGCAAAAAAAAAATAAAAAATTCTCCTCTCATGAACTCATTTCTTAGAGTATAGGTGTATTCCTCGACAGATATTAAGTTTTGTGGTTTTGTGTTATGTTAACAGCTCAGTTCAATTTCAGTAACACTCAAATGAAATTAAATGAAAATGAATTGGTGCAACTGAAACAATGAAGTTATTCTTTAGTATTATTACCGTGATTGTCTCAAGCCTGAAGACGGTGGAATTCAAATGATTAGTAAGACAATTCTGTCAATCAATTCTTTCTATATGCAATTATGTAAGATGTACTCGACAAGTTTTTTTTCTCATGCACTGCTTCACTGTGGAACTCTTTGCCTGTATATCCTGTTTCCCTGCATGATATAATCTTTTCTCAATTTAAGCAGAATGTAAACAGTGTTCTTCTGCCCTAATTTATTCTGCTTTCTTTCTTTTTTCCTTGTAGCCCTCACCAAGAGTAACCTTGTGCCTTGTGATGAGTGACTACCATAAAAAAATAAAAAAAACACATAAAATTGCAATTAAGATTTCTCGACGATACGTCATAATGATTCAAAGACGGGGTTAATTGAGGCGATGTAATGGTTGATAATTATAACGAGCAATAGAGATGCTCTGAGGCGAATTTCCACCCCAAACAGCATATGGTATAATAGTTTTTTGCGCATGCGTATTACGTTTGCCCTTCCTATAATACATTTAAAGGACATTTATATGAAGTCATGAAAACCACTTTGCTACCGAGTAGTATCGGTGGCGTACGTTGATAGTCTACCGGTTACCGGTTCGAATCCTGCACGGTGTTTTGTTTTCTTATTATCATCTTAACTGTTTATCTTTTGAGTCTTTTGGGGGCAAGTTTTCTCTTTGAACTTGATTGTAATGGTTTTTTTGAATAATTTTTCTTCTTTTAAAAGGGGGAAACGGTCCGAGAACCTGTTTTTGCGATGTCCTTTGGGGATGTGTAATTTTACATTAAACGGAGAGACTATGCAATTAAGTCTAGATACATACATCCAGGCAGTAAACACAGCCAACTATGTCTGTAACATTTTGGGTAATTGGCAAGCTTTAAAATTCATTAGTGGAATTTCCCCCAGTTACCTTGCACTGTATGCAACGCTTCCATCTGGCTGAACTCGAAGCAGCCTATTAGGCTGGGTCACCGAGTGCACCGATGCCCTTTTCTCAAACAAGAAGAATACGTCTGGGACCCATACACTGTTTATAGCATCGCCCTTGAAGATTATCCCCTCACTCCCGTCGAAGCTGAGTCGGGAATCCTGCCAGAACATCCGCAAGTACATGGTCACGGAAAAATCCTGATGACAAATGGAAACGGTTTTGAATTAATGGGTCAGTAATAGAAATTCAAGATCGAGGTCTAGAAAGATGCAGCCTGATTTCGTGATGGTCACCGACTTTCAAATTATAGGTCGAATACGGATTTCAGATAAATACTGGGTGGGGTGATATAATATCTGCTTTGAACTTGAGTATATTTAACGAAGTCGTATAGCATTGGAATTTTTAAAGGATATTAACGTTTAATTAATTGGTGTCGTCCTGAGAAATATTTTCGAAGATGCGGTCATCTTTGCGGATTTTTTTCTTTGCCCTTTACTTAATTGCCTTACCAGTCAGTCAAATAAAAACATCGTAGACAAGCCTACATGTACATGTACAGAAACAGAAACAACAACAACAACATCAACAACAACAACAACGCATGTAAGAGTTAATTAAAGCTGTTTACTCGAAATTTGTGTGCACACTTTTCCGCTGTCTCTTAGATTATTTTCATGAGCCGTTTTTGTAGAGAAAAACTAGACAGCTGAAAGACCCTTTATATTTAGGCCACTCTCTCAACGTTTACTATCCTTGGTGTTAACCCTGTTGTGGAGCATTATCGTGTCACTTCTTGCCTTGCTCATCATCTCCGCTCTGCTCGAGCGTGAACAATTTGGTGAAGTTTTGTTTCGTAACGGTAGTTCTATTTTACCAAGCCTTGACGTGGATACTTGACGTGGCGCCATCAGCATGTCCCCGTGCATTTGCTGTTACTGTAGTCTTACAGTGCTCGCAGGCCAAAGGTCTGAATTAATGGGACACATTGCCTTCAAATCTCTGAAAATGTGGCTGTTTGGAATTGCTCCATGGTCCCTTTTAAGAGTTGTTCCTGCAATCAAACACCTATAGAGTGTGTTGAAATTAGTGAGTAGTGATTCAAAAACATACATTTGCCTCTGCAAACACATTCAGCGGAACCACACTCTGCATATAAACATACGGTCCGCCATTTTGTGGAGTCAAACATTTGGTTCTACAGAAGGCGTCCCGTGTTCATTCACGAAGTTAAACAAAAACCACACAATTTCACAGGATATGTGAATCATTGTATTCTACTCTTACAATATCTATCCAACCACATTCATGTCATAACAAACGCTTTTTATAGCCCAAAAGCGCTCAATCTGAAGGCAATGTGTCCCTTTAATGAGTTTTCTTCGTCTGTCCCTGTACCTCGAGTGTCCTTAGCGACACAATAAACCCGAAGATGTCTATCACACCTTGTTTCATATTCTTGTTTCATAAAAGTCAGCCGTTCAAGGGAAAATTACTCATTTTGCAATCATCTCATCCCCGGCTCAACATCCTGGACACTCTACTGTGACATACTGTCTAATCAAAGTCAGCAATTATCCGAAGTTTCTGACGTTCTGTATCAGAATCGTTTCCCCGACGGATTTTTAATTTTTAATCTTCCCAAGTTGTTCATTTAAAGACAAATACAGGGTTGGTGATTATCAGGAGAAAGAAAACAGTCATTAGTGTTAATCTGGAAGATCACTGGTAACCAAGCTCATACCAGTACCTTTCCCCCAGAGAAATATTTTCGTCTTACATACTGGCAAGGTCGAGGAAATGCCCTCTCCAATCGCCTTTGAAATAAAGCCGGATTCTAATTATGTACAAAATCCCTTACAAAACACACAATGCTGTTTTACTTGTTTGCAGAGTGATTTTTTTATTGGAAACTATAAGATAGTGGTTAATTAACACCCCCAAAACAATTATGTACTTTTCCTGTAGCTAAATATTATCCTGTTTACCTTAGTCAACACTGCAAATAGGAAAATTACTCATTTGTAACCACAATTTTCCCACACCATGGTAACTTGACACGTGGACTCTAAATAGTATCATCTTGTTCTTCAAAGCCATTAAATATCCAAAACATGGAGAATTAAACCCATGCATACATGAAATACATTACAAGCTTGTAGTAATGGCTGGAAAATACCTTAATAAATATGACAACACACGTCCAATATTTTAATTGTGAGTCAATAGTTTCGTTAAATTATTTTCCCTCGTGCCGAGACCCCGGTGGCCAAAACAAAAGCCGTGCCGCAACACATGTGCCTTAACGATAAAGCTTCGTCCATAATGTAGCTTTTCTTCTTGAACCATTGTTTTAATTGATTTTTTTATTGGTTGCCGTGGGAGAGGCGAAGGGTAATACCATAATACATTCAAAAGACTAGACCATGCGTGAATTTGGAAGTCGATGCTACAATAATATTATTAAGACAATTTATGGGACTGGACATCAGTTCGAAAAACAATTCCACGCTTTATTATGACTGTGTTATTTGGTTGGCTTTCTACTTCTACATATAGGCATAAGTTTGTCTATAGCAGCGGCGAAACTAGGGTAAATTTTAGGGGGGGACAAATGCACCATTTTTTCTAGGGGGCACTTCTGGCCAATTAAAAATGTTCACTTTTCCTAAAAAAGCCATTTTCAAGAGCTTTTGATATGCTAAGATAATCTGACATGGAGGTAAAAACAAATAGGCCTATACACTGTCTGCGTGTAAATAGAAAAATAGTTTACAAAAAACATTGAAGTTACAACATAAAAGCTTACAAAATGCAACATTTTTACTCTGTTCATTTTTACCCTAAAAAATCCAGATTTCAAATGGGGGCACGGACATCAATTGGGAGGGGGCACGTGCCCCGTGCCCCCTATAGTTATGCCACTGGTCTATAGTTTTTTTTTCAAGAGAACAATCGCAAACGTGTAATCAAAATAGTACAAGTCAACTAACAGGAAATAATTTCCCAATAAAACCCAATAATAATATCTGTGGTTTTCAACTGTTTGTTAACTGACCGTCACCGTGTAACAGTTTTTCAGGTCCTTAAAATTTATGATTTGTTTAGATTTTCACTTTTTACGATTAAAACGGATTCATAGCTCCATTATTTATCTATACAAAGGCATTTTTCCCCTTCTGATCCCACATGATTATTTCAATTCTCATTTATTTATTATCCAGCTGTTAATTATTTTGGGTAATAGATTTATTAGCCAAACTTGACAGCGGAATACACATTAAGTTTTGGGTAAATACCCCTGGCGTGACTACAATAGTCTACATACATCCATGATGGAGGAACCCTCTCTCTGACCTCAGGCCACATGGGGGCGAAATTGACATTTTAAGCGACGGGTTGAATATTTCATCACAGTGCATGCAGCTACATTCACATAGCTGGAGGCACTATACACATTGTAACTTAAAAATAGGTGCAGCATTGGATTTGAGAGGACTGCCGGGTAGGTTTATTCCAATCCTCTAGTTTTCAGTAAATATACCGCACAACCAACCTGCGAAAACTAGCGGTAAACCAGGTCCCACATTTATAGAGCTGCTGAAGCAGAAAATAGTGCTTAAAAATTTTCAGCTAAGCAAAAACAAAAAGTCACATATTATACCTGTGACATGCTATTTTGGCTGGTAACCTCATTATTGTAAGCGTATTTTTGTTTGTGCTTGGCTACTTTTTGTGCTGAAGCAGCTCCATGAAATTGGGGCCCAGCAGGTCCTAATTTTATGGAGCAGCTTAAGCAGAAAATACCACTTCAACATTTCCTGTTAAGCAACAATAAGCAGGATACCAGTCACAGGTTGTACCTGTGACATGCTATTTTGGCTGGTAACCCTTTTCTGGTAAGTTTAATTTTAGTGTGCTTGGCTACATTAAGTTTGCTTAAGAGCAGATCTATAACATTGGCCCGTGGTGACTGATTACACCGAAAAATAATTTTTGTTCATGGGGATTTTATGCACGTGCTTAATTCGATTGACAAATCGACAAAGAACCGAAGGTTTGGAGACTTGTCGCGCAAGACGACCATGATTTTTTCGACAAAATAAGCAAGATTGAAAATCGTTCAAATAGTTTTATCAATTTGGGCTATCATACCAAATATGTATATTGCCCTTGCTATTCATATAGTTCACCCAACGGGCACAGTAGTAATCTCATTAAACTGATCACCACGGGGGTGGACCTTACAGGGTATCGACATCTCAAACGTGTGACACCCCAGGGTTCTATTTTTAGACCACCTCAATCCAACTGCGTATAACAACTGATCCCTTGACATTTAATAGAATAAGGTCTCATGTCAAGCCTGAATCGTTTCTGGTTACATCTGATATGAGGAGAAGGCACATGCCTAATTCACAATAATTGATATTAGTTTTTTCTCAATGCTAATAAATGATTTCGTTTTGTTCTAAACATGTCCACGGGCCTTCCAAAGTCTCGGACACTGATAATCGTGGAAGACATATCGTAAAGGTCATCTTTTAAAGGGTGATGTTTAAGGTTTTTTTTCTCGAGAGGTTGAGAAGGTCCGAGGAAGGCAGGGGTAAAGATGATGCAAATAAGTAGGCCTATGTATACAAAATTGTTAGTTGTAAAAGAAAAGAAGAAGAAGAAGAAGAAGAAGAAGAAGAAGAAGAAGAAGAAGAAGAAGAAGAAGAAGAAGAAGAAGAAGAAGAAGAAGAAGAAGAAGAAGAAGAAGAAGAAGAAGAAGAAGAAGAAGAAGAAGAAGAAGAAGAAGAAGAAGAAGAAGAAGAAGAAGAAGAAGAAGAAGAAGAAGAAGAAGAAGAAGAAGAAGAAGAAGAAGAAGAAGAAGAAGAAGAAGAAGAAGAAGAAGAAGAAGAAGAAGAAGAAGAAGAAGAAGAAGAAGAAGAAGAAGAAGAAGAAGAAAAAAAACCATTTTGAGATTCACTGTCTGTATCCTGACTCCCCGCCTTTTATAACATGTCACACTTCAAACGTAATATCATCGTCATCCAATGGTTATCTTTCTACTTTTTTATTTCCTCTTCTTTTATCCCCTGTCCCACTTTTTTATCCACCACCTTGAGTGGCTTGTTTTTAGGACCGTGTGATTGTCAACATCACATTAATAAAAAAACAAATTAAAGGAATTAAGTGAAATAAGTGAATAAACTCAAAGTATTACCATTGTCGATTCTGTAATACTTTCCATGCTTTCTATGTAGATGCCGATTCTGACCCTCACAGGGGAACCTGTGGGAGAGAAAGTCACTTATTTATTTGTTTTACTTTTATAGATTTTAGTTTTATAAAGTGGGTACTTCTAACCAATCACACTGAAAAGCAGTCACATCTGCAGTATTGTCATCATACTAAAAGTGCAGAAGCGTATTTGTTAATCTTGTTGGCGAAGAGTTGGGACAACCTCTTTCCCACCATAGGTCTGTAGCCAGCCTCTGTCTTTTCTGCCTCTGGTGTGTTCGGTCTGGTTCCTCCTCGAGGAGTTTGAGCTTGAGATCAGAATTTCTGCTTGTTCTCATCCATACACTCTCGCATTGCCGAGATGTAGAACAAAAAGAGTCATTCCAGCATTTTTTCCACGTACATTATACGTGCATCTCTTTAGAACTCCTTGCCCTGGTGCATTTTCCCGCCATCTTTCAATCCTGACTGTTTCAAGAGGAATATCAATTCCTACCTTCACCTTCCTTGAGTTATCTTCATTTTAGATATTTACTTCTTGTAGCCCCTTTAGTACTAAGATTGGCTTTAAGCCTTGTTTAGGGCGAACTTGCATAAACAAGATCGCAAGTCCTTCATCTTGGGGGCAGTATGTCAATGTCGTTGAAAAGAAGATATACCGTAATAAACAACACGGCTGACTTGGGGTGGGGTGGGGGTTGGGGGCGGGGGTGTTGAGAGCTGGGGGTAGGTTCCACACCTGTGTTTCGCTGAAAGGCATGGCACAGTATAAGGCATCCGACCCACGCCACCCGAACTGCCTACTTCAATCACATATCCAGCTGACGAGGCTTTGTGAGTTTTTATTAGATTTCTTTTTTAATGAGAACCCTTGTTCATCAATATAAGTCCGATCGATATCTTGTGTCCCAATCATGTTTAAAATTAAAGGGGAGGTTACTGTGGTGGTAATTAAAAATACAAACATCGACAAGAAGAACCCGTACTAAGTGCTTTTTCGAACAATAAGTGTTTTGAGAAATTAACACGATGGCTCGTGCCCTAACTCTCAAATAAAAATATTATGTGCGAGTAAGTAAAATTTTTCTTGAATTTGTATTGGCATAATCTGATTGAGTTAATTTTTTTAAAAATATTCCTTGAATCTAACGCAAATATCTCGAAATATGACATGTTTTTTCAGGAATATTACCCATACAGGTTGATTTGCATCAGATCAAGTTAATGCTCCTTTAAAATTAGGTAGGGTCAGGCTGGTTTATAGCGGTATCTTGCCCTGCCTTCTGTGGTCTCCGGTGCGCGATTTTGCTGTAGACCAAAATTGCCATTGTCGCTTTGGTTTTAACAGAAAAAATGTTTTAATCTAAACAAAAAAGGGCACTGTTTAAAGCCCCCCCGCTCAAAACCCTTATCCCCTCTTTCCCCCAAATGAGATAGAAAATATGCACAAATGAATGGCTCGATACATTAAATACCTTTCCCTAAATTGTGTATTTACCCGCGCTTGCCCCCATATAAAAATGTCTGGTTACACCACCGGTTCTTTGTTAAACCTGGCGAAGCCTGCAAATTGTCATCAATCAGTCATTAATTAGTCATAAATCACTGAGATATAGTCTACTGTGCATTTACTACAATGTTAGGTAAATGCACTTGAGATATTATTTTTAATTAAGAACTCTAAACACACATGGATGACTGATGATGGGCTGGTATATTAGCAGTCATACCTGAGTCGTTTGGGCGCAACCTGACATCATAACCGTCAAGAAGTTCATCCAAAATGGCGGACGTGTTCATCCCTGCGACGCCATGCCTGCGGATCAAAAAACAAAAAAAAAAACAAAAAACAAAAACGTACCACTTCAATCCAACGACGAAACTATTAAGGTAAAGTGTCAGGGATCACATTGGAGTGCACCTTTTTTCTAGGGGGCACTTCTGGCCAATTAAAACTATAGTTTCCGTTTGCATTTTTCTTAAGCAAGCCCCCTTTCAGCGATCGTGTTATGCCATTCACTAAGATAATGTGATGTGGAGGTAAAAACAATTACATTGTTTGCGTTTAAATAGAAAAAACTGTTTTAAAAACAGTGAAATTAAAAACTGTGAAAAACAGTTTTAAAAACAGTGAAGTTTTGGACTTTCGAGATTGAAATTAATTGTTTTACTCATTTCTCAAAAAACTTCAGGCAAGAGTATTTCAAGGGAAGTTTTCCCACCACAACCTTCTTTATAATATACCAAGTTATGTGCAAATTTAGAAACATTTTTTTCAAATCTTACCAGTGTTGTGCACACCCTTTTAAAAGTTCTTTCTCAACAGAGAGTAGCGAGAGTTTTTTTTTTCGTCTTCGGACCGATCTCTCAAAAGTACTCTCTTAATGCAAAAGAGTGAAAACATCACTCTCTTGCCCGAGTGGTGGTGTAATTTTCACTCTTTTTAGGGTGCAATTATCTCTAGTTTGCTCTTTTAGAATGAAATTTGCGTAAACTTCACTCTGAATCGAGTGAAAAAAAAATGTTTCCACTCTAAAAAGACTTGTCCGCCATATGGCTCTTTTAAAAGAGTGGTATATGGGGGACAACTCTTTTTAGAGTGGAAATATTTTCTTTTTCACTCGATTCAGAGTGAATTCACTCAAATTTCACTCTAAAAAAAGAGCAAACTGGAATGAATTGTACTCAAAAAAGAGTGAAAAATTACACCACCACTCGGGCAAGAGAGTGATGTTTTCACTCTTTTACATTAAGAGAGTAATAAAGGATTAATTTAACATAAATGTTTACAAATGTTTCTTCCGATGTTTATGATGTGGTATCGTTTGAAGTGTTCGCTGTGTTTTTTTTTTGTACACATGAACATTTGTCAGGCATATAGGGAGAAGTTGCCCCCTCCAAATTCCGGCAAAACAGTGGGGACAATTTGGGCAAAGCAAGAAGAAGAAAAAAGACAAGAAAAAACGTTTTATTAGAAATTGGTACTTGTGTTTTCATCTGTGTAAAATTTTGGGCAAATCAACCCCTCTGCACCCCTTTATCAAAAAGTCTCCATACGCCTATGAAAGGGAGACCCCATTTCATATTTCTAGTTCTTAAAAGTAAGTGTACACTTTGGTTTGTATATAGTAGCCAAGGCATACTCTCTTAAAATAATTAGATTGAAATCACTCTTATCGATTGAGGCCAGGGACAAATCTTTTACAGTTTGTCCCCAGTTTCTATCGAATACATTAAATTTCTTAAGAGAATCTTAAATAATTAGAGTGAAAATCACTCTAATTAGATTAAAATCACCCTTTTCAATTGAGGCCAGGGACAAGTTTTTTTGCAAGTTTGTCCTTAGTTTCAATCGAATACAGTAAATTTCAATCGAAAATTTTAAGAGAATCTTAAACATGTAGATTGAAAATCACTCTAATTAGATGACTCTTTTCGATTGAGGCCAGGGACAAATCTTTTGCAGTTTGTTCCTATTTAGTTTCAATCGAATACAGTAAATTTCAGTCGAAAAATTAAGAGAGCATAGTACATTTATTTCATTTCTCGGGCAATTATAAAACCTCAAGACTTAGTAGTCACATAAAAAAAAACGTAACATCGACAAAAGAAAAGAGTAATTGAACCAGCTAGAGCCCGACGGATTGCCAAAAGAAACAAAGTTTCTGCTCATCTCAATAGCTGGCACGCGCAGAAACAATTAGATCAGTTTTGCTGGTGTCTTTTTGCTGTCGTTCATGTAACTGTTTTGATTGACAGCATGTGTGCCTGATGTTTCGCTGAAATTACCGTTACTGTTAATTAGGTTATGTTTGTTTGGTTTCCAAGTGCTCATCGAGTGTGTTTGGTTTTAGTTTGACACAGCTTTACTGTGTACAATTAACTATAACATTTTTGTCAAGGTATTTTCCATTATAAAGGTTAGGTGAGCATTCCGATTTCGCAATTTTTTTCTTCTTCTTCAGGATGGCAACCTTTACAAACACGATGTATAATGAGGTAGATATCTGGAATAGCTTCTGTAATGCCTGGGTCGCGATTTGACAACTGCGTCGAGGGAACCATTACAATTGGTGTCCCCACTCGGCTGTCGAAGTCCATCATGAGGCAGCGCCTGTCGCGCGCTGAAGAATCCATGCTGATAAAAATCATCATGGGACCGCTGTGAACCGCATAGCAATCACCAACCATAATGTCACGATCTTTATTTGTGTATGCAATTCGCTCCTCACAAGGTCCAAAGGCCACTCGAGGTGTGGGCTACTTTTTGAAGGGATAGAAACCTGCCCCAATGCGCAGAAACAAGACATGGCGAGATATGACCGCAAGTCTCTTCACAGCACAGTTAAGAACAGGGAGGGGTTAAATGAATCCGTTGCGAGGCAAACACAACTGCCTGTCCCCTATTTGAAGCAATTATAGTTAAGTGTCTTGCTCAAGGACACAAGCCAAGCCCATGTAATGGGGCATGGAATCCATCAGCTAGAAAATTGGGTTGCTTCTACGGAATGGCTCTTCAATTTATTTTGGCATTCGTAAATGTTTGTGTGAAAAAAAGTGATTGAACAGCATTGAAAGGTAATTTTACATAAAGCAATCGCGACATTGATATTAAAAAAGCGATCAATAATGTTACCACAAAAAATATAATAGAACTTATGCACATGACGTCATTTGAGTAGGGCGCCCTCGCCTAGAGGTCAAAATGAGGTTGTTCATTGGCCAATCCTGTGCGCCGCGCGTACAAATCTCTGCGTTTCCATTGTTACATCATCGATTTACCTCTAAGATGGCGCAGTGATGACGTCAATGCATAAGGTCTATACCGTATAGACTAATTCGAGCAGCTTGTTCATGGGCGTTTACACCACCGCAACTATGGCCGCCGCACGCACGCGTGGAGGCACACGCACTGTGAATCCTCCATGCTGATTGGTACACAATGTGCTCTGACGCGCTTGTCGTGTCACGCGCGCGTGTGAAGGCCATGCGGTGGTGTAAAACACCATAAACGAGCTCTGCTCGGATTTGTGTATAGCGGTATTGAAAATGGGCAATACCATTTTTAAAGGGGTGGAGGAACAGCGTTGTTTCTTTAAAGAAGGATTTACATCTATTCCGAAATGAAAACCTGTCTGGAGCCCCTAAATTAGGCAAATGTCGACAACAAAGTAATGAACACAAAAAATAATTAGAGTTCTTCAATTCGAGTGCACGAAATCATTCCATTTAGATTAAGATTAATACGTACCGCTAATATAAAGAAGATTCAAGTTTCCTTTAAAAAGAACGAGCGAAAAAATCACATGGCCGCACGTAAAATATATCGAAGTTTTATCCAATATGGGTATCGGTCATAGATTATCATGATTATTTCCTTTTTGTGATGTTTCATTTTCCATTTGAAATGAGGAGTTTAAGAATTTAAAGTAAGAATAGTCGACCATCTCTCAGTAGATACAGATTACTATGGGGACATTTTCTAAATAAATGTGTCATCACGTGACTCTTTCAAGGGATCATATTGTTGCATCAAATTGTAACCTTTGACCCTTGGATTACCACAAATGTAAACCCAAATTCAGGGATGTAGCAATCAAGAAAGCTAGCAAACAAGCAAACAAACAATCATACATACATACATACAAACAAACAAACAAACAAACCCACGAACAAAAAAACAAACAAACAACCCAACAACCCAAGAAACAAACAAACAAACAAACACTTTAATAAATAAAAGTCGGCAAATCGACCATAGACTCCAAAGGAAACGCTATACGCCCTTGACCAAGATCATTGAAGGATTCACAGCTCTGGGTCTGGGTTCACGTTTTCATTTGAAGAGCTAGGCCTATACTTAATTATACAGCTCTTTTATACCTTTCTCTATGTTTATACCCAGAGGGTCAATAAACGTAGGAAGCCGACGCAACCATTTGTGAGAAGAAAACATAACCGGACGGTCACTTTAACACTGTGCGTCTCGTCCCAGTCTGAAAAACCTACAACTATAAATCAATGTTTAGAGTATCATTATGCCAAGCACGATTCAACTCTTCAACGCTGAATATATTTACGATTGAATGTTATTATCCAGTTGTATTATTAATGATTATTAAAGAAAAAATGTAGCTTAGGTTTTGAGGCATTGCGTGGTGAGGTATCAATGTGTATTTGGTTTGCGATAGCACCATGCAATTAGAATTATCTACTTTGCTATAGATTGTTCTTGTGAGAACTTGTCCTGTTATTATTTTACTACCACAGAGTAGATTTCGGAATTTGGGGGACAACTTAGTTCCGAAAGGAACAGTCCTGCTTATTAAGTACTACCTGGGGAGGTAGGAAATCGGTTGGGACTACAACTACTTTCTTTCGCGCAGTGGATCGAGAGGACTTCTCGGATAACCGCGCTGCCGCAGAGTGCGTTTATTAATAATTGGTCTCTAATGTAACATTATACGCCTGTGATCTCTTCACTATGCGTGGCCCGCACTTGACGATCGATCTATAATAATGTAATGGGTAGATGATCCATTTTTCTTGACGTCCATTGCGTGCAGAGTCAAATGACTTATCCAGTCTTTAACATTTTGTTCGCATTTTTTGGAGTACAGATTTAAGGACAATGCTATAAGCACATGTTCGGGAACATAATTTAGTCTGGGATCAAACATCCGGACACATACAGTTCATGGCTACGTCTGGTTTGAACCCAATGCGAAGCAATAAAAATAAATGTAAGACGTTAACTTGTTTGTGTAATGCTATTATGGATTTACCTAAAAGATAAAATCCCACAACTATTGACAGTTGAGTATACAGCCACAATAAATCTTGGTTGTGCCATTTTGGAAGTCATGTGACTGTGTAGTGTGCATTTTAGGAGACGCGTTGTGTTTACATGAGGGGACGATTTCACACAGAGCTAAGATTGACCAAGCTAACTGTGGCCGTTTACGAAACCACGGTTTCGGCTTAGGCTCCGGCTTGGGCTCCGTCTGCCTGTTTGACTCCCGTAAGGAAAGCACACGTTTTCTAAATAACCGACAGAGCCTAAGCCCAAGCCCAAGCCCAAGCCGTGGTTTCGCAAATGGCCTGTGTATCAATCATGATATTGCTAAGCAAAGTGTGATGTCACAAAACATATCATCTTGGCAATATTAACAACTCATCTTGAGATGAAAGTTCGTGTGCTCTGTGAAATCGAACCCGGGCTCCTTCATATTCACACTCATCATTGTTGACTTCCAAAATGACCGACCATTGTGAAGACAGTGGCCGTGTGTGACGTCAGTGCAAGGGGTCCCGACAACTTGAGAGTTTTCATATAACGTTTTGGTTGTGTTACGGACGGGTTATCTGCCAAATGGCCGAGGGATCATCAAACTCAGCAAACAACACAAATGGAACACTTCTTATACTCATGGTGTCCGGAAGAAGGACGTAATGAAAGTGTGACCTGCAACAGGTCGTATAAGTAATTGCTGCGTAAAATTGTGTTTCAAGAAAACTGAATGTGAAAGTGTGGTCATTTTTTTCTGCAATTTTAAGTCATTCAGGAAAGTTAAATTCCACAAAGGAATGGAAAGCCATGTCTGGGGAGTAATTCTAGCAACAAACAAACAACAGTCATGTCCTACTTGTTGCTTGTGACCTGCTGCTGGTGCAAAAATTGTAATCTGTGTGCCCGGGAAATAGTTGTACAGCCTTCGGCCATCTTCGACTCAGACGACGACTCTCTCTAACTTCTACAATTCAGGGTGTTTAAAACAAACACAAACCTCGCCTTTACAGCAGGAACATAATTTTACTACACAATAAATTTCAGTGCTGGACGACTCGATGCCGCACCAGAAGGACACCAACCATGACTTGGGGGCGCGCGTGCATTTTCAGTATTACTAAAACAGATTAAATTTCGAAAAACACGTTGGTTTGTGTGAATCCCAATACTGGTAATTCTATAGGTTTGAAGTGTAAGATGCGGGTATTTACGTGTACTATCTCCTTACAATATAAGCTGGGCTTGGAAAGTATCTATAACTAATGAAGTTGCGGGTACAACCATGTATAAATCTCTTTTGGGAGGAGTGTTGGCTCTGAAAAGAGCCGTTGTGGTCCCGACGTTTCGAACCTCTGCTCGTCTTCTCCTGAACAGCGGCGTAGCCCCCCCCAATTTCCAGTGCCCCCCAGGTGCCCTCCCCATAAAAAGTAGATATATGTATTTCATTAAAAAACATGGTACCTGACCCCCACTGAAAAGCAATGCCCCCTGTGCCCCCCCCCCCGCTAGTGAAAAAATCCTGGTTACGCTGCTGCTCCTGAAGACGAGCAGAGTATACTGTCGGAAACGTCGAGACCACAACGGTTCTTTTCAGAGCGACAACTCCTCCCAAAAGAGATTTACACATGGTTGAACCTGCAAGTTTCCACACCATGCAAAGCCTCAAACCTGGGCTTACAAATTATTCCGGTTGGAACTAGGACGGATCAAAATGTTTCTTTCGAAATGATGTTGATTACAGAGAAAATGAAAGATTAACAGACATCTCCAGAGTGATGCATATTCGAGTTGTGTATGTTAATGCCATGGTCTCTCACCATTAACTCAAGACACTTCCCCTCCCCTATCCTTAATGGTCTTATGCTTGGATAGCGGTAAGGGTTAATGGCCATCCTTTAATTTAATTCCATTCCCTCCGGAAGTGATAGAGTTTGTTTTCTTGTAATTGTCTTTAGAAAAATTCACAGATGTCATTCATTTGAATCTTAACAGTCCCTTGTCCCGCGATTTAATTCAGGAATTCACATTAAAAATAATAAACAGTAGAACATTTCTGTCTAGAATCACGAAGCTGTTTCTGAAGACAGACCTTTAGTAACTTATGATTCAATATTAAAATAAGGATGGTAGTTGTAGATACACCAGGTAGCTACATCTTCGTGGCAAATGGCGCGAGGGATGGATTTGCAAAGTCTTATCCTCTTATCTACAACTACCATCCTTATTTTAATATTGAATCATAAGTTACTAAAGGTCTGTCTTCAGAAACAGCTTCGTGATTCTAGACAGAAATGTTCTACTGTTTATTATTTTTAATGTGAATTCCTGAATTAAATCGCGGGACAAGGGACTGTTAAGATTCAAATGAATGACATCTGTGAATTTTTCTAAAGCTCTTCACAATAGATGAAATGCTCTTAAAGTGTCATGATGTTGTTCTTCCTTCGCCTTGGGCTAAAAGGCCGTTGCTGAGTGGTGAATTGTGTTTTTTACCCGATTCGCATGACGTCGTCACCCGCGATAAATCTTGGTTGTGCCATGTCGCGGATGAGACGTATACCTCCATACCATTACAATGCACATTGATTCTCAAAATGGCCAACCGTGGGCACACTACAGCCGAGCCGTGTGTGATCTTCGTGCAAGAGTTCAATATACCTTTCGTTTGACATCTAGAGACGTATCATATAAAATGTAAATCCAGACTTGACCCTCATATTTTCCTGTCTTATTTTGGTCGTGCGTAGACACTGTATTCGCATAAGAGAGTTAAATAAAGGTTGATTATACATTGATAGGGCCTTGTCACACATGACACTTTTTTACAGGCATCTTTGATGCAATCAACACTGCATCTAATCAACAACAAAACCGTCGGTAGCACTAGGGTTGTTTTTCTAACAATGTCCAAAATTTATTTAAAAATGTGAATGTTTTTTTACTTCATGGAATTTACCTAGGACAGGTTACCTGATTTGACACAAAATAATACCCCCAACGAAGCGTACAACTTCAAGCCCCAGCTCAACATTGGCAAACTGACTGTAAATGCTTCCATTCTATGCAAAAATCAAGGTATTTGTTATAAAACCAACCTGTGAAAATGTCAGCACTCTTCTCGTTGTTTCATTTGCGAGAAAACGGTAAAAATGCATTCAGCATTTTTTGCACGCATTCCTTAAGGCATAGTTTTCGTCTCACTGAGACGAAAACTAATTTTAGATCTTATTTTATTTATTATTTAAAAACGATAACACTTCAGGCAGAAATATTTAAAAGGACAGTTCTCTACCATCAATACCACGTGAGGTCATGTAAATCTGCGATCGTTTTATTTTTTTCTTCTTACCAATGTTGAGCTGGGGGCATCGAGCCTTTTATTACATAGGTGTCACTACGCGGTATTAACAATAGCTGTCACCACGTGTTTTAATCAATGGTTTGAATGGGCCAGATGTAACCGTTAAAGATTCACTCACATTACAATACATGACCTTGATATCACATTTCAAAAAATTGTTACATACGACACCTGCTGTGATATTATTTTAAACACTATCATCAGCTCATATTAAACCAAATACAATTCCTTTGAATTACATTAAATCTTTTGAGCGAGGGACAGCTGTACACATTGGTGCTTTCTACCATGGTACTAGTAATTTTGGAATGATCGGTTGAATGGTGATGCTCTTTAAATTAATATTTACACCACACATTATCTCAAACTTACCACATCACTACTAGGAGGTATAAAAGTACTTTGCCAGTCCGGAAGAACGCGTACATGGTTGTCTTAGTTAATAATAATAACTACCTGAAGATTAAAGATATAACATAGGATTGGTAAAGCTGATAGTGTTGTGTTCTCCCTTAGTGTGATTCAATACATAAATGAATAACAAACCTGTGAACATTTGTGGCTAGATCCTTCGTCCGAGTCAGGTGACAATAGTGCAAACTTTTCAAAATGAAGACCTAAACACATTGTCCTTAATTTCGATTGATTTAACCAAAATTTAAATCGGGGTCTGCAAATTCTATTTTCTAAACTTTCACAGTATTTCGGACAGGAATATTTAATTGGTACTGGTTCGAACTTCATAATCGGTAGGCTTTCAGACTGATACTAATATAAAAACTTTTGGATGAAAACCAGTCCTGCATTCTACCTTTAAGAGTGGAGGAATAATCTCAATTTCACAATTGTAATTTTATAAACCAATAAAATATAAATCAGTAAAAATAAAATGTTAACGTAATAAAAACATACAGACAAGTTACCAATAAAAGAGCAAAAAGGAATAACAAATTCATGGAAATTAAAAAAAAAAAGGCTACGAACGCAACATTGGATATTGACATACCTGCGCAATCAGCAGTTGCTGCTACACATAGACGTATACACACGAGCTGCTGGTGATTACATTGCTTCACTTTGTGAAAGGAACTCAACTGAATCTCGCGCTTATGAATGCACACATGCACACATGTGACCACGGCTGCTTATTTATGTCATCACGTAACATGATTAGCTACATGTCGCACATGTTGATTAGGTGACCCCCCACCAAATGCTATTTGAAAGCCTGTTTTTCCCTTTCTTTCTTGCATTTAAAACAAGGTAAGAAAATTGCGGTGTAAAGAATAACAAAATCTAGCCCCCTTCTTTTTAATCAAAAGAATCAGTGTGACAAAGATGGTTCCCGCGCTATACAGACATTGTCCTACAAAATAAACATAGTGGACAATCAATATTTCAGATTGTCCCTGGATTCTTGCTGGTTTTTTTTAAAAGTCTCTATTTACTGTTTGTAATAATATTCCCGTCCCCACCCGTTCACGCAAGTTGAACGTAGGTTACCCCTGTTATTCTCGGCAAATAGTAAGTGCCTAGTATTATGGAAACGTCACGTTGTTCTATTTCACGCGAAATTGAAAGTTCCTCAAAACGTAGTTTCATTTTACTTAGGCTATAATTTTCTTTTTCGTTATTCAATTGAAAAAGAAAGATTCGTAACCATTCAATATAACAATCCACTCGAACAGCAATCAAATTCTGGTGGTCGGGTTGGCGTGTAAGTGGTATCTTTCCTCGCCTTCCACCTCTAGGACTCCGGTTCGAATCCCACCAGGGGCACTATGTGGATTGGGATTTCAGTCCCTACCTGATTGTGGGTTTTCCTTGGAATAGTTCTTGGGAATTTCCTCCCACATATGAAACTTCCTTCCTTGTCGTCTCTCCATGGGGTTCTTGGCTGGTATAGTGATTGAGTTCACTTTCTGAATGAATGAATGAAGCAGTTTTTGTTCAGATATCTGCAGTTGCACCTACTCTGCTAATGAATGCCGATTTCGCACGACTTAAAACAACCCTTATTAAAGGTCAGTTGAGTACAATGCTATATAAATTTGCATGTCTCAAAGTAAAATTGAATGACGGTTTCAACCGAAGAGGCAAAATCGCTCTGATACGAATGAATGAATGTGAAATAGACTGCTTTTAGAAAGTGAAAATGACCGGGAAAACAAAGCATTTTTAAACCCTCCAAAACGTGCTAAAAACAAAAAATAAAGGCTGTTTGTTTATCTACTGTTTATATTTTGTGAATTTTTATCATAGATCCTATCGCCCAAGAAGGTAAAACTTCTCACGGTGATTAATGTTCCTACGCCAAACAATATTTAATTTCCTACAACTGTCAAGGTTCCAGGGACATCAGAGTGTGTAACTCTAGCCTTTTATTCCATAACCAACCTTTGTTTTGTGATGTTGTTTTTCTTAATGTTTTTTTATGATGGTGTTAAACCAATGGTTCCCCCAAAAGCTCGAATAATCGCGGGTCTGTCACAGACGATAATATTCTTCACTGAGCCATCGTGCACGTAAGGTCTCCATAAATATTGTCTCCATTAATTGTTAAGTTCACAAACCTCTTCCCCGTTATCCTCGAGCATGACTCCGATCTGCTATTACTGGGATAAAGTGCACGCGTTGAGCTGTGTCTCCACTTTGGATCTAAGTTTGTCCTTAACATTTTGAACAGAAGTGCTTTCGGACCACGGTCGGGGTTTATAAACAAACAAAATTAAACAGAAAGGGAAGATAAAAGAATAACAAAACACACGCAAAGACTATCCGTGCACACAATAAAAATACAAGTTAACGAAGGGTTATACAAACCACTGTTTATCAACAAGATGCAACCTTATGTAACTTCATGCGCTTATGCGCATTTTAGGCTTTTGTTATATGAAAAATGCCGTCAAGGTGTATTGTTGCTGATTGCAACACTACTAAAGATGGTGTCAATCTGCATAGATTCCTATATATCCAAAAATACAGACGAATTCGTAAGGCTGCAGTGAAACACCAGAGCTAAATGATCAGGAATGTGCAATGTCAATGCATGTGTATTGCCATTCGGTGCCCAGGTCTACGTCACGAAAGCGCGCCACCATGCGATATCGAAATAGATAATACAAATTTCGAGGGATAAATTAAAAGGTGACAACTCATAAAAAACTCATAAAATATTAAGTATTGTGTTTTATTAATATCAAACCATTTATTAAGCCAAAAAATGTAATGTGAAAAAACCCTCTCTTTCGGACCTTTAAACACAGGTACTGGCACGTGACCAAAATAAGACTCCTGTCTTCGATAATTACTAAGCGTTGGTAGTGAACAATTAAAGGTCCGCCTCATCCTAACCATGCAGTTAGCAGCATGAGTTTTACGAACATATTTTGTAATTTGACACTTAATTGATAAAATCAGCCGTAGGATTTCTTCTCTTAGAAATTCCAATACTTTGCAATGTTCTATTGAGATACCAGTAGTCGATTTCACCAAGATTATTCTATTCAATTCCATATGCTTAATTCTTACAACAAATAGTTGCAAAATTGCTGTTTATTATATCATTGTTATTACTATGATGTATTATATCTGTCGTGTACTGAAACCAAGGGACCCTCAAAAGTGCCTTGCATTTGTGACCCGTAGGCCGAGCCTAAAACACCTGTGTGTAGAAGATGTTTAAAAAATTTTTAGATATGAAAACCACGCAATCATGTAGGGACTGGTACCCCAAATCCACATGCAAGGCACCTGTCTAGAATTCAAACCAGGGTCCACAGAGGTATAAGGCAGCAGGGACGGAGCCACTGAGCTCACCTGAATATAAACCTTAAACAACAAAACCTCTAACAACAACATACAACGTACATTTAGAAAGACTCTTAACATGTTTTCTGTAAATAATGATCAACTCAGTAAAACTTAATCTTCACTTCACTGAACAGTTATATCTCACCCACAGGTAAATAACCAAAACAAACCTTATACAGTACTTATTCCGAAAACACCTAGATTGCAAAGCTATCACACACTGAGATAAAAAAAAAGAAAAAAGAAAAAGACAAAGACAAGTTTAATTTGAACTCTTTACGTTTAACGAGAAATTCATTAAAAATGTATCGTCAATTTTCTCCAGATCCAGGGAATGTACTTACAAAACCGTATTTAGGGTTTCTGTTTTGCATAATTATGGCTCATAAAATAGCCGTCAAGGATGTAATTACGTTTAATTACTGTTACTGATCACTAACCAAACGGTCAATTACTGTCTGTGCATTTATTGCTGCATGTATGACTTAAAATTGGCGGCCAATTTTGTGTTCATTATAGAGTTTTTTTGTATATACTTGTTTAAATTGTTTTATTTGGAATTTAGAGCTTCGTGGTTTTCAGCTGACTCATAATGGCCTTCCGGGGCCGGCTTTTTTACGACACAAAAACCATACCTAAAAAAATTGCCTATACGTTTACTACGAAGGCCAGGGAGTAACGAAATGGCATCAATTGTCTTTTACTCACTAAATGGCCGCCTGGTGTGTAATTTAGGTTAGGCGCAGTCAATTTATTTTTAAAATCCTCGTAAATCTTTATTGATAATTATCGATAAATATAATAATTACATTAAATCGTCTTCGGCGAACCAAACCCCTTCGAGATTACAATAAATAACAATTTACGAAAGTACTGTTTTGTTAAGCAGACCTACGAGACACAACTCATAACAACGTCTGATGACATTTTATTAAAAATTGAACAAAGTATGAGAAAAAGGTTATAAGTTCTCAAAAAGTGACTGCATGGTAAAAAAAAAGTAACTACGTCATGACGACTCTCATGATAAATCAATTAACTAGTAAAAACACCTGATAAAATTCATACTCTTTTATGTATAAAACCAAACATACAACATGAAGAACCGGGTATGTATCCCAATAATTAATATTTTTTTTTTTTAAATATTCCACATTTTGCTGCTATTGTTCTATCGGCCCAAAACCCCTGGTTTTATTTTTAAGTCCTTAACTTGTTTTCAGCAAAATGGTTGGCGTCACCCTTAATATCCTCATCGGGGTGTTATACCCGAACTCAAGCCCTCTTATCCCTCTTATTATAAGGATATCAGATGTCTCTAAATCGGGAATCGCTTGGCCTAAGCTGCTATCAAAACTATTTCATTTGAGATATACACGCTATTGGAGTACCCGGGTTCAAACGTTGTCCCAATTGGGGACATCAACTAAGTCCTCAATAGACTGTTTGTGCGACTAATGTTTACATTTCATCACGTGACCTGTAGTGGGTACTACGTCATATGAGCTGATGACATACTACGTGCAATAAATACATGCTGTGACCGACAGAGTCACACCAACAGTCGGCTTTTGGTAATAATAACACAGTTACTAAGCCCTTTTATTAGAGTTGGATATTATGACATTAGTATCAATCATATTACTTTTTCATAAACTACCAGTGTTCTACTACATAAGAGGTTTATATTGTGTTATGCACTATCGGCGTCGGACGTCGATGTAATTATAGCCACCCGCCTGTTATTTTGTTTGTAATGTAAATCACTGTAAAAAAAGCTAAATAAAGTTGGTAAAATGAGTATTTATCCCTAGACTTGCGGAATTTCAAATTGACAAAGGAATCGCACAGTTTTGGAAAGCCTTTCCTTTGGATGATTTCAGCTTCAAAATTGTGAAATTCTTGTGTTGAAAAGTGTGTGATCGCGATCGTCTGGCCCAAATATTCCGTCGTGCAACTAGTGCTACCACATCGTGAACATAGCGTTGCTTGTAGATTTTCGAAGACTTGCTGGAACTGTCCGTACTGGCTGTATTCATCCATTCGAAGGTCTCTGGTACAAACTCTGGAATATTTTTCAAAGATTTCGAGAAAGAAAAGCCTCGATAGAATAAACAAATGTAACAATCATCATAATGTACCGTTACCGCACTTTCCAATGGAGGACGTCGTGTTTGTTGAAGTATAATACCCACTACAGGTCACGTGACTTGGAGAGCGCAGTCGGTCTATTGCTAAACCTTAAGTAGCAAACAAAGGTAACCCAGTTGAGGTATTCTTTTACCCAATTGAAACCTCCATCTTCCAATCAGGGTATCGATCAGTCTTCGATTGGAACACCCTTGGGTGATCACGATATTTCCTGTGGAGCTAGTCCATAAAAAGGAAAAAGAGCCAGTAACATACGCAGAATAGTAAAAATGCGAACGGATAGCCCCATCTAGCATAACGGTCCACCTGACTCGCCGTCAAACGACTTCGCCGACTCGTAGGTTGAGGTCCCCGTATATCTAGCTCAACCTCCTTTGTGTCCTTGCCTGCGCTTCCTAATGGAGGATCAGTTAACTTCATCTGACAAGCAAAAACAAATCAGTGTTTAACTTCAAAAGATGTGTTTTAAATAATATGGTTTGTTCCCAAGCTACTGTGGGTTTTCTCGGTCATTTTCGGCAAGTGTAAGCCGCCAATTTAAAGAGGGGCTCCATGGTCAAATTCATTTTTGTGGTCGACTCGCATTTCAAGAGCTTGAGTCCTTATAAAAGAGGAAAGAAAAACTACAAGTCTCTGACTTTACGTTAAGATGGTGTCAACTTTTATTTTGTTTGGTACTCTTTCAGAGCGAAATGTGAATCATGACGTCATTGGATATGAACAGAAAATGGTCTGTACGTTCCAGAGAGGAATTTGTGTATTTATTTTCCTGTACAAAGATGTACAGACCCTTACTGGAAATGTTACGTCATTGGATGTTTTTGTATTTTGACAAAATTGCACGGAAGGGTATCAAATACAACGGCAGTTTAGACCATATTAACGTGAGGTTAGAGACTTGTTATATTTTCACCCACTGTCATAAAAATTCTATCCATTGAAAAATGATTGCATCACAGAACTGGATTCGAACTTGGAGTCCCTCTGTAAACGTCCGTTATTCTATTGCATGCGAAATTCAAAGCTCCTCAAGACAGACATTCAGTTTCACTTAATGTGAAAGTAATTGTTCTTTTACGTCATGCGATTAAAAAACAGATAACCATCCAGAAGAAGGACGTAACGAATGTGTTACAGGAGAAAGAGCGCCAACAGTTAATGTGGAAAATTGTGTCTGAAGAATACTGAGCGTGAAAGGTTGATCGGTTTATTGCCAATCATGAGTTTATTTATTGGAGGGTTAAACTCTGCGTGGGAATGAGATAACATGTCTTTAGGAGGTCATTAAAGCGGACAAAAATGTAACAGAAAGCCGTTTTTTGTTTTTGTCGGGAGTCATTTTGTTGCTTTTGACCTTCTGTTACTAGGACAAAAAGGTACTTTGATTTGTGTGTCCGGATGAAGGATGTGGAGCCTTCCGCTCTTCTTCCTTCTTCATCGTCGGACTCTAACCGTACCTGTTCGACTAGGAGGTAGTTTGCCATCCCGTACTCCAGCAGAGAGATGAACACAAACATGAGGCACACCACCAACCAGATGTCGATTGCCTTGAAAATAACACAAACAAAGGCAAGATTCAGATTTTGACCATTTCAAACAGCACAGTGTCTTTATTTGTCTTTTTGTGATTCATTGTCTATCAATTTACACATTCAATGTCATGATTGAAGCGTAGTCCGCTGGCCAAATGCTGCGGCGTACCTAGGGTAAAAATTTAGGGGGCACAATGGGGGGGGGGGGGGGGGGGGAGGAGGACAATTTTTCCTAGGGGGCACTTTTGGCCAAATAAAACTGTAGTTTCCGTTTGTTATTTTCCTAAACGAGCCCCTTTTTCAGCGCTCTTCTGACGTTTTGAGGTAAAACAAAATGCATTGTCTGCGTGTAAATAATACAATAGTTTCAAAAACATTGAAATTACTAAATAAAAGCTTATAAAATGTAACATTCTATTTCAGCAATTTTTAATCTCAAAAGTCCAGATTTCAAATGGGGGGGGGGGGGGGGGGTGCAGCCGGGAAGGGGGGGGGGGCACAGCCATCAGTTGGGGGCACGTGCCCCCGTGCCCCCTTATTTACGCCCCTGGCCAAATACCAGTTCAAACATCCGAAGACCAGTTAAAACTTAACTTTCTCAAAGTGGACCTGCCTGGCAATTAGAAATAAAAAAACATCACAAAAGTTGTAAGCAAATGTTTCTGTTATCTGCCCCACTATTACGCATTTGCACCATACTCACTTTTGCGTACGTCACGACGGGAAGTGAATTTTGTATACCAGCCGTCATTGTGGTGACAGTCAGCACCGTAGTTATCCCTAGAGCGACGCGAGCGGGCGCTGCTTTGGCGTCAATCCAGAATGAAAGCCAGGCTATGATGACGAGGAGTACTGTTGGGATGTACACTGTCAGAAAAAAAGCTTCGAGTTGGCGTGTGAAGAAGAAATTACATCTCACACCACTGAAATTCCCTTCAGACAGGTAGAGAAAAATCAAACAAAAACCAAACACCAAATTTAAAATTAATAGGAATATTTTACAGCAGACAGTAGTTTTCTTCTATACCGGGTATCTATTTATATGAACGATTTTGGTGAATTTATGAACAATAGTTATTTCTTCAAATCCGGTTCAACATTTACCCCAGATTGCGATCCACTCAAGTTTCGGGAAGCTCTGCAGCCAGAAACCCAGAGAAACGGACTATAAAAAGGGACAAATGCATGCCTTAAAATTTCTTAAAATTTTGCTGTTTTGAATTGCTCATTATCCCCTTTTTAAAGTTGTCGGTGCAATAAACAACTACACGGTTTTGTAATTAGTGAGTAGTGATTTCAAAAAACATGATCTTGACGCTTGGAAATACAACCAGCGGAACCACTCTATATCCGGAAATATACGCTCCGCCATTTTTTGGAGTTAAACATTTGGTTCTATAAATGGCGGACCGTGTTCTGTCACGAAATTAACCAAAAACCACATTATTTCAAGGGATATATATTTGATATCTACATGAACAACTGTATTCTACTTTTAGAATATCTTTCCAACCATATTCATTTCATAACAAATGTTTTGTAATATCCCCAAAACGACCAACGTGTCCCGATAAAAAACAAAAACAAACACAACTGAAACATAATTGTTTTAGATTCCAGATCAAACTGACAAAGATTTAATAGTCTGGCCTCTCTGCCCAAGCAGAACCTCCATCAAATGCAGCGACATTGTCCGCAAAGTCGATACGTTTTCCCACTCAGGCGCTGTTCAGAACAACAGTAATTTTCAAAATAGATATTACTGTAGCCCGATTAAGGTCCGGGCTACAATAAGGTACAATATTGGAGCTAAACCTAGTTCCGGGCTCCACTTAGATACAAGGTTGGGGGTAAATTTGGTTGCAGACTCCATTTAGGTACAATGTTGAGGCTACATTTGGGTCCAAACTCAATTTAGGTGCAAGGTTGAGGCTACATTTGGGTCTGGACTACATTTATGTACACGGTTGAGGCTGCATTTGGGTCCGGACTCCATTTAGGTACAAGGTCGAGGCTACATTTGGGTCCAGACTCCATTTAGGTGCAAGATTGAGGCTACATTTGGGTCCGTACTACATTTATGTACACGGTTGAGGCTACATTTGGGTCTAAACTCATTTAAGTACAAGGTTGAGGCTACGTTTGGGTCCGGACTGCATTTAGGTACAAGGTTGAGACTAAATTTAGGTCCGGACTACATTTATGTACACGGTTGAGGCTACATTTGGGTCCAGACTCCATTTAGGTGACAGGTTGAGGCTAAATTTGGGTCCAGACTACATTTAGGTACAAGGTTGAGGCTACGTTTGGGTCCAGATTCCATTTAGGTGCAAGGTTGAGGCTACATTTGGGTCCGGACTACATTTAGGTACAAGGTTGAGACTAAATTTGGGTCCGGACTACATTTATGTACACGGCTGAGGCTACATTTGGGTCCAGACTCCATTTAGGTGAAAGGTTGAGGCTAAATTTGGGTCCAGACTACATTTAGGTATCGTGCTTAATTTAAGTCTGGGCATACATTTAGGTCCCGGCTACATGGTTGAGGCGACATTTGGGTTCGGACTACATTTATGGACCTCACACCCAGAATAATGCTCTGTTGAACATACCTATTGAGTACACAACATCTCGATTTTCAACGTCGTTTCCAGTCATTTTGAATTTGGAGATCTTGATTCCCGGTTCTTTGACGATGCTGGAGTTATCTCCCCAAAGAACGACTTCATCAGTCCGGTAAGCGTCTAGTTCAGGAAATGACCCACAGAAAAAAGAGACAATTGTTTAGGGGACTGTGTTATTTTGTTTTATTATTATTTTTTTTTTCTAAATACAAGCGGAAAACACTGATATACATAAATCCGCTACAAGCAAGATTTAGCAGAAAACCAGCCACATTAATCTAACCCATTCGGCCGCTATCTACATGTAACTTTGCTAAGCATGATTTATTTCTTCAAAGTAACTTTGCGTGTTTGAAAGCCGCATTTTCTAATTAGGTCCTAAATACGGGTGAAGTATGATTTTTTATCATGGTGCATGCAGCATTCTTGTTTCCCCCCATTCAACTTAATCAACAAAACCGAGGCTGGAAAGAACATGATAGTCTGGTCTCTTTTATGAAATGCCGATTGGCACTTCCACTTTCATTGAGTAAAAATGGATCGAGACAATTTCGACATGATTAAGGTCTTTTGCCACAGATTCATAACATCACGGAGAATGTCGTTTAGTTCCTTGTGAAACCTGACATCGCTCCCGCCATTTTGTTCATTTATAATGCTGGATTCAAACTACAAGCATGGTTCTTTGATGTAGGCAGGTTTATTATACGATGCTCCAAGAATGCCATGACACGTAATATCTCATTTTCTCGATAAGTATCTTTAAATCGTGATTATGCGTACGATGAATCCGGAAACACTCGACACCCACAACAACGGGGATGAGATAAAATGTCAGGATGTCTTTTGACTTGAGTCAAACCAGGCCGGCGTCAGCAGTGTACATTGTAACACTTAAACCACGGGTTCATGGTTGGAAGAAACTCTCTATATCCCAGCTTTAAAATGATACTCACAGCTGCTTATGATGATGGTGCACTTCTGGGAATCCATTGGAAACTTCTTCAGATGCATGTTACAGGCAACCGTTATGCTAAATCTGAAGAGTCGACAAAATTAAACAAAAAATCAGGTTAATCGGGTATTCGTCTTTTGGAACGTAAATATTCATAGTAATGCATAGTTAAATAAATTTAAATGGAATAGGGCCCCAATTTCAAAAAGCAAAAGAAATTGCATCTTGCTAAGCAGCAGCTGTGTGCCATCCAGCCATAAGCGTCATACAACGTACATTGCTTGTGACTGGCTTTACCGATGTTTCTAGCTTAGCAAATAACTTTATTTCTGCTATATAGTAAATTGGGCTATTGTATTTTGTCACACCGACCAGAAAAAGCAGTTTCTCATTGGTCAGAAAGTATTGACAAATGTATTCAGTTTTGCCGTTCATCTGTAGTAATAATTGTTACTAAAGCTATAAACAACAAATCTGAATGTATAAACAATAATTTAATAGATGTTAAACATTCATCGGGGATAAAGAATTGTATTATTTGTGTTTTATTCATACACCGATGTGTGTTAAAGCACTGTATACTCACTACTTTCCCGAGCCCTGTGAAAAAGATCGCATGCGTATTTGTCTGGGTGGGATTTGAGCCCATGACCCGTCGCTATTCGTTGCGGTTCCCGCTGCTAAAATATAGGATTCGAACTGCCTCTAGCAATCTCGGTGGTCTAGTTGGTATAGACATCGGCATGCTCGAGAATGGAAAAGGTCGCGGGTCCGAACACCACGCGAGTAAATATGCCTATGATTTATTTCATAGGCGTATGGAGACCCTTTGTTTAAGGAGGGGGGGGGGGCGGGGCAGTATCTATTTCTAAAAACGATTTTCCCCTCCCTTTTTTCTTCTTGCTTTGCCTAAATTTGTCCCTTTGCTCTATTTTTTTGCCTCCCTGTCCCCGGCTCATACGCCTATGATTTTTTTCCACAGGACTCAGGAAAGTACTTAACACATATCGGGGTATGGGTAAAGCACAACAATTAATACTATGAATCAACAATTTTTTGTTAAATATTTTGTGTGACAGACATTCGTGATTCGGACAATCACAAGGGGACATATTCCGCGGACGTCTGTCAAGGATGGGACTACGTTTTTTGTTTTACTCTGTCTTTCTGCTCAGTCTACACATAATTATATTACTCATAAACATGTATTATGATCGAGAGATAAAACATCTGCCGTACAACGTGAGAGGTAGAGAATCTGATTGATACGTGGCGAGCAGGATTCGTTACCCGCCGCGAGTGAACTATACAGCAAATTAGTCAGAGTGTTTTATAAATAATCAGCGGAGGACAAGCAATTAATCACATGTTGGGACAATTTGGATGATGCAAGAATGACATCCAAGCGTTGTCCGAGTTACGTCACTGAGTTGCATCTGAAGGAGTAAAAACATAGGTTTTTAGGCATTGCTTGATGATGTAGCAATGTATAAAATTTGGTTTGCGGTAACACAATCATGTGATAATATCTACTTTGCTGTGTAAGATTATTCTTGGAAGAATTTGTTTTGTTTTTGTTCTACTACCGCGGAGTAGACTTCGGAATTCAGGGGCTGCTTAGTTCTGCAAAGAACTCTCCTGAGCCCGGGGGGTAAGTAGGACATTTGACCAGAATTCTTTGGCTCAGTGGATCGAGGATACTTCTCGTGATTGTTTTCACTGCCGCAGAGTGAGTCATTATTAGTGTTAACGTTTCGACTAGCCTGCTCTAGTCATTGTTCAGGCCAATTTCCTACCGACCCAGAAATTGATCAGGCTCCCATGGGACCCGGAATCTGGGTCAATTATGACCCGGTTTCTTTAGAGTGTGGTAGTACCTAGTTAGCAGGACAGTACTTCTCAGAACTAAGAATTCCTCCCGAATTCTACTTTGCTGTGTCGATTGTTCTTGTTAGAACTTGTCTTGCTATTGATTATTATACTACCGCAGAGTATAATAATTAATAGCAAGACATGTTCTAACAAGAACAATCGACACAGCAAGTAGATAACATCACATGGTGTTACAGCAACCTTGAGCAAACTGATGCGACTGATTTTTTTGACCCGGCAGCGGGTCAATATTGAAACCAAAAAGAGTCAGGTACCTTTATACCTACCTTCCACTGTACGCCAGACTCCCATTGGGGTAAATCCGAAGCAGCTTGTTCGCCTGGGTCACCAGGTGTGGGCTCGCTTGCTTTTCGTACACAAAATAGACGTCAGGGAGCCATGCCACGTCCATGGCATGGCCGGCGAGCACCAGGCTATGGTTGCCATTGAAGGCCAATCGGCTGTCTCGCCAATTCATCCGCAAATACATGGTGATCGAGAAATCCTAAAAATCCCCAGAAAGAAAATCAAAAGTCAAGCTGCACACAAATCTGAATAAAGAATTTCTCTAAAACCATATTCCGACCACAATTCGTTGTTCTCTTTTCTAATTACGTCACCTTTTTGTCATCGAATTAGAAACCAACTAAAAATACATTCTTAAGAATTAAAAAAAAAATCATTTTTAGCAGTTGCCTTTATACAGGTCATCGATGAATATGAAGCGTGGTTAATTTTGCCGAAGAAAGGTTTGTATTAAGTCATCCAAGGTTCAATGCCAACAATAATGTGCCCGCGTTTACTTCTATAGATTATATCAGGCCCGGCCGGTTACACCAGAAGCTTATTTGTGGTACAGTGTGAAACAGTCTGCTTTTCCTGGGCCCAAGTTCATAGAGCTGCTTTAAGCACAAAAGTAGCTCAGCACATAACAAGTATGCCTTTATACCAGAATAAGGTTACCAGCCAAAATACCCTGTCAAATGTACCATCTGTGACTGGTCCCCTGACCAAAGATTCCCTGACGACTTTTGTTGAAAATCTTAGGTCAGGCATCATCCAAAGCTAAACATAGATCATGACGCAACATATATAAATATTCATTACTTGTCACCAACAGTGGACGATGTCATTGGATAATAAACGGAGCGCTTATTACGGGCTTTCTTTACTTTCAAAAAGCCTGGGATTATCAGTTTGTAAAAATGTTACAAATATATTCAAATATAGTGTTGAATTTGTAGGGGGAAAAATGAAAAGAAAAACGATAATGGGATGTGAGTTTTCAAAATTTTTTGATTTTTTATCAACAAAAGAAATGTCCGACCATCAACGACACTGTCCAAATGTTGACAACAACGAGTTCGGAGCATTTCATATATTTCGGAAAAGGAGAGTTCCTCCTTTTTTGACACGTGACCTTAGGGTGATATCGAACCCTAAAATCGACAGAAAATAGTCGGAGATTTTTGGGTCTGGGAACCAGACTACGAACTTTTGCGAGAAAATTGTGAGGCAAAATAATTGTCTGCTTAAAGCAGCTCTATGAAATTAGGCCCTGACTGTAAAAAGGTTCATTAAAATGCAACCTGTTGCTGACCATTTGCGAAACCACGGCTTTGTCCTGGGCTCGGGGCTTATGCTCTGTAAGAAAACGTGGGCTTTCCTTTACAGGGGCTGTAACGGACTGACGAAGCCCAAGCCGAAGCCCAAGCCGGAGTCGTGGTTTCGTCGCCTCATAAAACTGTACTCGTGGAAAGTACAGATTCATAAAGTAATCAGCTCTAATTGATAATGGACAACGACATTTTGCACTATGACATTGTAGTTTTAATGAGATGACAATTAAACGTGACCTATAGGATCTGTTGGCCAAGGTATGGCACGTAATGAGGTCATCTATCCATTGAACAGCAATACAAACTGTACACTATGATAACTTAATGTATTTTCATCATAAACTAAACCCGCTTTTTGCTGAGCTAGCAATAAAACTGGTCCAGGACCCTTCCTTAAAGCCCCAGCTCAACATTGGTAAGAAGAAAAACATTAATGTTCACAGATTTACATATACCTTACATGGTATAAAGATAATGATGGTAGACAACTTTCCTTGAAGTATTTCTGCCTGAAGTGTTATCGTTTCTAAATAATTAATGAAATAAGATCCAAAATTAGCATATAGGAATGCATACAAAAATGCTAATGCATTTTGACCGTTTTCTCGCAAATGGAACAACGAAATGAGCTGACATTTTCACAGGTTAGTTTTATTACAAATATCTTGATTTGTGCAAAGAATGGAAACACTTAAGGTCAGTTTGCCAATGTTGAGCTGGGGCTTCAAACCTCAGATAGATGATCCATGGTTTGGTTATGGAGTACGGATTTTTCGCGATTTAATTATTTTTGATGACACATTTAATTTTAAATTGATATACAATAAAATTATCGAAAATGTAAACACGACAACAGCGGTCCATTATTGCAATTACTGCAGTGTCAATAAAACCTAAATTGACTTGAGTTGATAATAATTTTTTATTAGATTAATATGCTGTTTATTGTTTTTCACTGTCGCATTATGCAGGACTTTTTTTCAACAACCTTAGTTTGGGCTCCATAAGTTGGAAATTAATAGAAAAGAAAAACAGCACACACACGCACACACTGTAGCAGGGATTTGTACAGAATTTTCAGCTTAAAATATTGTTATGTTTGTTCTTGCTCGTCAATAAATTCTTTCTTGGGTTAGATCTTCTTGCACGCCTTGAACTTTGTTCTTCGCAGTGGGGCTACACTATATCTACAGTAATCATCCTAGTGCCGAACTGGGCGTGAGGGGTTGGGTGGTGGTGGTCACGTTCAGAATAAAAGAAAAAGAAAACAAAAACAGAATATATTTTATCTGAGCAGTTATTACACCGAGCCTGCAGCAATTGGGTAATAACCAAGGCCCGATTTCATGGAGTTGCTTAAGCAGAAAATATTGCTAACCATTTTCCTGCTAAGGAAAAACAAGCAGGATACCACTTACATTTTGGTACATGTGACATAGTATTTCAGCTGGTACGTTTATTCTGGCAAGCATAATTTTGTTACGCTTAGCTACTTTTTGTGCTTAAGCAGCTCTATGAAATTGGGCCAAGGTCTCATTTTCACAAGGCTTTGAAACAGAAATGGTGCTGAGAAAATCTTTCTGCTGAGCAAATTTTAGCAGGAAACCAGTCACAAACAGCTTACAGTTATTTGGTATTTTGGCTGGTAATCTTTTTTTTCTTCTGCTAATCAAGATTTTTCTCTTCAAAGCAATTTTGAAACAGCTTTATGAGCACTGGGCTCGATTTCATGACACTTACGAAATAATTCTGCGCCTGCGGTTGTATTTAAAGCGTGTAATTCAATAATGAGCCGTAAGTGCGGGATTCTGTGCTAAACAGAGCCATGAAATGGAGGCTCAGCTGCTTGGTTATCCTGCGATATTGTTAGATTTATTGTTTCGTGTGGCCTACCATAGTGGTCTCCTTGATGCTGTCCACACTTTCAATGTAAATTTGGACGTAGACACGCACCGGTGGATCTACACGGGGAATAAAATGAAACATGCATTATATTAAAGTTGAAACTTTTCATGAATAATGCATTGTGATTTTGTGGGCGAGGAGAGTAAGGCTTTCCTTCGCAAGAATGGGAGCTTAATCTAGCATGACGTCAAAAACACTTACAAGAAGCGAAGAGATATAAATATTAGCACAAAATACTTGTGTAACACAAATGTATCTGTCTGATGTTTATGCACAAGATGTTTACTGTATAAAAAACATAATTATTTTTATATGATATTATTTTGACTTTACCTTATACACCGATGTGTGATTTTCTGTCAAAAACGAACGGGAAACGAGCATATCTATTTTGATTGTGTTAAAAGATTAGTTGAAAGGAGCAGCGAGGTGTGCAATAATGTTGAAACATAACAGAGAATTATTGCAGCCGTTGATTAAAAATGTTTCTTATATTTCTCTGCAACGTCGTTCATGATTGAGCCCAACCATGATCGAAATTTTCAGTATTTTTTTCTTCAACCATTCTTAAACGGGAGGTACAGCATTGTTTGTTGTTGTTGATGGTGCTCCTGCTGCTGCTGTTATTACTGTTGTTTGATTGTTTGTTGTTGTTGTTGGTTTCTTCCTTTGCTATAGTAATTTGCTTACCTTCATCAGATGTCGTCATAGTTGAATTCTCGTCCTCTAAAATGCAGAAAAAATTGAGGATTTATCAATCAAAACGACTTAAATCTCGACCAATTTTGCCGGCACTAAATTTAATAGTACCGGGTACCAGCGTTTCCCACGATAACGGTCCTTAAGCCTTGTTTTAATCATAGTGTACTCAACTCGCTCATGATACCCAGTGCTTTGCGTTGTCAGAAATGTGCGACACTTGGTATAAAAAAAATCAATAAATAATATTAATGGTGTACATTTCTAACACGTCCCGTCTGTCAGAAAATAATGACACTCCAGAGCCGAATGATCAAGTTACACAACATGAATTTGTACGCACCCAGAGTGTGCAATTTCTAGCGGTTTTTGAATAATTATTGGTGATCGTTGAGGTGCTTCAGTCTCTTAAGTGGGAACTCAAGGTTTTCAATACACTTAATCCGAGCAGCTCGTCCATGGCGGTTTGCACCACCTCAGCTGTGGCCGCCGCACGCGCGCGTCAACGCACTCGCATTGTGAACCTTCCATGCTAATTGGTACATATGCGCGGCTGACGCGCTATTGTCGCTTCGCGTGCGCGTGCGGAGGCCTTAGCTGCGGTGGGGAACGAGGTGCTCGTGCTTGGATTAGTGTGTATGCGTGTTTGAATGCGCGATGGACATCCACAGTTCTATAAATGAATATGCATTTACATGCACTAACGGGAATATTAAAAAAAAAATACACATCAGTTCTTTTTTATGAAAATGGATGTAGATTACGTTTAAACGAACCGATTAAACTGTGCCATAGTTTAATTGCATTTTCTCAGTTCGTCCCACCTCAGATCCCGTATATACTCACCAATACAAGATGGCCGGATGCGTTTATCGTAGCCAGCCAATATGCCCTGGAGCACTGCACTGGTGTTCATACTGCAATTCACAAATCTAAGGAGAAACATTTACAAGCATTTCAACAATAAAATGGAATTGTAAGTTCATCATTATCCGTGATGGTTGTTACTTGCTCGTTACTCGCTGTTACCAGTGGTTACTCGCGGTTACTCGGCGCTTCTCTCTAATACTTGCGGATACTCGCTGGTATTCGCTTGTTATTAGTGGTTACTCGCAGTTACTCGCTACTACTTACTAATACTTGCAGTTACTCGCTGCTACTCGCGGTAACTCGCCACTAACCACTAATACTTTCGGTTACTCGCTGGCACTTGCTTGTTACTCGTTGTTACTCGCTGTTACTCGCGGTCACTCACGATTACTCGCGTTACATTTAAAACAGGCATCAGACTTCTGGTTTTCGGTTTTCATAATAATTTTCGTGCTTCATACTTTAATTTTTGATAAACCATTTTTAAATTAGGCTATTAAAACTAGATTTTGATTCCTTCCATCAACGTCACGCGACTAACCTTGAAATTGCCTGCATGAATTTCTTTGAGATTGTACAATGAGATTGTACAACTTTCTTATTTTCTACGTCAATAAGACCCTTTGCCGCGTTTTTCATATTTGTATGCCTTGCTTCTCAAAAACGGTTAATGGCAATTTGTTTGTATAATGTTAAGGCTTCGGATGAGGAAATTACAGTGGTGATACGAAATCGTACACGCTCCAGACTGGCTCCATGTAATTCTGATCAAGTGATCGTTTTGTTAAAGGTCCCATGAATTAATATTTTTTATTGGTTAAAAAAAATAAAGTATGCCTATTATAGTATATCTTTACTTTTGTTCACATTTTTTACATGCGTATTAATTGTAGAAAACGATTTCTAAAATTAGGGGGTTGCCGTGCTCCGCCCACCCTTCCTCATTAACATAAAATCTGTGACGTAGACAGTGGAACGGCTGACCAGGGCCATGTGTGTGACAATAACATACAATGCATTGTTGACCACTCGGCACCAGAGCCGTCTTCGAAATGTTTTACCACAGCCTACAACATGGATCATTGCGCAATCAAATGGCACACATTTTCGATTAAAGTGTATTAACGCATAACAGACACATCAGAATAGTCAATACTATGTTTTGTTCATTTCAAACCATATATTAAGCCACAAAAATGTTCCGTGACAAAAAACCTCTTCATGGTCCTTTAAAGCAGAACTCCTACTGTAGCGATCATTTGAAGACATTTCCCCTCAACTATAAATAGAACTGTTAAGCTCCAAACCCGTCATTTTTAATGTACTTCCTGATGCATTAATACCGAGTCATTTGCAAAAGACCTTTCAAAGGTTTTCTTTTGAAAACGTGGCTCGTTTTTTTAAATCAAATTTGTGCCTCACAAACTTCATTATGTGCAACCGCTCCTCCAGTTCCATGAAGAACGAACATACTGCTCTCTGGTGTAGATCTTGTAAACAATTCACCAATGATTCTTTATGTAGGATTTGAAACTTTGCATGGTGGAGATACAATCTAGTAAGGTTTGCGGTGACACCATGTAATTATCTCTTTTGAGTTGGGGTGGTTCTGAAAAGAACCGATTGCAACTCGACGTTACGATCAGTATGCTCTGATCGTCTTCAGGAGAAATGACGATCAGAGCATACTGATCGAAACGTCGAGTTGCAATCGGTTCTTTTCAGAACCACCCCAACTCAAAAGACATGGTGTCACCGCAAACCTTACTAGAATTATTCTTTATGTTCGCCGTCGAGCACCAAAGTTGCTCAAAACGGTGACAGCCATTAATGGGCAATGGCAATTATTTTGCGTTCCGCCACACGTGCATGACGTCAGCATGCTTGACTGAAGTCAGCGTGTTAATACTGTAGTTACAGCAGCCATTAGGAACCACTGTAACATTATAACGGACCCCATACGGCTGTTCATTAATGGTATTTCTCAGTTTGTGTTCGAGATCAAATCATATTACAATTTTGTGATTCAAGAAGACTCCGGGGGTTCATAAACATTTCGGTTTTATATTTACATGCACTCTCCAACCTTTAATGTAATGTACTTTATACGGAGCAGCTGTCACTCGGGGGTACCGCATGCCCCTTTTGGTTTAAGACTAGACTTGATGTAGCTCAACGGAGAGGCCGTATAAGCCCGATAAGTCTGGTCTAAGACAAGATAAGTCTAGTTTGAACTTGTTGGAACGTGCATTGACCCTTATACATTTATAGGCCCGCGCAATCGATAGTACCCACTCAGACGTCATATGCAGTGTAAAGTCAGCCATCTTATAAAGGTAGAATACAGGATTTCTACTTATCAATTTGTTTTGGTATTCATCAATTTATTGTGTCCGACGGACATAATTGGTCGAACATAGAGGTTTGTCGGACACAGCTGGTCGGACATAATGGTTTGTTGAACACAATGGGTCGGACATGATGGTTTGTCGGACACAATGGGTCGGACATAATGGTTCAAAATGTTCTCATCGGACATAATGGTCCATGTCGGAGATAATGGTGCATAACAGACGTTTAATGATTTTCTTTGGTAATGACCACATAATTCAACGGGAATTATTATTACATTATTATTATTACAGAATTGTTATTCATTACCGAAAAATAGTTATTCTTGCCAACAAAATGAAATAATGCGATATTCCCTTAAAAGACGCCCGCTCGTCATCATTACCCGACGACTGTTTCTGTGGCACAAAACGATCATGTACCCGTACCTAGTTTACATACAACGCGTGCGCCGGTCGAAGGTGATCTTTCTTGACACGAATTTGTTTGTGGCGCGTTGACGAACGGCTGGAAAAGCGTATAAGCTGACCTTTAACCGTGTTTTGTTTTTTTCACATTTTTCGTTAATTACGTTATATTTTGATGAATTTTTTTAAAGAACAACCATTTAAAAATTATTGTCTATCATTCCACATCACTAAATTAGGTAAACAGTAAGCCGGTGTGTACCTTTAAACAAAATCCAACCGACCTTCAAAATGATAAAATACATACTCACGCAGAAGCTGTATTTGCCCATCGTCTGTTTTTAACAGAAAGTAAACATCAATTATTTTCTTGAAATTATGGTGATCATATTAAATATTTCCAGTTTTCAATAAACGAAACAAAAATATACAGCAATTCCGCTATTTTTCAGACGATGGGGGGGGGGGGGGGGGACATATAGGCGGGCAGGGTGCGGGGGGCGCGCGTGCGGGGGATAAATCTGCGAATTAAAGGGGTGTGTCGTCATGATTATAGCAGTAAATGGAAAAACCCACTTACTATGCGCGCGTGCAAGCCGGTTGTCACATCACAGTCTGACAAAAACGGCAGTGCACCCTTTGTGATTTGACAGCAATCTTGCGCGTGTGCAGTTTCTGTGTAAGAGTTCGTCTTTCCATGCACAGCCACAGACCTGCTATAATCTTGACGACACAGCCCCTCTAATCACCAAAACTTGACGACCGTTCTTCGCGACTTCTGTTTGGAAATTGACCCTCGTATTGGAGCGTGCCAAAATGAAGGCTGGCCTAATCTTATTGTACACCATTCTAGGGAAGCTCTTTGCGCAAGGAGAATGTCAAGGAGAGCATAAGAAGAAGAAGAAGAAAAACCAACAACAACAGCCATTCTTATGCCTTCATCGACAAAGAGATAAAGAAAATAAAATAAAGAGAGAGAGAGAGAGAGAGAGAGAGGGGGGGGGAAGAGAAAGAGGGGGAGGGGAGGGATGGATGGGGGGGGGGGCAGAGGGAGAAAAAAAAAGGAAGAAGAAGGAAAACAACTTTTTTTTTACATTTTTCACAGTATGCCATGACTGAGAGAGGACGACACGTCTGGCTGACTCCGTTTTGCTTTCATGCTTATGTTCGATTGAAATTTACTCTATTCAATTGAAACTAGGGACAAACGTCAAAAGATTTGTCTCTGGCCTCAATCGAAAAGAGTGATTTTCAATCTAATTAGACTGATTTTCAATCTAACTATTTAAGAGAGTACATAAGGGTTTGAATGCCGTTGGGATTGGACATCAAATCTAAAAGTCCCTCTTTCCATTAATACTGAGAGATTCCGGCAAGCTATCTGTAATTCGGCATATGGGAATCAAACCCACAGAATTCAGGTCTGTTCATGTTAGTATTGTATGTGAGTACTCCATACAATATTCCCTAAAGGGAGAAAACATATTTTGTCTTCTTCTTCTTCTTCTTTTGAAAAAGTAGGCTTAATCATTTTTGAAGGTCGTCAAATGCTATTTTTTTTTTACGTTGACAGTTGTTTTAGATGGACATTTTTATCTCTGTGGGTATACACGGGTATGAACTTTATAACCAGTGAGATTTTGGATTGCAACTAATCTGCAATCAACCAATTTTTCGATAATATTATACTAACCCTACCCTTTGCATTTACAGGCTCTTTTCTCACGAGGCCCAATGACCAAACACTCACATTTCCCATTGCACATAATTTTCTTGTGGATGTACGAGTTGACACTGTTAGAAAATAGGGTGTTCACGTATGTTACGCATCATTATTTCCGACATGGACCATTATGTCCTACGAGAATATTTTGAACCATCATGTCCGACCCGTTGTATCCGACACACCATTATGTCCGACCATTATGTTCGACACACCATTATATCCGACACATCGTTATGTCCGATCCATTGCGTTCGACACACCATTATGTCCGACCAATTTCGTCCGACACCATTATGTCCATTGGACACAATAGATCAGACGTAATCGTTCGTTGGACACAATGGATGGGCCATAGTGGTTCCAAATTATCATCGATCATAACATTACATGTCGGACATAATAGTGCCTAAACGTACGTGCTATAAAACAATGCCTTTTTCATGCAGTGAAATCGGTTGCCTCAAAGGCGACTTTTAAATTGTACTCGTGTGGCACTTAAGCTCGGCTCCCATTCAACAGTAATTGAAACCTAAATCCCCAAATGAAATAAACGGAAAGGCTTATTGTCGAGCTTACGTGATATTGAATTAGCTCAAGCACTAACCAGTTTGAGATATATTTTCCGTTTCACGTGCCTGCAATATTTAAAAATAGCAAAAATGACAAACATATTTCATGCATAACGATATTTTGACATCATAAAATATATTTCATAACAATGTGTGTTGTTCTCCTTTCCACAAACCACGTACAAACATTGTAGTAGATTGTTTATAGCAAGACGTCTATAGCTTCACGACGTGCTTTCGACAGCGAGATGGTTTGAATAGAATTGACTTCCCGAAAAAAGTAGCAGACTGACCCTCCAACACTGAGTAACTGTATCTGTTTGCGTCAATGGATGACATTTTGAGCGTTTTCTTTTCAGGGTCGTGTGTGTTTTGCGGCGATGCATGCATCGTCACACCTCTATTGCGATAACCGTAATATGATTGGAATTTGGAGGGAAAACACCTATTGACGATGATAACGTAAATAGTACATTTGTGAACTGTATAGGATCATTCCTTATTAAATACGTTGTTGGTTAAAGCCCAGCCCAACATTGGTAAGAGGAAAAACAAAAATGATCACAGATTTACATTTATATCACACGATAATGATGGTAGACAACTTTCCTTGAAATATTTTTGCATGAAGTGTGTCGTTTGTGAAAAATAAATAAAATAAGATTCAAAATTAGTTTTCGTCTCAGTGAGACAAACACTCTGTCTATAGGAATGCGTACAAAAAAATCCTGAATGCATTTTGGCCGTTTTCTCGTAAATGAAACAACGAAATGAGCTGAAATGTTCACAGGTTGGTTTCATTACCAATATCGTGATTTGTGCAAAGAATGGAAACGTTTACAGTCAGTTTACCAATGTTGAGCTGGGGCTTTAAGCGGGTAATTATTAATTGTACGTACTTCAACAAAATAACGCACGTCGCACAGACAACAATATCAGGTCAACGTGAACGTAGACCAATATTTACGTGAACTCATCAGGCACACATACAGATATATTTGAATATTCAGAATATGATTAAAACTAATCATAGTTGTATTTTGTTATCACAGCCGACTTGTAAAATTACACTCACTTACCGGAACAACATCAGCGTGATGATAAGGCACGGCATACGGCCAAAGGTTGAATTTCCCTTCACGACATTCATGCTGAATTCTCGGTCTCTCGCAGCTGTTCTACTGAGTGGCTCTCTCGGTACGCGAACCAACCGTACAATGCAGTGTCGTCAGTGACGGCTCGAACTTCTAAGAGATATGTGAAATTAATATTCAAGAGGTGATTTAATATTGTCAGGCTCTCTGCGGGATATCTGGATTTTTTTTGACAATGTGAGAGACTTGCTTTCGTCGGAGAGCCTAACCAGCCGTTGCCAGTTTAATACCAGTACAATTTGCATGCCTATATCTGGTTCGTTGCTTTTTTTGTTTTGTTTTGTTTTGTTTTGTTTTGTTTCCCTTTTAACTACCGGTGCATGGCAATGTCGCCAAATAAAATTCGCTCTAAAATGTAACCATTACCAAAGAATTGGAGTTGTTTACGCTCTCTAGCAGTGAGCCAATTTGATTGTTTATGAACTGGATGATTTGCCCATCTGAGTTTGAAAGAAGCGTCGTTGAATACTATGTTCTTTAACCCCGCCGGGGAAGGCTGGAGAGGGTTCGTAGATTGAAAAGCGTGTAATTTCTTGCGAATCTTAACAATTTCCGTCCGTGGCATTTCTGCGGCTGTCAGAGAGTTGACCTCCTGTTTGAGCCCCGATTGTATTTTGGGATTCGAATCTTCTATGGCATTTTTATGCCACAATCGAAGGAAAAAACCAACACTGTCTTGGGAGTGCATGACGTAGTGAACGCTGATTGACAGTGACTACTCTATGTTAAAGCAGTCTATGTTTCACAACCCTATATTCTGGTAACACTGTGATTTACACACTGGTGGTTAGGGTTAGGGATAAAGGTTGTAGGATTAGGTACATTAGGGGTGTTGGAACGAAACTGTTGGATTAAGGATTAGGGTTATAGGATTAGGTACGTTAGGGGTGTCGGAACATAAAGGTTTTGGATCGGGGGTGTCGGATCCTTTAGGCGTGTAGCTGATTGGACAACGTATAGTTTTAGTACATATTTTTCTCTATTTTAGAGCCATTTAGAGTCTATATTTCGGAGTCAGACAGGAAGTAGGGGAAACCCCACTAACATGTTTGTGCTGTTTTCCAACAACGGGATTCGGACGTGCGAGATCTAAACCGTTACTCATTGCTCAAAAAGTATAGCATTTCAGGCAAAAATATTTTCAAACGAAGTTTTCCACCATGACCACCTTTAGGCATATACCCTGTAAGTTGTGTGTAAATCTGTGCTTAGTTTTTCAATCTAACCAATGGGAGACTTTTGAGACGCTGGCGGCAGCAGATACAACGGACCTTTTTTCGACATTTCTGAGCATGCTGTTAGTGTTGCTGTAATTGTAACAAGGTTTTCGAAGTGGGTTATTCCTCAAAACACGCCATGAGTGCATGATAAGATTTACAACCTTGCGTGGTAGAGAGACGTGCACACCTTTTGCCGATCGAAATTTGACATTGCTGAACGTATACCTCTTGTGCTGCTGCTACTGCACTTATTGTGGACTTAAGGACTTGACCCCACTGCTTGGCATGATGCCATTTTAAAGGTATTGGCAAGGTATATAGCATGGAGGTAAAACACGAAAATGGTTAAAGTTCCAATTAGTGTGTACTTGAAATTTGAATTAATCACTTTATTATCTTGTTTCATGTGAAGTTGGGTAAGCGTAGGGCCTACTGGTTACTTTTGTACCAATCCCAATCGTCAAACGAGAAGTTCCAAAGGAAATAAAAGCTGTTAACTTCGAGAAATGTTCTTGTACCATCTTAATTATATTGCTGGAAAGGATCAAAATAAGCATGCTAAAAAGCACAAAAATAAGCTGCCTTCAGCTGCACTTCTGTTACAATTATATTTCCACACTCATGTTTGGTTTTTCATCGTTTGAAGGCAAGACGGTTGAAATGGACTTTTGTTTTCCAATCACCAATTGTACGGTACCTTTTTATACTAATGGCAATGCAAATGGCTTGTTGGGAATGCTGAGCAGAGGTGAACATTCGCGATTGTCATTACCGTCCAGACCATGCCCAGACTCTATCCGTCAAAGTTCACAGTTCTGAGTCAGCCAGAGAGATTAACATTATTACTTTGGATGCGGGTCTTTAGTTTGATACTCGATACTGACTGGTGTACGTATGGTGGCTCAAAAGGGAAATCGAATATGAACATTTTTTACGCAATTATTTACGTAAACATTTCCAAGTTGGGGGCACAAATCGTGAAATTATTCGCCAATATTTGCGCAAATATTCAAGACTTTGGCCCAAGTGGTAAATATTTACGGCGTATAAAAACTCACGATTTTGCCCATGTCGTGAATATTTACGTGAACATTTACGTAAACATTGAGGTAAATATTTACGTAATTATTGGTGTTGAAATTCACGACTGTTGTAAACCACTAATGTGTGAATTTCTTTGCAGTAACTTGGGGTGTACGTAAATCACATGTACAGTCTGGTAGGAAGCATGGATATTATTAAAATTGGAGGAAATACATTAACCACAATGCTAAAAGTGTGTACGGTAGGTGCGACTTTGGGCCCGAAATCGTGAATTAATACGCCAATATTTGCGTAAATATTCACGTAAATATTCGCGACACGGGCAAGTCGCAAATTTGTACGTCAATATTGCCGTAAATATTTGCGACTTGGGCCAAAGTCGTGATTATTGCGCAAATATCTGGAAAATTAAACACGTTCGATCTCTGGCTGTGTTCCGTGGTCATATCATGGGTTGGTTTGGCTGGCTGCCCAAAGGCGCCTTCACAAAAAGCTCAAACACATCTTTTGCAATTCAGCTTAATCTCGGCTGCGAGTAAGAATAATTAGCCTCCCAAATAACCGATGATGAAACAATGGAAACGCACAGATCTGTACGCACGCGCACGGGATTGGCCAATGAACAGCCTAATCAAATTCCGTCAGGTGCATAATATAGTAGACAAGCCCATTGTATTACCTTCAGCCGTAAACCATATCGATATCATGCAATGCCTCAAAATTATAAATGAGTACAATGGGGTTAAAGGTATAAACAGCCATGTTGATAACATCTCTTTTGGGCAAAGTAGCCTATTGGTTCTGAGAAAAGCTGGAGTTGAGCTATCAGATGCTCGACGTGATGAGGGGACCACACTTCGAAACGTCGAGTCGAGACTCTAGGCCTGCCATATCTCAACCCCAATTTTCCCCTTACAACGGGATGTGCTAACCTTCCAAAAAAGAATTTGTCCACGTGGTTGTTAAGTTAAACATACTTACTTCTTATCCCGAGACATTGTTCCGCCTAAAATTCGGCAAAGGACCGTAAAGATACACAAGCTTGTGTGTGATAACTCACACGTTCATCACAAGGCAACATTTTGCTGCATTGTTTCTCTGTATACCCTTTATTGAATGCGTTTACAATCATTTTGTTTGTCAAGTTTCACCAAGCTCTCCCTTTTAGGAGAAATACACTCATCGGCTTTGCAGAGGTTAGACTTATTCCAACTGTTTAGGGTGAACAATTTGTCAACAAACCTTTCAGAATTACTTTACAATTTTCGAAAAAACGGTAATTAACTCTCATTTTTTATGTTTTGTGTTTACTTTAAATTTATATCAGTTCAATTGGTAGCCAAGATCGAAATAAGAACCGATCGAAGAAAAACTTTCGCGCCAAAAATGTATATGGCGGTATTTCAGACGAAACAAACATTTAGGGCAGCTGATGCTAGTATCTAGTTTACAAAATAAAAGTTATTTCAGATTAGCTTTTCTGGTCATTACTTTACATCTTTAAGCTCAGAAAAGATTTGTTCAACTCCAAAAGGGCATGTCGAATGTACATTAATTTAAGACCAGCAGTCTTTTTTGTCATGGAGCTCATCCATTGCAACAGTGACTTTGGAACATTGTCAGAACAAATCATGCATCATGCAGATGAATGATTTATAGTTCACACCCAACAAGGGAGTTATTGGCAATTCTATCTTTAAAGGTAAAATTGGTATTCATTTTAAAACAAGTATTTGGACTAGTATCAGTCTGAAAGCTCACTATATGAGAAGTTCATACCAGTACCAATCTTCCATAGAAATATTACTGCCTGCAATACTGTCAAAGTCGAGAAAATAGAATTTGAAGAGCCCGATTTTAATTTCGATTGTAACAATCAAAATTTGAATTTCGATTGTAACAATCAAAATTTAGGACAATGTGTTTACATGCTGAAAAGTGTGCATGGTTTTTCACTATTTTCCCCTGACTCGGACGACGGATTGAGTCCAAATTTTCACAGGTTTTTTTTCTCATAATGAGAACACCGCACAATTAGCTTCACCAATCCTATTACCTTTAAGTCGTCCCCGAGATCGCCATAAACAGTGGCGTTAATGACTCTAATGAGCAGTTTGTTCTGCTTCACTTGTGTTGACTGCAATCTTGCAAGAAATGAGAAAAAGACTAACCGTGAACCTGGGTCTCTGTGGAGTCAACCGATGGCGTCATGTTGAAGAACCTTTCATGTGACTCCTTATTAAAACCCAAGGGCTTGCACGGACATGACAAAACATAATTATGTTTACCGTGACTTAAATTTACAAATGATAGTTGAAATGGCTAACAATTATCAGAAAAATCACGTATCAATCCCTCATACTCTTCCGTTCTTGCACTAGTCTAGACATCTTCATTTATTTATTTATTTAATTATTTATTTAGTACTATTTTTTCCTGGGGGTGCAGGGGGAGCAAAGAAATTATGTTTTACTTTTTATTTATTTATGCGTGCTTGTTTCTTTATTAATATTTTTCGGGGGAGGTGTTCATACTTTACAAATTATTTATATTGCATCCAAGTCGATGCACTGAACCGTGCATTTGTTCTCTACAGAGCTGACAGTATGCGTTAGAACATGTTACCTTCGTGAGCATGCACTTTTATAGACTACTTGCAATATACTTTTTACGCGTAATACAGTTATATGGGGACGCACGCGTTAAGCTGTAGAAGGAGGTGCATGCTGGTATCTGGACCAGCATGCACCTCGTTCCACGGCTTAACACGTGCGTAGAGGTGCATGCTGGTACTAGACCAGCATGCACCTCGTTCAACGGCTTAACGTTGTGACTCCCCATTTAATTGTATTGCGCGTAAAAAGTATTTGCGAAGTTGGTTATACCCCCAGCCGGGGGGGGGGGGGGTGGTTGGAAGCCTAAAATTTCCGAATGACACTATCAAACAATGTAAAACCACAATGACTGACATGGGACTCACCAACATATGGGAGTTCGGGGGCATAGCCCCCGAGCGTTCATGATTCGAAGGTTTAAAATGGCCCTCAGATACCGATCATTAGACAACTAACATTTAAACAACTAAATTTTATTTTATTTAGACAACTAATTTTTTTTTTTTTTTTTTTGCGAATTCCCTGTTTGAGTATATAGACACAAGTTCTAGTGGGAGTCCAGGGGGCGAACCCCCCAGACGTTTTTAGTGTTTTCAGGGCTTAGGAGGACCGTCATGTTGCCGAAAATAGAAGTTTAATTTTGAAATTTAAACTTTGAATACTTTGGACTCGGGAAAATCCCTTACTTTTTGAGGCTATATGGGCAACAATTGTTATAAGGGTCCGGGGGGAACGCTGTATACGGCTTTTAGTGTTTTCAGAGCGTAGATTTCCGCACGTTGCCGAGAATATAAATTTGGTAATTCATAGTTGGACTTCTCACACTACAAGGATTAAACTAAACTTTTCAGTCAGCAAATCCAGTCAGCAAAACTCTAGACTTGCCGAATGGGTTTGTGTTCAGTCCAAGCCCTTACTCGGGTATAGCTTGGTGCTCAATTTGTCACCTGTGGCTCTTAGGAAAAACATTGGGGGTGTCACACCCCCACCCCCCGGTCGCTACGCTGCTGCCCCCAGCACGCACAAACAGGAACTTTATACAGATATGTCATTTTCTTTCTATATCTATGATAATTGGGTTATAAAATCACAGACTGATTTGGCCACATGATTTTTTTTTACAGTATTGTTAGATACTGATGCTATTGATCTCATAGTGCCCGGGGGCAAGAGTGTTGAGTAGGGAGGCTTAAGCTACCCCCACCTCCCTCGGTTACGCCACTGACTATGTTTCCTCCCGGTGAACAACATCTCTCTTCTCAACATCTCTTCTCAACATCTCTCTCATCTCAACATCATGGTTTCCTTTTACATCCACAACCGGCATGATGCATTTAGATTTGGGATCACCATATTCAATCCACTTCAAATCAAATTAAATTAGAAACATAATCTTCTACTGATGACATGCTAAGATTGGGAATTTTGAACAGGTATGCAATGCCCATCTGCGCGTTCTGACCTTCACCCACTTCGCCCCACAGTATAAAAAAGGCTTTCATTCTACTCCATCAGAAACCGATCTTTACTGGTTGCATTGTGTTCCAGTCCTGTTGCTCTGTGCCGGTTAAATGAATTAATCCCAAACAGACCTGACACGTGTTCTCCTGGCTTGGATATTGATTCCCTTTTAATACTTGGTTTTCATCCAACAGCCGCACTGGAATATTATAATTGGTACAAATCATATATTATTCAGTAAGATTCTCTGGTCGTTGAAGAACTATCACCTGTCAGTATAGTGTAGCAATATAAAGTATTTACACTGGCACACAAGACCTGCGCCGAAATACACGAAGCTGCTTCAATAAACATGTTTTAGAATTTTCTAAGCGGAAATCACAGGTGTTGTTTTAGTCGCTAGCAAAATGTGCAGGGCCTTTCTTGGTATAAATGGCTGAAACTTTGCACCTATGCCCACTTCAACCAATACAAACTTGCCAAGAACAAACAATTTTTGCTCAAAGTAAAAACACGGCTGCTGTCAAAATTGTATGCTTTGCTAGTCTCAAGTTCTCAAACTCATTTGTGATTTTGTTCACCAATGAGTTCCTGCTAATCACTAATATTACTGGCGGTCACAGAGAGCTTCTGTTTTTGACAATAATGTGATAAGCCCAGAAAAACTCACTCATTTAGTTGAAAGTCACCAGCCAAAATATAACATATTTTTAGGGGGCCATGCATGGCTATGGAGTTAGCGTCAGGGCCCGATTTAATCGACCCGAAGACGAGCAGAGTACATTGAAGCTGAACTGTCTCTCAACCAGGTTCTTTGCAGAACCAAAACGTCTCACTAAGATTTTAAAGAGGGGCTCCAGGGTCCAATTCAGTTTTGTGATACACTCATTTTTCAATAAATTGAGTCCTTATGAAAGTGGAAAAATACAATTCTCTGAACTAACGTTAATATGGTGTAACAATAAATAAAGTCATATTATTTGATACTGTTTCAGAGTACCTTTTTAAACATGACGTCATTGGATATCAGTAACAAATGGGTCTGTACATTCCAAAGAGGAATTTGTGCGTCTCTCAAAAGGTCAAATTCAATGCCGTTTTGATTAAGTATCACCGAAATTCAGTACTGAACTAAACATTCTTGTACAAAAATGTACAGACACGTATTATTTGAAATGATTGTGACGTCATTGGAAGGGTATATTAAATATAATGGCATTTGACATCGTTCTAACCAAGGCCAGAGACTTGTAACATTTCTTTCTTACTTTCATAAGGATTGTGTCTATTGGAAAATTAATGCACCACAAAACTGAATTCGACCTTTAAGTCTCTCTGTAATCACATGGTCGTTACTCGCGAAACTGACTCTCAGCTCTTGTTGAACTGATTGGTGCCCACAAATTTGTCAAGAGCAGCAAAATGTTGCTTAGAATAAACAGGCTACAACAGCAAATATCCCATCCGACGTTTTTGTTTTGTTTTCGACTGGTTGAACGCTAAATTCTGCTCAGTAAAAAGAAAACAATATGATAGGCACCATGCTGTACTGTAGCAGGTGTTAATACATCAATGCAGCTGGTCTCTTTATGCACGACTGAAGACAGCACCCTATCAACACTTAAGATTTGAAGTTGGTAAAATGGCGCGTGTGTAAGGCACAAGTTGATTTCATGACGCCCGATGATCGACAGACGGGGGGAAATGAACCCTTGTACGGAGTGCTTGGTCGGCGTCATTCTGTGCTTGGTCGGCGTCATTCTGTGCGAAGGACGCCACCAGTGGAGCATGGAAAATGACGCGCCTGAAGTTAATTTGGTATGGACTGTGTGCTAACTAAGGTTTATCAAAATGACCATGAGCTTGTACAAGCATATACAAATAAAATAAATAACAAATAAATGTCACAATGTATTATGTAATACATACGTGTGTGTAAGCAAAAAACCTTAAACTACGGAACCCGTAAAGGTACAAGTTTCTCTTTTTCCGTTCCCTCGACATAATATTTCGTTTGAGGCAAATATCACTTCGTATCCTCGAACGAAATCTTATTTAGAGGGAACGGAAAAAAGTACTTTTATGGGCTCCGCAGTTTAAGGCCTTTTGTATATACACAAGTTTCGAGGGAACGAAATATCACTTAGTTTCCCTCGAAAAATAATTTAGTTCCCTAAAAATAATTTTTCTAGGGAACGAAACAATACTTCGTCGGAACGAAATAACAAATAAAAAACCCTGTCCCTTCACGGGGTCCGTATTGAACTATTCGTGGGTTGGCGAGAGTTTCATTTGGGATTAATGTCTTGATCCCTTGCACCTACGTCACACACACCTACTGTCCGTACTGTCAAATTGTACGTACAAATTATGGTAAGCTTATTAACGCAGCATCGCCCGAAATTCGCACTACACTGTATACCACCACACGGGAACATTGGCTCCCAAAATGCCACAACCAATATTATTGTGGTGATGACGTCAGGTGAATTGGGGGTCAAAAACAGCGTTGTAACTGTAAACCTCAGCCAAAGAGGAAGGGAATTAGAGTCAGACCTTCACCTGCAGGCTCGTTTTGAATCTGATATTCAACTGCTTTAGAGCTTGGTTCGATGCCCCCTTTAAACATTTGTACTGCTGTTTTCCATCTCACTTGAGATGATTTTACTTATTCCCAAAGAGTTGAGTGAAATTTACATTTCACGATACTCCAATCATTGCGTCAACACATTAATTTCTCGGTGTGTTCGGTTTGCGGTAACACCATGCGATTATCTGCTTTGCTATATTGTTCTTGTGAGAACTTATCCTGTTTTCAATATTATTCTACTACCGCGGGGTAGATTTCGGTATTCGGGGGAAGGAGGGGGAGGGAGGGGGACAATAATTTCTATCTCTACGCTGGTACTCGTTAAAAGCCCATTCAGCAATAAAGGGTTGTGCAGTGATGTGGTGCCTCGAATGGTGGACACTTCTTGTGCATTTGTGTAAGGTCCTCTAAACAGTATGCTATGCAAGTAAAACAAATTGTGACTTGAGGCACAAATGACTCCCTGCTCCACTGTGGGCAGTTCAACGATGTTCTGAGAAGTGCATCCCATTGATTTTCCCATTCTTGTCTCGTTTTCGTGTCATTGCTTTGAATAGGAGTGAAAACAAGATGGCTGCATGGTAAAAACGGTTGTAATTGTCCTACTCGAACATAACTCATCTGAATACGAAAATTAGCGAGTCCACCAATCTCATGTAACACATGCCGAGTGACTTGTTCTGTGATTGATGAATGCATATATTGACATGAGCAATAATAATAAAAAGACAACTTTGTGTTTATATTAAAATGTTCATCTTGTCAAATTTGGTGCAGGTAATTGCCTGCACTCAATTTAAGCAAATATAATAAATGTTGAACGCATGACGTTGTCACTTTTCGCACCTGACGTCTGGATGAGCACCAATTTGATTACTTATACAAAGGCTAAATGGCGGTCATCTTAGGCAAGATTGACAAAAAAAAAATCACGTTTTTGACTTACAATTTTCACACGAAAAAAACCCAACCCAAAACAAACCCCAGAAAATTATGCATTTCAAAACGGTTTTTTTATTTTGTGCACAGAGAAAATAATTTCCAGTGCAATACATCATGTTCCCATCATGAGAATCTTTGTTAAGTGTCACCATGGAATTATTGTGTGGCACTGATGTTCTATCCCGACCTTTGACACATGCCCGGGTAAGAAATGACCCGGATCCACAGCCCATTTTGCCTCACATGGTATGTTAATTCAACAGCTCTTTTCCGATCCAACACTCCTCTTTAAAAAGAGGTTTACACATGGTTGTACCACCCACAATAGACCCTTCCTATGAAATATGTAAATTTGACATCATGCGTGTGCACTGACATTTTGGTTGGCAAAATTTTGGGAACAGCGCGCCCTTTTGCATGGGACTGATGGAAACGTGATGTGTACGCGCTTTGTGGACATTTCAATGGCGTTTCCCAACCAACAGGGTCTGTACGCATGCGTGAATGTAATAAGCAAATTTCATGGGAAAGGTCCATTGTTAATTCTAGTTACTTCTTAAGGTAAAATAATGCTGGTCATACGAGAAAATCCCTTTGTCTGGACTGTTGTCAATTACAATAAAATCATATGAAAATTGTAAACGGAAGTATAGACCAGCTAAAGAATTTATTATAAATCTTCCCTGGTACAGAGACTGCATATAAAACGAACGTTTAACCCTATCAGGACCGGGGGGGGGGGCACAATGTGCCCCCCCTACCAAACTTTTTCCTGTAACTTTAAACCGCTACAATCGATCGCCACCAAATTTTCTGACTTTACTTGGAAATTATCTAGGGTCATTGTGTCAAAATACGATTGTTATTGGAGGTCAGTGGTTGCCATGGCAACTGTTTGTTTGAACCCATATTACTCGTTTTTTGTGATTTTTTGTGATTTTGGGGCATTTTTTAGCAAAATGTTATGTTTTTAAGTATTTTTAGTGGCCAACAGTGATACCGAAATGTCACATGATAGTTTGAGATGCATTGTGGGAATCCAAAATGGCCGCCATTTTGGCGGCCATCTTGGATTTTGTATTTTTAGCTGTTTTTTAGGGGTTCGAACTTTGCAAAATTTTGTATCTATGGAATATTTTCAACATTATAATTTTGAACTTTTGAGGTCTAAAAATACTATAGAGTTGTTAGTTAGGCCTCATAAATGCACACTCGGACCCTAAAAGGACTGTTTACATCGATTTTTAAGTGGAAAAATGTAAAAACATGATTTTTTCCCAAAAATTACATAAAACAGCTTGTTTAGCGCCCTCAATGGTAACTCTGGTTAAGAAAAAGGTGTTTATGTTCTTGAGGATGTCAAGAAAGACAAATTTGCAAAGTTTTACAGAATTCTGGCAAAAAATATGGAAATTATGGGAAAAATACGATTTTTGACCAAAAATGGGCAAAAAAACTACAAAAACTACTTTTAATGCAATTTTTTTGAATTTTTTTTTGCACCATCATGTAGAACTCGGTGAAATACACATTTGTGGCAAGTTTCATAAAAATCGGCCCAAGACTTTGGAAAATACGGAGGGGGGGCACAATGAGCCCCCCCCCGGTCCCCGTAAGTCCAAAAAAAGCCCGGTCCTGATAGGGTTAACTAACTTATATAGGTTGTTCTTCATCAAACATGTACACACAGTCGTGAATCACCATTATGTCCGAGGACTTCTATTGTTATTTCCATTGTTCCTGTACTGAAGCAATCTCCATTGGTTTTGTACACAAATGGCGTCCGAGGACCCATGAAAACAAAGAACTGACTAGTGAGGACCTATTGTCCCTATTGTAAAATGTCCTCAGAGCATATGGTCAAACATGCCCATATGTTCTTCTTTTTGTCAACGATTAATTTTATGATATGTTTCTTAAAAACTCAAGACTTTGAACACACCGAGACCCAGTGGTGTCACTAGCTAGGGGAGGGGTGGGAGCCCCATCTCGCGCTCAGAACCCTTGCCCCCCCCCAACTTTCCCCAATGAGGTCCAACAAATGGATTGTTCGATACATCAAAAGGCCCCATCCCAAATTAAGTCTTTGCTCCATCTTGCCCCACCCCTCTCAACCAGAATGTCTAACGCCACTGTCGGGACTCTTCCGTAAACCAACGTTGTGTCTTTCAAACTAACCAACGAACAACATTTATAACGTGAGACTGTATCTTTGAGTTAGCCGAGAAGTGAAACTGTACGCAGTCGGATACAGCCGTCGCTATATACTGGCGTTGCTTTGTACGATGCCCAGATATTAACTCTAAATGACGAATTGGTATGTGAATGGTGTCTCCTTCATCAACGAGATACCCCCGTAAATCTAGCCATGCATCGATAAGCATGCAGACAATTTAAACCACGGACACTAGGGCTTTGCCTTGAATTATGTATAATTCCTGATGGTATTCGGGAGGGATTAGGATAAGGGTTTAAAATACACGCAGTCAACCAACCATAATAACGGAACGAAAAGTGGGGATTGACGTTAAAGGACAACACCGCTATACTGTCAAACTGTCGCCTACACTCTTCAAACCGATCAAGTTTGAATCAAGTTAATGCACAATGTTACCGTTTTGTGCAAAATTATAAAATCTGTTTTATTTTCCAAGGAAAACTACGCACATGTAATCTTTTCAATCTAGATTATCATGTACACAAAATATACATCATTAAGATTATGTTTCAATCTCAAGTTCAACGCGTACAAATGTTGTTTTATATTATCATCGTACAATGTAAGCATGTAAGTCTGAGAATTCCAAGGGAGTTTTACAATAGCATAATTTTTATTATTAGGTCATCGCCCTTCTGTTTAGAACGCGGTTCTTCCACTCATTGGAACATTGTGCTGGGAACTTTTGGTTCCCAGTTTAATTGCTCTTTACGTGAGAAGCGAACGAAATCGCGCGTTAACGGTCATATTGTTTGAGAATACACCAGAGACTTGCCCAGGTTAGTGTTCTTGTACAGTTCACTGCATTGTTTTCCTGATACAAATCAACCGACGTCATCATCTTGGAAGTCAGATTTTCTGTGTGTTACCGAGCAGCCTGCATTAGGTGACCACGCGCGTTAAAGCCACAGCTCAACATCGATAAAGTGTCTGTAAATGCTTCCATTCTTTGCACAAGATTTTGTAATAAAACCAAGCTGTGAAAATGTCAGCTCATTTCGTTGTTTCATTTGCGAGAAAACGGTCAAAATGGTTTCAGTATTATTTTTACGCATTCCTATAGGCAGAGTTTTCGTCTCACTGAGACGAAAACTAATTTTGGATATTATTTCCCCTCTAATTTAAAAACGATAACACTTCAGGCAGAAATATTTCAAGGAAAGTTGTCTACCATCATTATCTTTATACCGTGTAAGGTATATGTTAATCTGTGAACATTTATGTTTTTCTTCTTACCAATGTTGAGCTGGGGCTTTAAGTAAGACGAGCACTAGATTATCTTTGAGTGCAATTTGATGACTCTCTTAATAGTAGACCATGGGCAGACAATGGCCGCAAGTATCGTCAATGCCAGGCCTGGGTCTATTCACGGCACAGACAACCTTCACAGAATCGCCAATGTAACATAGTATTTAAGGCGTTACCCTGACGACAGAGTTGCGCTATGCATTATTGAGACAATTAATTCCACGCGAACACCAAACAGTGTGTCAAATTGTTAAAAAATGTGTTTAACGTCATGGGTTAATTCAGTTTTTCTACAACTATGGAATTATGCATGCAATTTGAAAATGCCCGCATTTCTAATTTACTGCGGGCACATTTTATCGAATGAAACTATTCTTGCGTGAGTTTACAAAAAAATAAAATGGTGACACGTTTACAAAAGAGCTGTATACAAATTGTGCCTGCATGAGTTTCAGGCTCTGTTTGTAGGCACGTGACGTCACAGTTAACATGGTCTGTAGTTTTATAATCAGTGCTGTTTCAAAGTTGTGCGGGGAGAAAAGTCATATGCGCTTCCCCCTTCTCATTATGTAGCAGGTGTCTTCAGCCGATGTACAACCAAGTTAGCCCAGTAAATTTTGTTTTCTCCCCACAACTCTAACCCAGTTGTCTTCTTTTTCTCTTCAACCGCCATTAGTCTGAAAATTGCTTCCATAATCAGACGCGATGACTTCAAAGGTATGCGACGAGGTACGCAACCAGCTTTGTAACGTTAAATGTCTACTCTGATATCATATCATAATGTTCTCGCTAATGTAATAATAATATTCGCCGAGAATCAGTTGGGCCGAACATCGAAAATAAAAATCGTACTCACCTTTCGGAAAATTGTGTTTTTGTACCGGTATTAAATCTGGCACACTGAAATGTCAAAGTAAATATTTTACGAACATGTCATTGGTAGAAATTACATTGTACAAGGGAACGCCAGTTCCAGATCATAACTCAGTTACAATTCAGTTGAGTATAGACTTGATCTCAAGTCTGAATTTCAGGTTTTGTTCTTCTCTAAAGAAAATCAACGTATGAAATGCCGCTCCCGGCTTGTGAAAGCTTCAACCTCTTTTCGCTCGTCCCCATAGGTAAAGCTTTAGGGATGCACCCCACTAAACCGGGAGATAACACTCCGTCGACCTAATGAATATATTTTTTAGGCCCTCAAAATAGTCCATTTTAGAAAGATTTGAGAGCAAATTAAAAAGGGTACACTGCAAAGACTTTGCAAAATTGTAACTTGGGGGGTTGTTGGCTTCTAACGCGCGTACGCACTTTGTGCGTCTGTTTTGTGCATATTTCTATGGCGCTTGCTAACCAACAGGGTCTGTACGCATGCGTGAATGTAATTTGCATATTTCATGGAAAGGTCCCTTGACCCATAGGGATTTTTCGCCAATGGTGGGTCAGTGGAGTTGACATAGAGTGCTCCCTCTATAGTTCTTATACTGGTCTATATGATTAAAACCCATCGACTGCGAGAGGGCGATACTAACTATCAGTGGGACAGCTCTTGTGAGGTGCTCATTATGAAAACTGTCTGGCTTGTTTTTTCTCTTTCTATTATTCACTTTTTTTTCCTTTATGGACCGATCCGTTAAGCCCGGCCTACCTTAGCAACTGCTTAGCAACAGCACATGGTGTGACTTTCTTGCCACAACCACAGCAGGGGTTCAGTTGCGGCTAGCTACACACACATCCTTACACGTGGCCATTTGCGGGGTACTTCATTGTTCAACTTATTGTCCCCTTTCTAAAGAATTCCTTGTGGGGTCCTTTTGTTCCTATTGAATTTACCTTGTGGGATCCATTATTCTTTGTTGTCAGGACCCCATAAGTGCCAATGTGTAAAACCATGCATAACAGTTACAAACACGTACATGGTTTTCGCATATGGTATGGATTTAGTTTCGTGGCCTTTTGAGCAGTGCTTTGGGTCCAAAGAACAATGCAGACATGAACACTGTTAAACCACTTTTACACGACTGTACAGGCACCACACTGCTGTAGGAATTGCACCACCATAAATACGAAAAAAAAAAATAAACAAAATAAAAGTAAGTACAGTTGTGTGTGCTGTTGTGTGTGAGTACAATGGTTTGTTAACTTTTCTAATGAGATTTTAACGTGTCGGACTTTTGTCGGACTTTAAGTGGCGTTGTCGAGGCTGTGATTCGTCAATACGTTAGTAGGTGGGGCTTAATGGACCGGTATATTCCCATAGAGTGTAGTGAAATTAACATTTCATGATACTAATTAATGATAACAATTTTGCGTGAACTTGACGCTGGTACTCGTTGAAATCCTGTTCAGCATCTTAACGAGGGTTCTGGTGTAGTACATTAAATGGTGGACACATGTTCAAAGTGATCTGAACATTAGGTTGTGCAAGTAAAAAGCTTGTGACTTTTAGGCGCTAATGACTCCCTTGAACTGCTCAACTGTGTGGATGTTCTTTCCCTTCCTGTCTCGTTTTTGTGTCATTGCTTTGAATAGGAGTGAAAACAAGATGGCTTCAACGTCATTGTAAAAACAGTCAGTTGTAATCGTCCTGTATTCGAACATCACTCATCTTATCACGAAGATTAGCGAGTCCAACAATCTCATTTAACGCACGCCGAGCGACTTCTTCTGTGATCGATGGATGGTTAAATATTAATATGATTAAAAATAAAGACACAGTTTGTATTAAAATGTTCATCTTGACAAATTTGGTGCAGGTTGCCTGCACTCAATGATTTCTTAAGCAAATATTATGATAGATGATGAACGCGTGCCATGGTCGTTATCCGCATTGACCTGACGTCTGAATGAGCACCACTTAATACAAAGGTTAAATGGCGGTCATCTTACTTTATTAAAGTTGCATGGCCCTATGTTCGCCGAGCCATATTTGTTTTTAAGAATTTGTCTTCTCTCTCAACGAGTTTTGATAGATGATGGTATTTCAAAGCGAAAAATCACACAAAAACTTTCGCATATTTATAGTCCACGGACAAGGCACAAAATACATGTAACATGCAGAAATTTGTGTACATGGCAGATGGACCTGAGATAATAATAGAAATTAATTTCTAGTTGTTAATTAACTACCACTTATTAATAGCAGATTTCCCCCCTGCAATACCTTAACTGAAAGCTTATAACTTTTTTCTAATCTATACAAATAGCCATTTATAATCTAAATCTTAATGTTGGGGTCAAATCGGCCAAAAATCGGACCTGGCATCTTTAACGCATTGATATCGTTGTCATCTGTCATTGTCATTGTGAAACATGGGCGTAACCACAGTCGTTCCTAACTGCTTCAAATACGAGCGTTGTCACGTACAACACAAGTAACTCGTCAGGAGAAGATTTCGTCGAAGCGGAGTCCGTCGTTTTTAAAACTAGCGTACGACAGAACCGTTGTCACGTATTTTTTGGTGAGATTCGAGGTTGGTTGAACGGTATTGTGACGTTTCTAAAAAAACTTGACGATATGTAAGAAACTCCCGAAGAATTATCTATTTTAAAATTCACTTTTCTGACAAGAAAGCTTCCTCTAAAGGGGAATGAAAAGCATTGGCCTTCAGCTTCAATGAATGGTGAACCCCAGGAGTGTCTGTGATAAACACTTGTCAACTCGCTGTAGCTTGTTTAGTGTCGAGTGCTTCTGATGTTTTCGAGGTTAACGGAATTATATTCTTCTTGAGGGCCTTGATGTATTTATGAAACTCAAACGCATTGTTCACTGTGTGATTCCTGCTACAAGTCATGTATTAAAACAATGTCTGGCTTCAGTAGTGCACGTTCGCTTGTTGTATGGATTCTTAAAACAATAGTTAAAGCTTGCCTGAAAGATGTACAGTTTTATTTAAATACTTCGAAGACCACGGCATCTTCGTTTTAGCTTGCGGTCTCACTACTGTTGCGATCGATGGACAAAAGCAATGACTGGGGAAATCGGAAATCTTCAATAAAGAAAAATAGTTTTCAGGATTTCACTTTTAAATATACTAATAATTTTCCTGAAATTTGTAACCGAGTGCGTTCAACATATTCAACTCAATTTAAGCTGTCGTGAAACGAGCCCCCCAAATCGTACTAAAAAGACTTAAGAGTTCTCTCTTCTTTACGTTTCTTTCTCTTAATCAACTTACAATGGCATCAAGTGACGGCTTGGCAACTGCGTTCAACGTGGTCATTGCATGCTCGGCCATTCTTGGAAACGGTTTGGTGATTTTTGTCATGACGGTCAGACGTAAACAGTTCAGCTCCTTCACTAACCGACTTATCCGTCACCAATCCATTATCGACTTCGTCTCTGGTTTGGTGTTCCTCGTAGTGACTGGGATTAGACAAAGTTCGCTTCTGGAGAATGTGGAGGGAAATTTCCTCGGTGAGATTCTCTGTAGGCTAATTTTCTCAAATTTTTTTATTTGGGGTTTAAGTGTAGTATCTACGTACAATCTGGTGGTGGTATCGATGGAGCGTTTTCTTGCCACGTGCTATCCGGTCAAACACCGCAACTACTGCTCACTCTTCAAGATCAAAGTTTCAATGTGTGCGGCTTGGATCATTGGATTTGTGTATGCGCTGACGTTTATTTTTCTCTACAAAATCAACGGGAATAAGTGCGGCTTTAATCGTGCTGTTAGTCCTGCCGGGGTGATTGCTGTGTTTGTTGAATCTATTTTCATCGAGTACATAATTCCAGTGATTCTGATGTCATTTTCGTACATTAGAATACTCCTCGTTCTTCGTCACAAACTTGACAATGCGAACGCCAATCAGCAAGACAGTGTCTTTAGTAAGGCTAAGAGGAACGTCATAATGACGATGCTGATCGCTGGTTGCATGTTTTTTATTTGCTGGACTCCAACGCAGACTTTGCGACTGCTCCTAACTATTGGTGTCGTAACTCGCAAAACAAGTTCATTAACTTTAATCAGTAAGGCGTTCGCAGGTTTGATCATGTGCAACATGAGCGTGAATCCAGTCGTTTATTGCTTCAAGTATGAACATTTCCGCATACAGCTCAAGCAACTTGTTCGGGACCGATTTCGTCGAAACCGAGTGCGTCCTGGAGAGGAGTCTACCGATGGGCCGTCTTTGGCCATAGACCCGATACAGCAGACTGCAGCGACACGGTCACTTTAAGATCTCAGAAATGAGGTACGGTTCACCAAAACACGCACACAATTCCCGAGAAAACACAAACGGCTGTTTGATGGTTTTGACAAAAGAAAGGGAATACCGGTTTCTACTCTACTCGCTCTGGTTGTACGGTATAGACCTTTATCATTCTGCCACCATCTTGGTCATGTTCCCTGTATCCAGTAAAGTAATAGATGCTAATATTCATTGCACAAAAAGGAACTAGACTATTTGCCCTTTCAGCCTCGGTTTGGTTACATTGGTTTGAATGGGAGAAAATCAAGATGGCCTCACCATGATAAAAGTCTATTCCGTTTTCCCTTGCACCTAGAGGATATTAAAGAATGATCAAAAAAGAATATTATTCAGCTCGATTTTTCTCGACGAGCATGTGGGTCAAGATAAGTAAAAGCAGTAGCCTTTCAATTTTAATGGAACTCACCTCAATAAAATATTTTTGATAAGCAAGATTCAGATCGCAATTCGCTATTTTTGTTTTTCTGTGTTTTTTTTGCTTGAGAGTCCGTGACGTTTTATAGGTTAACAAGAAATGGCGATAGGGCCATGAAATCTCACAAAATGCCTCACAGTATTCAAACGTGTTGTTGATATTGGAAATCGGGCATCAAACTAACATATTTCAAGCAATGTCCAGCGTCAGTACTGCGTGTTTTTTTTTAATTCTCAAAGCAATCGTTACAGCTTGCCTGAGAGATGTACAGTTTTATTTAAATACTTTCGAAAACTACGGCACCTTCATTTTTTAGCTTTTGATCTACTGTAACGGGCGATGGAAAACAGTAATGATTGAGAGATCGGAAATCTTCTATAGAACCTATAACGTTTCGAGTTTCACATTAGGATATCCTACTTTCACCAAACGTAGACCAGTGTTCCCATTTTAATTGAAGGGCATTTTCCTCAAGTAGTCAATATTTGACCGAGTGCAATCAACCAGTAAATACACTCGTTTTAGCTTGTCGTAGAAAGCTGAAATCAGACAAAAATAGTTTTTTTTCTCTTGATTTCTTCTGATTAAATTACAATGGCATCAAGTGACGGCTTGGCAACTGCGTTCAACGTGGTCATTGCGTGCTTGGCCATCCTTGGAAACGGTTTAGTGATTTTTGTCATGACGGTCAGACGTAAACAGTTCAGCTCCTTCACTAACCGACTTATCCGTCACCAATCCATTATCGACTTCGTCTCTGGTTTGGTGTTCCTCGTAGTGACTGGGATTAGACAAAGTTCGCTTCTGGAGAATGTGGAGGGAAATTTCCTCGGTGAGATTCTCTGTAGGCTAATTTTCTCAAATTTTTTTATTTGGGGTTTAAGTGTAGTATCTACGTACAATCTGGTGGTGGTATCGATGGAGCGTTTTCTTGCCATGTGCTATCCGGTCAAACACCGCAACTACCGCTCACTCTTCAAGATCAAAGTTTCAATGTGTGCGGCTTGGATCATTGGATTTGTGTATGCGCTTACGTTTATTTTTCTCTTCAAAATCAACGGGAATAAGTGCGGCTTTAATCGTGCTGTTAGTCCTGCCGGGGTGATTGCTGTGTTTGTTGAATCTATTTTCATCGAGTACATAATTCCAGTGATTCTGATGTCATTTTCGTACATTAGAATACTCCTCGTTCTTCGTCACAAACTTGACAATGCGAACGCCAATCAGCAAGACAGTGTCTTTAGTAAGGCTAAGCGAAACGTCATAATGACGATGCTGATCGCTGGTTGCATGTTTTTTATTTGCTGGACTCCAACGCAGACTTTGCGACTGCTCCTAACTATTGGTGTCGTAACTCGCAAAACAAGTTCATTGACTTTCATCAGTAAGGCGTTCACAGGTTTGATCATGTGCAACATGAGCGTGAATCCAGTCGTTTATTGCTTCAAGTATGAACATTTCCGCGTACAGCTCAAGCAACTTGTTCGGGACCGATTTCGTCGAAACCGAGTGCGTCCTGGAGAGGAGTCTACCGATGGGCCGTCTTTGGCCATAGACCCAATACAGCAGACTGCAGCGACACGGTCACTTTAAGATCTCAGAAATGAGGTACGGTTCACCAAAACACGCATACAATTCCCGAGAAAACACAAACGGCTGTTTGATGGTTTTAATAAAAAAGAAATACTGGTTCTTACTCGCTCTGGTTGTACGGTATTCCGTTTTCCCTTGAACCTATGGAAGAATGATAAAAAAAAGAAGAATATTATCCAACTCGATTTTGCTCGACAAGCATGTGGGGCAAGACAAGTAAAAGCATTAGCCTGACCCATTTTTAATGGGATTCACCTCAATAAAATGTTTGTGATAAACAAGATTCAGATCGCAATTCGCTGTCTGTGACGTTTTATAGATAAACAAGAAATGCTGACAGGGCCTTGAAAACCTACAAAATGCCTTACATTCAAACGTATTGTTGATATTGGAAATCCAGCATCAAACTCGTCGGTAATGTTTGTTATGTTGATTCTTAAAACAATCGTTACAACTAGCCTGAGAGATGTACAGTATTATTTAAATACCTTCAAAGACTCCGGCATCTTAATTTTTTATGTTTTGATCTCATTACTGTTACGGGCGATGAAAAAAGGTAACGATTGAGAGATCGGAAATCTTCTATAGAACCGATAACGTTTCGATTTTAACATTAGGATACCCTACTTTCACAAACCTCAGACCCGTGTACCCATTTCAATTAAAGGAAATTTAAGTAGTCTATATTTGACCGAGTGCATTCAACCAATAAATACACTCGTTTTAGTAAAATCAGACAAAAGCTAAAATCAATCCAAATTGGTGTTTTCTCTTTATTCTTCTGCTATTCAAAATTGTAATAGCATCAAGTGACGGCTTGGCAACTGCGTTCAACGTGGTCATTGCATGCTCGGCCATTCTTTGGAAACGGTTGTGCCTCTTGTATTGGTTTTTAACAGTAGGATTTGGACCGTGACTTAAAGGTCATTTGGGACAATTATCGAATCATAAATAGTTTAGGTCACTCTAGTAGCGTGGTTTTCAATCTTAATTTACGATTGTAATCCAAGGGGTTGTTCAGTAGCATGAAATTGAAAAGAAGATAAAATTGGTTAGGGTAACAACGTTTCCTGAAATAGGGCTTGTTTCAAAATTAGACACGCACATCAAAATCAAGGAAAAGAAACATCTTAATATGATTCAATATGCCTATAGAAATATAACTAGTGAAAGACAGAAAATGAAGTCCTTACTGTGAACATCGGTGCTGAGCGGTGTGGCAATCTCCGGTGTGACACCCTCTACGCGTATGGAGAGGGCAGCAACATTTGTCCAATGATATACCCTTGTGTGGTCTTGGTCATTGAGCGACCTCACCGATGTCGGTGCCATATTTGTCTCACTTGGTTGACGTGATAATAAGACGAACGTGAGAACTTGCGAATATTCATTAGCAAATATCTACTTATGACTAGAAAGCCATGTTTAGTATCACCAAGTTGTTCAATCACGCAAATCATGCTGTTTGCCGAGGTTTTGTGCTTAGTGCTAGAAGGTATCTTAATCGTAGTCGAGATAAAAATATTCATGTATACTGCGTCATACACTTTTATCCACAAGTATACCATTGTAACGCACGACGGCTAATGAGGACTCAATAAATATTCATACATTCCACAAAGTTCATTTAATTTCTCACAATTCGTGTCTTGTGAACAAACTGTGATCACAAAACTATTTTTTAATAGGATCAGACTTACTGTTTAACTTGCTAGCGAGAACTTTGGTATTGTAAATGATCATAATTAAAAAACACGAATGCGAATTAACAGATAATTGAAAGTATTAGCACACATTGATATATACAATCGGAAAATATTAAGGGATAGGGCCTACTCTCATAATTATAAGGTACCTGTGACGTGGTATTTTGGCTCGTATCCATATTCTGGTAGGCATATTTGTGTTGTGCTTAGCTACTTTTTGTGCTTAATGGATCCATGAAATTTGGTTCACAATTCGCCTTCCGTCCTCATTGGAGTGAAGAGGATGTCGTACTTACTATTATTCAACGGTATCAGCACGTCTGCTATGTAAGAATAATTGTACTAAACGCATGTGTGCGTAAACAAGTAGAAAACAAATTTTTATTAAACAATAATTCAACTGTAATTTTCTCGACGAGCACGTTGGTCGGGTGAATTCTAAACATTGGTCTTTCAAATTGAATTGCCTTTTTCACACCTCAAAATGTAATGAAATTTCAGATCGCAATATTGACTTTCTTGCGTGTTCGCCCTGTTAATTTTTGGACTCTTGCAAAACGCACTTATATTATTCAAACGTTTTTTTTAAACCTCGGTTGAGTGTAAGTAGGCACCATTTTGTTGCCTCACCATGTCAAACGTATCATATTCAACGATGCTTGTGGTTTTAATTGTTTTACTGACTCTAACATTGGACGCATGGGGAAGGTTTTGGTGCTAACTACAATAGTGGACTCAAATACTGATAATGATTGCAGCGGCTGTATGCAATAATTGTGCCAATTCCAAAAGTGGGCAACGAACGAAAAAATTGCTCCCAGTGGCTCCTGTGAAAAAAAAAATACATAATTATAGTGTATATGTCCATATTTTGAGCAGATTTCTGCATTTTGTACACTGAATCCCCAAACAAATATCAGGACCAAATTTTAGAGCTCTGCTTAAGCAGAAAATATTGCTTAGTATTTTTTCTGCCAAGCAAAAATGAGCGGGATACCTCTCACATAGGGTACATTTGACTTGGTATTTTGGCTGGTAACCTTATTCAGGTAAGCATAATTTTGTTGTGCTTAGCTACTTTTTGTGCTTAACGGATCCATGAAATTTGGTTCACAATTCGCTTACCGTCCTCATTGGAGTAAAGAGGATGTTGTACGTACTGTTATTATACGGTACCATTAAGCACTTCTGCTATGAAAGAATAATTGTACTAAACGCGTGTGCATGAACAAGTAGGATAGTTTGTTTTTTTGTATTTTTAAAGTTTTTCCCCATTTTGCTCCTTGTCGTTTGTATTTCTTATGTATTGTAAACCGTTTATTGTCAAGTCAATTTTAATTTGCGTCAACAGGGATAATAAAGTTTCAGTCTAACTTAATCAAATCTGACAGAAAAATGTATCTAGGTTGTTGGCGCTTACGCTATTGGATGTGTAATCAAATAAAAAAGTAACAAAATTCAATTTAAAAAAACACACGAAAGCCCGTTAGTGCCATATTTTTTTCAAACTTTATTTTATTTAAAAAAATAATTCAACTGTAATTTTCTCGATGAGCACGTGGGTTGGGTGAATTGTAAACATTGGTCTTTCACAATTAATTTGCCTTTCCACACCTGAAATGAATAATGAAATCAAGGTTCAGATTGCAATTAGGGAATAACAGTGCGAGGACCCGGTCTTCACTGCTTGGTAATGACCGGGGTGGTGGCTGGCCGCTGTTAACGACCAAGCCGGAGGCGCGGTCGTTAACAGCGGCCAGCCACCACCCAAGGTCATTACCAAGCAGTGAAGACCGGGTCCTCGCACTGTTATTCCCATTAATAAATACCTTTTTAACGAAATAAACGGCTAAAATCGTCCATTTTGTAACTTTTCTTTCTCGGCGATACTTTCTTGTTTTGTTAGCCGGTCTTTATATCGCCGTTAATACACACCCACGTGATCACGTTTTGACCAATCAGAATCCACAAACTGTCCTAGGTATTTATTAATTGTCTTTCTTGCCCGTTGTTCGTCTTTGTAAAACACACGTATATTATTCAAACGCGTTGAAAGACGTACATTATTCAAACGCATTGAAAATCGGCCTTGAAGCTCGCCTATATTATGGTGCCTAGCTCCCCTGATGCCCGTTTATTGGTTATTGGCTTACAGCTTGAGGCATGGACAGTTTTATTTATAAATTCTTTTGAAGACTCCGGTCGCTTCATTTTAGCTTTTGGTCTTTCAGAAAAATGACACTGCCTATAAGGAATCGCAGAGCTTCAGTGTAGAACCAATATTTTCCTAGATTTCACTTTGAGATAAGGCCTCAATTTAACAAAACTTTAGTCCTGCGTAGCCATTTTAATTCAGGATCATTTTCCGGAAAGATTTTACTGAGTATTTTCAACAAACTTTCATTCATTAATATCAGACCAAAAGACCTCTAGAGTTTTTTCTCTTTATTTCTTCTCCTATTTAAATTTGCAATGTCATCAAGTGACGGTTTGGTAACTGCGTTCAACGTGGTCATTGCATGCTCGGCAATCCTTGGAAACGGTTTGGTGATTTTTGTCATGACGGTCAGACGTAAACAGTTCAGCTCCTTCAGTAACCGACTTATCCGTCACCAATCCATCATCGACTTCGTCTCTGGTTTGATATTTCTCCTCATGACTGGGATCAAACAAAGTTCGCTTCTGGAGAATATTGAGGCCAATTTTCGAGGTGAGATTCTGTGTAGGTTCATTCATTCAAACTTTTTCGTTTGGGGTTTAAGTGCAGCATCTACGTACAATCTGGTGGTGATATCACTGGAGCGTTTTCTTGCCACTTGCTATCCGGTCAGACACCGCAACTACTGCTCACTCTTCAAGATCAAAGTTTCAATGTGTGCTGCTTGGATCATTGGTTTCACGTATGCTTTGATATTCGTTTTTGTCTACACGATCAAGTGGAATCGTTGCATTGTCATCTATGCTATAAATCGTCATTTTGTAGCTGCAATGGTACCTTACGTGATTACCATTTTCGAGTATATCATTCCAGTGATCCTGATGTCATTTTCGTACGTTAGAATCCTCCTCGTTCTTCGACACAAACTTGACAATGCAAACGCCAATCAGCAAGACAGTGTCTTCAGTAAGGCTAAGCGAAACGTCATAATGACGATGCTGATCGCTGGCTGCATGTTTTTCATTTGTTGGACACCCGTCGAGTCGTTGCGTTTACTCTTAGCAATTGGTCTCGTAAATGCCAATAAAACTTTCTCAGTTAAGTACGCACTCGATGCATTTACTGCACTGGTCATGTGCAACATGAGCGTGAATCCAGTCGTTTATTGCTTCAAGTACGAGCATTTCCGTGTACAGCTGAAGCATCTTGTACGTAGCCGATTTCGTCGAAACCGAGTGCGTCCTGGAGAGGAGTCTACCGATGGGCCGGCTTTAGCCATAGACCCGATACAGCGGACTGCAACAGCACAGGAGAACTAGAACTGCATTTAATTGCATTGAGTGGTTCATAATCTAGCCTTATTTATTCAACAGGACAAGCATATTTCCGACAAATTCAACACGTATTCGTTGTGTTTGTGAATATTACTCTTTCAACATGGGAGACTGTCTTTATATGTAAACACATTCTTCTCAACAAAACTAGTTTTTAACTTATTTTTTTCTTGTTTTACACAATCGTCATTTTTGTTGAACAAACTTACACAAATAATCATTAGAATCTGGTGCACTAAAGAGTTTTTAACAACTCTCCTTACGGACATCATGATTGTTTGTTTGGTTGTTTGTTTTGGGGCTAAGGTGGCAGTGACAAAAATAAATAAGGAATTAGCGATGTCCATATTTTCAAACACTATTGTAAAATGTCCATCACAGCTCATATAAATTGCACAAAGACAATTTTGGAAAGGAGAAAAAAAATGCTCGACTAGATGATTTTATATAGAAAAATCATGTTGTTGCATCGTTCAGTTGGAAAAATTGGGTTTGTTTTCTCAATATAAAATTGTATTGTTACTATACTTATTAATATTACATATATGTTTAAGTGGCTGAATTTTATCGTTGGAATTATGACTGTTTTTAGTAACATTCGAGACATGTGTGGGCTTAGATGTGTAATATTGTGTAGATTAAATGCACGAGTAATAACAACCTATTCACTACAATTCACAACAAAATTGATAGCGCCCTCCTTTTTCAGTGCTGAGACTGTACGTTGGGAAAATTGCGGCACGGCTTACTCAAGGTATAGTGTCTGAATTAATGGCTTTGACAGTGGTTATGGCGGAATCGCTGAAAAGCTCTATTCTTCAACGTCTAGCGACATTTGGAGGTTTTACTAACACGGCAACCATATTAGCGCCCTCCGCTGTAGGGAATTGTTCATGTAAAAACCCTATAAAGGATGCCGCTTCCGCAGCTTCGTTTTTGGATGCGACCAATGCTATAGTCGAAGTCACTTCACTCAGACACAGGCTATACTTGCAGTACGGACAACCTACCTGCAGGTTAATAGACTGATCCATTAAGCCCTGCCCTTGCTGTATTGACCAATCACAGACGTGATTGCCCAACCAAAAGTCTGATGAAAGTCCGACAAACACGTTAGTGCATATGGTGCGCGTGCACGGTGGGCGGGGCTTAATGGATCGGTCTATTGCAACTCTGATAGCTTACGCACCTTACAAGTGCACCTGTATGTAGATGCCAGTACCTTCATGTATTTGTTTCTGAGCACTCGGTTGTCTTCTTGCAGAACGTCAAAATATTATTAACTATACATGCAATACAGAAATGTTCTATAGTCTAACTAAAACAAAATTAATTGTCTAGCAGTTGCGCACTTTTCGTTTATAATTACGAATACTCTTTGCATTATTTTTTAGCGTTCACTGCACGCAGTCCCTTGGCTGACAACAGGTATTTACTTTATTTATCTATTTATTATTTTATTAATACATATTTATACAGGATACTTATATTAGCTCAGAGGCTATTTTAATTATTATGGTTCTGTTATAAAACAAACAAGATGTTAAACGCAGGGAATGGTACATGTGTTAGCCAATCATCCAACTGGATAAAAATGTTGTACTGTGCGGTGTGACACATGAATAATTATTCAAAATTATAGTGGGTCAATACCAATTTTTTCATAACCTTTCAAGAAACACCAATCAGACTCGAATTAAACCCGAACCATGTTTCCATACGACGCCTGAAAGAAATGTTATATTAGTCCTTTTCGCGTTACATTCAAGTAGTAGGCTATTAAGATATTAATATTATTCATGTGGTAAACAATTTCAGGTTGGCTAAGTGGTATTTTTGACTTGGCTTTTAGCTCTGTGGATTGCACTGTTGGAGGATATCGCATAGCGTTGATGTATACATTTGGGCAGAGTTATTGTACGTGTATTAACCACTCACCCGATGGAAGTTTAAACGTTGTAACTGCCGTTACAATTAATGGCTTCTGCGTTGGTTATGGCCAGAACGCCAAAAGGCTTTTTTCTTCAACGTTGCCACTGCAGCCAACGGCCGTAGCCGTAGCTAAAGCCGCATGATTCGGAAACGGCCTCAGCAGTATCCATGTTATCGTATTGTTCAATAGACCTTAAGCACATGACGTCATTTGAGTTGGGCGCCCTTGCGTAGAGATCAAAAGAAGGTTGTTCTTTGGCCCATCCTGTGCGCCGCGCGTACTAATCTGTGCAAGTGCGTTTCCTTGTTTCATCATCGCTTTGCCTCTAAGGCCATATCAGAATTGATGGCTTCAGTATAGTGGTTATGGTCGGCTCGCTGAAAAATCGTATCCTTCAACGTTGTCATTGCAGCCAACGGCCATAGCCGTAGCCGAAGTCGCTTGAATCGGACACGGCCAAAGATGGCGGCGTGATGACGTCAATGCATACGGTCTATTGCCTAACAATGTCAGTTGTGAAGTGAAGGCATAATATTCAGATTGTTTATACTTAAATAGTTAAATCTCTTTGTTGATTATTGTGCCCAGTACATTATTTGTGTAATCTTGTTTAATGGCTTTGTTACACCTGAGAAGATTCAGGCTTTTGGGTATAAATTTGTATTCGTATTATAGTTTGGAGATTATTGGATTGTATACAGCACCATTAATTGAAATATAAAAAGACAGTCACTATTTGTCCTTTCTGGAACAATGTGTCCAATGTTACTAATCTATTGAAATGCAGCAGTCTATTTACTCGATGTTCCCTTAATTTGTGCTACGAACTGCTTTTAAGACACTTGCATTATAGACTGCTTCGAACGCAGGGACCCGACCAAGTGCGCCTTCTCGTTACCACAGAGCGTTCACTCTGGGGGTGATCATGATGTAAGCACTTATCCCCACAGTGTACACACATCATTATCACTGTGTACGTGACTTGGCCCACTGTGGACACACTGCGAGAAGATGACACTGTGCTCTAGCTCTGAATTTACTGTGTTGACACACTATAGGAACGCATTATTGTCTATGAAATACTATACATGCGATCACAATTTATTTATCTAAACTATATACACGCGTTTATACACGGTAACCCATTCAACCAAGATTGTCTTTCAAGGGGCCGTGTGGCATAAAAACATCTGAAATTTTCAAACAATATACAAGGTAAAATAAATAATGGATTCACTACGTGTAAACGCTATGGAGTTTTTCTTTGATGTATCGTTCCCGCTAAAATTGTTCGAATACATGCGATATGTGCAGAGTCCATACAAACACGATACGTGACAACAATCTCTCCTGAAGACAACAGGGGTTACTGTTCGAAACGTCGAGACCACTCCGGCTCTTTTCATCAGAGCCACCACCCCTCCTAAAAGAGATTTGTAAATGGTTGTACCCGCAAGTTTCCAATCTCTCTGTGCGGCTGTCCAGCTTTCAGTTTCCGTAGATGACGAAGATGATTGCGCGGGAAATCCAAGGATATAATGGTAACACTTTAACCCAATTTGTCATCATCCTTTCAATGTGACCTTGGGGCAGCGTCTCGATGTAATTAACAGCCTCGTCGCTGGCTGTTCGGGTCTACAGTAATTAGGTTTACCAGATCTAGTTGACTTGACCATGAGGTAAAGCTAAACCCCGAAAAGCATTTTTAATGAAAATTTAAACCAGCGCATGACAGTTCCTTGTCAGTTTCAATTAAAATCTAAAATAGAGCCTTTGCTGTATTTGAGCTAAACCCGAAAGCCAGTATAAGGTATAAATTGCGGCGTCAGAATGACGTGGAATAATCAATGCGTTGAATACGAAGCCTAATCGTGCCAACCTCTGGTCTATTCAGTTTCCAACGTTAAAAAAAAAACGATGCTGGAAAACTGGCAGATAAAGAAGTAAACACTATTGGTTTTATTCTTCAATATTTGACTGTATAAAAAAAACCCGTTTTAAATTGCTTCTGTTTGGAGTTCAAATTGAAGAATCCATATACAGCTTTAATTCAAATTGATGTGACCCACCCCTTTGTTTTTACAAAACAAATTGTTGTACTTACATAAATCAGTATAATCTAAATAATCTGTCAACAAGTGACATGATAGTAAACATGACATGGTACTGTAGAAATCAGGCCTGATTGCTTCGTTCATGAAAGGGAAAGGGCACCAAGGCATTTTCTTCTTGATAAAGGGTACCTCAATGGGGAAATTGTAAATTTCTCCTGAAACATTTCAAGGGTACCTAGGCATTGGCCAGGGGCAACAGAGGCTCCATTGCCTCCATTGCCTCCATTGCCTCTGTGAAGAATCGGGCCTGAGAAATATTAAGCAAACGAAGAGAACCGGCGTGTTATAAGTACACGAGCGCCATTAACCCAATGTAAGTTACGTGCGGTCGAATAAGCGATGAAAGATGAGTGTTTGGAGGTTGGGTGGGGCGGCGGGGGAATCCAAAGTTTGACTGCTTGACTGTTAATATTAAACAAAAACTGTTAACAAAAACAAATAACATCAGTATTAATGCACCTGAGGTTAAATTTTTCATTCTCTACATTTAATAGATAAACTGTTAAATAGAAATGAATGAGTTCATTCGAATATCTTTAAACAAAATTTTCATCTGTCTAAAACTTCTTAAAAACCAAACAAACAAACAATCAGCTTATTTCTCCATCCACAAAAGGTATGACTGTTAACAATCGCCTAAAGAATGAATCTCTAATTAATAATTACAAACCAGAAGATCGAGATGATTTTTAACACGACAAAAAACCCAGAGTATTATGGGGAAAAAGTCTCAGATCAAACAGAAATATTGTTATTTTTTTATATCAATGTAAACAAAGTAGAAGCCACTCTGTTCATCCCGAAAGCCGTGCTCAAATCAGCCGACATCAACCGACTAAAGTGGCTTAGGCTTTATGTGGCTTCCAGCGGAATTATTCGTTTAAGGATTGGCAAAGCAGATATCTAGCCATCACGAGCCTTAGCCGAAGCCGTCCACCCGTGCATACGTCTTACACAAGAACAAAATGTGATCTGACTAAAGAACTGACGCTTATAAAAACTAATCTAAAAACTCCCGGGTCAGAATTGACCCGGATTCCGCGTCCCAGGGGTCTGACCCATTCTTTGGAACAGCATGACCCGGAAATCCGTGTCAAATGACCCAGAAATTGGTAAAACTGCAGCAGAATCTGAGTGGAAATCTCATTTTGAACCCTTTTCCGGGTCAGCCTGACCCCAAATGGGTCAGGCCTCCTGGAGACCCGGAATCCGGGTCAGTTTTGACCCGGGAGTATTAGAGCGAAACAAATATCAACTTAAAAAAGCGAACCCTTTCCCGTTATCAAAGTCTCTTATCACCAAAGAACCTGGCAGTGGGTGCATGCGGTACAGTTAACCACTTCTCTTTCCTGTGCCCAATTTCATAAAGCTGCCTACTCGAGCACACAAAGTACCCAAGCCCAACAAAATTATGCTTATACCAGAATAAGGTTAAATGCCGTGTCACATGTACCATTTGTGACTGGTATCCTGCTCATTAATTTCCGATAAAGCAGAAAATTGTTAAGTAATATTTTCTGTTTTTAAAGCAGCTCTATGATATTGGACCCGGTGTTTTTACTGCATGTGTAACTTCATAATACTGGGGGTTTGTGACATTGTATATGAATCTATAACTGATCAAACCGTATTTCATTGACAGTTTGAGGCCTTCACCCGAGTTAAAAAGAAGAGATAGGCATTAAAGAAAACACCTGTTCTATTATAACAACTTTTTTAAGTAACTTCAATTTACCTCTATTAATTAAGTCTAAAACTATTACAAAGATCTCGTTTAGTACAAACATTAGCTAAGCACCAACAACTGTTGTTTACAAGAAGAAGAAAACAAAACAGGTTACCAGTGGCAAAGTACCATGTAATGAGTCTTTTTCGTGATAAAACACTTTAAATTCAGGCGATTCATCACACTACGATCCGAGGTATTGTATGTAATTTGGCAGAGCCCTTTTGTAGGAGAAGGTGCAAACATCCGATAAATTCCTGATTGGGAATCATTATCACGATAGGGTCTCAATGGGGGTATATCCCATGTTTTTTTTTATTTTATAGAAGAACTGAATAACTTTATTAGGTTGCAAAACATAAAGCAGAATTCACCATCTGAAAAGAAAACAGTTGTGTTGAGAATAGTCGGGTAACTCCAACTCCTTCCTGTCGTGATGATTTTCGTAGTATTTGCCTGGACGTGTGTGTTGCGTTCTTGCAAAAACATAACAACAAAAGCTGCAGACTCGGAACGTCTTTCGAGCTGGGATCAAAGAGGAAAAGAATGATAATAACACAAAACAAATTAACTAGTAATTTCTTTAAAACAATACATATTTAGCTTTCATATACATAATCCAATAATCATGATGTGACAATTCATACTTTTTGATCAAGAATTCAACAAACTATCCCCCAGTCCCCTGGTCGGACCATAATTTAAAAGGACAACATTATAATGTTCGTATGCGTTTGAGTCTTTTACGAGATTGTAATTTTTCTTTTCCCCTTTTTCTTTGTTAAAGGGGTGAGGTTTCGAACTAACCCACCCCCGTCGCCACGCCACTGCTTCTCAGACGAAGGAAACATCACATTTACGGGTGAGGAGATGGTGGGGAATTTTCGATGGTGTGAAGAAAGCACATGTCACCATTTTGTTTTTTACTAGTTTTCATTTTTAAACATTACCTTCTGTCGTTATTTTTTTTACTTTCGACATGCCTTGATAATTATTACATCCGTCCTTAGAGTGTTTTTATTCTGTATATCAAGAAATTCTGTCTTTTAAATAAAACAACAAATAATTGGCTGGTAATGTCAGTTGGAATTTCTCAAAAAAAAAAAAATACTTCTATAGATCTATATCAAGTCATGTTGATGATGGGAACGAAAATCAACATTGAAATTCTGTTTATTCGGATACGACATCTGGTGTGAGATTTCATGGTTTCCGTAACAGAATCTTGAAATGTACACCACACCAATACGCTTTTTATATTTGAAATAATAAAGCCTCACATCCAATTAGTTGTCGCGGTACAAAACCTTGTTTTTGTTTCTACGCGGTGGGTAAATTGTCAGCTCGGGTGGTCATGAACAAATATTGTAATTGGCAGGTGGCAAAACAACATCTTGAAGTTACCTTTAGGTTCTAGTGAGTCTCACGAAACGGACTGGTGTAGGAGACTATATGGTGTGGGTAAAGGCAATGGTGGAATAGTTGTGAAACGGACTGGTGAAGGAGTAGGCCTAGGCATGGTATAAGGCAATGTTGAGTTTTATTTTCCGAACGATTAAGAATGTTAATAAAAACTCGATTTAACATTACGTAGCATTGCCAATGCATAACATTTGCAAGATTTGCAAAGACATGTACGGTAAAGAAATGCATCGAACCAAAGAACAGCAACGTCCAGACACATCCAACAATTTGCCAATATCTTATGTTTGTACGGCCCCTGTTATAGACGTAACCTTTGTTTACAAAAAGAATGACCTTGCACATTCCAGGGCCTTTCTGGCAGGCGAGATACTGCACTGTACATATGGGAAACTTGACCTTTGGTGTCATAATTTCCACATTTTGAGATGTACCCCCTTTTTCATATCAAAAGTTTTAAAATATTTTTAAGTAGATGAAAAAAACACAAAAAAAACCCCAAAACAAAACAAAACAAAGACAACAACAACAACAGATACACATCCCCCCATTTGAGCTGTTTTCAAATCGTGCCTGCAGGAAGTCCAGGCTCTGTGGCTCTTTTGTAAACATGTGATGTCAGAGGTCACATAGTCTTTATTTAGCCCTGTATACCTAAATGTGTCCCAGACGTAACTGTTGCCCATACCTAAATGTAGCTTCACCTTGTGCGTAAAATATGTAGCCCAAAGGTAAATGTAACCACAACTCTGTACCCAAAGGTAGCCCACCGATCTCTTCGTTTGAGTACAAGTTTGAGGCTACATTTAGGTATGGGCTACATTTACGGGCCGCACGTTTAGCCTAATCAAGTTTGAAGATCAAGAACTAGACTGCCTTGCAATTGGATGAGACAAACTTTTAGCATAAACTATACATAAGCAGAACCGACAAAAATTTAATTGATTTTTTATTTTTGTGTTCAATTTGAAAGCTTACTTTTTATAAACTTTATTGTGCCGCGAAATACTCCCCTTTTGAAGTCTGACAAGGAGCGCGAAAAGTTATACGTGCCTTAACACATGAGAAAACATGAACGCTTAATTTCACAGGTTGGTTGTGTCTTGTAGGGTATTTGGTGCTGTTATGCGTTTGACTTGTGTACACGAAAACGTTTGCAGGGTTGAATGTTGTCCGTCACGACTGTGCCGCCTCTAAAACTATGTAGCCCCACCACGTGGCATGTCGTGGCCGAGCGGTCAAGTGCACCGGACTCCAGCTCTGGTGTTTCAGATCAGCAGAGTGTGCGTTCTAGTCCCAGTCTTGACACTTGGTGTCCTTAAGCAAGACACTTAATCCGTAATAAAAGTAGTTTGAAAAACACTGAAATTACAACACTGCAAAAACCGAGGTGTTAATTTAATTCTCTCGGTATCTATATGTGACAACACCGACATGGTGTTAGTTATCCCCATTGCTTTATCGTTGGTAAAATTAACAAGAGAATCAAATTAACACCTCGGTTTTTGCAGTGTAGTAATTTCAGTGTTTTTAAAACTACTTTTATTATTATTTACAGGCAGACAATGTATTTTGTTTTAACTCAACACATCAGAAGAGCACTGAAATGGGGCTTGTTTAGGAAAAATACAAACGAAAACTACATTTTTAATTGGCCGAAAGTGCCCCCTAGGTAAAATGGTGCCCCCCTTGTGCTCCCTAATAATGTTACCCTTATATTACGCCGCTGCACTTAACCATGATTGTTTTGTCCTTCGGATGGCACATAAAACCGTAGGTCCCCTGGTGTAATTGTACATAAAAGAACCCAGTTAATTTATCGTAAAGAGAATTAGAAGGATCCGCCCCGTTGTTTTTGGCATTGTTGGCAATTCCATGCGCACAACCGACCCTGCCCGTGTGACCCCTGGGAATGGATGTTGGTGCAGTACCCATTAAGAAGAGCAGAAAACCTAAGTATTGCCGCGACACGTTACAAAAATGTTACCCGATTGGGGATGGAGAGATCCGGGCATAAAGGACCTTGCCCTGGTACAATATCTTTCGGGTACAGATCTTAAACTACATTCACAAATACCCGAGTTGCGAGATAGTTTATCCATTCTAAATTGGCCGAGAGCATGTCACATGTGGGTGTTTAACGGCTGATAAGGACAATGACCGAGATGATAACCAGTCAGCAGTTTTACTTACGCGGGTGATACGCGTAGCGCAATCTGTACTGACTGGGTAGGACACGTCGAGAGCAGTATTAATGGAGATCAATGGTTGGGTCTCCCGTAAAGTCTATTAGGCCGTGTCGGAATCAAGCGACTTCGGCTACGGCTATGGCCGCTGGCTGCAACGACAACGTTGAAGAATAGGAATCCTGGGCGTTCCGGCCGTAGCCACTGCTGAAGCCATTCATTCAGACACGACCTTAGTGCGCGCGCGTACGCGCCACCGTTGAGCGTCGCATGCAATTTGACCCTTTGAGAAATGCAGCAGGATGTGACAGGATTTGAAAAATGAATGCAAAAACAGAAAGGTTTTACTGATTTTTCTATGTTATTAAGCTTTTAAACAAAAAGGGCATTTAAGAAAGGGAATAGTGCCTCGGTCTTAATAAATAAGCGTTTAAAACATTGGAGGGTCGTGGCCGTGTGATAAAGGACCTCGCCTCGGTTCCTTTTGCACACGGCCACTACCCTGCCTTTTATTCCCTTATTTACAGACTGCACACCGTTTAATGCACTGATGTATGATGGTCGATGTGGCTTACCGTCTATTTGCTGCATAAACCTCCAGAGCACTTTTTATATCCTCGTGGGCAAGCGCTACATTTTCGTCCTGTTAAGTAGGGCTTTTCGCCCATCCAGTTACCCCTAAAAACAAAAACAAAAACACAAAGATGGCGATGAATAGTAGCAACAGCAAAATATCACCAATAGCTGGAAATCTTAAATGTGTATGAAGAAGGAAAAACAAAAAGAAAACAGTCTCGAAAGAAAAAGGGGTTTTTAGAAAAAGAAAGGTGGGAAACAACAATTCTAAAACGTGACCAAGGTCAAGTTGTAGGGTTGACAGGAAGTTACATTAAAAATAATACAACCCTTTTCAATATTGCAGTAGCTGTTTCTTTACAAAGCGAATATTTTGATTGTGTATTGTCCCGTTTTATGTACCGGTACACAATTGGAGACTTTGAGGACGCCAGGTGGCAGCAGACTTACCAGGTAAATCCATTGTCCCCAATGCGCATGCTCATAATTAGCACGTAGACAATGACAATTTACCTGGTAAGTCTGCTGCCACCTATCGTTCTAAAGTCTCCCTATTGTGGTATACATCCACCCATTTCGAAAACAAAATCACATTTGAATTCCTTGCAGAGATATTCGAAAGTGTTTGAACAACTTACCCCTCCCCGTAGTTGCAGACGAGTCGGTTGGGCATGGAGCCTGAACACCCAGTCTTGAAGCCACAACCAATGTATTGTGTATCGCCCCATACCATCTGTTGATAAAGGGGTAATAGATTTAATTTTTAAAAAATGCCACCGTGGAAAGAGGGAAACACTGTCGCTTCACTGATGATGTATAGAGTTTTGATTGTTATCTAGATGGGAATTTATAGTCACCACATGTTCAAATTAATTCCTTTGCATACAGCATTGGGTTTATTGTGCACACACCTAAGGCATTGCCCCGAATGAAGATTCTTATATTACTAACGGGAATTTAGTGGAGGTTTAATGCGTAAATTACAGTTTGAAATTGAAATTTTCTCACAGTCACTCTTTGGAGTAGGTTTTCATTCATTGTTTCTATGTGAACTATACAATGTCACGATTTTTCTAGCCCCGAACCTGTGTGCATCTATTGTCTACTTAGCCAGCGCGTAACACCCCTGTTCGACTAATGGTTTAGACATGTTAAGTTTTAGCCAATCACGCGTAGCCAAATTCGGGCTAAGCGTGGAACGGTAGTGGTGCCACATATGCACTTCTAGCGTGACGTAGACATCACAGTCCTTATGTAAGGGTCAATTGTTAACTAGCCATGGTCATTGTAGTTAACCTGCATTCTAAGAATTTAAGGAGTGTTTGATTGTGTTTTATTGTGAGTGAGGGAAAGGTAACGTGTTTGCTGAGGAAATCAGTGAAACACTCGGCAGAACAGATTGTGATCGTACGAGAGAAGGTGTATATTATTTTTGTTGAGAGAATTGAGGCCCGATGTGAGTGTGTGCTATTACAGAACGGTATCAACTGTAACAAGTTGTTAGTGCCATAAGCTATCCTCGGTTGAAAAGTTAACCGTGGTCGTCAAGATTTGGCAAAAATTCAGTGCCAAATAGTAGTACGGCATTTATTCCCACCGGTCCGTTGTTGACCATCGACCCATTGCAACACTCAGCCTCAAGAGGAGTTAAACTCGTCTCCAGTTAATGACCGTAAGTTTACTTTTAGTGATTATTAATTCTCAAAATATAAAATATATTTTTTTTTGTAAATTGAAGAAGTATCTGGAAATGTGGAATTTAACACAGTCGCTATAGGTATTCTTGAACTCGAGGTGTTTTACCATTGGATTAACGCTTCAACCAAACCGACGCAACTTAGGCACGTTTAATGTTAGCGATGTGAATAATAATGTTGAAGATTGGGAATATGGAATTATATCTATCGCCAGATGCCCCATTCGAACTTCATGCTTCGTTCTATGTGATTAATGTTTCGAGGGGAAAGATTTAATTAGATTATCTACATTTATATTGCACAGCTTTGGTTACTATTTTGTATGTTTAGATGGTCGTAGAGACTGGGTTACAGTCTTAGTGACAACCCGCTGAGGTATACCGGAAGAACCGGGTGCATGTGTGAAGGCCTGTGTGACAACCCCTGTGGTAGTGGGACAAGGCAGTCGTCTATGTGACAACCTGTTTCTTGAGGGAAATAAGGAAGAAGTCTGTGTGACCGTGAAGGCCAAGACCTCCAAACTGTATAGGAAAGTCAATATTATTTTATATATATACCCTGAACTTTTAAAGTAAAAGGAAAACCGAAACTGTAGCGGGACTTGGACAGTAGGGGTACTTAAATTGAATTGAAGCAGTAGATAAAATAAAGTAGATTGTACCAATACCGTGAAGCTATACTAAGATGATGTATTGTAAATGTACTCACGGTAATCGGATATAGGAAAGTTGAAGTTGGTCCCGACCCAACTATCACCACACCATTCAATTCTTGTAAATAATAGTGTAAATATTTCTTGTAAATAAATTGAAGATTATTTTTGCATATTTGAATATCAATTCTGTCTCCTTGCCATATCATTCTGTCATTTGGAATCTTAGTCACCGTTCTATATATAAGTAGATCAAGTTAAGGACAACAACGAGCTACCAGAAGCGGTGACATACAAAAATGTGGAAATATTGTCTATTGAAGTACTATCTGCTTGCAGGTGGAAGTGGTTTTATTCTAGCTCAATGAACTCTTGCTCAAGGAAATCTTGCTCAATGAACTCTTGCTCAAGGAACTCTTGCTCAAGGAACTCTTGCTAAGGGAACTCTTTCTCCATGAACTCTTGCTCAAGGACTCTTACTCAATGAACTCTTGCTCAAGGAACTCTTGCTTAGGTAACTCTTGCTTAGGTAACTCTTTCTCCATGAACTCTTGCTCAAAGAACTCTTGTTCAAGAAACTCTTGCTCAAGGAACTCTTGCTCAGGGAACTCTTGCTTATGGAACTCTTTCTCCATGAACTCTTGCTCAAGGAACTCTTGCTCAAGGAAATCTTGCTCAAGGAACTCTTGCTTAGGTAACTCTTTCTCCATGAACTCTTGGTCAAGAAACTCTTGCTCAAGGAAATCTTGCTCAAGGAACTCTTGCTCAAGGAACTCTTGCTCAAGGAACTCTTGCTCAAGGAACTCTTGTTCAAGGAACTCTTGCTCAAGGAACTCTTGCTCAAGGACTCTTGCTCAAGGAACTCTTGCTCAAGCCCGCCGGGGTGCAAATGAGAACCCAGTCATTCTTTGAAGATCGCTAATAGATCGCGCCGTGAAAAAAAAAACTATTTTCGACCAAAACGAAGAATTTCGGGTGTTTAAGCAGGGTTAAAATTAGGGCGTGCTAATTTATGACTCTAAATTTATGACTTTATAACTCTAAAAACCTACCTGTGTGTAGTGTCCGCAGGATGTGAGCAAACGGTTGGAAGGGTCTGGATTGCATGTGTTTGAGCTATAATCAAAGATAGCCTCTTCCCCCTCCCACATCTTCACCATCTCCTTCGCATCGTTGTAACTGGCAAAGGCGATGTTCTCCCCCACCCAGTCCCACCTTTTCGTGGATCGGTCCGGGTTGTGGCCCATTATACAGCGGTTGGCCCAATTTTGAGCATTGCGGGCTAGTTCCTTATCCCACACCTGACACACAAAGAAAACAACAACACAACAACATTATGGTCAATACTACTATTTCACGATAAATATTCTGGGTTCTTTCTACTTGCACTACCCATCTTCGTACACGGGACCTGCGGCTTAACGTCCCATCCGAAGGACAAATTATGGTAAAGTGTCTTGCTCAAGTGTCGCGACTGGCCAGGCTGGGATTCGAACCCACATTCTGTAAAAAGAAGAACTTAAAAAGAACTTAAGTTTGGCGGTCTAGACCGCTCGGCCACGATACTCTGAACCTCTGATCCACTGAGCTTGTTATACACAAAAAAACAAAAACAAAGAGTTTGCCCTTCAAGCCATATTCTAATTGGGACGGGCCCAGTTAGTGTCGTTTGGGGAAAAATTTCCGAGTGTTTGTTAGTTTCACCAAAACTTCCTCGTTAAATTACAATAGAATCGCCAACAGAGTGACTTTCAAAGTGTGGTCCTCTTTATTGGTGAATTTCTTTGAAAAAAAAGTTCAAAAAGTTTCTGCATTTCTTGAACAGATGTTTCGTGGCCAAATAACGACACACAGCAATAATTTGAATCGCTAAGGGACAATGTTGTACATACTTCAATAACTTTACTTTATCTCCTGAAAAACCAATTCTGGCAATGAATGGTAAAACAAACTTGGCTAAGTTTTCAACAGATCTCACTTTATTTTGCAAATGAACGTTTCGATGAGTGAATCACTGCAAAAGTGGTAGAGCCGTACGTGAAAGATGTCAGATTTAGTATGCTTTTCTGAATTATTGAGCTTTACTGTGTAATAGACCGATTGCGCGACAATGTTTACATGCGGTCACGTGACCCCCTATCGGGTATGACGTCATACAGCTGGTGAAAAAATACGTGTAAAGAGAAAGGCCGTGACACAGAGTGAGTTCGAAAACAGTCGATTATTACTTTCGTTAAGCGATGAATTAGTTAATCAGCCCCTTTATTTAAAGTAGTATGGTGTGGCATTAATTTAAATCACATCTCTGTTTCATAATTTAACATAATTCTTCTGAAAAGAGGTTTTTTAAGCCATGCACTATCGGCGTCGGACGACTATTATGTAGCCACCCGTCTGTTATTTTGTTTGTAATGTTGGCCTAAATCACTGTAAAAAAGGATAAACAACGTTGGAAAAGTGAGCATTAATACCTAGCCTTGCAGAATTTCAAATAGGCAAAGGAATCACACAGTTTTGGAAAGCAATTTCTTTGGCGGATTTCAGCTTCAAAACTTTGAAATTTTTGTGTTGAAAAGTGTGTGGTGATCGCGGTCGTCTGGCCTAACGTTCCTTTGCGCGCTGTACACATCATGCACATTTATACGGTACTTTTACAATTTTCAAGACTTGCTGGAACTGTCCTTACTGGCTTTATTCAGCCACTTGAAGGTCTTTGGTACAAACTCTAGAATATCTTCCACAGATTTCGAGCAAAAAAAGCCTCGATCGAATAAACTAAATACATTAATCATCGTGTACCGTACCACCCTTTCCTATGGAGGATTACGTGTGTGTTTACATTTTTAACCCAACAGGGGTCACGTGACATAGATCGCGCAATCGGTCTATAATGCCCGTTGTGCAGTACTGTTTCCTCTGGCCATGTACACTTATTGCAATGAAACTAAAATATAGCATCGCTGTTTTTAGAATAGTAAATTTTATACCAGCACCGATTCCTCAAGAGAAATATTTCCGTCTGAAAGATTATCCAAGACGAGAATATTCCTTCATTTTTGAAGGCCTTGCAAAACACCATCCCACTTATGTCAAACGCAGCAATCGAAATAAACACGTAATAATGAACACGACGTTCAAAAACCCTGACAAACAGAAATCGTTTTTTCCGTTGTTTTCAACTGAACAGGATTGCCTAATTTGAGCAATAATCGTGGATTGGTTGTATGGCCTGTCAACTTTTGTCCGGACCCTATTATGCGTGAAAAAGACCAACTCACCAGTTTCATCATATTGGACGCTCTTCGGACTTTACTTCGGAAATCATTGTGCTGGTTGAGAATGGATTTCGCTTGCTTCTGACTCAAACCAGCGGAGGCGGTGTGCCCCCACAGTAAAAACACCACGAGCACCAGACCTCTTCGATTCATCATCATGGATGGTAAGTATAGGGACTTCACAGTCAGTGTCTCTCTCCGAGGTGGGTCGCGTTTGATGTCTTCCGTCTTTCGGCTCTGGAGGTCCACTCTGTCCGAGATAAAACCTGAGCTCGTCTCTTTATGAGCTGTTCCCGCCCACAGTAACCCGACACCCGGCGTCTGTATTGTATCTTGCCACCACACGTAGGGTAATTAATTCTAGACGAAATTATTGTGCAGTCAAGCAATTTGAAAAATACACATTTAAGTGACAACTGTTTATAGTTTTTGAAAAGGTTTGACATTTTTGTTTAGTTCGACAAGCATTTAGTGCGCAAGCTGTCACGCCAGGAATGATGTTGCTGTTCATAACAATCGCAGGATCACCAAGTGTTTTTAGTGTAACTGAAAAAAAGAAGTTTGTACCGTTTTAAAACAAAATGTATACCATAATAGGAAATTAAAAGAAACCCGTGTTTAATAATATTTTTCAAAATATGAATTAAAACATCGTGGCATGGCACAGCAGAGGCGAAAACAAAGTACATTTTTAGGAAGGGGTGGGGCACAAGGGGGTGCACCATTTTTTCTAGGGGTCACTTCTGGTCAATATTATAAACTGTAGTTTAATTTTAGTATGCACTTTTTATCAAACAAGATCTTAATCTCACATAAATGATAAATTAAATTAAAATAATAATAATAAATACAAATAAGCTGTTGGACAAATGTGAGACTTTTGAACGATAGGCGGCAGTAGACTTACCAGGTAAATTGTCATTGTTTGCGTAGTTATGAGCATGCGCACATTTTCAAGAACAATGGACAAACCTGGTAAGTCTGCTGCCACCTAGCGTCCTCAAAAATCTCCCATTCAATTTCTAGTTTCTCTGGCCCATAATAATTAATATCTGATTGTAGTCCATTTAAATTTGGACTTCATCTTTCCATCTTCTGTCATGCTTTCCCCAGGCATTTTCCCCGTGACATGCTCTCAGTTGTCACTCTATCAGTTTCTTTGTCCATCCGTATGAATGCAGTGATGTCATAAAATGATATAATCACACATTCATTCTTCTTCAATGGGAATTAATGATGTCAGCAAAGAAAAATGTCATTTAGGCTAAAATTATCTTTGATGTGCTGTGGCGTCATGATCGAGAAAACATCCCGTAAACGAACACAAATCCTGAAAATGATATCACCGGAAGCGGGTCTTATTCCTCGACAAAAAACAAAAAAAAAAAAAAAAAATCCAAGAAGGTTGACAGTCAGACAGGCAAACAGACTGACAATAATGGCATCTGACAATGACGGTCAATTTTTTTTTGAGAAAATAAAACATAATTATACTAAAGTATTGAATTCGACACATAATAAGTCATGAGAATTGTCATGTACATCGAACAGCATAAAGTTAGAAAAACTTCAAAGGTAACTTTAGATTTTATTGATTTTTTTCCTTTCAATGAATCCGATCCAGGGAAGCACGTGTACGCTAAACCACTAACTAGTGCATGTATAACTCACTTAAACCGTTTTTCGCATCCTTCCAGATTGGCCTATTCCTTGGCACATGGGATCAATTTAGTCAATCCTACCCCACCATATACATATATATGTTTCCACCCATCTGTTATTATTATCTTAGGCCGTATCCGGATTAGCGGCTATGGTTACGGCTGTGGCTGTTGCTAAGGGTGTCGTTAGCCATCATCTCTATACCCAACACATAATTATGATTCCAAGCAGCACAGCACCACTAATACTAAGTCATCCCGGCACGAGTTCAACTCTACAAACAATATTTCTTCTTTGCATGTACGATCCTGTGGTGGAATGCCCTCCCCGGTCAGGTTCTTGAGCTCCCAATCTATTGATGCAAAGGGGAGCTGTTGGCGGTCTCGTCTAAATGCTCCAAGTTATGTTTTTACTTGCACTGTGTATTTAAACAATGTATTATGCACCTGCAACTTAAGGCACCGCACACGAGCAATAAGTTTCCTTGGCGTAAACATCCCGACTGAAGGACTATGCCAAGTACTGATGTAGATGTTACTTGTTCATAGTTAATTCTTTCTAATTACTTGGTATCACTCAAATGTATCAGATCAAACGTAGAAAGACGACCATAATTATAGAATCATTCCGTAAAGAGCGTCCGTAAAGATGACGCGGCGATCCCCAGCCGTAGCCGGCACTGCAATGAGCTATTCATTAGGCGCACGAGGGCGCTCTTTACGGAATGATTCTATAATAGACGGATTGCGCGACAATGTTTACATGCGGTCACGTGACCTCCTATTGGGTATGACGTCATACAGCTGATAAAAAACACGTGTAAAAGCATAGGCCGTGACACAGAGTGAGTACAAAAACGGTCGATTTTACTTTCGTTGAGCGATGAATTAGTTAATCAGCCCCTATTATTTAAAGTAGTATGTTGTGGCATTAATTTAAATCACATCTCTATTTCATAAATTCAGAGAATTCTTCTAAAAAGAGTTTTTTTAGCCATGCACTACCGGCGTCGGACGACTATGAAGCCACCCGTCTGTTATTTTGTTTGTAATGTTGGCCTAAATCACTGTAAAAAAAAAAGGATAAACAACGTTGGAAAAGTGAGCATTAATACCTAGCCTTGCAGAACTTCAAATAGGCAATGAAATCACACAGGAATTCTTTGGAGGATTTCAGCTTTAAAACTTTGAAATTTTTGTGTTGAAAAGTGTGTGGTGTGATCGCGGTCGTCTGGCCTAACCTTCCGTCGTGTGCTGTACACATCATGCACTTTTACAATTTTCAAGACTTGCTGGAGCTGTCCTTACTGGCATTCAGCCACTTGAAGGTCTTTAGTACAAACTCTTGAATATCTTTCACAGATTTCGAGCAAGAAAAGCCTCGATCGAATAAACTAAATGCATTAATCATCGTGTACCGTACCACCCTTTCCTATGGAGGATTACATGTGTGTTTACATTTTATACCCAGAAGTGGTCACGTGTCGCGGGTCGCGCAATTGGTTTATTATGGTCATCTTTCTATGTTTTATCTGATACATTTGAGTGATACCAAGTAATCAAAAATAATTCACTATGTGTAGGTATATAATAGCAGGACTATTCGACCACTCAAAACAATTGTTGCCAAAAATAATAAGATGCAGGACTAGGCCGTATAGGTCTACATAACTTACTTCCTAAATTGATTTTCAATCGTTTCGTATAAAATGATTCCATCTCGGATCATTAGTCTTAAATCGGCCCCGGTTAAACCCTCGTGTGTGTCATTAGTGAATACAAATAAAAATATGGAGCCATGTTATTATTTGGTGCTTCTATTTACCCCCTCCCCGATCCCCGTGTATTGCTAACCTGTCAGTCTTGTTTTCACCCATAAATTGCAAATTTTGAATAAACTATTCATCTTAATGAAATCTTCCAAAAGCAGTTTAGTTATTGCTTATGCCATGGCAAAAGAACACGGTGAATATTGAAGGCTATTACAAAGGACATGAAAATAATTAATAATTTTAAGCAACTTTTTAAAAAGCTCCCAAATCAAGGACTTGAAAAAATAAGTTCTCACCAGCGCCCTCATTTGGCACAGCACCACATTTTGTTCGGATACTTATTCCTGAACAGCTGGCAACGGATTAGATGGGTGGGTGCTGAGTTTAGTTTGGTCGGCGTGCATGCAGTCAGTGAGTGCTCTCTCGATCTCCTGCTGCTGCGTGTCTGTCTTCTTCCATGTCAGTCGGCGGCAGGGCGGTCGCATCTTCCCCAATGCATCCACCATCTCCAGCTTTAAAACTCCAAGGTAAGTTTTCTTTATTGGAAAGATGGTTTGTCAGTTTTATGCTTCACTGCATTTGTCCATATTTTAAATGCAACGTGAGGTTTGAGGTGCAGTAACTCTTGTCACAGTGTCGTTGTCAGAGAAATCAACACCCACATCACATTCCACAAGAATTTTATTTAATTAATCATTAGTGTTCAGCCCATGCACACATCATGGGAAGGGGGGGGGGGGGGGGTCAAACGCAGGCGAAGACACGTTGGGGGCTAACTATTATGTATTGAACATGTTGAAGCATTCATTTGTGCATTTTTTGTTTTCTCTTTTTGGGGGCAGGGGGGCAGTTCTGAGGGTGCCTTTTCAAATAAGTTAATGCACCATTTGAAACCATTCACTATTGTGGTTTTGAATGGTGAGATAACTCGGAGGCAGATCCAGAAACCGGAAAAAAAGAAAAGAAAAACTAGATATTTAGAGGTTGTCTTACCACAAAATCTAGGTGTTCGGACTCTGGAAATTAATTGATGTCAGTCATAAATAAATGATCAAGTGAAAACGTCAGTTTGGTTTTAAAACTCCAGTTGATGTCTTTTTAGGGGTTGGGACTCACACTATTTCATTCAAACGAGATACAGAAAGTTAATTTGTGTTGCCGGCACATCTGATATGATAGCTCCATTAATTTTTTTTATTTCATTTCCGGTTTTAGCCGGATGGCAAGGTCATATTGGGGCCATGTTGATATGATTTTAGTTTGCTGTTTCAAGAATTTTCATGTCGTCATTTTAAGGAAGTGATAAATGTGTTAAAACATCTAAAAAATTTACAATTGGTTTTTGTGTAAATTGTTAGTCCATGTACTGTACTCAATAATGTGAAACAAATTTCAACAAGTTTCTGGGCCTAATACGTAATAGTTTCATAAATACACTAATAGACTGATTGCACGAGCTACGTCATGTGACCCCTGTTGGGTATAAAATGTAAACACACACGTAATCCTCCATAGGAAAGGGTGGTACGGTACACGATGATTAATGCATTTAGTTTATTCGATTGAGGCTTTTCTTGCTCGAAATCTGTGGAAGATATTCCAGAGTTTGTGCCGAAGACCTTCAAGTGGCTGAATAAAGCCAGTAAGGACAGTTCCAGCAAGTCTTGAAAATTGTAAAAATACCGCATAAATGTGCACGATGTGTACAGCGCGCGAAGGAACGTTAGGCCAGACGACTGCGATCACCACACACTTTTCAACACAAAAATTTCAAAGTTTTGAAGCTGAAATCCTCCGAAGAAATTGCTTTCCGAAACTGTGTGATTCCTTTGCCTATTAATTTGAAGTTCTGCAAGGCTAGGTATTAATGCTCACTTTTCCAACGTTGTTTATCCTTTTTTACAGTGATTTAGGCCAACATTACAAACAAAATAACAGACGGGTGGCTACATAATAGTCGTCCGACGCTGGTAGTGCATGGCTAGAAAAACCTCTTTTTAGAAGAATTCTCTTAATTTATAAAACAGATGTGATTTAAATTAATGCCACAACATACTACTTTAAATAATAGGGGCTGATTAACTAATTCATCGCCTAATGAAAGTAAAATCGACTGTTTTCGTACTCACTCTGTGTCATGGCCTATGCTTTTACACATTTTTTTATCAGCTGTACATGTATGACGTCATACCCAATAGGAGGTCACGTGACCGCATGTAAACATTGTCGTGCAATCGGTCTATTAAAGGTACACACCGGCTTACTGTTTACCTAATTTAGTGATGTGGAATGATAGACAATAATTTTTAAATGGTTGTTCTTAAAAAAAAATCATCAAAATATCACGTAATTAACGAAAAATGTGAAAAAAACAAAACACGGTCAAAGGTCAGCTTATACGCTTTTCCAGCCGTTGCAACTGTAAAGTTTACGTGCCAATGTTGCGCAATGTTGGAAGTAGACTGGTGCTCTGTTTATGTATGAATTATTACAATGACGAGGCATGAGGATGCAGACTTCATATCCATCCAGCACAAATTCACGTGTAAATAACAAAACAGACATAAACAGACAGTGTATTCTGTGTACGACGAACTGGATGAACTTACTTGCAATGGAGAACGTTTCTTCATTATTATCGCAAGTAGGCCCTATGTTGTAAAAAGTTACTTGGACGAATGCCAGTTGGGTCCAGGACTAATCTGTGTTGTCAGGTCGTGTTCAAATGTAGAAAGGGAGAGAATAAGCTTGGCATAATGTGGACATCACAGACATGATTGACCATAAATATTGTCAAAATGTGAGTCTTCATGAATTGAAATATACGCAGGCATATTCACAATACAGTTCTATGACACAAACCTGTCCATCAAAATTATGGCAAAGACCACATCCTTCATATTCTCATCGTGACCAGCCTGCTACAGTCTAAAAACTAATGGCAGTGTCCCTAATCTTGGACCATCTATCACATTGGCTTGGCCAATAACAGTCATGTGCCAAGCAAGCCTCCCGCTTTTGCTGCAAACGGATTGCCAATCCTGGCAGCTTTAGCGAAGGCATTCTCCCGTTTTTCGGGCAATGACTTCACTGGCCGGCCGCGACCACCGCCACCGTTTTTTTGTTGTGGCGATTGGGGGGAGTGGACATTATGCAGCTATCATAGAAGTAGATGAATCAGCTGTATGTGATAAACATTCCCCATCGTCGTCGCTCGTGTGGGTAGCGCAGGCAACACGTTACAATAATTAGGGGATAATAGCTAGGGGTACAGACTAAAACCCTCGTTAAAAAAACGTAATTGTTGGTCTGGCTCCCTACCCCCACCGACAAGCTCCCACGCTTACGACTAGACCGACCGGCGAGCTGGGGAGTTCATGCCCCGGAGTTTGTCCCTCTGGCCCCACGAGACACGGCACCGGCTGTACGGGATATGCCCCAAGGTTTACGTTCCGCTAGCTCCCACGCTGGTGCGCCGTAAGACACGCTTCGGTTGCACGGACACCTCTGAATGTGAATATTACGTTCGATTTTTCATCATTATTTACAAATTGTATCAATAATCTGAATACATAAGTCTTTTTTGTCAAATACTCATGAATAATTGTAAAGAAAAGGATTTAAATTTGGTTCAGTAATTTACTCTTATACGGCTGGAAGTAAAACTAACTCCGAAGATCACGTGATTTATCCGAACCACTTTTTTGGTTCGGATAAATCGTTTTTTGAAAAGTGCTCGAAAACGGCAAAATTTGATGGTTTATTTTAGGAACCGTTCTTCTCCATTCCTGATAGACCTTTGAAGTCATATGTTAGCCTATTTTGTAGCCCAAATAGCCCAACGAAGCCGGTGTGCACCTTTAACATGACTGATGAATCATATATTTTTGTTTTTTGTTTTTACGAAGTGACAAATCAAAAATTCAACACTTTATCTCGTTAAACTACACAGCGCAGGAACGTGCCAAAATGGACGTGGTTTGACTTGTGGAATATTACGAAGTGGAGACTCTTTTATTATCCGTTTTATGAAGTGACTAACACAGCAGCATGGCCAGCATTTTTTTTTTGGCGGGGGGGGGGGGGCCAAGGGGGCTCAGAAATTTGGAGAGTGGGCAATTTCTGTTAAAATTGTCAGGTTATTATTTTTATAGCAAATTTGATTGTGTCCAGAGGCTGACACGGGGAAAGCAGGGGGTAAGATGTTCCACATGGGGGGGGGGGAGCTGCCCTCCTTTGCCCCCGCCTCCCTGGCTACGGAACTGGACAAAATATTATGCAGGGGTTTGTACACATCCCATTGCGGGCAGGTCTGCTTTTGTGGGTGTTTACGAAGGGCGTGTTAACAGGATTGAAACATTACTGCCACTTCTGTATGGTGACTGAATAATTCAGCTTTATTGGTTAGTACACTTTAGCAAAAAAATAGTATGTATGAATTAATTTGTCATCTCATCGCCACTTTTACGAAGCAACACTTGGTTGTAAGAAAATGGTTCAAATAAAGCTGGATGCTCAAAGGTCATCATTGTATACTGCTTAATATGAAACCTCCATGCAGACAGCAACAAAATGACTGATTCAAACGTATGACATGTATGCGAAAAAGTAACCCCTGCATTAAATGGAAGTTTTTTCTGCGCTAGTCGAGTGTTATACGCTTGAATGAACGCAAACATTTGTACAATGTACATGGAGTCATGTAAATCACTTTATGCAGGGGGTCCAAAGTGTAACAGAGAGCGTGCTGTGATTCGCGTGCAACGTACAGTAAATGTATAGTAACCATGGTAACATGTTCAGGGTTCTCCCAAGGATTTTTCAAAACTGTGGGGCATTCTGGGCCCAAATTTTGAAAGTGTGGCTGAAACACACTGAATTGGTAGCAGGTCCTTGGAATGTTTTTATTTAATGTTTACATGTATGTTTGGCTTGCTCTACTGTGCAGTCTGGAGCTTTTAGAATGCTTTTATGGTTTTTTTTTTTGTGAATTTGATATAAAAATCTAATAAAAAAAAAAAAAGTAAATAAAATTTGCGTATCGGCCGTAATTTCTGCGTATCGGCCCGTAATTCTTGTGTATTGGCCTGATATGCTAGCTTGTGCATGGGGAGAACCCTGATGTTATAAACGTAGGTCAACCCGTACACTTCAATATCCGGAGGCTCGTAGGTCTACAAGCTGGTGTAAGAATGACTATTATATGATAAGTACTTCTTGAAAAAGGAATTTTGGAAAATTATGAACTTTTCAACTTCCGATTTGAACCGGAAGACAAGGTCAATCTGGGTAATGTCAGTGAGGCTTTTGTTCAGTTTTTTAAAGACCTTTCAATCGATGAAATTTATTGTGAAATCCATTTTGTATTTTTTTAATAATAATTTTAAAATTAATGTAATTCGATACTCGATGACTGTCGCAAAGCGAACCCTAGCGCCGCTCCGCTCAGACTGGTTAATCAATGGAAACCCGTACACACATTGTAACGGACGACAAAATCAGGATTAAAGTTCAAAGAAAATGACTAAATACTTTAATTGATAACAACAATTGCTCCAAATAAATAAACACTACTGACAGAACACAGTTTTAAATACACTCAAAGTAATCTTGGATAGACTCTGGCAATGAAGACCCCGCCCTGTCTTGGTTGTCCCCGCTCGTGGTTGTGCAATTAACAATCTGTAGTCTTCGGACATCCCCGTCAGAAATTAACCCCGTAGACTAGTTACAGGAATCCCTGAAAGAACATCAATTATGGTTTGGTCTAATAATTGTGTTCAGTCAATCTTAAAGTCACAAGTTACATTTAAACCAGTTATAAAGTATACACTTTTCACCAGTAATTATTGCATTCCAAATCAATTGGTAAGCAAACAAGGTAATTCCATCAACAGCAGAGTGAATCAACTACATGAATATGAAATTTGAATTTAACAAATACTTCGCAAGAACAGACATCATTGCCGATTAAATGATGCATCGATAGTTAATGTCAAAAGCTTCTGTTTACACCCCAAAATGATAATAACTTTAACTTACAAAGCATTAGGTTTCCTCCAGCTTTCCCTATGGTCTGGCATTCCAGGGAGTTTTACACTGGCTGTCGGGCCTCTTGCCCCATCGGACCTCACGGCTACCCCTCAACGAGCAACAGAAGAACCGCCTGGCAAATACTGCCTAGCAAGCCCTGAGTCGTCAGCCTCAGCGCTGACGGCCTTGTCCGTGAACAACTGCCCCTCCCCGGCGCACTCTTACACCGGTGGCTCGATGCATAAAACTCAACGCGGGTTATTCGAAAAACTGTATATATATACCCCAGGGGTGCCAGATTTCCATATACATTGTACATAAAAGCATAGTTAACATACATATAACTTAACAAAAGTAATTTGGGTTCGACTGGGTAACAATTCTGTCAGCGCTTTCTATTGGCTGGGTCGGGCAAGGAGGGGTACCCGAGAAGAGCGTAGTTAGCCGCTGAATGGGTTTTCTAAATAAAGGCACATACCAAAAATACCAAACTTAGGTTAACCCAATCGAACCAACTTAAATATTTACAAGCTAGCCCACAGAGTATAATTTGACCGGACCCAAGTGGCTTTTCATTCAAGAAAAGTAACTTAATCACAATGTCTTAATAGTCCGTCTTAAAATAGTAATTAGCATCTTTAATACACTGTCTTGTGACAATGACGTCATCGTGACAACGGATTCATCTCATAGGTAGGTTTTGTTTACGTGTAAAATTCAAGGTTATGGAAGCCTGGTGTCTTTGTTACCGGACAAAGATCAGAAGGAAGAAATAGGAGAAGTAAAAAAAAAACACAAAAAAAAAACAGAACAAAATTGAGGTGTTCCGGGTTTCACCTGAACACCTAACAAGAGGTGTTCCGGGCTATGCCCGAACACCTAAAAAAAGAAGGTGTAATTATAGACAGGGAGAGAGACATCAAAATGAGATAGACAAATTCAATAGGACAGTTCACGTCAGACTGTTTTGCCTGCTAGCTAGTGATGAATACTAAACTCCCCCCAAAAGCACCCTCAATAACTTCAGTTCTTGTCAGTTATGTGACCCGCCGTGTTGCAGGCACGTATGTATGCATGTGCATGTTCATATGCGAGCATGGTGCCAGCAAGACTGACACGCAGTGATTGAACGTTCTTCCCAACATTCTTTTTGGGAACCTGTTGACTTTTGACCTGTCGGAACAAATTAATATGAACTTCATTCAACACATCAAATTAAAAACACTTTCGAGCTGCTATACGAAAAATGCGGGGAGCGGCATTTCTGTACGTGCAAATGGCCATATTTTGTTAAGATCCAGAGGGACAACACAAGCAGTGCATCAAAACAATTCTCCGATTGTTGAATTTTTAGGAATCATCGTTCAACTCTCCAACCTGAGTAACAGACCGATAGCTCTCCAAGTCACGTGACCTATAGTGGGTATAAAACATCAACAAATATGGCATCCTCCAGACGAAAGTGCTGCTGTACAAGTTGATAATTGTTACATTTGTTTATTCGGTCCAGGCTTTTTTCTTTCTCGAAATCTGTGAAGAATATTCCAGAGTTTGTACTAGAGACCTTCCCGGAGTGGCTGAATAAAGCCAGTAAGAACAGTTCAAGCAAGACTTGGAAATTCTACAAGGAACATTATGTTCGCAATTTGGTAGTTGCACAACAGAGCCTGCACGACAGGCCAGTGGGCCACGATCACACACTTTCCAACACAAGAATGTCACAATTTTGAAGCTGAAATCATAATGTTTTTTTTTTTTTTTTGGTCAGCTGAGGGTGCTGTCGTCGTAATGTCAGTTCAGGGAGACACTATTCACTAGAGACACGAGTGGCATGTCGTGGCCGAGCGGATCAGAACACCAGACTCAATCTCTGGTGTTTCTAATCAGCAGAGTGTGGGTTCGAGTCCCAGTCGTGACACTTGTGTCCTTAAGCAAGACACTTAACCATTATTGCTGCGTCTTTTGGATGGGACGTAAAGCCGTAGGTCCCATGTGTTGTGTAATGCACGCAAAAGAACCCAATTAAACTTACCGCAAAAAGAAGGGGTCGCCCCAGTGTTACTGGTTTGATCGGCAGCAGATTGCGCCACAGCACCTTGTAAATCATTACTTGTGCTTTGTAAAGGAACAGGTCTCATACTTATAAATGCAAAAACTCTGCATACATGTACCTTGCAGGAAAAATACTGAGCCTTTTGAGATGCCCATCGGTTGATAAAATGCTATATAAGAACTGTGTATTATTGTTATTGGAATTTCATGAGCCCTTTAAAGTACAGGTCAAAAAATCCATAAGCAGACTGGTGTAAGAAAGAACACTCTTAAAGGTGAACATGTTTGTGTCTTTATTTTCGTGTCTTTTTTTACTGTCATTTTTTTCATCCACAAAAATAAATATTGAAGCCCCCAGTTTGATACTCAGGATAGCTGACTCAGTTACTCACCAACTCGAAAATTATGTTCGAATGATGATCTTTAGCTAAAATAAATTAGTTTAAGTGGTCAGATGTTGCCTGAGATCCCACCACAGAGCATCTAGAATCCAACATTTTTCGGGGCCTTTAAGCCAGCCCCGAACCCTTTGCCGCTAGGGCTTTGTGCTATGTGATTGCTGGCTCCACAACTTGCCTTTGAACACCATTTGCTGCTTGATAAATTTCTCCCCCCCAAAAAAAATCCTGGATCCGCCCCTGTAACTGTGTACAGTGTTGATTCAAAAAGTGGTTTTAAATGGTAGGTACATGTAAGCTGATGCAAAGCCTTGTGAGGATCGTTCCAAACTGTAGTACAGCTGTGGTGAATCAATGGACCCTCTATGCTATGAATGGTTTTGAATGGTAGTACAGCTTGACATCAATACTGTTCTTAATGATAATACCATGTGTGTACAATAGGACTGTGGGAAACGTGAGAGGTGAAATTTTGAATGGTCTAGCAGTAGGAGGGTTAATTGCTGATGATGAGACCATGGCTAGGCTCCATGTGCTGGAAAATAAGGATATGACTGAAATAAAATTATTGTAAGCTGACTAATATTTAAATCAACTTTAATACTCATATTTATTTCAGTACTTCATTAAAAATTTCTAAACAATAATTACCCAACAAATTGAATATTATAAGAAGTATTAAAGACAGAAAACAAAGTTGGTCTGCTGGCATGCACTTTTTAAAATTTACTACAATGCAAAAAGAGTTCAATTACTTAAAGGGAAAGTAATATATTTGGTCTCATAAAACATTTTAAGTATTCCTTTAAAAATTCATAGCTGCTTAACCCTGTGGTCCAGTGGAAATGATTGAAATTCAAGCCCAACTCATCCTCCTGTGTCTTTTTTTTCTTTCCTTAGATTTGCTTCCTTCCAAAGTAGCATGGAGACCTGGGTGATCTTATCCTTAACGGCAATCATCTACATCATTGTAGTCAAGTTTCTCGGATTGATTGAGAGGGCTGAGCCGCCTGAGATTCTTCATGCCAATTCCACATTTGTGAAACGTCTTCTTGAGGCATGCCCCATGTTAAAAGAGCCGTAAGTAATGGGCACAATTTTCTATTTACCTGGTTTAATCGGATTTCAGATTTTGTTCTGTTTGCCTGTAGAGAACCACTAATAATTTCTTTAAATAGCCAAAAGTCCGTGTAAAAAATGTCCTGTCGCAAAAAAAAGCATTTACTTGACATGTAGGTTTATAATTGTACTGTATTACGTATTCTCGCTAAAACAAATTCAGGGTGTACAAAAAAAAATTATGTCACTGACTAGCAGTGTTTCCTCTGGCTAGTGAACTGAGCGAGGTTGTCAAATTTAAAATCGATGATTAAAAAGCAAACTTTATTCAGTTTTCACAGTCAAGAATGCAGCACTCACACAAATGCGCTATGATTCCATCTACACATCCAAATTGTGAGATATTGTTAATAGAAGTCAAGAAAATAGCTCATAAATGACAACCAAAAAAATTAATTCTTTTTACACTTAGTATTTTTGTTATGGCAAAGAGTCACAGCAAGGTGTTGGCGTTGGTTAAAAATGAGGGAGGTGGTCACAGAAAGTAGCTAGATAGGCTGCCTCGAGTTTGAATGGGCAGAGGAAATACCGGTGCTTACCAGGAAAATTTGAATTCAACTTTGGGGGTGAACAAAGGAAAGTTTACCGGAATTGGATTTGAACTCATGACATCTGGATTAACGTGCCAGCACTCTACCAACTTAGCTACGTGTATCTACCCGTAATGTTGGCAGATTGGCGGTCTCCCTATTTTGATCAATATCATTGTCCGGGAATGCCAGTCAGAAGCCATTCAACCTGACTGGCACCCCAATTTGGGAGACTGCCTACATAATGGGCTAGATCTAGGTCAGTTGGTAGAGCTCTGACTAACAATACACAGTTCTTAGCGCTTTATTACACCCGATGGGTGTCTCAAAGCGCTCAGTGTTTTTTCCTGCAAGGTATGCAGAGTTAGGTTTATGAAGTATGAGACCCGTTCCTTTACCTAGCACAATGTAACGGTTTACAAGGTGCCGTGGCACAAGCTGCAGCCGATCAAACCAGGAACACCGGCACAAATCCCTTCTCTTGATGATAAGTGTACTGGGTTCTTTTACGTGCATTGCAACACACGGGACCTACAGCTTATGTCCCATCCGAAGACTCAGCAATAATGGTTAAGTGTCTTGCTTAAGGACACAAGTGTCACGACCCACATTCTGTTGATCAGAAACACCAGAGCTTGAGTCCGGTGATCTTATCCGCTCGGCCACGATGTCGCAGGTTCAAATCCCATTATAGTCAATTTGTCACTCCAAAGTTAAAGAACATACAAAACACATGTACACACAACATTGTTAACATACAAACCAACAAAAACCGGCATCTATTATTTGAAAATAAAACAAATCAATCTGATTGTGATATCTGTCAATGTTTTTTAGGTACGTGCCTACATTCCTATGGGGTAAGTCAGGCCACCTACAGACTGCCACCTATGCAAAGGTCGGAAGGTTTAATGCACCGAGACCGGAAGGAGAACGCTTCAGTTACATTATGCCTGACGGAGCCACATGTACTTTTGATGTTTTTGAGCCAACCGCCAGCCATCCCTCTGGAGGTATGTCATGTATAAAGGGTCTTTTGGATATTATAATTTGGGGTTTTTCTGTGGTTCTTGTTCCACCAGACAGTATGTAGGTCTGTACGTGTAGATCTCAGAGGCTTCTATAATGGCTTTGGCTCCATCAGCCAGTTTGAAACTCTACTTGAATCAGACATGCTCATTAACTGATTTGGCTTCATTAGCCAGTTTAAAAGCCCTGTTTTGGATTCACACTGGCTTCTTTATGGGTTTGAATCCATTAGCCAGTTTGAAGCTATAAAACTACAATAGCACAGAATTCTTACCGGCTATGTCTCCATGAGCCAATCTGAATCTCAATAGCTGACTGCATTAACACAGGCTCCTTACCATACATTTACAGGATAACGCATGTCAAAATTGGATATTATAATTTGGGGTTTTCTGTGGCTTTTGTTCCACCAGCCAGTATGGAGCTTTGTACGTGTAGATCCAAGGGGCTCGTATAATGGCTTTGGCTCCATCAGCCAGCTTCAATTAGACATGTTCATTAACAGATTTGGCTCCATCAGCCAATTTAAAAGCCCTGTTTTGGATTCGCACTGGCTACTTTGTGGGTTTTGACTCCATTAGCCTATTTGAAGCTATGTACTGCAATAAAACACAGAATTCTTACCGGCTATGGCTTCATGAGCCAATCTGCATCTCTATACACGTTGTACTGGACTTGATTAACACAGGCTCCTTACCAGCTTTGGCTACATTGACCATAATTTACTGGCTAACACATGTCAAAATTTGCTGTACACGCATACTGAAAAACGGTGTCAAAAATTGCTCATTTATGAATTGCTATTTTCTCAAATTATTTCTTAATGTTTTATTGTCTGATGAAACCAGTTGGTGTTCAGACCAAATTACAAAAAAGGTTGATTTCCATCAGCTTTAAGTTCAAAGGGCACCTGAACTCCCCAGTTGCTAAATCCATGGGTCCAGGCCAAACTCCCTAGTCTCAAGTCTCAAAAAGAGTTTGGGTGTTGAGTTTATCATATGTGTTAGGCTGTGTTAGACTATTTTAGACTGAGGAAGGATCCTAGTAACTAACCCTAAGAAGTTGAAATTAATAATAGTATACATTTCTTTTGCTTTATAACAGGGGATTATACAGTATGTGTAGCGCCTGGTATTGCCAACAACAGCGAGAAGGCATACATTAGAACGTTTGTTGATTATGCCCAATCAAATGGTTTCCGATTAGCCGTCCTCAACCATCTAGGATCACTTCCTAATGTGCCTTTGACGTCTCCAAGGATTTTTACTTACGGTAAGACTTTTTTTTTTCAAATGCTCATCAGGAAATGGTGACGAGGAACACAGTCTTCTCAAAACTTCTCTTTGAGGCAAATTTAAATAAAGGATAAGACGGGTAACTAAAACTTTTGTGTTTTACCCTAACACCGATGTTTGATAAGCACTTTATATTCACTACTTTTCGGGTCCTGTGGGGAACCCCCCCCCCCCAAAAAAAAAAACCCAGCTACTCCAGTGGGATTTGATCCCACGACCCCCAGGGGCAGATGTCTGTCCACTGGGCAATCAAACATGCTCGGTGAAGACTGAAAGAGTCCAGTGGAGACCGCGAATAATTTTGAACAGCCTTGAGCAAGTTGGATCAAGGACCTTAGTTAACCATAGTTTGACTAACTCTGATTGAACTCAAGCTAGTCGTGATGGTTGGACTAGTCTAGTCGACTAATCGCGACCATCCTATCGAGGTTGGTCGCATCGCTGGTTACCGTCAGTAGCCGTTTCATAAGCACAATGCTGAGGGGACCAGTTATCAGAAAAGTGACAATGTTGATTTTGCCGTTTTCTCATGGTCGTGTTGACGTGACATGACTAGAGTCGTTCGCACTTTAACTTCATTGCGCCTGCACTACGTACGTCACTAACAACTACTAGTTAACCATTGGTCCTTGATCGCTCTTTGTTGGTCAGGAATTAGGTTTACTGTACACTGTGGGTACAATCAATCAACTGTCTCCAAGTGTTACTTTGGATTGGTTGGTTAGGCCTATTGGAATGGTTATCATGTATGGTCAGCAGAAGAACTGTTCTGTATGGTCAGCAAAACTTCTAAGGTTTTTGGTAACATCATGTAATTATCTCTCTAATGAGTTATAAGCGATGGTTCTGAAAAAAATTCCTTGGTGTACACCATCACAGCTCATGAGACTAGAGAGGGGGAACCTACAAATAAAAAGAAAATTTCTGCCAGCAACTGTGCAACTGCAAACAGTATATCCCAGTTTGCAGTACCACCAGACACATACCTGATACATTATTCTTGCAACGGCAGGGCAGTGTTTACTTAGTAAAAGGCAGGGTAAATGGGCATCTCGGCGAGGGAAATTCAAATTTGTACTGGAACATTTCAAAAGGCACCAAGGCAAGGACCGAGGGGGCATGGAGGCAATTGCGTCATTTGCCTAAAGTTATTGTCTCCGTGAAGTATCAGGTCCACAGACAGATGTTATCAATGTGTTACCCTGAATCTTAGACTCAAGATTGTTTTTTATTATCATGTAAAGTTTCAAATCCTACTTAGCAAATCTTCTGCTGAAGTCTTTATTATTTTTTTTATATGTTTGCTTCCTTTTAAGGGCTGAGGCCTCCAAATAAAAAAAAAACTGTAAAGTGTACATCAGTAAACTTTATAAAAGTGCGTTTTTCGAAAACGCTAGCTTGCAGGATTTGTATAGTTTTTGGGTTACTGGCCAGATGCTAAAACTACTGGCCTCAGAGATCCAGTCCAGTAGTAATTTTGGACTGAGAAAATCCAATGTTGTACATGTATGATCCTATTAACAGGAGACACGGAGGAATACAGTGTAATGGTTGACCATATGAGAGAGAAGTTTCCACACAGTGGTTTCATCAGTGTGGGATTCAGCATGGGAGCTAATATCATCGTCAAGTACCTAGGGGAGGAACCACAGAGACAGAACATGTTCCTGTGCGGAGTGTCCGTCTGTCAAGGATACGACATTACAAAGTAAGCTCCTGTTTATTTTTCATCGGAACTCAAAGCTAAGATTGATACCCGTGGTGTGTTGTGGCCGAGCAGTCTAGTGCATTTCACGCAAGCTCACATGTTTCTGATCTCCAGAGTGTGGGTTCGAATCCCGTCCATGACACCTGTGGCCTTAAGCAAGATACAAAATTGCCTCGTCTGCTGGATGGGATGTAAAGCCAAAGGTCTCGTGTGTTATGTGCTACACGTAAAAGAACTCAATACACTTACCTCTAAGAGAAGCAGCTTGCCCCAGTGTTTCAGGTATAGTTGGCAGCAGGTTTCGCCACATCACCTTGAAAAACCCTTTCAAGGTGCTATATAAATGGGTCTCATCATTCAAACACTTAGCGCACCGATCTTAATCATAATAAGTGTTTTCAGACGCCCGCAGATAAATCGCTACATAAGAACTGACTTTTATCTATGATGCCTGGAGTTTGCATTGAAATACTCAAGTGGTTCTCCTTTGAACCCGATCTGTTACGAGTCATATTATGATGCTCTCAGATCAGGTCATGTATAGCACATACATGTATCTTCACCGCACTGTTCTGCAGTTGCGTTACTGGGGTGCAGGGGCTAGCAAACCTTGTGTCCGTCTCCTTTTGCTACATTTCTTTTTCCCTTTCTTTTTTTATACATATTTTTTTCTCCTGTCGTTTCCCCCTTTTTTACTCTGAACTGGAGTGAACCATTTGATTGGCCTATCAGAATGACCTCTTTAGTCAAATACTAATGTGGCTATTGTTCACAGTTGCTTTTACTCAAAAAAAAATTAAAAAAATGAAAGCAGTCAAGTGAGAATCTAGGCCGAGTCCGAGTTGATGACTTCAGCAGTGGCTATGGCCGGAAGTCCTTTTCTTCAATGTTGTTGTTGTAGCCATCAGCCATAGCCGTAGCTGAAGTCGGTTGATTTGAACACAGCACTAGTAAAAACACAAAATAATGATAGCTGAGGTTGTGTTCGTGAAATGGCGAATTTTTTATAGTTATTTTTTTTTCATAAACAACCCTGTTTTTCACAGAGCAACGTATGTACTACACGAATGGGAGAACTGCCGGCGTCTCTACAACTTCATGATGGCTCAGAATATGCTGCTACAGATACGACGCAACAGCAGTATGCTGTTTGGGGACCAGGCCCACGCCTACTGGAGGTCAAGGAACAAGGAACCAATCACGTATAATGTGGACAAAATCATGAATTCCACTAGTCTGGTCCACCTGGATGAGCATATGACGCAGTAAGTTTCCTCTTGTACTGACTGATCAGTCAGTATTATTCAACCATATCTGATCAGTGATCAGTTTACTGCATTGTTTTCAACTTGTTGATCGTTCACACTTAACTCCAGCCGCAATGGATGAGCCTAAGTTATTGGCTTTTTGGGGCTGTTCTTTGATAATTTTGTGCTACTCTTATTTTCATTTTGTATATCCTTTCTCATTTATTTCTTTCTTTGTATATTCTCCTGTGTGTATGATTGTATTTTGCCATGTTTCTCGCTGGTTTTATCCGAACATGCACAAATCTAATCAAATCAAAACCCTATAAGGTCAAAACGTGATTTAATATTTTTATTTGTTGCAAATAACATGCTCTTTTAAATTTTGTTTGCTGGATGGAATCAATTCATTTTGAGTACAAATCACACGTCATGTGGTTTGTTAGCATGTATCAATTATCTTTAACCTTCAGACTTGTAATTTATTTGTTGTCAAAAATAATAACTCATTCATAATTGTGTCATTTATTTGTAAATGCTTGCTTGTTTGGTAATTTTGCTGTTGTTTTTCATTTTGTCTACTTTTACGAAATGTGTTTTGTTATGTTAAAATGTGTCTCGACATGCTGCCTTGATGGTCACTTTGTGAAAAATGCAGTGAATTTGTAAATTGAGTAAATTAATTGTGTACTACTAGGATGTGTGCTGTTCATGATTCATTGATTACATGTATCATGTGTGACTTTGTTTGTATTGCAGACTGGCATGATTTTTTTATTAACGATTATTTGAAACAATTTGAAGAACTTGTCAAAAGTTGAGTTATCTTCCACAAGATGGTTGGTCATGTCATTTAAAGTGTTTTAGATAGTTCAAGGATTTGCCTTAGAACCAAACCTATGGTACAATTTTGTATTTATTTTTGTTATTGTTATTTTTTTAATTTATATGTATTACTACATAAATGTTTTATATTTTTACCAACTCAGGAATGGAAACGTAGAATTTCATTCTTGTAAGGGTCTGAACTTTTTTTTTCATTTTGAGAAAAGAGGCTCTGACATTTGACAAGTCGACTCAAACAATCTCAAGTAATGCCCCTTGTGAAATATCCATGTATCTCAATGTTTTTTTTCAATTGTTTATTTTATTTTGTTTATTTAACAGTTCATCTTAAGTTGTTTATATAAATGACCATCCAATCGTAGGCCTAATGTATTTACAATTAAATGAATGCAAAATACCTGCGCAGATATTTCTTTAGAGTAAACTGTAAGTGTATCTAAGATTACTTTTAAAAACACAATTAGAGAATTAAGTGAATAAACTCAAAAGAAATAGCATTCTTAAGGTGAATAACTAATTTATTTGTTGTTACTTTTATTTGCAGCAAAATGATCCGCAGTAGAAGCTGTGAAGACTTTTATAAAGAATGCAGTAGCGCAAGTCACATCAATAAGGTACTCTTACTCTATGCCTGCCAACAAGATCTTAAAGATATTCTAAAACCTTGGGAATGTGTTGAGATGTTAGTACCTTGGCCAAATTCCATGTAGTCTATTTGCACAACAAAATTTACCTAGCATAAAAGAATATGCAATTAATATTGTTTCACCTTGTGCACTGCAAAGAACATTATTTTACTTGAGCTATTTTTACATTACAGAGCTGACTCCCAGGAAATAAAACCTGAGGAAATTCCTAGGGATTTTTAACCCCACCGCCACCTCATGTCCGTTTCACACTTGATGCAATGTTCCTGGGAAGAATGAACACTCAGCATGCTAACCCTGGGGTTATCTTGCTTCACCCTACTCCCCAGCAGGGGTAGCTATTTTCTGGGAAATGGTTATTACACAGGAGTTTGCCAGGGTTAGCAATTCAAGTGTGAAAAGGTCAACCAAAGGGGTTTCAGAAAAGGTTTTGCTTAAGTGGCTCTATGAAATTGGGCCCTAAGCAACATGTTGGGTTCAACTTTACCTGGCCAAGTGATTTTGCCTTTCATCACACTTCGTAACAATAAGACTAAAAGCACCGTCCAAAGGCGTCTATACCATTTGATGGTTATCTGTTAGGCCCGGGGACTGTTTTTGCCGTGCATTTGTACGTTGTTAGCTAGAAAGGCTCCCAGTGGTGCAATTACAATGTCACCCAAAAAGGGGTTGGGGGTGGGGGTGGGGTTGGGGAACCAAACCCAATCAGTTAGGGACTGAATAGAGTATTCACATGCAAAGCTCCAATTCGGGGCGGGGATTCCAACCTGGGTTCACGGAGGAGAAAGGCCGGGACAGAAACCTCTGTTGGCCGATATAGAACCGATTTCAAGAACCAACTTTAGTCCCAGTATCAAGCATAGTTTGTTTTCCCGCAGTTCTCCCCCAATTTGTATTCTCCAATCTATGTCATTCTCCTTTTTCCTACCTACAGCGTCTTTGGAACTCAGTTTTCCCTTTGCGAGTCTGTCTGTCGTGTTGTTATGTGCTGTCTAGTCTGTTTTTCTGTCTCGCTTGTTTTGTACTGGTAGTCAAATATCCTGTTGTATTTAATTTTAATGAGTGTTCAAGGCTCTCCCATTATACGATTCGGCTTCTTGTGTGTAGCCTCCATATTGTAATTTCATGTTACTATCAGTGTTATTCTGTACTTGTAAAATATGGAAATAAACGTTTTGAAATGAAAGCACAAAACCGACATGAATTGTCCTTGACTTGGGAAATCTATCTGTTACTCTCTTGATAACCATTTCCTCTCTATTTTTCCGCCTCACCCCTCTTCCCCCTCCTTTCAGATTCATCTACCATTGTTGCTCCTCAACGCGGGGGATGACCACTTGATTCCGAAAAAGCACAACATCACCCCGACTGAGTATGCAAAAGAAGCGCCCAACGCCCTGTACGTCCTGACCAAACATGGCGGCCATCTTGGATTCTTTGAAGGAGGCCTCCTGGTGCCGAACACAGTGTCCTGGATGGATAAGGCGGTAATTAGTTACACAAATGCAGTCATAGAAACACGGAAACAAACTCACGCCGAAATGTGATGTGCGTAAGTTTTTATTACATGCCCTTTTATCTCAGTACTTTAAAGAAAAAACATGGCACTGACTAGCTCAAATTAAATGAGAGTAAGGCCGTATCTGAATTGGCGGCTACGGCTGGATCGCCGCATCGTCATAAATTGAAATTAACAACAGCCGTAGTCGCTAATTTGGATACAGCCTTAATCTGCATTTTGAATGATTTCATAACAGAGATACCTTTCCTGGGATATATAATTTTTAATAACTAGCAATTAGTCATTCGTAATACCTTTAACACCATGTATACAACATGTTCAAATGCACATCATATATAAACATTAGGGCTTGAAATGCCCACTCAACCACTAGCCAGTAATTTTGCATTAGGCCAGTAACCCCACAACCAAAGAAATCCTGCAGTATAGTGTTTTTTTTTTCTTAGTACACACGCTTTGAAGAATCACCTATGCATAACATAAAGGCACTAAACAGGATTGGTAAAGCTGATAGTGCAGTGTTCTTATTTTGTATGATTCAATATATACATTAAAAAACAAACCTGTGAAAATTTGGGCTCAATCCGTCATCCGAAACGGGAGAAAATAGTGAAAAAACGTGCACACTTTTCAGCATGTATTGTAAACTCAATATCCTTAATTTTGATTGTTACATCCAAAATCAGCTGTTGCGTTTTTTTAAGGTTTTCAGATACAGTTTTCTGGAATACATGTGTGACAGCATTCAGAAGGAAATATTTCTCAGAAAAATTGCTTTAAGTATTAACTTGATGAACAGTAAGTGTTCAGACTGAAACTAAACAATAATGTTTTTTATCCTTTCTAATCCTGTACAGTGCCTTTAAACTTTTCAATTCCAAACCTGAAAAATTACCTATTACACACGAAAAAGAGAGGACTATTTTAGGTCTTAAAAAACATACTTCTGGTCCAGTGAACACTCGTGGCCAAATTTGATCACAACCTTTACTATACACAGATATAAATACAAAGTGTATTACAAAATATGTGTTTACAATGCCGATACAACATTTTTGGGGTGTCAGTATATCTACCCACTGCTAATGGGATTCGAAGTGCCTCTAGCTGCTGGGCAAATCTCGGTAGTCTAGTTGGTAAGACATCTGCTCTAGCATGGCCGGGGGTCGTGGGTTCGAATCCCACCCGAGGAGTATGCCTGTGGGTGTTTTTTCACAGGACTCGGGAAAGTACTGAGTAATACAGTGCTTAACACACATCGGTGTATGGGTAAAAAAAAACACAATAGTAAAATTAACATCTATTACCGCACCCTTGGGGTGCAGAAGTCTGAGAGACGATATATGTATATTTAAAAAAAAAAAAACAAAAAAAAAAAAACACGATAATAAATAATTAACTTCCCACCCGTCATTTTGAGGGCCCACTGTGCCAAACATAATTTGTTGTCTGAAATCGCACATTCCAATAACCACTGTTAATGCAGTATTTTTATTTTCGCTATTTTGCTTGTTAAATTTGAGTAATTTCTGGTTCAACGAGCTATTTGTACAACAGTGAACACTCAACTTTGGATCCCTCAGACTGTAAGACAGCCTTGCTGTGTCAAATAGTTCATGGAAAGCCTTTTGTGTCTTTACATAACAAAACAACAATCCACCAAACACAAGTTTTTTAGTGAATGTTTGTGGCATTTGAGTATTAGGCTGTAACCAAGTGGAAGTTGCTATGCCCAAGCTTGCCCCAAACCACGTGATATAGCAACATTGCCTTCAGTGTTACGGATTCTACATTGAGCTGTCACTTTTGACCAAAGAAGGCCATAAAGTTACGGCGGATTAATCATTTTTAAAAGGGCAAACAACTCAACTAGCCGGGTTTTATAAATGTGATAAATGAGCATCAGTTATCAAGATAACTCAATGTCGGAAAACGTTATTTTATCTGGTGTTGAGGCACATTTGAATCTTCCTCAAATACTCGTTTTTCTTAAGACAGTACTTCAACTTCTCGGGTCTGGGGGCGGTTTGTATCAGTGCAATATTGAATAAGATACAAAATTTGTAAATTTTTGAAAACTACAATCTTGTTTTAGTTAAAAAAACAAACATGTTAAGGTTATTAAAGGTTTCTTTTAAAAGCTGTTCGTCTAAAACGGTTGCCTATTTTCATCCACCAAAGAACCAAATTCATCACCTGAGTTTGATGGATTCAGTACTACATGCCACAAGACCATGCGTAGCAGACTTGGCAGATTCAAAATAATTCTTTCAATCAATAATCTCCAAAGGTTTCTTAGAGATTGATGGATTCAGCACTGCACAGCCAAATCAACCGAGCACAAGGCCATGTGTAGCAAATTTAGCAGGTTCATTGTAATCCTTTCAAATCAATCTCCAAGATTTCTTGGCGTTTGATGGATTCAGTACTAAACAGCCAAACCAAATGAACTTGGCAGACAAGCCTAGGCCTGTACCCATTTTGTCATTTCCTACAAAATCATGTAAAATCCATTCCTGGTGTTTCCAGAGTTTGATGGATATGTGGCACTGCACAATTAAACGAGTTGAGATTTACATGGGGTCAGACACGGGTATAATGACAAACTCCTTTAGATAGTCAATTATCTAGCCTTAGGGTTTTTCCCCATTGTTTTTTGATTCAATGCTGCACAGCTAAATCAACTAAACTTTGCAATTAAGCCAACCAATTTCATCAGGCCTGGCTTAGATATTTTGTCAGGCTCTGCTGGCCTTACAAAATCAATCCTCTGGTTTGCTAGAATTAGACCTGCACAGCTGAGCTAAAATTAGCTTCTCAAAAGGTCAAGTACACTAGGGCCTAATTTCATGGTTCTGCATACTGTAATTGAAAAGTCAATGCTATCATAATAATACAAATATTATTAACTAGTTCTTATTCAGAGCATTTCACAATATCGTCTCCATACGCTTTACACTAGGGCCCTGGTCATTGGGCCGATACCATTCCTGTAATCATTCTCAGCTCCCTGGGGAGTATACAGCCTGAGCTGCCCTGGCACTCCAAAGGCTTTTTCGAACACAATATCAACCTCTGCCCTCGCAGATAACCCTTTTATACCCCTGGGTGGAGAGAAGCAATTATAGTAAAGCATCTTGCTCAAGGACACAAGTGTCATGACCAGGATTCGAACCCACATCCAGATGACTTGACCACCAGAGTGGTGTACTAGACCACGCGGCCATGACATGCTGTCATAGCAGACAAATCCACGCTTATCGTAAGCGTATTTCACAAGTTAGCAAGAAAGCTTTGCTTGTGCGTGTGTATACCTTCACACGACTTAGCTTTCTTTGCTTATATTCGGTGCTAACCCTGTGAGGGGAGAATGGTTATCAGAAATTCCAAGGTAAGCGCAAAGCCATGAAATTAATCCCAGGGTGTTAGCAAACATGTCTAGGATATTTTGGGGAAAAAGCAGGAAAATGATGCTCCTTTAATTATTTTGAATCAGAATGCAATGTATCTTCAAGTGCAAGTTCACAGTTGTCAATCAATAATTAATTACTACCATAATTTATCCACACATCCTTGCAACCTGCCTTTTTTGCATCATGGAATAATTGTATTTCAAATTTGTTTCTATTTCTTTTAATAAAAAAAACCAATATTATATAGAAGTATCTTTACTATAATTGTGATAAATTATGTCCAATTTGATAGGGACTTCTTGTTTTTATTAATATACAGTGTCTTTCCAAATTGTTCTAATCCCTGTATATGTAGCGTTAATTCCTATTTTGATTTTTTTTAAAGAAAATGTTCAAATGAATTTATGTACAAGCATGAAGTGAAAAGTGCTAGCAATCTAAAGTTAGCAGGTGATATTTTGTTTGAAACCCTTCTGTCTTTCCATCGTCCTCTTGAGGTTTTTGAATGATAGATGCACCTTCTATATGATTGTCATGTGGTGAATGCACGTACACAGTACTTACTGGCCATGGTTTAGTTCTGTGCACAGTTGTTCCACCATACAGCACAGGACCCGATGGCCATCATGATTGTAGCAGGCCTGTGGCTCTGCATGGAAAGATGAACTCTCACCCATATACTGCACACACAGGCGCTTGCACGGTCATGTAACTGGGTTATTTCATTTACTGCTATAATCATGACGACACAGCCCCTTTAAGCACAAAAGTAATTTTGATCTAAAAGTAGAGTACGGTTACCAGGGTTCGGTTTCACAAATAGCTGAGATTGATCTTAACAGCAAATCACTCTCAATCAAGCAAAGTGTGATGTCACAATACAAATCACTTTGGTAATACTAACAACTCATCTTAAGATGAATCTTAATGCTATGTGAAATCAGCCCCAGGTCCCCCACAAAAAAAAAAAATACAAAAAAATAAAAAATTACACGTACCATTTGTGACTAGTTTCCTGCTGATTTTTGCTCAGCAGAAAATTGTTAAGTACTATTGGCGACAAAAGTTGCGCCATGAAATAGGTCCCGGTTGTTGTGCCATCTCATTCTGCCGGCACCCACAGTCTTGGCCCAAGACGTCCGTGATCGATAGTAGATTGTATGGTCGTAGTTATTCGTAATAGCGCTCCCTCTTACGGCATGATTTAACCAACTCTTCCAGCATTTGGTTAACTGTTAGTTTTTCTCCACAGCCTTTCCGAGGGAACCAATCAGCGCATGATCGCAGAAATAAATTCACATAAATTGTTATGTTACACAGGATCATGTTCGTTAACAATAATGATGTATCAAGTTATACACAATGCACTGTCGATCACTGACGTCTTGGGCCAAGACTACCACGAACAGGGCAAATGGTTGGTCGCTGGAAAGTAGGGAATGTTTTTTTTTGAGGGAAAAAATCCACAAGAATGTACCTAGGAGTATCCTGTTGTTTAAACAAGTACCAAATTAATAAATTAATCTGCCATTTTGTTTGACAACACTGTACCTCCTCTCAATGCATAAACGTGTATCTATTAATCGTCCATTTTAACATTAGTTACACAACATTACACTGCACTCTAAAAGCAAGCTAGAAGCTGGACATAGAAAGATGATAACATCAAAGTTGTTTTGTGACTTACACTACAACTTACTGGAACAACCTCACCAGTCTTTGGAGATTTCTAAACTTATGGTAACTCTACTTGTATTAATTAACACGATTTCAAGTTATACATACTATGTACAAGATACAATATTTTTCCCAGTACTTGTGAACAGCTTGTGATTTGTTTGCCCCCTGCCAAATAAACCCCACTGTTTGGAGTGCTTTTGAGCGAGGTTAAAAAGGGAGATTCTGTAGTCTGACCCCTTGATTAAAGTATCGCTTGAGAAACAGCGTTAGGCCGTATCCGAATTGGCGAATATGGCTACGGCTACGACTGTTACTAAGGGTGTTGCTAAGGACGTCATTTATATCAACGAATGATGACGCGGTGATCCAGCTCTAGCCGTAGCCGTAGCCTTGGTGCATCCTGACAAAGTTGAGCGCAGCTTGATACAATGCGCTGCAAATCTTGTGGGCCAAATTTCCCAAAGCTGTTAATGCAGGAAAAAGTGCTTTACAATTGTTTTGCGCTGAGCAGAAATGAGCATGGAACCAATGACAAACAGTATACATTACATGGTAATTTGCCTGGTAACCTGTTTCTGCTAAGCAGTTTTGTGTGTGTGTTGACAGCTTTATGACATTTGGATCCTGTTGGCTGGCAGTGGGCAAAAAGCATTAATTGTTTACAGACTACAGAATACCAATATTCCAAAATATAGGACAACACTCAGGACCATTGTTGGACGCAATCGTACTCCTATTATGCATTATATAAATTATGTGTGAACAAAATTAAAAGATTTTCATATTTTTGTATATAAAGGTGGAGATTGATAGAATAATTACTGTTATATTAATTATATTAATGAATGTCATAGTTTAAAAAGTGGATTAAAATTCCAGTTTGCATTAATCTTTTAGTTCTCAATTATTTTGAGTGAAACAAGAAAAATAAGGGAAACTGTTTACTTTGAAAACAATTTTCCCTTTATTTCACTTATTAACGGTACATTTTGTTACTATATCTAGTTTAGTAGGCCTAACTATTACAATAAAATATTTTGTAAATTCTAAACCTCGGTCAAATTTATTAATTTTGTCTTCAACTTTACAAATCATCTCAAATGCCTGACACAATCGCTGATATTTTCGGAAAAAACTGTCGTCGGACTCCGCTCTTATCTAGGAAGGTTATTTAAATAGCATTAAACTACCACAAAAGCTTAAACATGGTTTCTTTTTTGTGCATATAAATGGAATAATTATTATTTATTTTAGGTTGAAATCTGTGCTCTTCCTTGACTTGGGAAAAATATTGGGGGAGGATTGTCACACCCCACACCCCCGGTCCCTACGCCGCTGCCTCTTCACCTCTTCCTATACGAAAGATTCGACCTATCAATAATCACGTAGCTCTCTGTTTTAAATACATTGAAATTGTCGTTCTTTGCCTGCCTTGTACTAAAAACTAATAATTTCTTACTCGTCTTGCAACTTCGGTATAGAAGAGGGCAAATTAATCGTTTACAGTTTCGTGTTGAGTGTGGACATGTTGTGATTGTGCACATTGCGCCGATTGGCAGTACAAGTCCCATCTTGCATCACAACATCTTGAACAAGAATTTGTTCAAGTTATCGCAGTCAGACCGGTGGGGCCGACCGAACATTAAATTTTGGTTGAGCCGTTTTTGGAGTCAGATTCCCCATGTGATTAGGCCGTGTCCGAATTAACGGCTGTGGCTTGATCGACAACTGTTACGCACCATTACATCCGACGTGGACCATTATGTCCGACAAGACTTTTTACGTGCGCGTTAGCCGTGGAATGAGGTGCAGCCAGCCTTCTACCATAATGGGCAGCGCGCCGTATCGATACCTCTCGTCACTAACCCCTGGTAGGGTTGTACCAATGATCTCCAGTAATACAGTATTAATGGTGATCAATGGGATGTACTGAAAAACAACAGCGAGTACGGCATGGTGTGGGAAAAAATGGTGCGGCGAGATCGATCACCCCACCCAGGGAACGAGGTTGGGTGCATGCTTTTCAAGCTAATGAAACAAAACTGTTAACGAGACCAGCATGCACCTCATTCCACGACTAACGCACGCGTAAGAAATGTATGCAAAGTTGTCTATGGTAAGACATATGCTCTGGAATGGCAAAAGTCGTGGGCGAATCCCACCCGAGTATCATGCCTGTGGAATTTCTTTTTACAGCACTAGGGAAAGCACTTAGTACAGCAGAACGCCGCTATACCGAACACGGAAATAACGACCATTTGGCTATACCGAACATGACCTTTGTGCTTTACACATCGGTGTATGGGTAAAACATAATAATACATGTACTTTTGTAACCAACTTTATACATTTTATATACTGTCATCCAGGACGTCAGTGTTAAATGAATGGCGTACTGAATTGAATTGAATTGATATACTTAGGTTAGGCAGACTCTGTCGCAGTGTTCTGCATGTTGGGATCTATGAACAAGGTAGGCCTATCGGTAGTCTCCTCTCCAGGACGCACTCGGTTCCGCAGAAATCGGCTCCGTAAAAGCTGTGCGAGCTGTTTACGGAAATGCTCATATTTGAAGCAATAAACGACTGGATTCACGCACATGTTACATGTCAGTATTCCAGCTACAGCCACGTACACGCTGAGCGGGCGAAAGTCATTCGTGACAATGGTCTTGATCTTCAGCACTTCCAATGGCGTCCAGCAGGCGACGAAAAGAACGCCGACGATCAGCATTGTTACGATGACGTTCCTCTTTGCTTTGCAAATTATACCGTCACGTTGTTGACGGTTGTTGACCAGCTTTAGCCTTAGACTACGGAGGATTCGGGTGTATGCGAAGCTCATGACGAACAGTGGAATCAGATACTCAGTCAACAACGCCACAGAAGCTATACTCACATCCGCCAACACCTCATCAAAATGAGTGAAAGTACAAGCCCCATCAACAACCCGGAATATTAATGCAGAATTGAGTGCGTATGTAGATCCTATGATCCAAGTAATACACATTAAAACTCTGATCTTGAATAGTGAGCAGTAATTGCGGTGTTTGACTGGATAGCACGTGGCAAGAAAACGCTCCAGCGATATCACCACCAGATTGTACGTGGATGTTACATTGACCGCCCAGACAAAGTAATCAGAGTGAACAAATCTACACAAAACCACACCGAGGAAAGTCTCTTCTACCTTAGGTACCGGTGGTGTTGCCTTGATGACTTTAAGCGCAAGGAACACGAAACCAGAGACGAAGTCGATGATGGATTGGTGACGGATAAGTCGGCTAGTGAAGGAGCTGAACTGTTTACGTCTGACCGTCATTACGAAAATCACCAAACCGTTACCTAGAATGGCCGAGCATGCAATTATGGCATTGACTGCTGTTGTCAAGCTAAACGCCATTGCGTTTAGCTTGATAATCAAGTTTATGGGCAAAAACTTTGTGTGTGATATTATTACAACGAGGATTTCAGCAAAAACCGTTGTTCACTCTGTCCAGATCAAGTACGGCACTGACAAGAGAATTCGTTATGCGCTTTTGTTTATACGGTCGCCGGAAGAAAACTCCCTTTTTTTCTGCCTTAATGACCTACCTTGAAATCCGACGTCATCATCAAGGTTATTTGCAGATGGCTGCTTTTTGTTTACACCTTTTAAGTCAGCATATTAAATAGTACCGGAAGCAAATGGAGTGGTCACATAAATAAAACCTGTTTTGTTTCGCGGTTTTAAATTTTATCGATAAAATCAACACAAGACTAAACAATTTCGAAGTTCGAAAAATCACATAAACTGTCAGAGATTGGAATTGCGGACCATTTTCTCGAAAGGTTCGTCCTTCAGTTACAATCAGCTGGAGCGATTTCAGATCCGGTCTTTCTCAGCAGTGTTGAAGATAACGGTTAAGTCACACTCAGAGATGTGGAAGTAATTAAACAGTCGGGGAACCCGCAGAGACATGGAACGTCCGAAGTTCGCTGCTTTCGCTTGAATGGCATTATTCCGGTCGGCCTCCCGTGGAAACCTCGATTGAATTAACAATCGATACCTGATTCGCCCAGAGGTTTTTAGAAAGGTTGTCATTTTGATCCCGACAGAAGAAGACAACACATTGAAACAGTTTGATATCGATCAGCAGTTTGGATGCGCGGCATGCACTTTGCGTTTCTCGAGAGTGAAGACTAAAATACGTTTTACATATTCTAGCTTTTCTTTGTCTGTTGCGTCGTCTGATGAGTTCTTGGAGATGTTTCCTGGGCTATCGCTGGTTACTCTCTTAGGATGGCGAAAATACCACGATAAAACATGGGTACGGAGAAGTCAATTCCGTAACTATGCATTTAAGCTTCGTTCATGATTCACGTTGAAAATACAGTGTACGCCGGTCAAGAGTTTGTGTCGACGACGGAGGAGTGCTCATGCAGTTCGGCAATCTCTACAATCTGCATACATCGGTGGTCCGCAAACGACGAACCAATCACCAGTTAGCAAATGTCGTCACACCACGACGTCGTCAAAATCATCACTGAATCGTTATGGATGGAGGAGCAAGCTTGATTTTTGGCGGTAAAGCAAATAGAGATACGAAGTGCGCCCTCAGTGTTCATCCTTCCGATACAACTTACTTTATTTGCATATTTTCTTTAAGAACTTTTGTTTGTGTCCGCGACCTTTGAACCTTTCTCTTTTCATAGCAGACTATAGTATGACTATGACAAACAGTTTGATGGTATATTATCATAATATAAACAAGGAAAAGGAAAAATATATATACTCCTGTGATATCACCAATCACTTTTTTTTGCAGTTTGCCATAAAAGTATCAAAAATCGCCCATGAGTCACTATTGAACCACCAGTTTTCGAAAAATGCCCTTTCTTTCTAAATGTGCAAGCTCTAAGAAAAACATAGTTTCGTAAAAGTGTTTTTGACTATTTTTCTATTTGTTTTTTTACAAACACAATCGATATAAACTCTACTTTTGCAGCCGTAAAAAAAAAAGAAGTAACACTATGAATTTACAAACTAATCGTGCTACATGTCAAAATGAAGAGCATGTTTTTCTCCACAAAATGATGACAGTATCTTTCCAAACCAGGTTAAACCCCGCGAGAAATAGCCTAAAACGTGTGAATAGGTTTCATCATGAGTCAAATCAAGATGGCCGTCCCCAGAAGTTGACGGAGATAATGACTGAGCAGAAACTTTAACAGATTCCGTTGGGGATAAAGAAATTTCACAAATGGAGGAAAGAACTGTTTTGAGACTGGAATAGTACATTTCGAATCGACAAACACAGCTCAATAAAGTGTTAATAAAATATGATGGAAAAAAAATAATAAATAAAATTCTGAAAATAATCATTTCGTCGGACTCCCTAGAAAGTGAGCGCGCACACAATTTTCGGTGTAATTTCTCCTTAATGTGTAGTGATTAGGGCTCTGGTCATGTTCCCGATGGTTGTCATCGTGGGTAATGTTATAGAACCCCCAGTGAATATGAAAGAATGTATTTTTGAGGAACAGATGAATAGTCGTGTTGTAATTTTGTATTAATAAAACAAAATAGGTGGCAGTCTCGCGAAAAAGCAGTTTGAAAAGTAGTTCAACTTCGAACGCGATTTTCGTTCAGAACACGTCTATTCGTGAAAATGGTGACGCCAATAGTCTGTTCATGTAAACCATACGTTTGTATGTACTGTTAACTACTTTTATTTTCCTATTTATCTAACAGTTTATGCATAATATTTTTTGTAAATTTCGAAACCCCAAACAAATCCTACACTCTAAAATATCTCGGGTCAGACCTGACTCAAAATCTGGGTCCCAGGGGGCCAGGGGTCAGGCTGACCCAGAAACTGATTAACAACTGAGATTTTAGCTCTGATTCTGCGTCAGTTTGACCCATTTTCGGGGTCATTTTGACACAGATTCCGGGTCACTCTGACCCAGAAATGGGTCAGGTCCCACGCGACCCGGAATCCGGGTCAATTCTGACCCGTGAGTTTTAAAGAGTGTGTAGTTTCACTTTTTCTTCGATCTCATGGGTGGTGGTGGAGGAGGGGGCAATGGTTCTGGGACTCCCCCCCCGTTCCGCCACTGATGCTTATTAGTAATGGGAAAAATATTAAGCTGTAACTTAACCATCTACTTGTTTCATTAAGAGGTGCAGGTTTTCATTATAAGCTGGCCGCCTTGCATTAAACGAGAATGGAAAAAGCGAAACCACTGGGTGAAACATTTGCCTTGTAATTGTTTATCGTATTTTAGACACAAAGTAAAGTCCGGGTAAAGTCCCATTTTTTTTTTGAAACCCCAAACAAATCCTATTAGTTTTACTTTTTCTTCGATCTCATGGGTGGGGGGGGGGGGGGGGCAAGGGTTCTGGGAATCCCCCCTGTTACGCCACTAATGCTTAGGGACGTCGTTGAAGGCCGAACAATATTCAGTTGTTATTTAACCATCTACTTATGTCAGGTCTTCATTGTAAGCTGGCCATGTATTAAACGAGAATGCATGGAAAAAGCGAGACCACTGGGTGAAATAATTTGCCTCGTAATTATTTATCTTACTTAAGACGCTGAGTAAAGTCCGGGTAAAGTCCCATTTTTTTTTTTAAATAGAATTGTCTTCTCTCACAGACATTAGGCCGTGTCTGAAGTGGCGCCTACGGCTGTAGCTATTGCTAAGAGCGTTGCTATAGTCTCCATTATTTTGTTAACGTGGCGGTGAAGCTGTAATTTGGACACGGCCTGTAAGAGATAGACCGCACCACGACCCCTCGCTGCTGGGACGCTGACAGTACAAAGTTTTATACACACAGACATGGAAAAACCATCGTCTGTTTTACTTTTTATGCCAACTAAGTGTCTTCCTCAACGGTTTACACAGTTTCCTTGACAGGACAGCATGACCTAACGATGCAGATAATAATGATACTAATACTATTGCGCAAAACCTGTCTGAATATACTTTTCTGGGCTTAAAAACATAAAAAGATAAATACAAAGAAAAGGATTGAACATGACAAAAATAGTTCAAGATAAGACAGTGAGACAGAAGCAATTTGGATACAGAACACAAGACAATCTATAATATCTGGAGGCATTACAAATTAGTCTTGAACATGTTCTGAACCCTTTACAAATTGATAATCTGTGTGTCAGGCGAACCAACAAATAGCTGTTACAGTAATCTAACATGCTAGTCACAAATGCGTTAATATTTTTTTCTGTACATCCACGAGTTAATATACGCCGGATATTAAACAGATAGTAAAATGCATTCTTACAAGCTTCAGAAATATGCTTATCAAATGTCAAGTGTGAATCAAACCAAATCCCTAAATTCATTACTGAGATGGAGGGTGATACATGTGACAGAACAACATTTATACTCACGTGTCAAAAAGAAAAGTGTGTTAACGCGATTCAAATGAATCATGTTTTAACAGTCATCCTGAACTGCGAACCGGATGTGGTATTTTACTGGCCGGTTTTACTGGGACAATGCGACCGCACTGGACTTTCTTTTTCTAGGCTTAAAATGGTCAAGTTACCCATTTGCTCGGTTAGTTAACCCCCCAAAAGTCTAATGTGAACACGGCTTTTGTCTGCATAAAAAGTGACACAGACGACGGTTTTTCAATGGCTTTGTGTACAAAACCTTGCGCTGACTTCATCCACAGCAATGGTGGCGTGGCGTGCAGCACTAGCACGTACTTACTAAACATGATCGGTTTACAATCCTGCAGGAAAAAGATTGTTCATAGCCTCCTAGCTAACTTGTATACGTTAACCCAACGTTGGCAAGCGCCACTCGTATGGTTGGGTCATCGTTAACAAATGATGTCGCCTCAACGTTAATTTTCCTTCGGGCCATCGTTGGGCCAACCATACCACAACGTCGACACCCGTTGGACCAACGTTTTATAACACATCAGGTAATGAGCTTGAGACGTTGAAGACATTGGGGCAACTTTGGGTCAACCTCGGACCTACCCTGTCATAACGAGAGCATCTGTTGGGCCAACGTCGGCAGCACAAAGTTCTTAATGACGTATCAGCAAAACTTTGGGACAAGATCACTTTTTTAATGGCCAAACGTTGGCAACTGACGTTGCCACGACGTTATTTTTTGCGCAATTCCCCTTTAATTAATTAATTCATGAAATTAGTGTAAGATTATGCATGGTTAATTTTATTTATCAATTACATCTAAGTTATGATACCAATAGCTAAATACATTCTAGAGAATGTACAACCATATACCTTCTACTACATGACGTGTCTTTTATTACATAGTCCACAATTCATAAATTTTGCAGTTATGGTTCAAATTGTTTTTTAATTAAAACTTTTCTAATTAAAACTGTTTACCTTTTAACTTGCTTTTGTTTTACATATTTTTTTTTTTATAAACGAAAGCATACACAAAAGTACATAAACTAATTTTAGATAATTAAATGTAACCAAATCGTTTTGATATCATCACAAAAAAGACACAAACATTTAAGCATCGTCCACAAATTTGCATTAATTTCAACGTTGGCCCAATATTGGTTCAATGCCGTCTAACATTTGCCGACGTTGGCAAAACATCAGAGCGCCGATGTTAAAATTCAAAAATTATAAATGCGTTGTGCCAACGTTGAAAATCGACCTGCTATAGTTTACAATGGTTTTTCAACGTTGGTACAACCTTAAAACGCCGACGCTACCCCAAATTTCTGCTTACGTTGTGCCAACGCTAAAAAATTGCTTTGTCAACGTCCGTGTAACGTTTAGACATTTGTGACAGGTTCACTGCTACGTTTTGCTTAGCAGAAAACTTAGTTCTACGATATTTGCTCCTATTGCTAAGTCACTGCATCACTTGCGTGCATCCGTGTCTTCTGCACGCCCAAATTTTCATTACTTCGGCTCCGAAGCTGGCGTACGTTTGTGTGTAATTTTACCAAAAAGCATCCATTTCATCGTTCAAAGGCATTTCTTATGGCACAAACTGAGAAGACCTTTGTCTTTGAAGAACGTATGTAAAAGCTAAGTTTAATTATTATAAACTTCTTGCATAAATCATCAAAGAAAAACTAGCTTAAAAAGTTAGTCTTATGGGCTTCTGGTAATCAGTGGAGCTAGTATGGTGTGAAGTGAGCGTGGTTTACAGTGGAAGTATGTCACACTTACGAACAGAACAACCAAATTAACTCCATGATTCTATAACAGCACTAACGGGTACTATTATGCGATCAGACTTTGAGGCTCAACTGCATCTGCACAACGAAAGTTATTAAAATCAAAACACTTATCTACTTCGAAATGCACCGTCTTCTTGTTAAAGTGTCTTCCCGTTAGATCCAATAATAACCTCACATGAAAAACCCTGTTAGTCTGGTGCGTACACTGTACACTTTGGAACCTAGAGTTCCCACGTAATTTGCTTTAAACTGTGAACTAAACAAATTCGCGCTTAAACGTTTGTTTCGCACCATTATGTCTGACATGGATTATTTTGTTTGACTACAGTTTTGAACCATTATATACGGCCCATTGTGTCTGACGGACATACTGTATCAGACATAATGGTTCGTCGGTCACAATGGTTCGGAAATAAAGGTTTAGACATAATGGTTCGCCTGACACAATTGGTCGGACACAATGGTATGTTGAACACAATGGGTCAGACATAATGGTTGGTCAGACACAATTTGTCCAACATAATGGTTCGTCCGACACAATGGTTCAGAAATAATGGTTTGTCAGACACAATGGGTTAGACAATGGTTCGCCTGACACAATGGACTGGACACAATGGTTTGTCGGACATAACGGGTCGGACATAATGGATTGTCGGACACAATGGGTCGGACATAATATTTTAACATTTTCTTGTCGGACATTATGATTCATGTGAGACGTAGTGGAGCGTGACAAACATTCAAAATAATACGTTCGAGATTTGCATGGTCTTTTCGGAGGAGTGCTTGTCCTCAATACTGTTTGAATTGTACATTGAGAAAACAGAACTGTTGCAAACTGTTTACCAACCAAATAATTGTTAATGGCCTCACGTTTTGACCCTAGTTTCGTCCTTAGTAGAAACGTGCAGCCATTATAAAATTGAATATTGCACTGGTATATTGTACACAACTTTAGATTGTACTGAATTCGGATTAGTGACTTGTTCTCCACTGGTTTACTGGCGGGGAGGGTGACGGTGTGGAGGCTGGACGGACAACTTTTTAGTGCCAGCAGGGTCAGGCCGGAAAAATCTGTAGTTTGATATTATTGATCTTGTCGAAATTGTACTGGGAGGTTTTCACTTCAACAGAGTAAAATTATTTCTTATTCTTTGTTAACGCTCTTTGCTGTGCAATTTTCACAATTTGTAGGCTAAAATTCAGTTGAAGTTCGGCAAGTGCCTGAAGAAAAAAAATCGCAACAGCATGTACTTCGTTTGTTTTCTCTAAAGTTCTATGTTCTTAACATTCTTAGATTTACCAATAACCATCAAAAGGAAGTACAAACCTGTCAGTCATCAAAGTTACCTAATGTCGTACTGGCCGAGTAATATAACATAAAGCCGGTTGCGTAGATTTTCAGAAAGAAGCAGCATTAAGAAAGCTGGTTTAATTTTTTTGTATTCGTATAATGTAATATTCCCCTAAAAGCACAAATGTCATGAATTATCATGTTGATGTTTGTAGTCGGTAAGTACAAGAGATCATGCAGGTCTGATGTGAAATTGAGTTCTTAGTTCAACTGCGACGTAGCAGTGTTCCGGGTTGGGTTTGTTGACATCTGCGCATCGTTAGACTCCTCTCCAGGACGCACTCGGTTTCGACGAAATTGGCTCCGTATAACTTCCTTTAGCTGTATGCGGAAATGCTCGTACTTGAAGCAATACACGACTGGATTCACGCTCATGTTGCACATGACTAACTCAGTAAATGCACCCAAAACGTATCCAACTTGAGGTGTTTCAGTCGTCACGACATTACTGGTTAAGAGTAAGCGCAGCATCTCAACGGGTGTCCAACAAACGAAAAACATGCAGCCAGCGATCAGCATCGTCATTATGACGTTTCTCTTAGCCTTACTGAAGACACTGTCTTGCTGATTGGCGTTTGCATTGTCAAGTTTGTGCCGAAGAACGAGGAGGATTCTAACGTACGAAAATGACATCAGGATCATTGGAATAACGTACTCAAGTACAAAGATGACACAAAACACCATTGCCTCAGCAGCGGTACCCATTGCATGATTGAAACTGCATTGATTACCGTTGACATGGTATACACAAATAAATGTAATCGCATACGTGAATCCAATGATCCAAGCAGCACACATTGAAACTTTGATCTTGAAGAGTGAGCAGTAGTTGCGGTGTTTGACCGGATAGCACGTGGCAAGAAAACGCTCCAGCGATATCACCACCAGATTGTACGTAGACGTTACACTTAATCCTAGAACCAGAAAGTTTGAAAAAATAAACCTACATAAAATTTCGCCGATGAAATTTTCTTCCACATTCTCGAAAAGCGAACTTTGTTTGATCCCAGTCAGCACGAGGAACACCAAACCAGAGACAAAGTCGATGATGGATTGGTGACGGATAAGTCGGTTAGTGAAGGTGCTGAACTGTTCACGTCTTACCGTCATGACGAAAATCACCAAACCGTTTCCAAAAACGGCTGAGCATCCGATAGCGACGTTGAACACCGTGGCCAAACCGTTATCTGATGCCATCATGACTTATTGATATAAAAACAAAATTTGTCAGAAACAACTCTGCAGCCGTTCGGTATCAATTATCGTGTCTATCAGGACAAATTTACTTGAGCACACATTCAAGAGTAAAATTGTAAACTTTTCGACAGATCTTTCGAAGAAAGAACGTTCGTCAAAGCGGTCCTTATAAAATAAAATGTAGAATAAATAACACGCTCAAATTTAAGTCTTTGTGTCTCGTTGCCTGTTTTTTATTGAACGAGCCCGGGCCAATAAAGAGACTGGCATGTGAAATGAAGCTGCCCAAACCGTGGCAAGTATTTAAGTGAAAAAATATTAATCCTTGTGATTTTCAACCGCTCCGTAAATAAACCGATTACCTCGTGGATATGCTGTCACAGCTCATAAAATATGTCACAAAGATTGTCGTGTTCAACCAGCGTATACCAATCAAGGATTTTCAAACAAAAAGACTCGGTCGAAATGAATGCGTGGGTAAGGGCACCGGAATTTAAAACCAAGGTGTTTCCGATCTATCCTTCTGTTTGACCACGATCAGGAAGAAAATTCGAAGCCCTTTTTAAACCGTTGTCTCCCTGAGAATTCCATAGGGAAACACGAAGAAGAAAACAAAACGAAAAAAAGAAAAGAAAAACTAAACCCCACATAAATGAAAAACCTGGATTGACATTTGAAATAAATCTGAGTATGTAATGCTATCAGGACGAACATTGTTCTCCGGGGGAGGATCATACTTGGCGTATTGTGTGTTCGTGCCCAGACACACAATTCTGTCGTAAAAATCCCTGACTGATAAACTTCAATAATCCATGCAAGTACACTGATAACTCTTTCTCAAAACACACGGCGTCTATTTTATTTTTCACGAAATGGAATTGGAACTTATAAACATTACGAAATGGATTTTGGAAACAAATCCATGAAATCTTTAACCGTACCCTCGTCCAGTCCAGCATTTAAAACAAAGTTTTTTGTCAGCCAAAAACTCGCCCAGAATTTCGCCAGGACAACTATACGTCATCTGATAAGATCCGTACACGCGAAAACAAACTACTGGCCAAAGCTCAGCTGCCATTTTGAAATACCATTCTTGATGACTGAAAATGCAAAGTTTTTCAAAAGCAGCCAGAAGAGGGGGCTACAAAGTGTATCGAATATAATACAACATGCAGTTATTGCAAAGGTTTATATCAAATAATGGGAATGAGTTTAAAATATACCGTATCAAATAATACACATGGCCGTACAGGGTTTTAAGCTTCGATTAGGCAAATATTGATAATCTCTCAACAAAGCCGACAGCTATTTGCTTGATTCCAACAAACACGCCAATATTGTTTGTTTAAAACGATTAATATAACGATGTCATCAAGTTCATGAAAAGGAATGAACTAATTGGCTTGGGTGAATTTCAAACTCAAGCCTAGTTTGTCTGCCCAAGTTCAATTTGTAAAACCACATGAGAACTAAAGTTTTAATCGATAAAAACGCATAGTATTTTTGTGAAGTTCCGAAACTAAAATTAGATGGTTTTGAACTCACTGCTAAAGACGATTCTCCACTTATTGAAGATTGACCATGTTTTTTCAGTTATGCTGTATCGGGTCTATGGCCAAAGACGGCCCATCGGTAGACTCCTCTCCAGGATGCACTCGGTTTCGTTGAAATCGGCTCCGTACAAGATGCTTGAGCTGTACGTGGAAATGTTCATACTTGAAGCAATAAACGACTGGATTCACGCTCATGTTGCACATGACCAACCTCGTAAATGCATGTTTAATGGTATTTAATGAGTGTAGTTTTATTGTTACGGCATCAATAGTTAGGAGCAGTCGTAAAGTCAGCGTCGGAGTCCAACAAATGAAAAACATGCAACCAGCGATCAGCATCATCATTATGACGTTTCACTTAGCCTTACTAAAGACACTGTCTTCCTGATTGGCATTTGCATTGTCAAGTTTGTGTCGAAGGACGAGGAGGATTCTAACGTACGAAAATGACATCAGGATCACTGGAATGATATACTCAATGATAATAGTTACACTGAATACAAAAATCCCCACAGAAGAACTAATGGTTGTAATAAATCTGCACTGATTCCCGGTGACTTTGTACAGGAAAGTATACTTCAGCGCCTATGGTACGAATCCAATGACCCAAGTAGCACTTATTGAAACTTTGATCTTGAAGAGTGAGCAGTAGTTGCGGTGTTTGACCGGATAGCAAGTGGCAAGAAAACGCTCCAGCGATATCACCACCAGATTGTACGTAGATGCTACACTTAAGCCCCTTTAAAATTTGGTAAATAACCCTACGCAGAATCTCACCAAGGAAATTGCCCTCATCGTTCTTTAGAAGTGAACTTTGTCTGATCCCAATCATGGGGAGAAACACCAAACCAGAGACGAAGTCGATGATGGATTGATGACGGATAAGTCGGTTAGTGAAGGAGCTGAACTATTCACGTCTGACCGTCACGACGAAAATCACCAAACCGTTTCCAAGGATGGCTGAGCATCCGATAGCGACGCTGAACACCGTGGCTAAACCGTTATTTGATGCCATATTATTAGTTAGTGACACGGAAAAACCTGCCAGAAACAACCCATTATCCTTTCGGTAAGAATTTGCTCGGCATACTTTCCATAAAGCAACTTATTTTGCAGTAAAATGGTTGACAAGTCCGTTGAAGAAAGATTGTTCACCAAAGCAATCCTCTGTGGACGAGCGCAGTAGCGTATCTAAGGGGTTGGGGGTGCACGTGCCCCCAACTGATGTCCGTGCCCCCCGATGCACCCCGTTTGAAATGTGGACTTTTGAGATTAAAAATTACCAGATCGAAATGTTACATTTTTAGAGCTTTTATGTAGTAATTTCAATGTTTTAAAAACTATTTTTCATTATTTACACGTAGAATGTATTTTGTTTTACCTCAACACGACAGAAGAGCGCTGAAAAGGGGGCTTGTTTAGGAAAAAATACAAACGGAAAGTATACTTTTAATTGGCCAAAAGTGCCCCCTAGGAGCCCCCCCCTAAAATTTCGCCCTAGTTACGGCGCTGGAGCGAGGCAATAGATGAGCGAGGCCCTAAAAAGACAACATATAAAACGCAAGGTGCCCGTGGAAAATAATTAAGTAAAACAACAATATTCCTTATAGAAGAAAACATGCCGCTCTGTACATATAATAGATAATTTAACTAACGGACGTGCTGTGCCGTCACCCACAAAACAATAATATCACAAGCCCTTCTATCTTTAATGGACAACCAGCGTACCAATCAAATATATTTAAACAAAAGAAGCAAGAATGGTGGGGAGGGGGGGGGGGAAGGGAGAGACTCGGTGCTTTGGTATGGGCATCCGGTTTTAACCAAAGGTTCCTATTTCCGATCTACCATTAGCATTATCTCAACCGCGAAGAAAACAGCAAAAAACATAATCCTTTTAAATACACTCGTCCTTGTTCAGGGGAATCATTCGGGAAACGTTAAAGGAAAAGAAGAAGAAGACGACGATAAACGGGAACAAAGGAAATGGAACATTCGGTGCCACGAGGCCGGCTTTCAAAACGGAGCTGAAAATCTATTTTTAATACTATAGATGTCTAATTATTTTACATGACAAGGATGAACACATCTATATCTATACTATAAAGATGCTTAAATGGGGGCTTCCGGTCATGGGTGCCGTCATGTTTTATTCCGTCACTGGCGTCCGTACCCTGCCGGTTTGGTTCGTCCATGGGTAAATTTCGGGGTACCTGTTGGTTTGTGTTTGCACTGGTGTTCCGACATCCCCCCCCCGCGATTGAGTGCGTCGATGGCCGAACACCAAGGTGGGCGGACCCATAATATATTTTTTATGTGGGGGGCTGAGCGTGTGCCGATTGATCGGCCCTTTACCCTGGTTAGCGTGTGTTCCGGTCCCATCAGATGTGGTTGGTTTTGCGGCGGGATCCAGTCGTAATATACATAGGAATTGGAATTGATTCGAATAGATTCAACAAAATGTTATTAATATTACTTTTAACTGTTGATACATTTCATGCCTATTGAAATTAAGCTTTCCTTTGTATCTAGGGGTATGGCGTGTCCTAGCCGAGTGGTTAGTGCGTTGGACTCAAGCTCTGGTGACTGAATCATAGGAGTGTGGGTTCGAGTCCCGGTCATGACACTTGTGTCCTTGAGCAAGGCACTTAACCATTGCTCCGTAAAAGTTGGGGAGGTAGAGCCTTCTGCTCTACCAGCCTGGCTTCTGATGGATGATACCAAAGCCTACATCCTTACGGAATGTAAAGGGGGTGACTCTGTTTCAGCCCCAGGAGTAGGTGGCAACGGCCCCTGGAAAAAACACTTGATTTGTAGCCGGCGCCTCGAGTGGCTTACTGGCCTTGTATGTCTGGCGACTTCAATTAAAAAAACCAAAAAACACAAAACAAAACAATCGATCGAGGCTTTTGTTTCTCGAAATCTGCGAAAAATATTCCAAAGTTCGTACCAGAGATCTTCTAGTCGCTGAATAAAGCCAGTAAGGACAGTTCCAGCAAGTCTTGCAAATGCTACAAGGAACGTCAATGTGGTAGTACTGGTTGCATGACAGAACGTTTGGGCCAGACGACCGCGATCACGCACTGTTCAACACAAGAATTTCCCAGTTTTGAAACTGAAATCATCCAAAGAAAAGGCTTTCCAAAAAACTGTGTGATACCTTTGTCTGTTTGAAATTCCGCAAGGCTAGATATAAAATAATGCTCATTTTCCAACGTTCTTTACCCTTTTTATGGTTTAGGCCTACATTACAAACAAAATAAGAAGCGGGTGTCTACATCGTCGTCCAACTCCGACACATAACTGAACAAAACTATTTTGCTATTGTTGAATGCATTGGTATGTTTTTGACCTCTCATCACCTATGACCCGCGGGTTCAATGTTATGGAAAGCTTTTTTATAGGACTTGAGAATGACCCTTTGTCGATTGGCGAGATGAATCATGTGGTAGGAAAGAACCAAAGTGTGCCTAAAGATGATTGAAATACAGTTATAACAGCGTGTTCAGTGATGGAGAAATATCACTCCTTCAAAAAGATGGTTATACTGACAGAGATGATTGCTAATAAATCATACTTAAGAGGGCAACCCCATCCACTTATTTTACGGATATTACATGAACTTTATTTCCTAGAAATTATGAAAGGACAAAAAGATAAAATGCACAAAATAGTATATTTTCTTCATCCTGGCCATTTTTACATTCACATGGCATCATAATGTCCACTCTTAAAATGTTTTCCTTTTGTTGTTTCTGTAAGAAATTCGTTAGTGTTTTTTGTACAGATTGACTGAATAATGGTATGAAATAAATACAAGCGATATAAACATCATGTATTAGTCACGAGCAGCATTGTTGGATATGCTTAAGTATAACCAAAGCCAGACAGAAATAACACATGAGGGGTACGCAAAATAACATCTAAGTAAAACAGAAAACAAGAAATCAAGAAACCAAAATACAAAGCAAAGAAAGATACAAATCAAGAAATAAACGTAGAACGAAACACTCACAAAGAAACAAAGACACACACTAGAAATCAATACCTCAAAACAGCAAGAAACAAAAATAAACTATACGACATCAAGAATTAAAAAGAAACAACGAAATAAAGAAAAAATAGACGTACCAAAATCAAGAAATAAACAAACATAGAAATAGAGAAACACAGAACCCCCCCCCCGAAAAAACAAACAAACAAATGGAACATTCCATAATAAATGAATGAAAATATTCTCTCTATTTTTACTTACGTAAAAAAAAACTTGTTTTGTTTGATTTGTTGATTTGTTTTATATAACATCAAAGTAGATCTTTGTCGTTTGATTGGGGGATAAAACTATAAAGAACTATAAAGAATACACTTTACAGGATTATATTCTGGCATCCACTACGAGGGCGTGTTGCACTGCTGTTTGTAATGCAAGGAGTGGTCCGGCGTGCAATATAGTTTTAAATAAGGATGGAACGAAAATGCATGGTGAATCTAAAATGCACGGTTTTTGACGTAGATCATAATTGTTTGAACAATGCCGCGTGACAAGAGTGTGATTTGATTTGGTTGGTTGGTGGCTGTGCCCCCGCCCAAATTTCCAGTGTCCCCCAAGTGACCCCAAGTGACCCCACCTAACAAAATAAAAGACATGTATACATAATATAAGAAACAAAGAAACAGGGGGAGTGGCAAAGACAAATAACGAAACAACGAAACAAAGTAATAAACAAAATCTAGAGCTTTATAGAATGGCGGACGCGATAGAAAACTGCTAAAAAGAGTCACGTGTCACGGTTCAATACTTCTCCCCACCGGAAATATCGAATATTAATTTCTATATCACCTACGGTATGGCTTTGGCCCAGTTATAATGCACGAAAATGTATTAATTTATTGCGAGTTTTTCCTAATGGTATTTAATTCAGTTTTTTATTCGCGATGTGCTATATTTGACGAACAGTTTGTGTACAACGGAAACCTTTTGTATGTCATTATAAAACACCTTTAATCTCAATCGCACAACTATTAGTGAAAACTAGCTACGTATAAACATGGTTTTAAAAACAAAAACAAATTTATGTGCACGGCTACAAACTGTGCTTCAAGAGACATTCTTACGCGGTGAAAATGTCAACTTAATGAGAATCTATGCCTTCGAAAACACTGCCATTAAAGGGTCTGTATACGTTTGGTAATGACTCTGAAAATTTATGGCAATAATAACTCACTTGGTAAGAAGTACAGCAGCTTTGGATAGTATAATGCATTTTGAGAAACGTTTCACTTCGACGTACTGCAGTTATGGAAAAATACATCACTTTTTATCCCCCAAAAATTAGAATCTGACAAGCGTTATGGCCGTAACGCTTCTCAGAATGTGTATTCCAATGACGGATACTTCTGCGTGAACACAACCGCTCCAGATTTTTGGTGATATCTCAAAAACGCTGCCACCTTTTGAAGTGAAATTTACACAGGTTATTTTTATGGCATATATCTACAATTATATAGCATTAAGGCAAATGTACGGTTCCAAAAACCAAAGGTATACTTTGCCTTTAAAGGTCCTGTAATGGTCCGTGGGAAAAAAGAGATGCTGAATGAGTAGACTTCTCTCAAGCAGGAAGTCAACTTCTACAAAATCGGCTCCGCGCAAGCTACGTAAACATTGTAAAATTCGGAATAATTTAATTTCATTTAGTCCATTGTTCGAAACACGCGTCTTCGAAACTGAGACAGACGCCATTTGCAGGTGTTCTAAAAACAAATCACAACGAAATGTGTTCATCCCAATATTTTTTTCACGTTCTTTAAATATAAAAAAAGAAGAAGAAAAAAAAAAGAACAAGCATGACCTGAAAGGACGTTGATTTAAACACTTCTAAACTAGAATCACATGTTTCTGTTTTGACGAATCTGTTTATACAGATACAAACAAAAACAGTTAATTTAAAAATATTATTACAATTAACAGTTCAATATATTCGTAAAATGATGTACGAGACAGTGTGGATTAAGACAGGAACAGCCTCATGCGAAAGCGAAGCCTCATGTGAAGCCGTGTCCGAATCAAGCGACTTCGGCTACGGCAACGGCCGTTGGCTGAAGCAACAACGTTAAACAACATGACGTTTCGGCGTTCCGGCCGTAGCAACTGCCGAAGCCACCAATTCGAACACAGCCTAATGTCGGATTCTTAGTTCACCTGTGCTGTTTCAGTTTGCTGTATTGGGTCTATGTCTAAGGGCGGCCCATCGGTAGACTCCTCTCCAGACGCAATCGGTTTCGTTGAAATCGGCTTCGTACAAGATGCTTCAGCTGCACGCGGAAATGCTCGTACTTGAAGCAATAAACGACTGGATTCACGCTCATGTTGCACATGACCAATCCGGTCAATGTCGATTCGACAAACTCTGTTGGTTCTTGTTTAATTTCAAAACTTAACAGAAATCGCATCATCTCCAATGGCGTCCAACAGATGAAAAACATAACACCAGCTATTAACATCGTCAGTATGACGTTTCTCTTCGCCTTACTCAAGACACCATCCGCTCCCTGGTTGTCTGTGGCATTTTTCAGCTTGTGTCGCAACAAAAGAAGAATTCGAATGTACGAAAATGATATCAGAAGTACTGGAATAATATACTCGACTAAAATTGTAAGACAAAATAATGGGACTTTGGCATTGACTAAGAAGTATCGATCAAATTGACACTGTCCTTGGTTAACTTTGAATATGAACGCATACTTAATTGCATACGTGAAACCAATGATCCAAGCAGCACACATTGAAACTTTGATCTTGAAGAGTGAGCAGTAGTTGCGGTGTTTGACCGGATAGCAAGTGGCAAGAAAACGCTCCAGCGATATTGCCACCAGGTTGTACGTAGACGCTGCACTTAAACCCCAAACAAAAAAGTATGGGTAAATGAACCTACAGAGAATCTCACCTCGAAAATTGGCCTCAATATTCTCCAGAAGCGAACTTTGTTTGATCCCAGTCATTAGGAGAAATATCAAACCAGAGACGAAGTCGATGATGGATTGGTGACGGATCAGTCGGTTAGTGAAGGAGCTGAACTGTTTACGTCTGACCGTCATGACGAAAAACACCAAACCGTTTCCAAGAATGGCTGAGCATCCGATAGCGACGTTGAACACCGTGGCTAAACCGTTATTTGATGCCGTCATTACTTATTGAAATAAAGACGAAATTTATTGAAATAAAAACTTGTCAGAAACAACTCTGCAGCCGTTCGGTGGGACTTCTCAAGTCTTTAGCAACGCCTGTACATGGAGCACACATTCAAGAGTTAGTCCACAGTAAAAATGTGTGAAGTCTTTCGGAGAAAGATTGTTCACCAAAGCAGTCCTTTGTGAATGCGCATGCAGGCAATAACTGAGCGAGGTAAAAATAGAAATAGTCTGACACATGATATTAATAATTGAGTGTTTGAGGAAACAGCAGACGATGTTAGGTTATCAGGAGGACAACTGACGAGACTATTCTTCAACAAACCTCTTTGACCAAGCCACCCTCGACAGTTTTCTTTGTACTAAGATCGAGAAGGATCCAGAATTAGGTCCACTTCGGGCGACGTTCTCTTCGCCAAGTGGAAAATAAAACACGAAATCAGGGCATGCTTCTATTGAACTTCCCGTATTGTAAATTGAATTTTTGTATTTGGACAAAACGAGAAGGGGAATTTAATTGATGTATTCAGCAAAATGCCAGAAGACTCAGGCATGAATATACAACCTCGACACGGGCAAGTCATCAATGAACTTATAAATTTCATCTCGAAAAAATCGCCGGCTAAAGGAGACAGATTTTACGCGTATTTTACGTCTAAGAAATCGCAATCAAAGTTTATTTCAGTAAAATGTGTTCTTGAGTTAAAAAAAGAAAGAAAGAATTGAACGTCGATTAGAATCAACTGATTCAACAATCTCAAAATGCAGGCTGAGTTCGTACGAAGCAAATTTTTAGCACACACTCTGCAATAGGATCAAATGTTACTTGCTTTGCTGCTTGTCTTTGTGCGAGACACTTATTGTATCGGAGGGGATAGCCGATTGGATCACCCAATTCAATTTGACTAAATAGTCCAAAATGGCCTCATATACTGGCAACTTTATGAATTTAAGTTACAGCAAAGAAGATAACGAAGTCGATATGATTGTATTTCACATCCTGGTTTCATCCATCATCCAGCTCGTACATTGCAAAACCTTGGATGTTAATTGCTTTCCTTTGTGTCTATATCTTACGTGACAGTATCGACATGGTGTTAATTTTACCAACAATAAAGCAATGGGGCTAACTAACACCATGTTAGTTTTTTTCAGATAATTATGTACACCAAGAGAATAAATTTAACACCCAGTTTTTGCAGTGTATAGATAAATAAACACGGCTACAGTAAGTTCGACGTACAAACTTTCGTCCATTTGGTTTATTTTGCCAGTCAACCTGATGTCACCAAACTGAGTTTATTGAACTATCTACACAGGGGACCTAGAAAGGGCGGCCGCAATCCTGGTTTCACCAATCACAGTAGTAAATATGAGCAACGAGACCAGCAGCATTTTCATGGCGGTGCTTATCGAACAATTCTTCGCCTACGGCGCCGTGTAATTATAAGGGTCGTAAATGCAACGTTCTGCGGTGTAACAGTGTCATGAAATAGGAGATTTTGGGGACAATAGGTGAGGGGCAGACTTACTGCGTTATTTTCATCATTTAATGAACAAGCCTCACCCTCTTTGCTAGTATTTAATGGGTCAACAACACTCCGGTTCCAAAGTGCTCCAAGATAATTTAACAATTAGCCTAAATTTAACAATACAACGTTACCTTTACAATCAAAATCCAGTTATTATTTATGTGCAAAATGATGCAACCTCTACTCTAATAAACACATATTATTAATAATACATAATTTTTGTCAGATTTTAATAATCTTCTCATGCTCATTTAAAGGGAAAGTTTATTATTGTCTTTTGGAAGAGTAAATTGATTCCCTTGTTCTGGTTTCAATGAACTCATGATGGAACGAACCACTGAAAAGTTAAATAAACTTGGTTTTCACGTTTAAATGAAAACAACTTAAGCTGGTTCATGTTTGGTAAGCAGTGGCGTAACCAGCCGTGCGGGTGTGTGTGTGTGGGGGGGGGGGGGGGGAGGCGTACAGAGGTAGCCAGAGCCCTACCCCCTCGCTCAGAACCCTTGCGCCCCTTGCCCCCAAGTGAGATCGAAAATATTGCTCAAAATGAATGGTTCCATACATTCACCCCAAACAAAAAGAAAAGAAAAAAGTCTTTGCAAAATGTCTGGTAACGCCAAAATAACCATCATAGGTTTGTCTGTTTTGTTTTTTGTAAGTTTTGCTAATGCTATTTTCTCGACTTGGATACAGTGCTTCGGACAAAAATACTTCTCTTGAGAATTGGTGAATCAGTGAGCTGGTAAATTACTACTAAACGAGTCACTTGGTTTTTGATAATTAATACTACTCCATATACTTTTTATTTGATTATTGCGACAACATCAACTAGTTAAAGCTATACTTGTGATCGTATCTTTTTTATACGGCACTGTACATTTTACCAGTGATTTACCAAAGATTAACAGCTTTGACTATAGTTTAAATATTTACGACCGTTCATGGTTATACAGTTTTAATTAAAAAAAAACGTTCTATCAAACACCGCTAAACAAGCTCAAATAAAGTTAATTAAACGTATATTAGTAAGGTGCAGATTGTGCCGCATGGCCTCGTTAACCATAAATTACAAATGGGTGTCATTATTTCAACTATAGCTCTGTCTACCTATCGTTAATGATAATGCCCTTTGCTGCGTGTTACTGTTACAATCCACCGGTACACGTGTTACGCTCCATTATGTCCGATATGGACCTTTATGTCTGACAAAGAAATTTTGACCCATTTTGTCCGACAAACTATTATATCCGACACGTAGTGTTGGACAAACCATTGTATCCGAACTATTGTGTCCGATGAACCATTATGTCCGTCGGATATAATGGCTCGGACATCATCATTCGTCGGCCAAAGTGGGTTGAACATAATGGTTCAAAATTGTTGTCGAGCATTAATAGTCCATGTCGGATATAATGGAGCGTAATATACGTGTACACAGGGCTACAAATTAGTTGCATATTATGCAGATCACAACATAGCACTGATCTGATTCATGGACTACGCGTTTTTTTCTCAACAAATTACACATTATTATCTAATCAATGTTGTTATGCGAACATTACAAACGAGCTTAGCAATTCTTTTTGCTACAGTGTTAGGGCAAATAATTAAATATCTGAAAATGAAAGCTATATATACAACAAACTATACGGTTCAGCAATGAATGTCCTTTATTGTTGTACTTCATTTGGACAAGAGGGCGGTGTAGAGTTCCTCTCTTATAATGAACAGTGAAACAACACTGAAATGTTACAACAATGAGACTTTCGCGGTTTCAAAGTGTGATTTATGCAATTGTTTTTAACATGTTTCAGGTGAAGTGAAAATCTTGCATTTTAGACCGAAATATTGATTTTAATTATGGATTGAAATTTGTTTCTGAGTTCACCTGTGTTGTTGCAGTCTGCTCTATCGGGTCTATGGCTAAAGCCGGCCCATCGGTAGACTCCTCTCCAGGATGCACTCGGTTTCGACGAAATCGGTCCCGAACAAGATGCTTCAGCTGTACACGGAAATGCTCGTACTTGAAGCAATAAACGACTGGATTCACGCTCATGTTGCACATGACCAATACGGTCAAAGTCGATCTGACAAACTCTGTTGGTTCACGTGTAATTTCAAAAGTGAAGAAAAATCGCATCATCTCCATTGGCGTCCAACAGATGAAAAACATAATACCAGCTATTAACATCGTCAGTATGACGTTTCTCTTCGCCTTACTAAAGACACCATCTGCTACCTGGTTGTCTGTGGCATTGTTCAGCTTGTGTCGCAACAAAAGAAGAATTCGAATGTACGAAAATGATATCAGAAGTACTGGAATAATATACTCGACTAAAATTGTAAGACAAAATAATGGGACTTTGGCATTGACTACAAAGTGTCGATTAAATCGACACTGTCCTTGGTTGACATGAAACATGAACGTACTAATAATTGGATGTGTAAAACCAATGATCCAAGTAGCACACATTGTAACTTTGATCTTGAAGAGTGAGCAGTAGTTGCGGTGTTTGACCGGATAGCACGTGGCAAGAAAACGCTCAAGAGATATCACCACCAGATTGTATGTAGATGTTACATTGACCGCCCGGACAAAGTAATCGTTGTAAAAAACTCGACAAAGCAGCATACCGGTGAAATTTTCCTTTAAATTCGAAAAAAGAGAAGGTTGTTTGATGCCATAATTATTTACAAGAAACAACAAACCAGAGACGAAGTCGATGATGGATTGGTGACAGATAAGTCGGTTAGTGAAGGAGCAGAACTGTTTACGTCTGACCGTCATGACAAAAATCACCAAACCGTTTCCAAGAATGGCCGAGCATCCGATAGCGACACTGAACGCTGTAACAAGAGGACTTGGGCCCATTTTCCTTCAATGATCAGTAATTACTGGTATTTGAAAAGTAACTGGAACAATGTTATTCGAAATCAGGGATCTGTGATCACTTGACGATGATGGTTGTTACTGTGATGGTGTCGAAATGAATTTGTCGATGCAGCGTAAAGTAACAAGCCGACACCATAAACACAATTCCTCCCTGGAGAACTCGGACCTCATAATATGCAGATGTCCATCCAATTGCGCCAGGAGTCGTCAAATAATAGTGTACGGCTTTGCTCTCGTCGGTTGTTGTTGAGATGCAGTAATGGGACTGAAGTGGAGAATGCTTACTTTATATCCGAGACAGAACACAGCGAGATAGAGAAATTCCCGAAAGATATGCTCTGCCTGCCTGCGATGAATTAACGGTTATGCACAGTGATACAAGGTCTTCTTTCAATATTAAAGTAAGAAGATAAGACACACCTTCGTGTCCATGTCAATACAACAGAAAAAGAGAGTGATGTAGAATTAAGAATTAAGAATTTACATGCATTAACTCTACTTTTTCAAACGCGTAACAAGACAAACCAGTTGGTCTCTTAGGAACATAAAATAAACGTCCATTGGGAATTTATTTCGGTCGAACGTAAAGTAACAAGACATTGTGATTTTTTCTGATCGCAAGGCCGACTTGTTTACTCAACCTCACTGCGAATATTAATGTTAGACTGTTTTGTTTTATTAAAAAAAAAACCGAACATTGAGGATGTAAATATACACCACTATTTTTTAATCAGTTTTATATTGTTAATTCTGGCAAAATCTATTTTAGAGACTGCATTATTTAGGTATAAGAACTCGTGCTAACCTCCAATCTCGCTCAAAAACAAACACCCCAGCAAACAAGGAAAGAAAGAAAGAAAGAAATAAAGAAAGAAATAAAGAAAGAAAGAAAGAAAGAAAGAAAGAAAGAAAGAAAGAAAGAAAGAAAGAAAGAAAGAAAGAAAGAAAGAAAGAAAGAAAGAAAGAAAGAAAGAAAGAAAGAAAGAAAGAAAGAAAGAAAGAAAGAAAGAAAGAAAGAAAGAAAGAAAGAAAGAAAGAAAGAAAGAAAGAAAGAAAGAAAGAAAGAAAGAAAGAAAGAAAGAAAGAAAGAAAGAAACAAAGAAACAAGGAAACAAGTACAACCGCAAAAGAGGTTGATTCAAACGTTTCCAAATCTAGAATCACATAATTTTGAGTAATGCAACAAAATGACAGTTGTGCTCAAAAAGCTGTTTCTGCTTGGACGAATCTTTTTATACTGAAGCGATAAAAAAACCCAGTTAATTTAGAGCTAGTTTTACAATGAGCGGTTTAATATGTTGGTTAAATGATATACGAGTGTGGATTAAGACAGGAACAGCCGCTTGCGAAGTTGAAGCCGTGTCCGAATCAAGCGACTTCAACTATGGCTACGCCCGTTGGCTGCAAGGACAACGTTGGGGAATAGAATTTTTCAGCGATCCAGCCATAGCCACTGCCGAAGCCAACAATTCGAACACAACCTATCGGATTCTTAGTTCAGCTGTGCTGTTGCAGTCTACTGTATCGGGTCTATGGCTAAGGCCGACCCATCGTTAGACTCCTCCCCAGGACGCACTCGGTTTCGACGAAATTGGCTCCTTAGAACTTCCGTCAGCTGTATGCGGAAATGCTCGTACTTGAAGCAATAAACGAGTGGGTTCACGCTCATGTTGCACATAACCAATCCGGTCAAAGTCGATCTGACCAGCTCTGTTGGTTGTCGTGTAATTTCAACGCTAAACAGAATATAAACGTATAATTAATTGCATATGTGAAACCATTAATTGCATATGTTCGGGGAAAACGATTCATCAATAATGTCATTAATTTGTTTCCACATGAAGAAACCCAGTTAGTGAGTTTTGCTTTTGTAGTTATAACGAAATAGTTTGATGTTGAAGGTTCTTTTTTGATGTGCTTTACTTAATTAAGAGTGTATGTGCGTCAGCTAACAAGTTAAACATATTTTGTCACCATTCCTAAATGAAATTTCAGTACGGCTATGTAATATTATGCACGGGAGTAAGAATGCGATTGCAAGAACATCATATCAGATCTACGGGAATATTAAACTCGATTAAATAAATACAAACAAAATAGAAGGGACTTTGGCATTAAGTAAAAACTATTGATCAAACCGACAATGACTGTCCTTGGTTAACTTGAAATATAAACGTATAATCAATTGCATACGTGAAACCAATAATCCAAACAGCACACATGGAAACTCCGTGATCTTGAAGAGTGAGCAGTAGTTGCGGTGTTTGACCGGATAGCACGTGGCAAGAAAACGCTCCAGCGATATTGCCACCAGATTGTATGTGGATGTTACATTGTATGCCCAGGGGAGGTATCAGTGGAAACAAGTCGACAAAGAGTTTTCCCAAAGACGTTTGCGTCCATCATTGTCTGTAGTGAACTTTGTTGATCCCAGTCAGTACGATGAACACCAAACCAGAGACGAAGTCAATGATGGATTGGTGACGGATAAGTCGGTTAGTGAAGGATCTGAACTGTTTACAACTGTTCGTCATGACGAAAATCACCAAACCGTTTCCGATAATGGAAGGACAAGCGATGATCGCGTGGAAAGGTCTGATGTTCAACGGATGCCACGTGGATTTTTTTGGTGTATTTCAATCAACTTTAATTTTAAGTTCAATGGGAGTCTCTTTATTAGTTTCATTTTTGACTAAACAAGTTTAAATTCTAAAGATTGAGATATGTCCTGAAAGATCTGCTCTGCCTCTGAGATGAATTAATGGTTATGCACAGTGATATCTCCTACCGCGTACAAGACAGACTTCTTCTCAATACTCAGGTAAGAAGATAAGACACATATTCGTGTATCAAGGTCGCGGTCTTCCTTCATGTCAATTGTCAATACAACAGAAAAACAGTACCAGCTTCAAATCATAACAGCAATTAACTAAACAAAAGATGCCACCGTGGAATGAAGATTATACGTACTAAATCTTCTGATTTAAAAAAGTAACAAGACATACCAGTCGGTCTTTAAGGAACATAAAAATTAATGTAATGTGGATTGGTAATTTTTTTGAGACACAAGGCCGGTTTAAAGTCAACCTGATATAACGACGTCTTTTTTTTCTATATTTGTGTGTGTGTATGGGCATGTCTGGGCACTCACACCGAGGACTTTTAAGTCCAAACAATGAGAGAACAAAGGGATGTCCTCGGTCCACACCATAAACATGTGTGTGTGTGTGTGTGTGTGTGCTCGAATTCGCTCCCTTGTGGAGTCCTATAACAAAAGGGAAGCGCAAGAACAATTGGTCTCCACTGGGGAATTCTAAAGAGAGGGATGCTCCACAAGGAAATTTGTGTACAAAGTCTATGAGAAAATATTAAGTACAGGGACAAAGGAAAGAACAATAGAGGTCTCCACAAGGATGCAAAAATGAGAATGTGTGTGGGTGTGTGTGTGTGTGTTTGCCCTGATATTCGCTGCCTTATGGAGACATTAGACAAAAGGGAAAGCAAGGAACAATGTGTCTCCATAGGGAAATTCTAAAAAGAGGGTTGCTCCACAAGGAATTTTGTGTACAAAGTCTATGGGAGGATGTTAACTACAGGGACAAAGGAAAGAACAAAAGAAGTCTCCACAAGGATGCAAAAATAGGAATGTGTGTGTGTGTGTGTGTTAACAGCGAATGTCGAGTTTGTAAATATACAAACTCCATTTTCTAACAATTGTTTTTGTTAGTTGTGCTGCTTGCACTAAACTTTGAAATGTTTACAAACTCAAACTTAGAGACTGCATTAATTATGAACCTTGGCCTACCCACTGTCCCTCTTTTGCCCCCCGTGAGTTCGAAACAGTCACAAATTAACAATTCGATGCGTGGAAGCAACCACTTGCATGCCCCCCCCCCCCTCAAAAAAGTGCTATGTTACGCCACTGCTTATCCGCATGAACGAGCCCCGGTGATTTTACAACGTAACTGTTTCCTTATCAGCAGACTCCTCTGATGATATGGATCATTATGTTCGTCGGGATTTTTGAACCATTATGTCCGACCCATTGTGTCCGACGAAATATCATGTCCAACAAATAGTTGCGTACGACGGACATAGTTGTCTCTGTGCGGGACACTTATTGTATCGGAGGGGATAGCCGATTGGATCACCCAACTCAATTTTGACCAAATAGACAAAAATGGCCTCATATACTGGCAATTTTATTAAATTAAGTAACAGCAAAAAAGAGAACGAAGTCGATATGATTGTATTTCACATCCTGGTTTCATCCATAGCTCGTACATTGCAAAACCTTGGGTGTTAATTGCTTTCCTTTGTTTATATATCTTATGTGACAGTATCGACATGGTGTTAATTTTACCAACAATAAAGCAATGAGCCTTTTTGAGATATGTCGGACACTATATGAGTGCACTGTTTGGTTTTGGTATATACATGTATAGTGCACTTGTAATTTGTCCACCATATCTCAAAAAGGCTAATGGGGCTAAACTAACACCATGTTAGTTTTTTGTCAGATAATTATGTACACCAAGAGAATAAATTTAACACCCCAGTTTTTGCAGTGTATAGATAAATAAACACGGCTACAGTAATTTCGACGTACAAACTTTCGTCCATTTGGTTTATTTTGCCAGTCAACCTGATGTCAACAAACCTGAATATTGTAACTATTCACTCAGGGGACCTAGAAAAGGCGGTCGCAATCCTGGTTTCACCAATCACAGTAGTAAATATGAGCAACGAGACCAGCAGCATTTTCATGGCGGTGCTTATCGCAAAATTCTGGGCCTACAGCGCTGTGTAATTATAAGGGTTGTAAATGCAACGTTCTGCGGTGAAACAGTGTCATGAAATGGGAGATTTTGGGGACAATAGGTGAGGGGCAGACTTACTGCGTTATTTTCATCGTTTAATGAACAAGCCTCACCCTCTTTGCTAATATTTAATGGGTCAACAACACTTCAGTTCCAAAGTGCTCCAAGATATTTAACAGTTAGCCCAATTTTAACTATACAAAGTTACCTTTACAATCAAAATCCAGTTATTTTTTATGTGCAAAATGATGCAACCTCTACTCTAATAAACACGTATTATTAATACATAATTTTTGTCAGATTTTAATAATCTTCTCATGCTCATTTAAAAGGGAAAGTTTTTTTTATTGTCTTTTGGAAGAGTAAATTGATTCCCTTGTTCTGGTTTCAATGAACTCATGATGGAACGAACCATTGAAAAGTTAAATAAACTTGGTTTTCACGTTTAAATGAAAACGACTTAAGCCGGTTTATGTTTTGGAAGCAGTGGCGTAACCAGCCGTGCGGGTGTGTGTGTGTGTGAGTTTGTTTAGGCATTCAAACCGGGGACTTATAACAAAAGAGTAACAATAGGGTCCCCAGTTGGAAAAGGTCCCCAGTTGGAAATCGTGTACGAAACCAATGGGAGCTGTTGCTAAAAAGTTAGTACAAACAAAAGAGGGATAATAGGAGGTCCCCGATTGGAGGTGAATACACACTTGTGTGTGTGTGTGTGTGTTGGGGGGGGGGGGGGGCGTACGTAGGTAGCCTGAGCCCTACCCCTCGCTAAGAACCCTTGCGCCCCTTGCCCCCAAGTGAGATCGAAAATATGCACAAAATGAATGGTTCCATACATTCACACCCAACAAAAAGAAAAGAAAAAAGTGTCTGGGAACGCCAAAATAACCAAAATAAGTTTGTCTGTTTTGTTTTTTGTAAGTTTTGCTAATGCTATTTTCTCGACTTGGATACAGTGCTTCGGACGAAAATACTTCTCTTGAGAATTGGTGAACTCAATAATCAGTGAGCTTGTAAATTACTACCACACGAGTCACTTGGTTTTTGATAATTAATACTATTCCCTATACTTTTTATTTGATTATTGCGACAACATCAACTAGTTAAAGCTATACTTGTGATCGTATCTTTTTTATACGGCACTGTACATTTTACCAGTGATTTACCAAAGATTAACAGCTTTGACTAGTTTAAATATTTACGACCGTTCATGGTTATACAGTTTTAATTTAAAAAACGTTCTATCAAACACCGCTACACAAGCTCAAATAAAGTTAATTAAACGTATATTAGTAAGCTGCAGATTGTGCCGCATGGCCTTGTTAACCGTAAATTACAAATGGGTGTCATTATTTCAACTATAGCTCTGTCTACCTATCGTTAATGATAATGCTCTTTGCTGCGTGTTACTGTTACAATCCACCGGTACGCGTATTACGCTCCATTATGTCCGATATGGACCTTTATGTCTGACAAAGAAATTTTGACCCATTATGTCCGACAAACTATTATATCCGACACGTAGTGTTGGACAAACCATTGTATCCGACCCATCGTGTCCGATGAACCATCATGTCCGAATCATTTTGTCCGTCGGACATAATGGCTCGGACATCATCATTCGTCGGACACAATGGAATGAACATAATGGTTCAAAATTGTTGTCGAGCATTAATAGTCTATGTCGGATATAATTGAGCGTAATATACGTGTACACAGGGCTAAAAATTAGTTGCATATTATGCAGATCACAACATAACACTGATCTGATTCATGGAGCATATTCAGACAACTACGCGTTTTTTCTCAACAAATTACACATTATTATCTAATCAATGTTGTTATGCGAACATTACAAACGAGCATAGCAATTGTTTTTGCTACAATGTTAGGGCAAATAATTAAATATCTGAAAATGAAAGCTATAAATACAACAAACTAGACGGTTCAGCAATGAATGTCCTTTATTGTTGTACTTCATTTGGACAAGAGGGCGGTGTAGAGTTCCTCTCTTATAATGAACAATGAAACAACACTGAAATGTTACAACAATAAGACTGTCGCGGTTTCAAAGTGTGATTTATGCAATTGTTTCTGGTGAAGTGAAAATCTTGCATTTTAGACCGAAATATTGATTTTAATTATTGATTGAAATTTGTTTCTGAGTTCACCTGTGTTGTTGCAGTCTGCTGTATCGGGTCTATGGCTAAAGCCGTCCCATCGGTAGACTCCTCTCCAGGACGCACTCGGTTTCGACGAAATCGGTCCCGAACAAGATGCTTCAGCTGTACACGGAAATGCTCGTACTTGAAGCAATAAACGACTGGATTCACGCTCATGTTGCACATGACCAATACGGTCAAAGTCGATCTGACAAACTCTGTTGGTTCATGTGTAATTTCAAAAGTGAAGAGAAATCGCATCATCTCCAATGGCGTCCAACAGATGAAAAACATAATACCAGCTATTAACATCGTCAGTATGACGTTTCTCTTCGCCTTACTAAAGACACCATCCGCTCCCTGGTTGTCTGTGGCATTGTTCAGCTTGTGTCGCAACAAAAGAAGAATTCGAATGTACGAAAATGATATCAGAACTATTGGAATAATATACTCGAATACAATTGTAAGACAAAATAATGGGACTAAAAAGTATCGATCAAATCGACACTGTCCTTGGTTAACTTGAAATATGAGCGAACTACCAATTGGATATGTAAAACCAATGGTCCAAGCAGCACACATTAAAACTTTGATCTTGAAGAGTGAGCAGTAGTTGCGGTGTTTGACCGGATAGCACGTGGCAAGAAAACGCTCAAGAGATATCACCACCAGATTGTACGTGGATGTCACACTGACAACCCAGACAAAGTAATTGCTGTGAAGAAATCGACAAAGCAGCTCACCGGTGAAATTTTGTTTCAAATTCGTAAAAAGAGAAGTATGCCTGATTCCATAATTGATTAGAAGTATCAAACCAGAGACGAAGTCGATGATGGATTGGTGACGGATAAGTCGGTTAGTGAAGGAGCTGAACTGTTCACGTCTGACTGTCATGACGAAAACCACCAAACCGTTTCCAAGAATGGCTGAGCATCCGATAGCGACGTTGAACGCTGTAACAAGAGGATTCAACATTATCTTCTGAAATGTTCAGTTGTTTTGGAGAAAAAAAAAAAACAGATGTAGGTTTTGTTTTTCTTAAATTGTTTAAGTCTGGTGCGGTACTTCAGTATCCACGTATTTTTCCCGACCCGGCCACCAACTTTTTAGCAACGGTTTTATCAGGATAATGGCATCGGAGCTTTCTGACATCTTTTATATGCAAATTGAAGCAGCCAGAAACGTTGGGGGTAACAGTGAAGAGTGGAAAATTGCAACGATGTCCTCCAAACTACTTTCTGATAGTTCCGCTCTCGTTGTATAATGGCATATAATTTTATATTGAAATATTGGATAGGCCTATATATAGTTGTGCAGCAGGGTTAGGATATAATGCTGCCCGGATTTTTAATAAAATTAAAAATGTCAATTAACCACGTACATCAAATTTGTAATATGGTGAAGTATTTTTTGCCACTAAATTTGAGCTGAAAAAAGGCTCAGACTCAAGACTGAAAAAGAAGAAAATAAAAGACAAGGACGAAAATAATCGCACGAACAAGAAAAGTAAGAATATAATTTGAAATACAAATTAAAGCTTTTACTCGAACACCAGTCTATATTTAAAGAAACGTAAGAGCTCATTTTTACTGTACTGCTGCAGTCCTGCTGTATCGGGTCTATGGACAGCACCAACCCTTGGGTAGACTCCTGTCCTGTCACTAATATCTGTGGTAAATTGCCAGAGAAGATACAAGTAGGAAAGCCAACAATTGTGGAGAATCCAGTTTGACTCTGAAGTGATTAAAAATTTAAGTATCTGTGTGTGACTTGGGAATTATGTTGAGGCTAACGTAGGTCAAATTTATCAATAAATATTACACTAAAGTTTGACCTTAAACTCATATTGATCCGAAATGATTTTGTGCACTTTTGTCAAATATTACTGTATTGCAGATTGAGATGGGTCTAAAGACAGTAAGTGCCAAGCTATAAAAGTAAAGGTTAGGTTTCAGATTGTTCATATATTTCCAAGATCCTTACCAAAGCTGTGTAATGGTTGTAAGGTACATTGAGTTTTAACCAACTAATCAAAGATAAATGAAAAAGGGATGGGAATAAAGGAAGTTTTCTTTTTAAAACTTGAAACTTTAAGATATCTTTGTATTTGTATCGTACTCGTTTTAATGCCGATGCCCACACTCTCTACACAAAGTGAATCATGAATGTCATCAACACCGATTTTGCAACGGAGAGTTCTGTTACCTTGTAGTGTAGATTGAGAATGGAACTTTCGAATGCCGAGCTAACTTTGAGAAATTTGTTTCTATGTTCAGCTGTGCTGTTGCAGTCTGCTATATCAGGTCTATGGCTAAGGCCGGTCCATCGGTAGACTCCTCTCCAGAACGCACTTGGTTTCGACGAAATCGGCCCCGTACAAGTTGCTTGAGCTGTACGCGGAAATGCTCATTCTTAAAGCAATAAACGACTGGATTCACGCTCATGTTGCACATAGCTAATCCGGTCTAAGTGGATCTGACAAACTCTGTTAATTCACGTGTAATTTCAACGCTAAACAGAAATTACATTATCTCCAATGGCATCCAACAGATGAAAAACATTATGCCAGCTATTAACGTCGTCAGTATGACGTTTCTCTTCGCCTTACTCAGGACACCATCTGCTTGCTGGATATCTGTGGTGTTGGTTAGCTTGTATCGAAGGAAAGTGAGAATATGAATGTAAGAAAATGATATCAGAACTACTTGAATAATGTACTCGACTAAAATTGAGACAAAATAATGGGACTTTGGCATCAACTAAAAAGTATCGATCAAATCGACACTGTCCTTGGTTGACATGGAATATGAACATCTTACTAATTTGCTATGTAAAAGCAATGATGCAAGCAGCACACATTGAAACTTTGATCTTGAAGAGTGCGCAGTAGTTGCAGTGTTTGACCGGATAGCACGTGGCAAGAAAACGCTCCAGCGATATGACCACCTAATTGTACGTGAATGTTACATTGATCGCCCAGACAAAGTAATTGCTGTGAAGAACTCGACAAAGCAGCTCACGGGGAAACGTTCCTTCGAATTTGTAAAAAGAGAAGGTTGTTTGATGCCATAATTAATTACAAGAAACACCCAACCAGAGACCAGGTTAGTGAAGGAGCTGAACTGTTTACGTCTGACCGTCATGACGAAAATCACCAAACCGTTTCCAAGAATGGCCGAGCGACGTTGAATGCTGTAGCAAGAGGACTAGACGCCATTTTCCTCCAATGATTAGTAATTACTGAAATTCAAAAAGGAACTGGAGCAATGTCATTCAAAATCAGGGATCTTTGTTCACTTGATGATGATGGTTGTTACTGTGATGGTGTCGAAATGAATTTGTCGATCCAGCTAAGAAAGCCTACACCATAAACACAATTCCTTTCAGGAGAACTCAAACCTCATATTATGCGGATGTCCAGCAAGGGAGATTGCTTAGCCATGTCACCACCAAATTGTAAGTGGGTGGTGGACGTTACATTGTACACCCAGGGGAGGTATCAATTTAAATTCTAAAGATTGAGTAATAAAAGAATAAGAGGGTGTTAAAAAAGAAGAAGCAGCCCCTATTGGCTAACTTGCTGGGGGTAGAAACCCTATATTCTCTTGCAGCTCGCGTGGCGTACAACTAAGCCACAGCCACAAAATTAGCATAAGTCGGGAGCCCTTAAGACGGTCCTTCCAACAGCATTACATTTGTTTAAATCCATAGATTTTGTGAGTGTGATGTGGCCGTTGATATGTTGTGTTTGTTTCTCAGACAGCTTTTTGTACGAAAAACCCGTTGAACACTCGTTTGAACACAATTCGGGGTATGCTTGCTTGCTGGCCAATTTCGGCAAGACAGACCTTTTGCACCCCCCCCCCCCAAATGATTTTCGTTTGTGAGAGTTTCTAAGGCAGATGCATGTACAAGTTGTGTTTCTGTGGAATAATTGTCAAACATATAACGTTTTTAAAACCATTTTCTGCATAACATTCCTGGTGCTTGGCTAATTTGCTGGAGGTAGTAGCCCTACTCTCTTGTCGCTTGCGTTGCGTACAATTAAGCAACATCCACAAAAATTAAATTTCCAACAGTATCAAACTTGTGCAAATCCATATGCAAATTCGATATGGCCGGAGTTATGATCAAACATTGAGTGGATTTTTTTCAATTTTTTTTCCGGCTTGCTCCAGTCTCCCGCTCAATCTCCCAACAAAATGACTCTCATCTTTCCGGGAATCCCTTCATTGTTACATTAATTTGTTTTAATTTAACGTCATGTTCAATGAGCACATATCGAGCAAACAACTTCTTGTCATTCTCCTGGCCCTTCATCAGTCTTTGTTCAATAAAACAAATATTGATTCTAAATGTACAACCACTAAGGATACAGACTAAATGCACTCAAAGCCTCAGGTTGGCCATACGTTGGTTTTAATGTGAAGATAAAAATCATAATGGTGCTACAGTTTGGAGGAAAACAAGAAAAATACTATTCAGATAAGAATGATGACGTCAACAACTTTGGGAAAACGCAGTTACACACCCACAGCGTTGGCCCCATTATTTTTTTGAATTCGGCAAAACATAAAAAATACACAAACAAAATTGTAAATAATATAAAATAAAATAAAACTGAAAATCACATAGGTCCTTTAGGAATTTTAACAACCAACGCACAGAAAAGAACAATGGAAAAACAAAGCCGACTGAGGACAGTGTCTTTATTAAAGGTCGCGGTTTCGTTACGGATACCTCGGAAAAACATCACAATAATTAATAATAATGATTAATTCTGTCCAATAATCAGGCCTTAAATGTCGTTATTATCTCAACGGAAACTGGAAACTGGGAGAGGGTCAAGTTACGGGTTGGGTTTACCTGGACCGACCCTTTACTTTTACATCAATTCCATGCAACGAGTTCCGGTAATTGTGATGCAATGAGTTAATAAATACTAGTACTGTGAGTCCTCAGAGTTCCCATAATTATAGTTAGACATGAAAGCACTATTTTATAGTGTTTTTATCTCTGTGTTTCCTCCCTATCAAATAAACCCATTCAAACCGAGTTTGGGAGGACAACTGCCGACCCTATTTTGGTTCTTTGATAATCACTTTGTATGTGCATAGGGACCGTTAGAAAATGTGTCGCACACGAAAGGCTGCTTTTATTTGTCAATCCACTGACTCTCCCGAAACCTTTGGAATGTCCTCAATGAATAGTTTCTACATTTCTATGGACACATCTATACAGTCTGAACCCAACAAGAAACCTATGGGTTATTATGTAACGGGTATGTCTTGCTATAGAAAGTAAATGAGTTTCAAACATGCTATAGCATTCTCATGTAGAAATGGTCATTGCAATATGCAAAACATAATGTTCCAGAAGTGTTGTCTCCAAGCGGTCCTGCTGGCAAGCTGGATACTTCTTCAAACCATATAAACCACTGCGTTGAGTGGTACCCGGAACCCCACAACGACTCCATTTTTACAGCTATAAAACGTTACGCATGGAAAGTCCCGTAGCAGCAAGGGCATTCCAAAAGTGTAGAATGTGTCCAGTTGTATGACTACTCAATACAAATTCAGGTAAAAAATATGTCTCTTTAGCATATCTTTTTCATAACGTGTAAAATAGCATTCAATAAAGGTGCATTACAAGATTGGTAGGCATATTCTTATATTTGTTTTATTTTTCAAATAATTGTTAGTGTCAGTCTGAAAGCATACTGATTTATGAAGTTCATATCAATGCCAATCTTTCATAGAAATATTTCTGTCTGAAATACCGATAAAGTTGAGAAAATAGAGTTTAAAGACCCCAATTCTAGTTTCGATTGTAACAATCGAAATTAAGGACAATGCTTTTACATGCTGAAAAGTGTGCACGGTTTTCCATTATTTATTCTAACTCTGGCGACGGATTGAGCCCAAATTTGCAAAGTGTTTTTCCCCCTTCGTCTTAGCTGTTCCGACGGCTAAAAGTCGGAACAGCTATTGATTTCGTTCTGATTATTATTTTTATTATTAGCTGTTCCGACTTAGCAGTCGGAACAGCTGTTGATTTCGTTTTGATTTTTATTAGCTGTTCCGACTTAGCAGTCGGAACAAGTATTGTTTTCGTCGCAACGCAAAATCTTACTATACTTTCTGTCAAAACCATATTGCATTTGTACACGATTTTTGTTAAAGCCTAATCTCAGAGTTGGTAAATATGATAGACTCAAATCCTATATCAAATTGAAGCTTAGTACATAAAGTTATAATAAAATGTAAATTTTGATAAAATTCTTAATCAATTAGCCGGGTTTTAATGACATGAATATTTAATCTTATAACCAACATATCTCAAGAAGTATACGTCTGATCCTCAAGCTTTGTTCTGTTCTTGACTTGTTGGATATTGCAGATCGCCATCATGATACAATTTATGACGCAGCTGTGTATAAAAGGCATGGCTCGAAAAGTGTAACTATTTGGTAGGTCAAAAAATTTTCTAAAAAAATAAAATTTTAGATTGCTATATTACAAAGATCGTTTAGAAAACATGAATGCTTTTACCAAGAGTTATACCAGACCTAAAAAAATCATCAAAGCACAACGTAATTTCACTTTAATTAACCATTAATTTTTCAATCTGAGCACCACTGGTACAACGTTGTGTGGATTGCGCCGCTTTTCGCCGCTAAGAGTTGATTACAAAGTTGCACACAAGTGCACACTGAATGCGGCGGGGTAGCGGTAATTTTTAGCGTTTAATACTTCATATTGTGTTCTCAGATGTTAGTTTGGCTTTCGTTAACTAATTATCATGACTTCTCATTACGCTATAGCGAGACCTATATGTAGGATTTTCGTTCAAAGGCATCACATAGGAATAAAAGTTATACCACCTTGTAAATAACAAAACATTATAGTAAGAGAAACATGTTTTCGTCATCGTGACGTCATCAGGTATCAAGTTACATTCATTCAAAGTTTAATACTGAAAAAATCATATCTCCCGAAGCACATATCAAAGAGTCATATTCTTTGTGCCATATTAAAGCTTAGAGCACGGGTGACATTTTACTCAAACATATGACCCCATTTGACCTTTCCTTCCGGTCCAAACAGGAAGTTCAAAACTTTAAAACGTCATATCTCTTGAACTAAATTTCATAAAGTCGATATGTTTGTGTTGTTATGTAGCTTACATAATATGTGACATTTGATTTACAGGCGTGACCACCATTTGACCTTTACTTCCGGTCCAAACAGGAAGTTCAAAATTTCAAGATGTCACATCTTATGTGCAACATGTCGTAGAGTCATAATCTTTGTTCCATTTGTAGCTTACATCATATGTGACATTTGTTATTAGCATGACCCCACATTGACCTTTACTTCCCATCCAAACGGGAAGTTCAAAATTTCAAAGAATCACATCTCCTGAGCCAATTCTTTTAGAGTCATCATCTTTGTACCATTTGTACCTAACACCACATGTGACATTTGGTTTTTAAAGGTTTGACCCCACTTTGACCTATACTTCCGGACGAACAATTACAGTCCCGATGGCATCTATTACGTTTGCATTCCTCATCGAAATCAAAGTCTCTTCATTTCTAGGTGACAATACTAATAGTAAAACATGCTTACAAATAATCAGAACAGCTTTGTGTTTGTCCTAGTGACAAACACATAATGTCTAATTTGTTATTAAATCGCGCATAAGAACACTGCATTATCAGCTTTACCAATCCTATAAGTTACATTTAAAAATGTTTTAATGTAAAATTTGATCCACTCCTGACAGGTAAAGGACTATTCCAAATTTCATTGTACAGATTGTTTAAACCTATTTGAAAAGTATTTCATAAACTACAGTTTCTTCTCACAACAACAAAAAATAACCGAAACATTATCCGTCAAAGGTCAGCAAAAAGCATAGCAGTCAACACTCCTGCCACTGAAAGTCGCAGGCACATTGCAAATATAGTGGTCCTCTGATTACCGTCATGAAATCATTTTTCGACATTATTATGGTGATACAGTAGTCAGGCTGCTAGTTTAAAGCGCGACAATTCTTCCTATCGCGATACACACGGATCAAACAGATACGAGAATTTACTACTGTACACCGGCAAAACAATCGTGTGAAACTTTGTCCAAAGTTTATTCAAACGAAGGTCATAAATGAGCACAAAAAAACTCTGACCGAAAGCAGTGGTTTGCTCCCAAACCGAGTCCCTATGAACCCATCTCATGGGTTCTCGCAGGTTTAGCTTTGACAAACGAAGCTCCTGGTATTTTGGGAAAGAGCCACAACTTCCGATTATATGGGATATTAAAATCCCGATTCAAAACAGCTTCTTTAAATTATAAAATGTTTAAAATTCTTTGGTCGAATCCCGCCATTATCAACAAATCATATCGCTCGTATCTGTCGTTTTTTATAAACATTATTGAGATGATGCGTTTTTGTTATTAACGCACGAAGCCCCATGGATACACTGTCCGAGCCAAGGTCCGTTACTCGGACTTTCAGAACTTAAATTTTGAGTTGGAGATTCCATATTACTTATAACCACGGTTTGAATAAAATTCCACTTTTGTTGTTTGCTCACCAATAGTTGTAAATAATCAAAGTTTGATTTGGTTCAGTAATAAACATGCCACACGAATTGAAGTACAACTACCTGTTTTGATTTTGTGGCTTATCTTAGCAAAATCTTTGGCTAAGATTTATCAAATAAACTTACTTTTCTTTTTAACAACAAAGAATCGGGCCAAATTTTGGGGTTGTTGAAGTTGATGTTACTTCTGGAAGACCTTTCTTGTTATGTATAAGTCAATATTACAACCCCAAAATGTGTCACGAGCCAAAATCGTTGCTCAGATTGTCACAGTTAGTTATACTTCCAGTTATATAACATGTGTTTTACTCGAAATTTTATTTCTAAAACTTGGAGTAACGGACCATACCTCCGTTTAAATCCGTGGGGTTATAGCGAGTCAAAGACGACATGACAAAAAAACAATTATATCGTGTTTTAACAACAGACTCAAGGAAGTGATATGACTTCCAACAGTATTAAACCTGTTTAAATCCATCAATTTTGTGAGGGTGATATGGCCGTTGATATTTTGTTTTTGTCTCTCAAATAGCTTTGTGTACAAACATCCCGTTGAACACACGTTTGAAAACAATTTGGTAAATTCTTGCTTGCTGGTCACCTTTTGAATATTTAATTCCGGAGTTATGATCAAACATGGAGCCGTATGTTTTTAAAGTAATTTTTCGGCCTAATATTTTTTGTGCATGGTTGATAAGAGGCAGCCCATTTTGGCTAATTTGCTAGGGTAGTAGGCCTACTCTCGTGCCGCTCGCGTCATGTACAATAAAGCCACAGTCACATAATTGACACGAGTCGGAAGGCCGTGAGTAGGCTTTCCAACAGTATTAAAACTTGTTTAAATCCATCAATTCTTTGAGGGTGATTTTTCCGTTGATATTCTGTTTTTTGTTTCTCAGACAGCTTTTTGTACAAAAATCCCGTTGAACACTCATTTGAACACAATTCGGGGTGTGCTTGCTTGCTGGTCATTTTGGCGTGAAGGACCTTTTGCACAGCCCCAAACTTTTGTTTTCGGGTGCAGGACTATTGAAGGCAGATGCATGTACAAGTTGTGTTTCTATGGAATACTTAGTTCGGGTAAAACATAGGGCGTGATTTTTTCAAACCATTTTTTCGGCGGTTGTTCCTATAGGTGCATGGTTGGTAAGATGCAGCTCATGTTGGCTAAATTGCTGGGGGTAGTATCCTTATTCTCTTGCCGCTCGCGCCGCGTACATTTATTACATCTAAAATAAGGACAAGTCAGGACCCCCTGGGTAGGGCTATCCGACAGTATCAAACGTGTGCAAATCCATTAATTTTGTGATGGTGCTATGACCATTGCTATTATTCACGTACACACACATGACCGTATCTATTGGACATCCTCTGCGTCCCGATGCAGGACTATGGCAGCTGACTGCAGGTACAAGAAATTTCTCTCTAGCCCCATTATGTCTGGAGTCATTGGCCGTGGCGCTGGCAACTTCTTTTTTCGGCCTTTTTTGCTGGCTTCGGTCCAGCACACACGTAGCGGCCTTGGCTATTGTTGACGTACACACAGCATGGCCGTATGCACCGGTCATCCTAGGGGTGTCCTCACTCATGGTCCCTGGCATCCCCCCTGTTTATCCTGCAGCCCCAAGACCGGTATTTTCGGAAAGCCCACGAGCAGGGCTTTCCAACAGTGTCAGACTTGTCAGTTTCCCACTAATACTTTGGGAGATAGAGCCGTTGCTAAGTCTTGTTTTCACTCTGTTACAGATTCGTGTACAAAAGTGCCGTTAGACAGGCGTTTGAAGCGCATTCGGAGCAGCCCCGCTCCCTGGTGGTTTCAAGGTGGAAGACGGCCCCGGCTGGCCGGGAAAACCATATTTTCGGATGCAGGACTACGACAGCTACCTGCAGGTACAAGAAATTTCTCTCTAGCCCCATTATCTCTGGATTTATTGGCCGTGGCGCTGCCGACTTCTTTTTTCGGCGTTTTTTTTTGCTGGCTTCGGTCCAGCACATAATGTAGTGTGTCCGTCATTAACAGTTGACGTACACGCAGCATGGCCTTATGCACTGGACATCCTCGGGGTGTCCTCATTCCGCGGTCCCTGGCATCCTCCCTGTTTATCCCGCAGCCCCAAGGCCGGCATTTTCGGAAAGCCCATGAGCAGGGCTTTCGTATACACTCTTAAAAAAATTGGGCAATGAGAGACCAACCCATAGACCAATGTTGGGAAGCATACCAACTGCCCACGCAATTGGTCTTTGGTTACCCATCGAGGTTGGGTGTTGCAATTTAACATTAATTGGGAAAAACAGTTTATCCCAATTATTGGTTACTTACAATTGCCCTGCAGTTGGTCAAATTTAATTCACTATTTCGTTGGTTGTATTTTATTCACCCAAGAGTTGGTTAAATTTGAATTACACAACCATTGGTAAATTTAATTTGGTTGGTTAAATTTGGTTGGTTAAATTTAGTTTACCATTTTGTTGGCCGTTTTGATTCACCCAAGAATTGGTAACATTTGTATTACAAAATTATTGGGTAAATTAAATTACACCAATAATTGGTCTTTGGTTGGTTAAATTTAATTTACTGTTTTGTTGGTCGTTTTTATTCACCCAAAAGTTGGTTACATTTGCCTTACACAAATATTGGGTAAATGTAATTACACCATTGTTGGTCTTTAAAATGAACTCCACTAGTTGGTTAAATCGAAGTTACCAACAGATGGTTATAAATTTACTACTTTGTTGGTATTTTGTATTCACCCAAGAGTTGGTTATATTTGCATTATTACACAATAATTGGGTAAATATAGTTACACCAAGTATTGGTAAATTAGAAAACTACTCCAATAGTTGGTTAAATCTCTTTTACTAATAAACGGTTTTAACCAATTTAACCAATTCATGGTAATTATTGCCTTAGTAAAATGGTTACTGAATGTGTTTTATATATTTTCTCCCAATAAATGATCTTTGATTTTCAGTAGTGCCCGTGAATAGACAAACAATAACTTATTGTTTGTAATTTATTTACCAATCAATTTGGCAAACAAGTAAAATTGTTATCCATTAATTGGTATTTATGATGCACTGTTGACAAACGTTGGTCTGTAAACCTTACCTACAAAAAGGGGGCAACAGAATAGAGACAGTTAAACATGAAAGCCATCATTTACAAGAGTTTTAATAAGTCTTGTATGACATTTTTTAACAAAATTATACATAATAACTTTCTTTGATAACAAAATATATGGTCAATCTCGAGCTCTTAAACACCAAACCAATTTGGATAAAATCCTTCTCTGTACAAACGAACAAAGCAGGCAAGAGTAAAAACATACCTGTTCAGTTTAAAACTACTTGCATATATATGAGGAATCTTATGCCATCGATTAGATTAACTGTGAAGACAGAGCCCAATTAAATGACGCTGCTTACCGTCATTAATCGGAATACTGGCAATTACACTAGACGAATATTCTATGCCTGTGTAAGCATAATTATGGGTTAGCAAAGACTATTCTGCTTGTGCGTGTACACACTTCAGGTAATGAAGGATTTCTCACTTACTTTGCTAGCACAGAAAAACTGCCTTTTAAACAAACTATAATGATACGCTCTTTTGATAAACATGACAACAATTAACTATTATACTGGTATGAAATCCTTACACTCAAATGATTGGTACATCATCAGAAACAAACTAATTGCAGCAGATTATTGAAGTTTGTAAAACTTTAAATTTAAATCATCCTGATAAATTATTCCTGAGATGATTTAATATTATTTTTTGTGAAAAAGATTGGATGTGGCAAGTGCGCATGCTCATACTGTAAAGACTATCATATCCTCTAAAGGAAGTAATGCTAGTGTTTTTGACCATGTAAACTTGCAAAAAAAGCATTTTCCAAGCATTTTGTTATAAATTATGGAAATAGGCTTACTAGGATAATAAAGATGCTTTATCATTTCAAAAAGTAATTCAAGTTAGCTTGCACTACTTTGGTATTAAACAAATATTGAAGTGAAAGTCGTGGAGCAGTATACAGTGACTGAATTGGATGAGTTTTTACAATGTTGTTTTGCTAAAGAATGTTCGAACCAGTAGTGATAAACACGACGTTGTAATTGTCACTGAATATGTATGAGGTATAATAAAAATAATAATAACATGTTTTTATCGGGTTGGAAGTTGATGAAGTACTTGGTAGTTTGTCAACTTCCCTGGGGAACTAATATCATCTAACAATCCTCCAAACAATGTTATTTGTATAATACCAAATTGAAGCTTATATGAGCAATCCAACTTTTGCGACATCATACCCATCTTTATAGAACCAGTAACATTTTTGGAGAACAAGATTACAGAAATTTGGGGTCCATTATTTTTTTAAACTGATGTATAAAAAACAAAAAACGAAAACAAGCTTGTAATGAATTTAACTTATATATTTGTCATGAGATCCTGAAACTTAAATGATCCTGAATCATAAAAAAAAACTGATTGAAAACATCAGACTACTGAAGTTGGTAAACGTTTAGATTTAAATCAGCCTGATAAATTATTCCTGAGATAACTGAACATTTTTAGAGAACAAGGAACTTGAAAATTACAGATATTTGGCGTCCATTAGTCTTTGAAAACCAAAGAAGTGCTTTTCATTACTTTTGAGCAGAATTTTTTGTGTGATTTATCAGAAAAGCTCTGATATCGCGCACTGCTGGGCGAGCGGTTCCTGGCAGGTTGTAAACAACACACTGCAAAAATTCCCAGACTGCCTTAACAGACACTTAATAACTGAGATTTAGCGCATAATGCGCCTTAAAAGCAATGTCTACTGCATCAAGCAATGAAGAAGACTCCACTGCGCGCCTTTCAATTACCACAATGTCTGGCTTGGTAGCAACTTGTTCCCAGTAAAGAGGCCAAGTATGTAGGGCTGTGGTTTGTCCTTCTCACTGATGTTCCCCAGATACTGCTCGATGTTGGTTGTAGCCTTGAAGAAAATATAAAACCAAATTTATTTAAGCAGTTAAATTAATCTATTGTGAATCTTTAAGGAAGGTTGCAACACAACTAACACTTCAGTTTAACAATTATTGATTTGATATTTAAAGGTATGATACATCATTGGTTTTGGAGAAGTATATTCATTCCAATAGTCCAGTTTTCAAGAAACACACAATAACTTAGTGAATATTTTATCAAGCTAGTTAGCTAAACATATTTTTGAGAAAACAGCAAAATAAGGTTTCGGTGTTATCAGTGATTTTGTTCATGTTCATTAGTTTTATGCAACTGGAACAAGCCGTAACATTCTACTCAAAACAGAAAAAAAATTCTAAGGTGAAAATAAACCCAGGAGGATATGTACTAGTTTGAACCTTTTGTATACTTTTAGTAAATGTTTAGGTTTAAACTAATCCGTAAATGTTTGATCTTTATACTATTTTTGTTTTGCCTTGCCTGCTATGCTATGCTATGCTAGTGATATGGCTCAACTTTCCTTGCATCGCCTTGCCTTGCTTCACTTTACAAATTAATTGTTAACTTGACAATTAGCAACTGTTGAAAACCTTCAGTTATATCCAATTTACCGGTTTGAGGTGGATGAAAGATGTCAAGCTCTGTGCTAAAGCACACCGTCCACCAGACTTGCCTTTAGCCCTTCCTCCTATTAGTACCGGCAGAACTAGAAGTGCTAAATTATTCTTCTCAACTGTAATGTGAAACATGGAAAAAGTGTCAATAAACACGCGCATTATTTTTTTGATTGATTCACACCTTTATTGATCAACAAAAAAGACATGTAATACACCTAGAACATCATTAACAGAAGACAATCAATTGAACTAAAACAAATGATAAAGCTAAAGGTAATGAAGCAAGGAAAACAAAACAGGATTGTAATGGCTGAAAGCCGACCAGAAATAATTAAGAAATGCAAATCTAGAAAGAATAAGAAAACCGGTAAACATTTCAAACAATAATGGCCACAAAACGTACAAAAGTTACATAAAAAGATAGGCCTACTTATGTAGGACAAAATTATGAACATACACTAATTTGGGTTGATATTTTTTACTAATAAAGTGGATAACAACAGACCATCCGTTGGTCAATAAATAACGGCAAAATATTTCCACCAAGAGATGGTGTAAATTTTCCCCAAAGTCCCAACGACTAGGGTGGCATCAACCATCTCGGTTGGGCTTAAACTAGTTACCCAAATACAGTTTCCAACAAATGGTAGTTTAATTAAGTTGACCAACTCAATGCAGATGAGTTGGGTAAATATTTTCAAAAAATTGTACCAACAAAGTTATCAATATTCACCAAAAATTGGTAAAAATTGCTTTACCCAAATTACTTTACCCAAAATTACTATTTTTTACAACACGAAATGGGCAAAAAATTTACCTTGGCCCATATTTTTATAACGCTAAGGACGGTTGGAGTAACATTTCATTATTAATATTAGTAATATTGGTCATCTTAAGATTTTGTTCAACAGCACTAAAAGTTAGGGATGAATGATTTATATAGAATAAGGCGGAAGGCACAGTTGTACCAAATTTCATGAAAATTGTCTGAACTGGACAATTTAATTTTGAAAATTAAGGGGAATGTCCCCACCACCAACCCCAACCCCCTCCTCCAAATAAACCAAAAGAACCCGGTCCTGAGTGACTGATGGGTGATAAACCGTGGTTAAATCAAGGAAAACAGAACAGAAGAATAAAACCAATATCACTTATCAGATTGAATTAACTTTTTTCCCATCAGAGAATGGCCATTATGGCAGTGCGATTTGACGCCTGACATTGTTACACTCACTATCTGAATCATCTATATGGCGGCACTGCACTGTACTGCCCACTGTGAGGAGATCATGCTTGCGTTCGTTCTACACATTCTACACAGTAACGAATACCTACATACTACACCGTAGTATTGTATAGTAGTAGTAGCACACACTGGGCCTAACGCGGCTGATTGTGACAGGCTTTATTACACGTTATATCAGAAAAAGCCCAGTGCTAGTGTTACGGTAAGCCTGAGATTTCAATACTAGATTATGATTTCAGCTGATACATACCTTCAAAAACATTCAACAGATGTCCTACTCCCCATGATTCTAGGTAACTCACCAACTGACTTGTCCACCATGACCGTCTCCATTCTGCTTGTGCTACACAAGTACATACGTACGGGATCGAGAGAGAGAGAGCTGGCCGCGCCGGCTTTGCTTTTATTTTTAACACCAGCTAGTCGGCGGCAAAGCGCGTGGCGCGCTTTGTTTGGCAGGCTGCGTGATGGCATTGGAATTTTCCACTACAGTCTCCCACTCTGATGGTTAAAAAAAACACTTAAAAAGTGCAAAACTTCGAGATTTGCCCATCTCGTAGAGAAGATATTTACTTATTTTTTGGAGCACATCCAAGTTATCGTAGCCGCACTATAAAATGTAATTACCACAATCATTATAATACATTAATGTAAAGCGTTGCGATACCTTTGCATAAGAACGCTAATAAGTGCTTTGATTATTATTATATTACTTATAGATTTTAGTCTCCCATAATAATGTTGTAAGTCTATCCCAACAACTTGGGAGGCCATTTCGGTTGGGTTATATGAACCAACAGACAGTTCACCCAATAGAATGGAGATCCGTTGGTCAATAAATAACGGTCATTTTCACCAACAGATGGTGTAAGTTTGTTCCACACTCCCAAACAAGTAAGGATGCATTAACCATCTCGGTTGGGTATAAGTCTATAGACAGTTCACCCAATAGGATGGAGAACAACAGATCATCCGTTGGTCAATAAATAACGGCCAATTATTTTCACCAAAAGATGGTGTTGATTTGTTCCACAGTCCCAACAAGTAGGGTGGCATCAACCATCTCGGTTGGGTAATTTAAACCTATAGACAGTTCACCCAATAGGATGGAGAACAGCAGACCATCTGTTGGTCAATAAATAACGGCAAAATATTTCCACCAAGAGATGGTGTAAGTTTTTCCCAAAGTCCCAACAACTAGGGTGGCATCAACCATCTCGGTTGGGCTTAAACTAGCTACCCAATAAATAGATACAGTTACCCAACTAATGGTAGTTTAAGCGTTGACCAACTCAACGCATATGAGTTGGTTAAATATTTTCAAATTGTACCAACAAAGTGATCAATATTCACCAAAAGTTGGTAAAAATTATTTTACCCAATTATTTTTACCCAGCGTTTTTACAGTGTACAGTGTCAGACTTGTCAGTTTCCCGCCAATACTTAGGGAGATAGAGCCGTTGCTAAGTCTTCTTTTCACTCTGTTACAGCTTCGTGTAAAAAAGTGCCATTAGACAGGCGTTTGAAGCGCATTCGGAGCAGTCCCGCTCCCTGGTGGTTTCAAGAAGGAAGATGGCCCTGGCTTGCCGGGTAAACCAAATTTTCGGATGCGTGACTATGGCAGCTACCTGCAGGTACAAGAAATTTCTCTCTAGCCCCATTATTTCTGGATTTATTGGCCGTGGCGCTGCCGACTTCATTTTTCGGCGTTTTTTTGCTGGCTTCGGTCCAGCACACATGTAGTTGCCTTGGCTATTGTTGACGTACACACAGCATGTCCGTTTGCACTGAACATTATCGGGGTGTCCTCACTCCCCGGTCCCTGGCATCCTCCCTGTTTATCCTGCAGCCCTAAGACCGGCATTTTCGGAAAGCCCATGAGCAGGGCTTTCCAACAGTGTCAGACTTGTCAGTTTCCCGCCAATACTTTGGGAGATAGAGCCGTTGCTAAGTCTTGTTTTCACTCTGTTACAGCTTCGTGTACAAAAGTGCCATTAGACAGGCGTTTGAAGCGCATTCGGAGCAGCCCCGCTCCCTGGTGGTTTCAAGACGGAAGATTGCCCTGGCTGGCCGGGAAAACCAGATTTTTGGATGCAGGACTATGGCAGCTACCTGCAGGTACAAGAAATTTCTCTCTAGCCCCATTTTTTCTGGATTTATTGGCCGTGGCGCTGCCGACTTCTTTTTTCGGCGTTTTTTTGCTGGCTTCGGTCCAGCACACATGTAGTTGCCTTGGCTATTGTTGACGTACACACAGCATGTCCGTTTGCACTGAACATTATCGGGGTGTCCTCACTCCCCGGTCCCTGGCATCCGTCCTGTTTATCCTGCAGCCCCAAGACCGGCATTCTCGGAAAGCCCATGAGCAGGGCTTTCCAACAGTGTCAGACTTGTCAGTTTCCTGCCAATACTTTGGGAGATAGAGCCGATGCTAAGTCTTGTTTTCACTCTGTTACAGCTTCGTGTACAAAAGTGCCATTTTCGGAAAAACCAGATTTTCGGGTGCAGGACTACGGCAGCTACCTGCAGGTACAAGAAATTTATCTCTAGCCCCATTATTTGTGGATTTATGGGCCGTGGCGCTGCCGACTTCTTTTTTCGGCGTTTTTTTGCTGGCTTCGGTCCAGGACACATGTAGTTGCCTGGGCTATTGTTGACGTACACACAGCATGGCCGTATGCACTGGACATCATTGGGGTGTCTTCACTTCGCGGTCCCTGGCATCCTTCCTGTTTATCCTGCAGCCCCAAGACCGGCATTTTCGGAAGGTCCATGAGCAGGGCTTTCCAACAGTGTCAGACTTGTCAGTTTCCCGCCAATACTGTGGGAGATAGAGCCGTTGCTAAGTCTTGTTTTCACTCTGTTACAGCTTCGTGTACAAAAGTGACATTAGACAGGCGTTTGAAGCGCATTCGGAGCAGCCCCGCTCCCTGGTGGTTTCAAGACGGAAGATGGCCCTGGCTGGCTGGGAAAACCAGATTTTTGGATGCAGGACTATGGCAGCTACCTGCAGGTACAAGAAATTTCTCTCTAGCCCCATTATTTCTGGATTTATTGGCCGTGGCGCTGCCAACTTCCTTTTTCGGCGTTTTTTTGCTGGCTTCGGTCCAGCACACATGTAGTTGCCTTGGCTATTGTTGACGTACACACAGCATGTCCGTTTGCACTGAACATTATCGGGGTGTCCTCACTCCGCGGTCCCTGGCATCCTTCCTGTTTATCCTGCAGCCCCTAGACCGGCATTTTCGGAAAGCCCATGAGCAGGGCTTTCCAACAGAATCAGACTTGTCAGTTTCCTGCCAATACTGTGGGAGATAGAGCCGTTGTAAGTCTTGTTTTCACTCTGTTACAGCTTCGTGTACAAAAGTGCCATTAGACAGGCGTTTGAAGCGCATTCGGAGCAGCTCCGCTCCCTGGTGGTTTCAAGACGGAAGATGGGCCTGGCTGGCCGGGAAAACCATAATTTCGAATGCAGGACTATGGCAGCTACCTGCAGGTACAAGACATTTTTCTCTAGCCCCATTATTTCTGGATTTATTGGCCGTGGCGCTGCCGACTTCTTTTTTTCGGCGTTTTTTTGCTGGCTTCGGTCCAGGACATATGTAGTGGCCTTGGCTATTGTTGACGTACACACAGCATGGCCGTATGCACTGAACATCAACGGGTTGTCCTCACTCCGCGGTCCCTGGCATCCTCCATGTTTATCCTGCAGCCCCAAGACCAGCATTTTCGGAAAGCCCATGAGCAGGGCTTTCCAACAGAATCAGACTTGTCAGTTTCCCGCCAATACTTTGGGAGATAGAGCCGTTGTAAGTCTTGTTTTCACTCTGTTACAGCTTCGTGTACAAAAGTGCCATTAGACAGGCGTTTGAAGCGCATTCGGAGCAGCTCCGCTCCCTGGTGGTTTCAAGACGGAAGATGGGCCTGGCTGGCCGGGAAAACCATAATTTCGAATGCAGGACTATGGCAGCTACCTGCAGGTACAAGACATTTTTCTCTAGCCCCATTATTTCTGGATTTATTGGCCGTGGCGCTGCCGACTTCTTTTTTTCGGCGTTTTTTTGCTGGCTTCGGTCCAGGACATATGTAGTGGCCTTGGCTATTGTTGACGTACACATAGCATGGCCGTATGCACTGAACATCAACGGGGTGTCCTCACTCCGCGGTCCCTGGCATCCTCCCTGTTTATCCCGCAGCCCCAAGACCGAAATTTTTCGGAAAGCCCATGAGCAGGGCTTTCCAACAGTGTCAGACTTGTCAGTTTCCCGCCAATACTTTGGGAGATAGAGCCGTTGCTAAGTCTTGTTTTCACTCTGTTACAGCTTCGTGTACAAAAGTGCCATTAGACAGGCGTTTGAAGCGCATTCTGAGCAGCTCCGCTCCCTGGTGGTTTCAAGGCGAAAGACGGCCCTGGCTGGCCGGGAAAACCAGATTTTCGGATGCAGGACTATAGGAGCTGCCTGCAGGTACAAGAAATTTCTCTCTAGCCCCATTATTTCTGGATTTATTGGCCGTGGCGCTGCCGACTACTTTTTTCGGCTTTTTTTTGCTTGCTTCGGTCCAGCACACATGTAGTTCCCTGGTCTATTGTTGACGTACACACAGCATGGCCGTTTGCACTGGACATCCTCGGGTGTCCTCACTCCGCGGTCCCTGGCATCCTCCATGTTTATCCTGCAGCCCCAAGACCAGCATTTTCGGAAAGCCTATGAGCAGGGCTTTGCAACAGTGTCAGACTTGTAAGTTTCCCGCCAATACTTTGGGAGATAGAGCCGTTGCTAAGTCTTGTTTTCACTCGGTTATAGCTTCGTGTACAACAGTGCCATTAGACAGGCGTTTGAAGCGCATTCGGAGCAGCCCCGCTCCCTTGTGGTTTCAAGGCGGAAGATGGCCCTAGCCGGCCGGGAAAACCATATTTGCGGATGCAGGACTATGGCAGCTACCTGCAGGTACAAGAAATTTCTCTCTAGCCCAATTATTTCTGGATTTATTGGCCGTGGCGCTGCCGACTTCCTTTTTTCGGCGTTTTTTTGCTGGCTTCGGTCCAGCACACATGTAGTTGCCTTGGCTATTGTTGACGTACACACAGCATGGCCGTATGCACTGGACATCCTCGGGTGTCCTCACTCCGCGGTCCCTGGCATCCTCCCTGTTGATCCTGCAGCCCCAAGACCAGCATTTTCGAAAAGCCCATGAGCAGGGCTTTGCAACAGTGTCAGACTTGTCAGTTTCCCGCCAATACTTTGGGAGATAGAGCCGTTGCTAAGTCTTGTTTTCACTCGGTTACAGCTTCGTGTACAACAGTGCCATTAGACAGGCGTTTGAAGCGCATTCGGAGCAGCCCCGCTCCCTGGTGGTTTCAAGACGGAAGATGGCCCTGGCTGGGTGAGAAAACCAGATTTTCGGATGCAGGACTATGGCAGCTGCCTGGAGGTACAAAAAATTTCTCTCTAGCCCCATTATTTCTGGATTTATTGGCCGTGGCGCTGCCGACTACTTTTTTCGGCGTTTTTTTGCTGGCTTCGGTCCAGCACACATGTAGTTGCCTTGGCTATTGTTGACGTACACACAGCATGGCCGTATGCACTGGACATCATCGGGGTGTCCTCACTCCGCGGTCCCTGGCATCCTCCCTGTTCATCCTGCAGCCCCAAGACCAGCATTTTCGGAAAGCCCATGAGCAGCGCTTTCCAACAGTGTCAGACTTGTCAGTTTCCCGCCAATACTTTGGGAGATTGAGCCGTTGCTCAGTCTTGTTTTCACTCTGTTACAGCTTCGTGTACAAAAGTGCCATTAGACAGGCGTTTGAAGCACGTTCGGAGCAGCCCCGCTCCCTGGTGGTTTCAAGACGGAAGACGGCCCTGGCTGGCCGGGAAAACCAGATTTTCGGATGCAGAACTATGGCAGCTGCCTGCAGGTACAAGACATTTTTCTCTAGCCCCATTATTTCTGGATTTATTGGCCGTGGCGCTGCCGAATACTTTTTTCGGCGTTTTTTTGCTGGCTTCAGTCCAGCACACATGTAGTTGCCTTGGCTATTGTTGACGTACACACAGCATGGCCGTATGCACTGGACATCATCGGGGTGTCCTCACTCCGCGGTCCCTGGCATCCTCCCTGTTTATCCTGCAGCCCCAAGACCAGTATTTTCGGAAAGCCCATGAGCAGGGCTTTCCAACAGTGTCAGACTTGTAAGTTTCCCACCAATACTTTGGGAGATAGAGCCGTTGCTAAGTCTTGTTTTCACTCGGTTACAGCTTCGTGTACAAAAGTGCCATGAGGCAGGCGTTTGAAGCGCATTCGGAGTCGCCCCGCTCCCTTGTGGTTTCAAGACGGAAGATGGCCCTGGCTGGGTGAGAAAACCAGATTTTCGGATGCAGGACTATGGCAGCTGCCTGGAGGTACAAAAAATTTCTCTCTAGCCCCATTATTTCTGGATTTATTGGCCGTGGCGCTGCCGACTACTTTTTTCGGCGTTGTTTTGCTGGCTTCGGTCCAGCACACATGTAGTTGCCTTGGCTATTGTTGACGTACACACAGCATGGCCGTATGCACTGGACATCATCGGGGTGTCCTCACTCCGCGGTCCCTGGCATCCCCCCTATTTATCCTGCAGCCCCAAGACCAGCATTTTCGGAAAGCCCATGAGCAGGGCTTTCCAACAGTGTCAGACTTTTCAGTTTCCCGCCAATACTTTGGGAGATAGAGCCGTTGCTAAGTCTTGTTTTCACTCGGTTACAGCTTCGTGTACAAAAGTGCCATTAGACAGGCGTTTGAAGCGCATTCGGAGCAGCCCCGCTCCCTGGTGGTTTCAAGGCGGAAGACGGCCCTAGCCGGCCGGGAAAACCATATTTTCGGATGCAGGACTAGGGCAGCTGCCTGCAGGTACAAGAAATTTCTCTTTAGCCCCATTATTTCTGGATTTATTGGCCGTGGCGCTGCCGACTACTTTTTTTCGGCGTTTTTTTTGCTGGCTTCGGTCCAGCACACATGTAGTTGCCTTGGCTATTGTTGACATACACACAGCATGGCCGTATGCACTGGACATCATCGGGGTGTCCTCACTCCGCGGTCCCTGGCATCCTCCCTATTTATCCTGCAGCCCCAAGACCAGCATTTTCGGAAAGCCCATGAGCAGCGCTTTCCAACAGTGTCAGACTTGTCAGTTTCCCGCCAATACTTTGGGAGATTGAGCCGTTGCTTAGTCTTGTTTTCACTCTGTTACAGCTTCGTGTACAAAAGTGCCATTAGACAGGCGTTTGAAGCACGTTCGGAGCAGCCCCGCTCCCTGGTGGTTTCAAGACGGAAGACGGCCCTGGCTGGCCGGGAAAACCAGATTTTCGGATGCAGAACTATGGCAGCTGCCTGCAGGTACAAGACATTTTTCTCTAGCCCCATGATTTCTGGATTTATTGGCCGTGGCGCTGCCGAATACTTTTTTCGGCGTTTTTTTGCTGGCTTCAGTCCAGCACACATGTAGTTGCCTTGGCTATTGTTGACGTACACACAGCATGGCCGTATGCACTGGACATCATCGGGGTGTCCTCACTCCGCGGTCCCTGGCATCCTCCCTGTTTATCCTGCAGCCCCAAGACCAGCATTTTCGGAAAGCCCATGAGCAGGGCTTTCCAACAGTGTCAGACTTGTAAGTTTCCCACCAATACTTTGGGAGATAGAGCCGTTGCTAAGTCTTGTTTTCACTCGGTTACAGCTTCGTGTACAAAAGTGCCATGAGGCAGGCGTTTGAAGCGCATTCGGAGTCGCCCCGCTCCCTTGTGGTTTCAAGACGGAAGATGGCCCTGGCTGGGTGAGAAAACCAGATTTTCGGATGCAGGACTATGGCAGCTGCCTGGAGGTACAAAAAATTTCTCTCTAGCCCCATTATTTCTGGATTTATTGGCCGTGGCGCTGCCGACTACTTTTTTCGGCGTTTTTTTTGCTGGCTTCGGTCCAGCACACATGTAGTTGCCTTGGCTATTGTTGACGTACACACAGCATGGCCGTATGCACTGGACATCATCGGGGTGTCCTCACTCCGCGGTCCCTGGCATCCCCCCTATTTATCCTGCAGCCCCAAGACCAGCATTTTCGGAAAGCCCATGAGCAGGGCTTTCCAACAGTGTCAGACTTTTCAGTTTCCCGCCAATACTTTGGGAGATAGAGCCGTTGCTAAGTCTTGTTTTCACTCTGTTACAGCTTCGTGTACAAAAGTGCCATTAGACAGGCGTTTGAAGCGCATTCGGAGCAGCCCCGCTCCCTGGTGGTTTCAAGGCGGAAGACGGCCCTAGCCGGCCGGGAAAACCATATTTTCGGATGCAGGACTAGGGCAGCTGCCTGCAGGTACAAGAAATTTCTCTTTAGCCCCATTATTTCTGGATTTATTGGCCGTGGCGCTGCCGACTACTTTTTTCGGCGTTTTTTTTGCTGGCTTCGGTCCAGCACACATGTAGTTGCCTTGGCTATTGTTGACATACACACAGCATGGCCGTATGCACTGGACATCATCGGGGTGTCCTCACTCCGCGGTCCCTGGCATCCTCCCTATTTATCCTGCAGCCCCAAGACCAGCATTTTCGGAAAGCCCATGAGCAGGGCTTTCCAACAGTGTCAGACTTGTCAGTTTCCCGCCAATACTTTGGGAGATTGAGCCGTTGCTCAGTCTTGTTTTCACTCTGTTACAGCTTCGTGTACAAAAGTGCCATTAGACAGGCGTTTGAAGCACGTTCGGAGCAGCCCCGCTCCCTGGTGGTTTCAAGACGGAAGACGGCCCTGGCTGGCCGGGAAAACCAGATTTTCGGATGCAGAACTATGGCAGCTGCCTGCAGGTACAAGACATTTTTCTCAAGCCCCATTATTTCTGGATTGATTGGCCGTGGCGCTGCCGACTACTTTTTTCGGCGTTTTTTTGCTGGCTTCGGTCCAGCACACATGTAGTTGCCTTGGCTATTGTTGACGTACACACACCATGGCCGTATGCACTGGACATCATCGGGGTGTCCTCACTCCGCGGTCCCTGGCATCCTCCCTGTTTATCCTGCAGCCCCAAGACGAGCATTTTCGGAAAGCCCATGAGCAGGGCTTTCCAACAGTGTCAGACTTGTCAGTTTCCCGCCAATACTTTGGGAGATAGATCCGTTGCTAAGTCTTGTTTTCACTCTGTTACAGCTTCGTGCACAAAAGTGCCATTAGGCAGGCGTTTGAAGCGCATTCGGAGTCGCCCCGCTCCCTTGTGGTTTCAAGACGGAAGATGGCCCTGGCTGGGTGAGAAAACCAGATTTTCGGATGCAGGACTATGGCAGCTGCCTGGAGGTACAAAAAATTTCTCTCTAGCCCCATTATTTCTGGATTTATTGGCCGTGGCGCTGCCGACTACTTTTTTCGGCGTTTTTTTGCTGGCTTCGGTCCAGCACACATGTAGTTGCCTTGGCTATTGTTGACGTACACACAGCATGGCCGTATGCACTGGACATCATCGGGGTGTCCTCACTCCGCGGTCCCTGGCATCCTCCCTGTTTATCCTGCAGCCCCAAGACCAGCATTTTCGGAAAGCCCATGAGCAGCGCTTTCCAACAGTGTCAGACTTGTCAGTTTCCCGCCAATACTTTGGGAGATAGAGCCGTTGCTAAGTCTTGTTTTCACTCTGTTACAGCTTCGTGTACAAAAGTGCCATAAGACAGGCGTTTGAAGCGCTTTCGGAGCAGCCCCGCTCCCTGGTGGTTTCAAGGCGGAAGACGGCTCTAGCCGGCCGGGAAAACCATATTTTCGGATGCAGGACTATGGCAGCTGCCTGCAGGTACAAGAAATTTCTCGCTAGCCCCATTATTTCTGGATTTATTGGCCGTGGCGCTGCCGACTACTTTTTTTCGGCGTTTTTTTTGCTGGCTTCGGTCCAGCACACATGTAGTTGCCTTGGCTATTGTTGACATACACACAGCATGGCCGTAAGCACTGGACATCATCGGGGTGTCCTCACTCCGCGGTCCCTGGCATCCTCCCTATTTATCCTGCAGCCCCAAGACCAGCATTTTCGGAAAGCCCATGAGCAGGGCTTTCCAACAGTGTCAGACTTGTCAGTTTCCCGCCAATACTTGGGGAGATTGAGCCGTTGCTAAGTCTTGTTTTCACTCTGTTACAGCTTCGTGTACAAAAGTGCCATTAGACAGGCGTTTGAAGCACGTTCGGAGCAGCCCCGCTCCCTGGTGGTTTCAAGACGGAAGACGGCCCTGGCTGGCCGGGAAAACCAGATTTTCGGATGCAGAACTATGGCAGCTGCCTGCAGGTACAAGACATTTTTCTCTAGCCCCATTATTTCTGGATTTATTGGCCGTGGCGCTGCCGACTACTTTTTTCGGCGTTTTTTTGCTGGCTTCGGTCCAGCACACATGTAGTTGCCTTGGCTATTGTTGACGTACACACAGCATGGCCGTATGCACTGGACATCATCGGGGTGTCCTCACTCTGCGGTCCCTGGCATCCTCCCTGTTTATCCTGCAGCTTCAAGACCGGCATTTTCGGGAAGCCCATGAGCAGGGCTTTCCAACAGTGTCAGACTTGTCAGTTTCCCGCCAATACTTTGGGAGATAGAGCCGTTGCTAAGTCTTGTTTTCACTCGGTTACAGCTTCGTGTACAAAAGTGCCATTAGGCAGGCGTTTGAAGCGCATTCGGAGTCGCCCCGCTCCCTTGTGGTTTCAAGACGGAAGATGGCCCTGGCTGGGTGAGAAAACCAGATTTTCGGATGCAGGACTATGGCAGCTGCCTGCAGGTACAAGAAATTTCTCTCTAGCCCCATTATTTCTGGATTTATTGGCCGTGGCGCTGCCGACTTCTTTTTTCGGCGTTTTTTTGCTGGCTTCGGTCCAGCACACATGTAGTTGCCTTGGCTATTGTTGACGTACACACAGCATGGCCGTATGCACTGGACATCATCGGGGTGTCCTCACTCCGCGGTCCCTGGCATCCCCCCTATATATCCTGCAGCCCCAAGACCAGCATTTTCGGAAAGCCCATGAGCAGGGCTTTCCAACAGTGTCAGACTTGTCAGTTTCCCGCCAATACTTTGGGAGATTGAGCCGTTGCTAAGTCTTGTTTTCACTCTGTTACAGCTTCGTGTACAAAAGTGCCATTAGACAGGCGTTTGAAGCACGTTCGGAGCAGCCCCGCTCCCTGGTGGTTTCAAGACGGAAGACGGCCCTGGCTGGCCGGGAAAACCAGATTTTCGGATGCAGAACTATGGCAGCTGCCTGCAGGTACAAGAAATTTCTCTCTAGCCCCATTATTTCTGGATTTATTGGCCGTGGCGCTGCCGACTACTTTTTCGGCGTTTTTTGCTGGCTTCGGTCCAGCACACATGTAGTTGCCTTGGCTATTGTTGACGTACACACAGCATGGCCGTATGCACTGGACATCCTCGGGGTGTCCTCACTCCGCGGTCCCTGGCATCCTCCCTGTTTATCCTGCAGCCCCAAGACCAGCATTTTCGGAAAGCCCATGAGCAGGGCTTTCCAACAGTGTCAGACTTGTCAGTTTCCCGCCAATACTTTGGGAGATTGAGCCGTTGCTAAGTCTTGTTTTCACTCTGTTACAGCTTCGTGTACAAAAGTGCCATTAGACAGGCGTTTGAAGCACGTTCGGAGCAGCCCCGCTCCCTGGTGGTTTCAAGACGGAAGATGGCCCTGGCTGGCTGAGAAAACCAGATTTTCGGATGCAGAACTATGGCAGCTGCCTGCAGGTACAAGACATTTTTCTCTAGCCCCATTATTTCTGGATTTATTGGCCGTGGCGCTGCCGACTTCTTTTTTCGGCGTTTTTTTGCTGGCTTCGGTCCAGCACACATGTAGTTGCCTTGGCTATTGTTGACATACACACAGCATGGCCGTATGCACTGGACATCATCGGGGTGTCCTCACTCCGCGGTCCCTGGCATCCTCCCTGTTTATACTGCAGCCCCAAGACCAGCATTTTCGGAAAGCCCATGAGAAGGGCTTTCCAACAGTGTCAGACTTGTCAGTTTCCCGCCAATACTTTGGGAGATAGAGCCGTTGCTAAGTCTTGTTTTCACTCTGTTACAGCTTCGTGTACAAAAGTGCCATTAGACAGGCGTTTGAAGCGCATTCGGAGCAGCCCCGCTCTCTTGTGGTTTCAAGACAGAAGACGGCCCTGGCTGGCCCGGAAAACCATATTTTCGGATGCAGGACTAGGGCAGCTGCCTGCAGGTACAAGAAATTTCTCGCTAGCCCCATTATTTCTGAATTTATTGGCCGTGGCGCTGCCGACTACTTTTTTCGGCGTTTTTTTTGCTGGCTTCGGTCCAGCACACATGTAGTTGCCTTGGCTATTGTTGACATACACACAGCATGGCCGTATGCACTGGACATCATCGGGGTGTCCTCACTCCGCGGTCCCTGGCATCCTCCCTATTTATCCTGCAGCCCCAAGACCAGCATTTTCGGAAAGCCCATGAGCAGGGCTTTCCAACAGTGTCAGACTTGTCAGTTTCCCGCCAATACTTTGGGAGATTGAGCCGTTGCTAAGTCTTGTTTTCACTCTGTTACAGCTTCGTGTACAAAAGTGCCATTAGACAGGCGTTTGAAGCACGTTCGGAGCAGCCCCGCTCCCTGGTGGTTTCAAGACGGAAGACGGCCCTGGCTGGCCGGGAAAACAGGATTTTCGGATGCAGAACTATGGCAGCTGCCTGCAGGTACAAGACATTTTTCTCTAGCCCCATTATTTCTGGATTTATTGGCCGTGGCGCTGCCGACTACTTTTTTCGGCGTTTTTTTGCTGGCTTCGGTCCAGCACACATGTAGTTGCCTTGGCTATTGTTGACGTACACACAGCATGGCCGTATGCACTGGACATCATCGGGGTGTCCTCACTCCGCGGTCCCTGGCATCCTCCCTGTTTATCCTGCAGCCCCAAGACCAGCATTTTCGGAAAGCCCATGAGCAGGGCTTTCCAACAGTGTCAGACTTGTCAGTTTCCCGCCAATACTTTGGGAGATAGAGCCGTTGCTAAGTCTTGTTTTCACTCGGTTACAGCTTCGTGTACAAAAGTGCCATTAGGCAGGCGTTTGAAGCGCATTCGGAGTCGCCCCGCTCCCTTGTGGTTTCAAGACGGAAGATGGCCCTGGCTGGGTGAGAAAACCAGATTTTCGGATGCAGGACTATGGCAGCTGCCTGCAGGTACAAGAAATTTCTCTCTAGCCCCATTATTTCTGGATTTATTGGCCGTGGCGCTGCCGACTTCTTTTTTCGGCGTTTTTTTGCTGGCTTCGGTCCAGCACACATGTAGTTGCCTTGGCTATTGTTGACGTACACACAGCATGGCCGTATGCACTGGACATCATCGGGGTGTCCTCACTCCGCGGTCCCTGGCATCCTCCCTATTTATCCTGCAGCCCCAAGACCAGCATTTTCGGAAAGCCCATGAGCAGGGCTTTCCAACAGTGTCAGACTTGTCAGTTTCCCGCCAATACTTTGGGAGATTGAGCCGTTGCTAAGTCTTGTTTTCACTCTGTTACAGCTTCGTGTACAAAAGTGCCATTAGACAGGCGTTTGAAGCACGTTCGGAGCAGCCCCGCTCCCTGGTGGTTTCAAGACGGAAGATGGCCCTGGCTGGCTGAGAAAACCAGATTTTCGGATGCAGAACTATGGCAGCTGCCTGCAGGTACAAGACATTTTTCTCTAGCCCCATTATTTCTGGATTTATTGGCCGTGGCGCTGCCGACTTCTTTTTTCGGCGTTTTTTTGCTGGCTTCGGTCCAGCACACATGTAGTTGCCTTGGCTATTGTTGACGTACACACAGCATGGCCGTATGCACTGGACATCATCGGGGTGTCCTCACTCCGCGGTCCCTGGCATCCTCCCTGTTTATACTGCAGCCCCAAGACCAGCATTTTCGGAAAGCCCATGAGAAGGGCTTTCCAACAGTGTCAGACTTGTCAGTTTCCCGCCAATACTTTGGGAGATAGAGCCGTTGCTAAGTCTTGTTTTCACTCTGTTACAGCTTCGTGTACAAAAGTGCCATTAGACAGGCGTTTGAAGCGCATTCGGAGCAGCCCCGCTCTCTTGTGGTTTCAAGACAGAAGACGGCCCTGGCTGGCCCGGAAAACCAAATTTTCGGATGCAGGACTATGGCAGCTGCCTGGAGGTACAAGAAATTTCTCGCTAGCCCCATTATTTCTGAATTTATTGGCCGTGGCGCTGCCGACTACTTTTTTCGGCGTTTTTTTGCTGGCTTCGGTCCAGCACACATGTAGTTGCCTTGGCTATTGTTGACGTACACAGAGCATGGCCGTATGCACTGGACATCATCGGGGTGTCCTCACTCCGCGGTCCCTGGCATCCTCCCTGTTTATCCTGCAGCCCCAAGACCAGCATTTTCGGAAAGCCCATGAGCAGGGCTTTCCAACAGTGTCAGACTTGTCAGTTTCCCGCCAATACTTTGGGAGATAGAGCCGTTGCTAAGTCTTGTTTTCACTCGGTTACAGCTTCGTGTACAAAAGTGCCATTAGGCAGGCGTTTGAAGCGCGTTCGGAGCAGCCCCGCTCCCTGGTGGTTTCAAGACGGAAGATGGCCCTGGCTGGCTGAGAAAACCAGATTTTCGGATGCAGAACTATGGCAGCTGCCTGCAGGTACAAGACATTTTTCTCTAGCCCCATTATTTCTGGATTTATTGGCCGTGGCGCTGCCGACTTCTTTTTTCGGCGTTTTTTTGCTGGCTTCGGTCCAGCACACATGTAGTTGCCTTGGCTATTGTTGACGTACACACAGCATGGCCGTATGCACTGGACATCATCGGGGTGTCCTCACTCCGCGGTCCCTGGCATCCTCCCTGTTTATACTGCAGCCCCAAGACCAGCATTTTCGGAAAGCCCATGAGAAGGGCTTTCCAACAGTGTCAGACTTGTCAGTTTCCCGCCAATACTTTGGGAGATAGAGCCGTTGCTAAGTCTTGTTTTCACTCTGTTACAGCTTCGTGTACAAAAGTGCCATTAGACAGGCGTTTGAAGCGCATTCGGAGCAGCCCCGCTCTCTTGTGGTTTCAAGACAGAAGACGGCCCTGGCTGGCCCGGAAAACCATATTTTCGGATGCAGGACTAGGGCAGCTGCCTGCAGGTACAAGAAATTTCTCGCTAGCCCCATTATTTCTGAATTTATTGGCCGTGGCGCTGCCGACTACTTTTTTCGGCGTTTTTTTTGCTGGCTTCGGTCCAGCACACATGTAGTTGCCTTGGCTATTGTTGACATACACACAGCATGGCCGTATGCACTGGACATCATCGGGGTGTCCTCACTCCGCGGTCCCTGGCATCCTCCCTATTTATCCTGCAGCCCCAAGACCAGCATTTTCGGAAAGCCCATGAGCAGGGCTTTCCAACAGTGTCAGACTTGTCAGTTTCCCGCCAATACTTTGGGAGATTGAGCCGTTGCTAAGTCTTGTTTTCACTCTGTTACAGCTTCGTGTACAAAAGTGCCATTAGACAGGCGTTTGAAGCACGTTCGGAGCAGCCCCGCTCCCTGGTGGTTTCAAGACGGAAGACGGCCCTGGCTGGCCGGGAAAACAGGATTTTCGGATGCAGAACTATGGCAGCTGCCTGCAGGTACAAGACATTTTTCTCTAGCCCCATTATTTCTGGATTTATTGGCCGTGGCGCTGCCGACTACTTTTTTCGGCGTTTTTTTGCTGGCTTCGGTCCAGCACACATGTAGTTGCCTTGGCTATTGTTGACGTACACACAGCATGGCCGTATGCACTGGACATCATCGGGGTGTCCTCACTCCGCGGTCCCTGGCATCCTCCCTGTTTATCCTGCAGCCCCAAGACCAGCATTTTCGGAAAGCCCATGAGCAGGGCTTTCCAACAGTGTCAGACTTGTCAGTTTCCCGCCAATACTTTGGGAGATAGAGCCGTTGCTAAGTCTTGTTTTCACTCGGTTACAGCTTCGTGTACAAAAGTGCCATTAGGCAGGCGTTTGAAGCGCATTCGGAGTCGCCCCGCTCCCTTGTGGTTTCAAGACGGAAGATGGCCCTGGCTGGGTGAGAAAACCAGATTTTCGGATGCAGAACTATGGCAGCTGCCTGCAGGTACAAGACATTTTTCTCTAGCCCCATTATTTCTGGATTTATTGGCCGTGGCGCTGCCGACTTCTTTTTTCGGCGTTTTTTTGCTGGCTTCGGTCCAGCACACATGTAGTTGCCTTGGCTATTGTTGACGTACACACAGCATGGCCGTATGCACTGGACATCATCGGGGTGTCCTCACTCCGCGGTCCCTGGCATCCTCCCTGTTTATACTGCAGCCCCAAGACCAGCATTTTCGGAAAGCCCATGAGCAGGGCTTTCCAACAGTGTCAGACTTGTCAGTTTCCCGCCAGTACTTTGGGAGATAGAGCCGTTGCTAAGTCTTGTTTTCACTTGGTTACAGCTTCGTGTACAAAAGTGCCATCAGACAGGCATTGGAAGCGCATTCGGAGCAGCCCCGCTCCCTGGTGGTTTCAAGACGGAAGATGGCCCTGGCTGGCCGGGAAAACCATATTTTCGGATGCAGGACTATGGCAGCTGCTTGCAGGTACATGAAATTTCTCTTTAGCCCCATTATTTTTGGATTTATTGGCCGTGGCGCTGTCGACTTCCTTTTTCGGCGTTTTTTTGCTGGCTTCGGTCCAGAACACATGTAGTTGCCTGGCTATTGTTGACGTACACACAGCATGGCCGTATGCACTGGACATCATCGGGGTGTCCTCACTCCGCGGTCCCTGGCATCCTCCTTATTTATCCTGCAGCCCCAAGACCGGCATTTTCGGAAAGCCCATGAGCAGGGCTTTCCAACAGTGTCAGACTTGTCAGTTTCCCGCCAATACTTTGGGAGATAGAGCCGTTGCTAAGTCTTGTTTTCACTCTGTTACAGCTTCGTGTACAAAAGTGCCATTAGACAGGCGTTTGAAGCGCATTCGGAGCAGCCCCGCTCCCTTGTGGTTTCAAGACGGAAGATGGACCTGGCTGGCTGGGAAAACCAGATTTTCGGATGCAGGACTATGGCAGCTGCCTGCAGGTACAAAAAAATTCTCTCTAGCCCCATTATTTCTGGATTTATTGGCCGTGGCGCTGCCGACTTCTTTTTTCGGCGTTTTTTTGCTGCCTTCGGTCCAGCACACATGTAGTTGCCTGGGCTATTGTTGACGTACACACAGCATGGCCGTATGCACTGGACATCCTCGGGTGTCCTCACTCCGCGGTCCCTGGCATTTTCCCTGTTTATCCTGCAGCCCCAAGACCAGCATTTCCGGAAAGCCCATGAGCAGCGCTTTCCAACAGTGTCAGACTTGTCAGTTTCCCGCCAATACTTTGGGAGATAGAGCCGTTGCTAAGTCTTGTTTTCACTCTGTTACAGCTTCGTGTACAAAAGTGCCATTAGACAGGCGTTTGAAGCGCATTCGGAGCAGCCCCGCTCCCTGGTGGTTTCAAGGCGGAAGACGGCCCTAGCCGGCTGGGAAAAACAGATTTTTGGATGCAGGACTATGGCAGCTGCCTGCAGGTACAAGACATTTCTCTCTAGCCCCATTATTTCTGGATTTATTGGCCGTGGCGCTGCCGACTTCTTTTTTCGGCGTTTATTTGCTGGCTTCGGTCCAGCACACATGTAGTTGCCTTGGCTATTGTTGACGTACACACAGCATGGCCGTATGCACTGGACATCATCGCGGTGTCCTCACTCCGCGGTCCCTGGCATCCTCCCTGTTTATCCTGCAGCCCCAAGTCCAGCATTTTCGGAAAGCCCATGAGCAGGGCTTTTGTACAGTGTCAGACTTGTCAGTTTCCCGCCAGTACTTTGGGAGATAGAGCCGTTGCTCAGTCTTGTTTTCACTTTGTTACAGCTTCGTGTACAAAAGTGCCATTAGGCAGGCGTTTGAAGCGCATTCGGAGCAGCCCCGCTTCCTTGTGGTTTCAAGACGGAAGATGGCCCTGGCTGGCCGGGAAAACCAGATTTTCGGATGCAGGACTATGGCAGCTGCCTGCAGGTACAAGAAATTTCTCTCTAGCCCCATTATTTCTGGATTTATTGGCCGTGGCGCTGCCGACTACTTTTTTCGGCGTTTTTTTGCTGGCTTCGGTCCAGCACACATGTAGTTGCCTTGGCTATTGTTGACGTACACACAGCATGGCCGTATGCACTGGACATCCTCGGGTGTCCTCACTCCGCGGTCCCTGGCATCCTCCCTGTTTATCCTGCAGCCCCAAGACCAGCATTTTCGGAAAGCCCATGAGCAGGGCTTTCCAACAGTGTCAGACTTGTCAGTTTCCCGCCAATACTTTGGGAGATAGAGCCGTTGCTAAGTCTTGTTTTCACTCTGTTACAGCTTCGTGTACAAAAGTGCCATTAGACAGGCGTTTGAAGCGCATTCGGAGCAGCCCCGCTCCCTGGTGGTTTCAAGGCGGAAGACGGCCCTAGCCGGCTGGGAAAAACAGATTTTCGGATGCAGGACTATGGCAGCTACCTGCAGGTACAAGACATTTCTCTCTAGCCCCATTATTTCTGGATTTATTGGCCGTGGCGCTGCCGACTTCTTTTTTCGGCGTTTATTTGCTGGCTTCGGTCCAGCACACATGTAGTTGCCTTGGCTATTGTTGACGTACACACAGCATGGCCGTATGCACTGGACATCATCGCGGTGTCCTCACTCCGCGGTCCCTGGCATCCTCCCTGTTTATCCTGCAGCCCCAAGTCCAGCATTTTCGGAAAGCCCATGAGCAGGGCTTTTGTAAAGTGTCAGACTTGTCAGTTTCCCGCCAGTACTTTGGGAGATAGAGCCGTTGCTCAGTCTTGTTTTCACTTTGTTACAGCTTCGTGTACAAAAGTGCCATTAGGCAGGCGTTTGAAGCGCATTCGGAGCAGCCCCGCTTCCTTGTGGTTTCAAGACGGAAGATGGCCCTGGCTGGCCGGGAAAACCAGATTTTCGGATGCAGGACTATGGCAGCTGCCTGCAGGTACAAGAAATTTCTCTCTAGCCCCATTATTTCTGGATTTATTGGCCGTGGCGCTGCCGACTACTTTTTTCGGCGTTTTTTTGCTGGCTTCGGTCCAGCTCACATGTAGTTGCCTTGGCTATTGTTGACGTACACACAGCATGGCCGTATGCACTGGACATCCTCGGGTGTCCTCACTCCGCGGTCCCTGGCATCCTCCCTGTTTATCCTGCAGCCCCAAGACCAGCATTTCCGGAAAGCCCATGAGCAGCGCTTTCCAACAGTGTCAGACTTGTCAGTTTCCCGCCAATACTTTGGGAGATAGAGCCGTTGCTAAGTCTTGTTTTCACTCTGTTACAGCTTCGTGTACAAAAGTGCCATTAGACAGGCGTTTGAAGCGCATTCGGAGCAGCCCCGCTCCCTTGTGGTTTCAAGACGGAAGATGGCCCCGGATGCAGGACTATGGCAGCTGCCTGCAGGTACAAGAAATTTCTCTCTAGCCCCATTATTTCTGGATTTATTGGCCGTGGCGCTGTCGACTTCCTTTTTCGGCGTTTTTTTGCTGGCTTCGGTCCAGCACACATGTAGTTGCCTGGGCTATTGTTGACGTACAAACAGCATGGTCGTATGCACTGGACATCATCGGGGTGTCCTCACTCCGCGGTCCCTGGCATCCTCCCTGTTTATCCAGCAGCCCCAAGACCGGCATTTTCGGAAAGCCCATGAGCAGGGCTTTCAAACAGTGTCAGACTTGTCAGTTTCCCGCCAATACTTAGGGAGATAGAGCCGTTGCTAAGTCTTGTTTTCACTTGGTTACAGCTTCGTGTACAAAAGTGCCATTAGGCAGGCGTTTGAAGCGCATTCGGAGCAGCCCCGCTCCCTGGTGGTTTCAAGACGGAAGATGGCCCTGGCTGGCTGGGAAAACCATATTTTCGGATGCAGGACTATGGCAGCTGCCTGCAGGGACAGGAAATTTCTCTCTAGCCCCATTATTTCTGGATTTATTGGCCCTGGCGCTGCCGACTACTTTTTTCGGCGTTTTTTTTGCTGGCTTCGGTCCAGCACACATGTAGTTGCCTGGGCTATTGTTGACGTACACACAGCATGGCCGTATGCACTGGACATACTCGGAATGTCCTCACTCCGCGGTCCCTGGCATCCTCCCTGTTTATCCAGCAGCCCCAAGACCGACATTTTCGGAAAGCCCATGAGCAGGGCTTTCAAACAGTGTCAGACTTGTCAGTTTCCCGCCAATACTTTGGGAGATAGAGCCGTTGCTAAGTCTTGTTTTCACTCGGTTACGGCTTCGTGTACAAAAGTGCCATTAGGCAGGCGTTTGAAGCGCATTCGGAGCAGCCCCGTTCCCTTGTGGTTTCAAGACGGAAGATGGCCCTGGCTGGCTGGGAAAACCATATTTTCGGATGCAGGACTATGGCAGCTACCTGCAGGTTCACGAAATTTCTCTCTAGCCCCATTATTTCTGGATTCATTGGCCGTGGCGCTGCCGACTACTTTTTTCGGCGTTTTTTTGCTGGCATCGGTCCAGCACACATGTAGTTGCCTGGGCTATTGTTGACGTACACACAGCATGGCCGTATGCACTGGACATCATCGGGGTGTCCTCACTCCGCGGTCCCTGGCATCCTCCCTGTTTATCCAGCAGCCCCAAGACCGGCATTTTCGGAAAGCCCATGAGCAGGGCTTTCGTACAGTGTGAGACGTGTCAGTTTCCCGCCAATACTTAGGGAGATAGAGCCGTTGCTAAGTCTTGTTTTCACTCGGTTACAGCTTCGTGTACAAAAGTGCCATTAGACAGGCGTTTGAAGTGCATTCGGAGCAGCCCCGCTCCCTGGTGGTTTCAAGACGGAAGATGGCCCTGGCTGGCTGGGAAAACCAGATTTTCGGATGCAGGACTATGGCAGCTGACTGCAGGTACAAGAAATTTCTCTCTAGCCCCATTATTTCTGGATTTATTGGCCGTGGCGCTGCCGACTTCATTTTTCGGCTTTTTGTTGCTGGCTTCGGTCCAGCACACATGTAGTTGCCTGGGCTATTGTTGACGTACACACAGCATGGCCGTATGCACTGGACATCATCGCGGTGTCCTCACTCCGCGGTCCCTGGCATCCTCCATGTTTATCCAGCAGCCCGAAGACCGACATTTTCGGAAAGCCCATGAGCAGGGCTTTTGTACAGTGTCAGACTTGTCAGTTTCCCGCCAATACTTAGGGAGATAGAGCCGTTGCTAAGTCTTCTTTTCACTCTGTTACAGCTTCGTGTACAAAAGTGCCAATAGACAGGCGTTTGAAGCGCATTCGGAGCAGCCCCGCTCCCTGGTGGTTTCAAGACGGAAGATGGCCCTGGCTGGCTGGGAAAACCAGATTTTCGGATGCAGGACTATGGCAGCTGCCTGCAGGTACAAGAAATTTTTCTCTAGCCCCATTATTTCTGGATTTATTGGCCGTGGCGCTGCCGACTACTTTTTTCGGCGTTTTTTTGCTGGCATCGGTCCAGCACACATGTAGTTGCCTGGGCTATTGTTGACGTACACACAGCATGGCCGTATGCACTGGACATCCTCGGGTGTCCTCACTCCGCGGTCCCTGGCATCCTCCCTGTTTATTCTGCAGCCCCAAGACCAGCATTTTCGGAAAGCCCATGAGCAGCGCTTTCCAACAGTGTCAGACTTGTCAGTTTCCCGCCAATACTTTGGGAGATAGAGCCGTTGCTAAGTCTTGTTTTCACTCTGTTACAGCTTCTGTTACAGCTTCGTGTACAAAAGTGCCATTAGACAGGCGTTTGAAGCGCATTCGGAGCAGCCCCGCTCCCTTGTGGTTTCAAGACGGAAGATGGACCTGGCTGGCTGGGAAAACCAGATTTTCGGATGCAGGACTATGGCAGCTGCCTGCAGGTACAAAAAAATTCTCTCTAGCCCCATTATTTCTGGATTTATTGGCCGTGGCGCTGCCGACTTCTTTTTTCGGCGTTTTTTTGCTGCCTTCGGTCCAGCACACATGTAGTTGCCTGGGCTATTGTTGACGTACACACAGCATGGCCGTATGCACTGGACATCCTCGGGTGTCCTCACTCCGCGGTCCCTGGCATTTTCCCTGTTTATCCTGCAGCCCCAAGACCAGCATTTCCGGAAAGCCCATGAGCAGCGCTTTCCAGCAGTGTCAGACTTGTCAGTTTCCCGCCAATACTTTGGGAGATAGAGCCGTTGCTAAGTCTTGTTTTCACTCTGTTACAGCTTCGTGTACAAAAGTGCCATTAGACAGGCGTTTGAAGCGCATTCGGAGCAGCCCCGCTCCCTGGTGGTTTCAAGGCGGAAGACGGCCCTAGCCGGCTGGGAAAAACAGATTTTCGGATGCAGGACTATGGCAGCTGCCTGCAGGTACAAGACATTTCTCTCTAGCCCCATTATTTCTGGATTTATTGGCCGTGGCGCTGCCGACTTCTTTTTTCGGCGTTTATTTGCTGGCTTCGGTCCAGCACACATGTAGTTGCCTTGGCTATTGTTGACGTACACACAGCATGGCCGTATGCACTGGACATCATCGCGGTGTCCTCACTCCGCGGTCCCTGGCATCCTCCCTGTTTATCCTGCAGCCCCAAGTCCAGCATTTTCGGAAAGCCCATGAGCAGGGCTTTTGTACAGTGTCAGACTTGTCAGTTTCCCGCCAGTACTTTGGGAGATAGAGCCGTTGCTCAGTCTTGTTTTCACTTTGTTACAGCTTCGTGTACAAAAGTGCCATTAGGCAGGCGTTTGAAGCGCATTCGGAGCAGCCCCGCTTCCTTGTGGTTTCAAGACGGAAGATGGCCCTGGCTGGCCGGGAAAACCAGATTTTCGGATGCAGGACTATGGCAGCTGCCTGCAGGTACAAGAAATTTCTCTCTAGCCCCATTATTTCTGGATTTATTGGCCGTGGCGCTGCCGACTACTTTTTTCGGCGTTTTTTTGCTGGCTTCGGTCCAGCACACATGTAGTTGCCTTGGCTATTGTTGACGTACACACAGCATGGCCGTATGCACTGGACATCCTCGGGTGTCCTCACTCCGCGGTCCCTGGCATTTTCCCTGTTTATCCTGCAGCCCTAAGACCAGCATTTTCGGAAAGCCCATGATCAGCGCTTTCCAACAGTGTCAGACTTGTCAGTTTCCCGCCAATACTTTGGGAGATAGAGCCGTTGCTAAGTCTTGTTTTCACTCTGTTACAGCTTCGTGTACAAAAGTGCCATTAGACAGGCGTTTGAAGCGCATTCGGAGCAGCCCCGCTCTCTTGTGGTTTCAAGACAGAAGACGGCCCTGGCTGGCCCGGAAAACCAAATTTTCGGATGCAGGACTATGGCAGCTGCCTGGAGGTACAAGAAATTTCTCGCTAGCCCCATTATTTCTGAATTTATTGGCCGTGGCGCTGCCGACTACTTTTTTCGGCGTTTTTTTGCTGGCTTCGGTCCAGCACACATGTAGTTGCCTTGGCTATTGTTGACGTACACAGAGCATGGCCGTATGCACTGGACATCATCGGGGTGTCCTCACTCCGCGGTCCCTGGCATCCTCCCTGTTTATCCTGCAGCCCCAAGACCAGCATTTTCGGAAAGCCCATGAGCAGGGCTTTCCAACAGTGTCAGACTTGTCAGTTTCCCGCCAATACTTTGGGAGATAGAGCCGTTGCTAAGTCTTGTTTTCACTCGGTTAAAGCTTCGTGTACAAAAGTGCCATTAGGCAGGCGTTTGAAGCGCATTCGGAGTCGCCCCGCTCCCTTGTGGTTTCAAGACGGAAGATGGCCCTGGCTGGGTGAGAAAACAGGATTTTCGGATGCAGAACTATGGCAGCTGCCTGCAGGTACAAGACATTTTTCTCTAGCCCCATTATTTCTGGATTTATTGGCCGTGGCGCTGCCGAATACTTTTTTCGGCGTTTTTTTGCTGGCTTCGGTCCAGCACACATGTAGTTGCCTTGGCTATTGTTGACGTACACACAGCATGGCCGTATGCACTGGACATCATCGGGGTGTCCTCACTCCGCGGTCCCTGGCATCCTCCCTGTTTATCCTGCAGCCCCAAGACCAGCATTTTCGGAAAGCCCATGAGCAGGGCTTTCCAACAGTGTCAGACTTGTCAGTTTCCCGCCAATACTTTGGGAGATAGAGCCGTTGCTAAGTCTTGTTTTCACTCTGTTACAGCTTCGTGTACAAAAGTGCCATTAGACAGGCGTTTGAAGCGCATTCGGAGTCGCCCCGCTCCCTTGTGGTTTCAAGACGGAAGATGGCCCTGGCTGGCTGGGAAACCAGATTTTCGGATGCAGGACTATGGCAGCTGCCTGCAGGTACAAGAAATTTCTCTTTAGCCCCATTATTTCTGGATTTATTGGCCGTGGCGCTGCCGACTACTTTTTTCGGCGTTTTTTTGCTTGCTTCGGTCCAGCACACATGTAGTTCCCTGGGCTATTGTTGACGTACACACAGCATGGCCGTATGCACTGGACATCATCGGGGTGTCCTCACTCCGCGGTCCCTTGGCCGTGGCGCTGCCGACTTCTTTTTTCGGCTTTTTTTTGCTGCCTTCGGTCCAGTACACATGTAGTTGCCTGGGCTATTGTTGACGTACACACAGCAAGGCCGTATGCACTGGACATGATCGCGGTGTCCTCACTCCGCGGTCCCTGGCATCCTCCCTGTTTATCCTGCAGCCCCAAGACCGGCATTTTCGGAAAGCCCATGAGCAGGGCTTTCCAACAGTGTCAGACTTGTCAGTTTCCCGCCAATACTTTGGGAGATAGAGCCGTTGCTAAGTCTTGTTTTCACTCTGTTACAGCTTCGTGTAAAAAAAAGTGCCATTAGACAGGCGTTTGAAGCACGTTCGGAGCAGCCCCGCTCCCTGGTGGTTTCAAGACGGAAGACGGCCCTGGCTGGCCGGGAAAACAGGATTTTCGGATGCAGAACTATGGCAGCTGCTTGCAGGTACAAGACATTTTTCTCTAGCCCCATTATTTCTGGATTTATTGGCCGTGGCGCTGCCGACTACTTTTTTCGGCGTTTTTTTGCTTGCTTCGGTCCAGCACACATGTAGTTCCCTGGGCTATTGTTGACGTACACACAGCATGGCCGTATGCACTGGACATCATCGGGGTGTCCTCACTCCGCGGTCCCTGGCATCCTCCCTGTTTATCCTGCAGCCCCAAGACCAGCATTTTCGGAAAGCTCATGAGCAGCGCTTTCCAACAGTGTCGGACTTGTCAGATTCCCGCCATTACTTTGGGAGATAGAGCCGTTGCTAAGTCTTGTTTTCACTCTGTTACAGCTTCGTGTACAAAAGTACCATTAGACAGGCGTTTGAAGCGCATTCGGAGCAGCCCCGCTCCCTTGTGGTTTCAAGACGGAAGATGGCCCTGGCTGGCTGGGAAAACCAGGTTTTCGGATGCAGGACTATGGCAGCTGCCTGCAGGTACAAAAAATGTCTCTCTAGCCCCATTATTTCTGGATTTATTGGCCGTGGCGCTGCCGACTACTTTTTTCGGCGTTTTTTTGCTGGCTTCGGTCCAGCACACATGTAGTTGTCTTGGCTATTGTTGACGTACACACAGCATGGCCGTATGCACTGGACATCATCGGGGTGTCCTCACTCCGCGGTCCCTGGCATCCTCCCTGTTTATCCTACAGCCCCAAGACCGGCATTTTCGGAAAGCCCATGAGCAGGGCTTTCGTACAGTGTCAGACTTGTCAGTTTCCCGCCAATACTTAGGGAGATAGAGCCGTTGCTAAGTCTTGTTTTCACTCGATTACAGCTTCGTGTACAAAAGTGCCATTAGACAGGCGTTTGAAGCGCATTCGGAGCAGCCCCGCTCCCTTGTGGTTTCAAGACGGAAGATGGCCCTGGCTGGCTGGGAAAACCAGATTTTCGGATGCAGGACTATGGCGGCTGCCTGCAGGTACAAGAAATTTCTCACTAGCCCCATTATTTCTGGATTTATTGGCCATGGCGCTGCCGACTACTTTTTCGGCGTTTTTTTGCTGGCTTCGGTCCAGCACACATGTAGTTGCCTGGGCTATTGTTGACGTACACACAGCATGGCCGTATGCACTGGACATCCTCGTAGTGTCCTCACTCCGCGGTCCCTGGCATCCTCCCTGTTTATCCAGCAGCCCCAAGACCAGCATTTTCGGAAAGCCCATGAGCAGGGCTTTCCAACAGTGTCAGACTTGTCAGTTTCCCGCCAATACTTTGGGAGATAGAACCGTTGCTAAGTCTTGTTTTCACTCTGTTACAGCTTCGTGTACAAAAGTGCCATTAGACGGGCGTTTGAAGCGCATTCGGAGCAGCCCCGCTCCCTTGTGGTTTCAAGACGGAAGATGGCCCTGGCTGGCTGGGAAAACCAGATTTTCGGATGCAGGACTATGGCAGCTGACTGCAGGTACAAGAAATTTCTCTCTACCCCCATTATTTCTGGATTTATTGGCCGTGGCGCTGCCGACTTCTTTTTTCGGCTCTTTGTTGCTGGCTTCGGTCCAGCACACATGTAGTTGCCTGGGCTATTGTTGACGTACACACAGCATGGCCGTATGCACTGGACATCATCGCGGTGTCCTCACTCCGCGGTCCCTGGCATCCTCCCTGTTTATCCTGCAGCCCCAAGACCAGCATTTTCGGAAAGCCCATGAGCAGGGCTTTCCAACAGTGTCAGACTTGTCAGTTTCCCGCCAGTACTTTGGGAGATAGAGCCGTTGCTAAGTCTTGTTTTCACTCTGTTACAGCTTCGTGTACAAAAGTGCCATCAGACAGGCGTTTGAAGCGCATTCGGAGCAGCCCCGCTCCCTGGTGGTTTCAAGACGGAAGATGGCCCTGGCTGGCTGGGAAAACCATATTTTCGGATGCAGGACTATGGCAGCTGCCTGCAGGTCCACAAAATTTCTCTCTAGCCCCATTATTTCTGGATTTATTGGCCGTGGCGCTGCCGACTACTTTTTTCGGCGTTTTTTTGCTGGCATCGGTCCAGCACACATGTAGTTGCCTGGGCTATTGTTGACGTACACACAGCATGGCCGTATGCACTTGGCATCCACGTGGTGTCCTCACTCCGCGGTCCCTGGCATCCTCCCTGTTTATCCAGCAGCCCCAAGACCGGCATTTTCGAAAAGCCCATGAGCAGGGCTTTCGTACAGTGTCAGACTTGTCAGTTTCCCGCCAATACTTAGGGAGATAGAGCCGTTGCTAAGTCTTGTTTTCACTCGATTACAGCTTCGTGTACAAAAGTGCCATTAGACAGGCGTTTGAAGCGCATTCGGAGCAGCCCCGCTCCCTGGTGGTTTCAAGACGGAAAATGGCCCTGGCTGGCTGGGAAAACCAGATTTTCGGATGCAGGACTATGGCAGCTGCGTGCAGGTACAAGAAATTTCTCTCTAGCCCCATTATTTCTGGATTTATTGGCCGTGGCGCTGCCGACTACTTTTTTCGGCGTTTTTTTGCTGGCTTCGGTCCAGCACACATGTAGTTGTCTTGGCTATTGTTGACGTACACACAGCATGGCCGTATGCACTGGACATCATCGGGGTGTCCTCACTCCGCGGTCCCTGGCATCCTCCCTGTTTATCCAGCAGCCCCAAGACCGGCATTTTCGGAAAGCCCATGAGCAGGGCTTTCCAACACTGTCAGACTTGTCAGTTTCCCGCCAATACTTTGGGAGATAGAGCCGTTGCTAAGTCTTGTTTTCACTCTGTTACAGCTTCGTGTACAAAAGTGCCATTAGACAGGCGTTTGAAGCGCATTCGGAGCAGCCCCGCTCCCTTGTGGTTTCAAGACGGAAGATGGCCCTGGCTGGCTGGGAAAACCAGATTTTCGGATGCAGGACTTTGGCAGCTGCGTGCAGGTACAAGAAATTTCTCTCTAGCCCCATTATTTCTGGATTTATTGGCCGTGGCGCTGCCGACTACTTTTTTCGGCGTTTTTTTGCTGGCTTCGGTCCAGCACACATGTAGTTGTCTTGGCTATTGTTGACGTACACACAGCATGGCCGTATGCACTGGACATCATCGGGGTGTCCTCACTCCGCGGTCCCTGGCATCCTCCCTGTTTATCCTGCAGCCCCAAGACCAGCATTTTCGGAAAGCCCATGAGCAGGGCTTTCCAACAGTGTCAGACTTGTCAGTTTCCCGCCAATACTTAGGGAGATAGAGCCATTGCTAAGTCTTGTTTTCACTCTGTTACAGCTTCGTGTACAAAAGTGCCATTAGACAGGCGTTTGAAGCGCATTCGGAGCAGCCCCGCTCCCTTGTGGTTTCAAGACGGAAGATGGCCCTGGCTGGCTGGGAAAACCATATTTTCGGATGCAGGACTATGGCAGCTGCGTGCAGGTACAAGAAATTTCTCTCTAGCTCCATTATTTCTGGATTTATTGGCCGTGGCGCTGCCGACTACTTTTTTCGGCGTTTTTTTGCTGGCTTCGGTCCAGCACACATGTAGTTGTCTTGGCTAATTGTTTACGTACACACAGCATGGCCGTATGCACTGGACATCCACGTGGTGTCCTCACTCCGCGGTCCCTGGCATCCTCCCTGTTTATCCAGCAGCCCCAAGACCGGCATTTTCGGAAAGCCCATGAGCAGGGCTTTCGTACAGTGTCAGACTTGTCAGTTTCCCGCCAATACTTAGGGAGATAGAGCCGTTGCTAAGTCTTGTTTTCACTCGATTACAGCTTCGTGTACAAAAGTGCCATTAGACAGGCGTTTGAAGCGCATTCGGAGCAGCCCCGCTCCCTGGTGGTTTCAAGACGGAAGATGGCCCTGGCTGGCTGGGAAAACCAGATTTTCGGATGCAGGACTATGGCAGCTGCCTGCAGGTACAAGAAATTTCTCACTAGCCCCATTATTTCTGGATTTATTGGCCATGGCGCTGCCGACTACTTTTTCGGCGTTTTTTTGCTGGCTTCGGTCCAGCACACATGTAGTTGCCTGGGCTATTGTTGACGTACACACAGCATGGCCGTATGCACTGGACATCCTCGTAGTGTCCTCACTCCGCGGTCCCTGGCATCCTCCCTGTTTATCCAGCAGCCCCAAGACCAGCATTTTCGGAAAGCCCATGAGCAGGGCTTTCCAACAGTGTCAGACTTGTCAGTTTCCCGCCAATACTTTGGGAGATAGAGCCGTTGCTAAGTCTTGTTTTCACTCTGTTACAGCTTCGTGTACAAAAGTGCCATTAGACGGGCGTTTGAAACGCATTCGGAGCAGCCCCGCTCCCTTGTGGTTTCAAGACGGAAGATGGCCCTGGCTGGCTGGGAAAACCAGATTTACGGATGCAGGACTATGGCAGCTGACTGCAGGTACAAGCAATTTCTCTCTACCCCCATTATTTCTGGATTTATTGGCCGTGGCGCTGCCGACTTCTTTTTTCGGCTCTTTGTTGCTGGCTTCGGTCCAGCACACATGTAGTTGCCTGGGCTATTGTTGACGTACACACAGCATGGCCGTATGCACTGGACATCATCGCGGTGTCCTCACTCCGCGGTCCCTGGCATCCTCCCTGTTTATCCTGCAGCCCCAAGACCAGCATTTTCGGAAAGCCCATGAGCAGGGCTTTCCAACAGTGTCAGACTTGTCAGTTTCCCGCCAGTACTTTGGGAGATAGAGCCGTTGCTAAGTCTTGTTTTCACTCTGTTACAGCTTCGTGTACAAAAGTGCCATCAGACAGGCGTTTGAAGCGCATTCGGAGCAGCCCCGCTCCCTGGTGGTTTCAAGACGGAAGATGGCCCTGGCTGGCTGGGAAAACCATATTTTCGGATGCAGGACTATGGCAGCTGCCTGCAGGTCCACAAAATTTCTCTCTAGCCCCATTATTTCTGGATTTATTGGCCGTGGCGCTGCCGACTACTTTTTTCGGCGTTTTTTTGCTGGCATCGGTCCAGCACACATGTAGTTGCCTGGGCTATTGTTGACGTACACACAGCATGGCCGTATGCACTTGGCATCCACGTGGTGTCCTCACTCCGCGGTCCCTGGCATCCTCCCTGTTTATCCAGCAGCCCCAAGACCGGCATTTTCGGAAAGCCCATGAGCAGGGCTTTCGTACAGTGTCAGACTTGTCAGTTTCCCGCCAATACTTAGGGAGATAGAGCCGTTGCTAAGTCTTGTTTTCACTCGATTACAGCTTCGTGTACAAAAGTGCCATTAGACAGGCGTTTGAAGCGCATTCGGAGCAGCCCCGCTCCCTGGTGGTTTCAAGACGGAAAATGGCCCTGGCTGGCTGGGAAAACCAGATTTTCGGATGCAGGACTATGCCAGCTGCCTGCAGGTACAAGAAATTTCTCTCTAGCCCAATTATTTCTGGATTCATTGGCCGTGGCGCTGCCGACTACTTTTTTCGGCGTTTTTTTGCTGGCTTCGGTCCAGCACACATGTAGTTGTCTTGGCTATTGTTGACGTACACACAGCATGGCCGTATGCACTGGACATCATCGGGGTGTCCTCACTCCGCGGTCCCTGGCATCCTCCCTGTTTATCCAGCAGCCCCAAGACCGGCATTTTCGGAAAGCCCATGAGCAGGGCTTTCCAACAGTGTCAGACTTGTCAGTTTCCCGCCAATACTTTGGGAGATAGAGCCATTGCTAAGTCTTGTTTTCACTCTGTTACAGCTTCGTGTACAAAAGTGCCATTAGACAGGCGTTTGAAGCGCATTCGGAGCAGCCCCGCTCCCTTGTGGTTTCAAGACGGAAGATGGCCCTGGCTGGCTGGGAAAACCATATTTTCGGATGCAGGACTATGGCAGCTGCGTGCAGGTACAAGAAATTTCTCTCTAGCTCCATTATTTCTGGATTTATTGGCCGTGGCGCTGCCGACTACTTTTTTCGGCGTTTTTTTGCTGGCTTCGGTCCAGCACACATGTAGTTGTCTTGGCTAATTGTTTACGTACACACAGCATGGCCGTATGCACTGGACATCCACGTGGTGTCCTCACTCCGCGGTCCCTGGCATCCTCCCTGTTTATCCAGCAGCCCCAAGACCGGCATTTTCGGAAAGCCCATGAGCAGGGCTTTCGTACAGTGTCAGACTTGTCAGTTTCCCGCCAATACTTAGGGAGATAGAGCCGTTGCTAAGTCTTGTTTTCACTCGATTACAGCTTCGTGTACAAAAGTGCCATTAGACAGGCGTTTGAAGCGCATTCGGAGCAGCCCCGCTCCCTGGTGGTTTCAAGACGGAAGATGGCCCTGGCTGGCTGGGAAAACCAGATTTTCCGATGCAGGACTATGCCAGCTGCCTGCAGGTTCAAGAAATTTCTCTCTAGCCCAATTATTTCTGGATTCATTGGCCGTGGCGCTGCCGACTACTTTTTTCGGCGTTTTTTTGCTGGCTTCGGTCCAGCACACATGTAGTTGTCTGGGCTATTGTTGACGTACACACAGCATGGCCGTATGCACTGGACATCATCGGGGTGTCCTCACTCCGCGGTCCCTGGCATCCTCCCTGTTTATCCAGCAGCCCCAAGACCGGCATTTTCGGAAAGCACATGAGCAGGGCTTTCCAACAGTGTCAGACTTGTCAGTTTCCCGCCAATACTTTGGGAGATAGAGCCGTTGCTAAGTCTTGTTTTCACTCTGTTACAGCTTCGTGTACAAAAGTGCCATTAGACAGGCGTTTGAAGCGCATTCGGAGCAGCCCCGCTCCCTTGTGGTTTCAAGACGGAAGATGGCCCTGGCTGGCTGGGAAAACCAGATTTTCGGATGCAGGACTATGGCAGCTGCCTGCAGGTACAAGAAATTTCTCACTAGCCCCATTATTTCTGGATTTATTGGCCATGGCGCTGCCGACTACTTTTTCGGCGTTTTTTTGCTGGCTTCGGTCCAGCACACATGTAGTTGCCTGGGCTATTGTTGACGTACACACAGCATGGCCGTATGCACTGGACATCCTCGTAGTGTCCTCACTCCGCGGTCCCTGGCATCCTCCCTGTTTATCCAGCAGCCCCAAGACCAGCATTTTCGGAAAGCCCATGAGCAGGGCTTTCCAACAGTGTCAGACTTGTCAGTTTCCCGCCAATACTTTGGGAGATAGAGCCGTTGCTAAGTCTTGTTTTCACTCTGTTACAGCTTCGTGTACAAAAGTGCCATTAGACGGGCGTTTGAAGCGCATTCGGAGCAGCCCCGCTCCCTTGTGGTTTCAAGACGGAAGATGGCCCTGGCTGGCTGGGAAAACCAGATTTTCGGATGCAGGACTATGGCAGCTGACTGCAGGTACAAGCAATTTCTCTCTACCCCCATTATTTCTGGATTTATTGGCCGTGGCGCTGCCGACTTCTTTTTTCGGCTCTTTGTTGCTGGCTTCGGTCCAGCACACATGTAGTTGCCTGGGCTATTGTTGACGTACACACAGCATGGCCGTATGCACTGGACATCATCGCGGTGTCCTCACTCCGCGGTCCCTGGCATCCTCCCTGTTTATCCTGCAGCCCCAAGACCAGCATTTTCGGAAAGCCCATGAGCAGGGCTTTCCAACAGTGTCAGACTTGTCAGTTTCCCGCCAGTACTTTGGGAGATAGAGCCGTTGCTAAGTCTTGTTTTCACTCTGTTACAGCTTCGTGTACAAAAGTGCCATCAGACAGGCGTTTGAAGCGCATTCGGAGCAGCCCCGCTCCCTGGTGGTTTCAAGACGGAAGATGGCCCTGGCTGGCTGGGAAAACCAGATTTTCGGATGCAGGACTATGGCAGCTGCCTGCAGGTACAAGAAATTTCTCTCTAGCCCCATTATTTCTGGATTCATTGGCCGTGGCGCTGCCGACTACTTTTTTCGGCGTTTTTTTGCTGGCTTCGGTCCAGCACACATGTAGTTGCCTGGGCTATTGTTGACGTACACACAGCATGTCCGTATGCACTGGACATCCTCGGGGTGTCCTCGCTCCGCGGTCCCTGGCATCCTCCCTGTTTATCCAGCAGCCCGAAGACTGGCATTTTCGGAAAGCCCATGAGCAGGGCTTTTGTACAGTGTCAGACTTGTCAGTTTCCCGCCAGTACTTAGGGAGATAGAGCCGTTGCTAAGTCTTCTTTTCACTCTGTTACAGCTTTGTTTACAAAAGTGCCAATAGACAGACGTTTGAAGCGCATTCGGAGCAGCCCCGCTCCCTGGTGGTTTCAAGACGGAAGATGGCCCTGGCTGGCTGGGAAAACCAGATTTTCGGATGCAGGACTATGGCAGCTGCCTGCAGGTACAAGAAATTTTTCTCTAGCCCCATTATTTCTGGATTTATTGGCCGTGGCGCTGCCGACTACTTTTTTCGGCGTTTTTTTGCTGGCATCGGTCCAGCACACATGTAGTTGCCTGGGCTATTGTTGACGTACACACAGCATGGCCGTATGCACTGGACATCATCGGGGTGTCCTCACTCCGCGGTCCCTGGCATCCTCCCTGTTTATGCAGCAGCCCCAAGACCGGCATTTTCGGAAAGCCCATGAGCAGGGCTTTCCAACAGTGTCAGACTTGTCAGTTTCCGCCAATACTTTGGGAGATAGAGCCGTTGCTAAGTCTTGTTTTCACTCTGTTACAGCTTCGTGTACAAAAGTGCCATTAGACAGGCGTTTGAAGCGCATTCGGAGCAGCCCCGCTCCCTTGTGGTTTCAAGACGGAAGATGGCCCTGGCTGGCTGGGAAAACCAGATTTTCGGATGCAGGACTATGGCAGCTGCCTGCAGGTACAAGAAATTTCTCTCTAGCCCCATTATTTCTGGATTTATTGGCCGTGGCGCTGCCGACTACTTTTTTCGTCGTTTTTTTGCTGGCTTCGGTCCAGCACACATGTAGTTGCCTGGGATATTGTTGACGTACACACAGCATGGCCGTATGCACTGGACATCATCGCGGTGTCCTCACTCCGCGGTCCCTGGCATCCTCCCTGTTTATCCAGCAGCCCCAAGACCCGCATTTTCGGAAAGCCCATGAGCAGGGCTTTCCAACAGTGTCAGACTTGTCAGTTTCCCGCCAATACTTTGGGAGATAGAGCCGTTGCTAAGTCTTGTTTTCACTCTGTTACAGCTTCGTGTACAAAAGTGCCATTAGACAGGCGTTTGAAGCGCATTCGGAGCAGCCCCGCTCCCTTGTGGTTTCAAGACGGAAGATGGCCCTGGCTGGCTGGGAAAACCAGATTTTCGGATGCAGGACTATGGCAGCTGCCTGCAGGTACAAGAAATTTCTCTCTAGCCCCATTATTTCTGGATTTATTGGCCGTGGCGCTGCCGACTACTTTTTTCGTCGTTTTTTTGCTGGCTTCGGTCCAGCACACATGTAGTTGCCTGGGATATTGTTGACGTACACACAGCATGGCCGTATGCACTGGACATCATCGCGGTGTCCTCACTCCGCGGTCCCTGGCATCCTCCCTGTTTATCCAGCAGCCCCAAGACCCGCATTTTCGGAAAGCCCATGAGCAGGGCTTTCCAACAGTGTCAGACTTGTCAGTTTCCCGCCAATACTTTGGGAGATAGAGCCGTTGCTAAGTCTTGTTTTCACTCTGTTACAGCTTCGTGTACAAAAGTGCCATTAGACAGGCGTTTGAAGCGCATTCGGAGCAGCCCCGCTCCCTTGTGGTTTCAAGACGGAAGATGGCCCTGGCTGGCTGGGAAAACCAGATTTTCGGATGCAGGACTATGGCAGCTGCCTGCAGGTACAAGAAATTTCTCTCTAGCCCCATTATTTCTGGATTTATTGGCCATGGCGCTGCCGACTACTTTTTCGGCGTTTTTTTGCTGGCTGCGGTCCAGCACACATGTAGTTGCCTTGGCTATTGTTGACGTACACACAGCATGGCCGTATGCACTGGACATCCTCGTAGTGTCCTCACTCCGCGGTCCCTGGCATCCTCCCTATTTATCCTGCAGCCCCAAGACCAGCATTTTCGGAAAGCCCATGAGCAGGGCTTTCCAACAGTGTCAGACTTGTCAGTTTCCCGCCAATACTTTGGGAGATAGAGCCATTGCTAAGTCTTGTTTTCACTCTGTTACAGCTTCGTGTACAAAAGTGCCATTAGACAGGCGTTTGAAGCGCATTCGGAGCAGCCCCGCTCCCTTGTGGTTTCAAGACGGAAGATGGCCCTGGCTGGCTGGAAAAACCAGATTTTCGGATGCAGGACTATGGCAGCTGCCTGCTGGTACAAGAAATTTCTCTCTAGCCCCATTATTTCTGGATTTATTGGCCATGGCGCTGCCGACTACTTTTTCGGCGTTTTTTTGCTGGTTTCGGTCCAGCACACATGTAGTTGCCTGGGCTATTGTTGACGTACACACAGCATGGCCGTATGCACTGGACATCATCGGGGTGTCCTCACTCCGCGGTCCCTGGCATCCTCCCTATTTATCCTGCAGCCCCAAGACCATCATTTTCGGAAAGCCCATGAGCAGGGCTTTCCAACAGTGTCAGACTTGTCAGTTTCCCGCCAATACTTTGGGAGATAGAGCCGTTGCTAAGTCTTGTTTTCACTCGATTACAGCTTCGTGTACAAAAGTGCCATTAGACAGGCGTTTGAAGCGCATTCGGAGCAGCCCCGCTCCCTTGTGGTTTCAAGACGGAAGATGGCCCTGGCTGGCTGGGAAAACCAGATTTTCGGATGCAGGACTATGGCAGCTGCCTGCAGGTACAAGAAATTTCTCTCTAGCCCCATTATTTCTGGATTTATTGGCCATGGCGCTGCCGACTACTTTTTCGGCGTTTTTTTGCTGGTTTCGGTCCAGCACACATGTAGTTGCCTGGGATATTGTTGACGTACACACAGCATGGCCGTATGCACTGGACATCATCGGGGTGTCCTCACTCCGCGGTCCCTGGCATCCTCCCTATTTATCCTGCAGCCCCAAGACCATCATTTTCGGAAAGCCCATGAGCAGGGCTTTCCAACAGTGTCAGACTTGTCAGTTTCCCGCCAATACTTTGGGAGATAGAGCCGTTGCTAAGTCTTGTTTTCACTCTGTTACAGCTTCGTGTACAAAAGTGCCATTAGACGGGCGTTTGAAGCGCATTCGGAGCAGCCCCGCTCCCTTGTGGTTTCAAGACGGAAGATGGCCCTGGCTGGCTGGGAAAACCAGATTTTCGGATGCAGGACTATGGCAGCTGACTGCAGGTACAAGAAATTTCTCTCTAGCCCCATTATTTCTGGATTTATTGGCCGTGGCGCTGCCGACTTCTTTTTTCGGCTCTTTGTTGCTGGCTTCGGTCCAGCACACATGTAGTTGCCTGGGCTATTGTTGACGTACACACAGCATGGCCGTATGCACTGGACATCATCGCGGTGTCCTCACTCCGCGGTCCCTGGCATCCTCCCTGTTTATCCTGCAGCCCCAAGACTAGCATTTTCGGAAAGCCCATGAGCAGGGCTTTCCAACAGTGTCAGACTTGTCAGTTTCCCGCCAGTACTTTGGGAGATAGAGCCGTTGCTAAGTCTTGTTTTCACTCTGTTACAGCTTCGTGTACAAAAGTGCCATCAGACAGGCGTTTGAAGCGCATTCGGAGCAGCCCCGCTCCCTTGTGGTTTCAAGACGGAAGATGGCCCTGGCTGGCTGGGAAAACCAGATTTTCGAATGCAGGACTATGGCAGCTGCCTGCAGGTACAAGAAATTTCTCTCTAGCCCCATTATTTCTGGATTCATTGGCCGTGGCGCTGCCGACTACTTTTTTCGGCGTTTTTTTGCTGGCTTCGGTCCAGCACACATGTAGTTGCCTGGGCTATTGTTGACGTACACACAGCATGTCCGTATGCACTGGACATCCTCGGGGTGTCCTCGCTCCGCGGTCCCTGGCATCCTCCCTGTTTATCCAGCAGCCCAAAGACCGGCATTTTCGGAAAGCCCATGAGCAGGGCTTTTGTACAGTGTCAGACTTGTCAGTTTCCCGCCAGTACTTAGGGAGATAGAGCCGTTGCTAAGTCTTCTTTTCACTCTGTTACAGCTTCGTGTACAAAAGTGCCAATAGACAGACGTTTGAAGCGCATTCGGAGCAGCCCCGCTCCCTTGTGGTTTCAAGACGGAAGATGGCCCTGGCTGGCTGGGAAAACCAGATTTTCGGATGCAGGACTATGGCAGCTGCCTGCAGGTACAAGAAATTTTTCTCTAGCCCCATTATTTCTGGATTTATTGGCCGTGGCGCTGCCGACTACTTTTTTCGGCGTTTTTTTGCTGGCATCGGTCCAGCACACATGTAGTTGCCTGGGCTATTGTTGACGTACACACAGCATGGCCGTATGCACTGGACATCATCGGGGTGTCCTCACTCCGCGGTCCCTGGCATCCTCCCTGTTTATGCAGCAGCCCCAAGACCGGCATTTTCGGAAAGCCCATGAGCAGGGCTTTCCAACAGTGTCAGACTTGTCAGTTTCCGCCAATACTTTGGGAGATAGAGCCGTTGCTAAGTCTTGTTTTCACTCTGTTACAGCTTCGTGTACAAAAGTGCCATTAGACAGGCGTTTGAAGCGCATTCGGAGCAGCCCCGCTCCCTTGTGGTTTCAAGACGGAAGATGGCCCTGGCTGGCTGGGAAAACCATATTTTCGGATGCAGGACTATGGCAGCTGCCTGCAGGTTCACGAAATTTCTCTCTAGCCCCATTATTTCTGGATTCATTGGCCGTGGCGCTGCCGACTACTTTTTCGGCGTTTTTTTGCTGGCTTCGGTCCAGCACACATGTAGTTGCCTGGGCTATTGTTGACGTACACACAGCATGTCCGTATGCACTGGACATCCTCGGGGTGTCCTCGCTCCGCGGTCCCTGGCATCCTCCCTATTTATCCTGCAGCCCCAAGACCAGCATTTTCGGAAAGCCCATGAGCAGGGCTTTCGTACAGTGTCAGACTTGTCAGTTTCCCGCCAATACTTTGGGAGATAGAGCCGTTGCTAAGTCTTGTTTTCACTCTGTTACAGCTTCGTGTACAAAAGTGCCATTAGACGGGCGTTTGAAGCGCATTCGGAGCAGCCCCGCTCCCTTGTGGTTTCAAGACGGAAGATGGCCCTGGCTGGCTGGAAAAACCAGATTTTCGGATGCAGGACTATGGCAGCTGACTGCAGGTACAAGAAATTTCCTTCTAGCCCCATTATTTCTGGATTTATTGGCCGTGGCGCTGCCGACTTCTTTTTTCGGCTTTTTGTTGCTGGCTTCGGTCCAGCACACTTGTAGTTGCCTGGGCTATTGTTGACGTACACACAGCATGGCTGTATGCACTGGACATCATCGCGGTGTCCTCACTCCGCGGTCCCTGGCATCCTCCCTGTTTATGCAGCAGCCCCAAGACCAGCATTTTCGGAAAGCCCATGAGCAGGGCTTTCCAACAGTGTCAGACTTGTCAGTTTCCCGCCAGTACTTTGGGAGATAGAGCCGTTGCTAAGTCTTGTTTTCACTCTGTTACAGCTTCGTGTACAAAAGTGCCATTAGACAGGCGTTTGAAGCGCATTCGGAGCAGCCCCGCTCCCTTGTGGTTTCAAGACGGAAGATGGCCCTGGCTGGCTGGGAAAACCAGATTTTCGGATGCAGGACTATGGCAGCTGCCTGCAGGTTCACGAAATTTCTCTCTAGCCCCATTATTTCTGGATTCATTGGCCGTGGCGCTGCCGACTACTTTTTCGGCGTTTTTTTGCTGGCTTCGGTCCAGCACACATGTAGTTGCCTGGGCTATTGTTGACGTACACACAGCATGTCCGTATGCACTGGACATCCTCGAGGTGTCCTCGCTCCGCGGTCCCTGGCATCCTCCCTGTTTATCCAGCAGCCCCAAGACCGGCATTTTCGGAAAGCCCATGAGCAGGGCTTTCGTACAGTGTCAGACTTGTCAGTTTCCCGCCAATACTTTTGGAGATAGAGCCGTTGCTAAGTCTTCTTTTCACTCGATTACAGCTTCGTGTACAAAAGTGCCATTAGACAGGCGTTTGAAGCGCATTCGGAGCAGCCCCGCTCCCTGGTGGTTTCAAGACGGAAGATGGCCCTGGCTGGCTGGGAAAACCAGATTTTCGGATGCAGGACTATGGGAGCTGCCTGCAGGTACAAGAAATTTCTCTCTAGCCCCATTATTTCTGGATTTATTGGCCGTGGCGCTGCCGACTACTTTTTTTGGCGTTTTTTTTGCTGGCTTCGGTCCAGCACACATGTAGTTGCCTGGGCTATTGTTGACGTACACACAGCATGGCCGTATGCACTGGACATCATCGCGGTGTCCTCACTCCGCGGTCCCTGGCATCCTCCCTGTTTATGCAGCAGCCCCAAGACCAGCATTTTCGGAAAGCCCATGAGCAGGGCTTTCCAACAGTGTCAGACTTGTCAGTTTCCCGCCAGTACTTTGGGAGATAGAGCCGTTGCTAAGTCTTGTTTTCACTCGATTACAGCTTCGTGTACAAAAGTGCCATCAGACAGGCGTTTGAAGCGCATTCGGAGCAGCCCCGCTCCCTGGTGGTTTCAAGACGGAAGATGGCCCTGGCTGGCTGGGAAAACCATATTTTGGGATGCAGGACTATGGCAGCTGCCTGCAGGTACAAGAAATTTCTCTCTAGCCCCATTATTTCTGGATTTATTGGCCGTGGCGCTGCCGACTACTTTTTCGGCGTTTTTTTGCTGGCTTCGGTCCAGCACACATGTAGTTGCCTGGGCTATTGTTGACGTACACACAGCATGGCCGTATGCACTGGACATCATCGGGGTGTCCTCGCTCCGCGGTCCCTGGCATCCTCCCTGTTTATCCAGCAGCCCCAAGACCGGCATTTTCGGAAAGCCCATGAGCAGGGCTTTTGTACAGTGTCAGACTTGTCAGTTTCCCGCCAATACTTTGGGAGATAGAGCCGTTGCTAAGTCTTGTTTTCACTCTGTTACAGCTTCGTGTACAAAAGTGCCATTAGACGGGCGTTTGAAGCTCATTCGGAGCAGCCCCGCTCCCTTGTGGTTTCAAGACGGAAGATGGCCCTGGCTGGCTGGGAAAACCAGATTTTCGGATGCAGGACTATGGCAGCTGCCTGCAGGTTCACGAAATTTCTCTCTAGCCCCATTATTTCTGGATTCATTGGCCGTGGCGCTGCCGACTACTTTTTCGGCGTTTTTTTGCTGGCTTCGGTCCAGCACACATGTAGTTGCCTGGGCTATTGTTGACGTACACACAGCATGTCCGTATGCACTGGACATCATCGCGGTGTCCTCGCTCCGCGGTCCCTGGCATCCTCCCTGTTTATCCAGCAGCCCCAAGACCGGCATTTTCGGAAAGCCCATGAGCAGGGCTTTCGTACAGTGTCAGACTTGTCAGTTTCCCGCCAATACTTTTGGAGATAGAGCCGTTGCTAAGTCTTGTTTTCACTCGATTACAGCTTCGTGTACAAAAGTGCCATTAGACAGGCGTTTGAAGCGCATTCGGAGCAGCCCCGCTCCCTGGTGGTTTCAAGACGGAAGATGGCCCTGGCTGGCTGGGAAAACCAGATTTTCGGATGCAGGACTATGGGAGCTGCCTGCAGGTACAAGAAATTTCTCTCTAGCCCCATTATTTCTGGATTTATTGGCCGTGGCGCTGCCGACTACTTTTGTCGGCGTTTTTTTTGCTGGCTTCGGTCCAGCACACATGTAGTTGCCTGGGCTATTGTTGACGTACACACAGCATGGCCGTATGCACTGGACATCATCGGGGTGTCCTCGCTCCGCGGTCCCTGGCATCCTCCCTGTTTATCCAGCAGCCCCAAGACCGGCATTTTCGGAAAGCCCATGAGCAGGGCTTTTGTACAGTGTCAGACTTGTCAGTTTCCCGCCAATACTTTGGGAGATAGAGCCGTTGCTAAGTCTTGTTTTCACTCTGTTACAGCTTCGTGTACAAAAGTGCCATCAGACAGGCGTTTGAAGCGCATTCGGAGCAGCCCCGCTCCCTGGTGGTTTCAAGACGGAAGATGGCCCTGGCTGGCTGGGAAAACCATATTTTGGGATGCAGGACTATGGCAGCTGCCTGCAGGTACAAGAAATTTCTCTCTAGCCCCATTATTTCTGGATTTATTGGCCGTGGCGCTGCCGACTACTTTTTTCGGCGTTTTTTTGCTGGCTTCGGTCCAGCACACATGTAGTTGCCTGGGCTATTGTTGACGTACACACAGCATGGCCGTATGCACTGGACATCATCGGGGTGTCCTCGCTCCGCGGTCCCTGGCATCCTCCCTGTTTATCCAGCAGCCCCAAGACCGGCATTTTCGGAAAGCCCATGAGCAGGGCTTTTGTACAGTGTCAGACTTGTCAGTTTCCCGCCAATACTTAGGGAGATAGAGCCCTTGCTAAGTCTTCTTTTCACTCTGTTACAGCTTCGTGTACAAAAGTGCCAATAGACAGGCGTTTGAAGCGCATTCGGAGCAGCCCCGCTCCCTGGTGGTTTCAAGACGGAAGATGGCCCTGGCTGGCTGGGAAAACCAGATTTTCGGATGCAGGACTATGGCAGCTGCCTGCAGGTACAAGAAATTTTTCTCTAGCCCCATTATTTCTGGATTTATTGGCCGTGGCGCTGCCGACTACTTTTTTCGACGTTTTTTTGCTGGCTTCGGTCCAGCACACATGTAGTTGCCTGGGCTATTGTTGACGTACACACAGCATGTCCGTATGCACTGGACATCCTCGGGGTGTCCTCGCTCCGCGGTCCCTGGCATCCTCCCTGTTTATCCAGCAGCCCGAAGACCGGCATTTTCGGAAAGCCCATGAGCAGGGCTTTTGTACAGTGTCAGACTTGTCAGTTTCCCGCCAATACTTAGGGAGATAGAGCCGTTGCTAAGTCTTCTTTTCACTCTGTTACAGCTTCGTGTACAAGAGTGCCAATAGACAGACGTTTGAAGCGCATTCGGAGCAGCCCCGCTCCCTGGTGGTTTCAAGACGGAAGATGGCCCTGGCTGGCTGGGAAAACCAGATTTTCGGATGCAGGACTATGGCAGCTGCCTGCAGGTACAAGAAATTTTTCTCTAGCCCCATTATTTCTGGATTTATTGGCCGTGGCGCTGCCGACTACTTTTTTCGGCGTTTTTTTGCTGGCATCGGTCCAGCACACATGTAGTTGCCTGGGCTATTGTTGACGTACACACAGCATGGCCGTATGCACTGGACATCATCGGGGTGTCCTCACTCCGCGGTCCCTGGCATCCTCCCTGTTTATGCAGCAGCCCCAAGACCGGCATTTTCGGAAAGCCCATGAGCAGGGCTTTCCAACAGTGTCAGACTTGTCAGTTTCCGCCAATACTTTGGGAGATAGAGCCGTTGCTAAGTCTTGTTTTCACTCTGTTACAGCTTCGTGTACAAAAGTGCCATTAGACAGGCGTTTGAAGCGCATTCGGAGCAGCCCCGCTCCCTTGTGGTTTCAAGACGGAAGATGGCCCTGGCTGGCCGGGAAAACCATATTTTGGGATGCAGGACTATGGCAGCTGCCTGCAGGTTCACGAAATTTCTCTCTAGCCCCATTATTTCTGGATTTATTGGCCGTGGCGCTGCCGACTACTTTTTTCGGCGTTTTTTTGCTGGCATCGGTCCAGCACACATGTAGTTGCCTGGGCTATTGTTGACGTACACACAGCATGACCGTATGCACTTGGCATCCACGTGGTGTCCTCACTCCGCGGTCCCTGGCATCCTCCCTGTTTATCCAGCAGCCCCAAGACCGGCATTTTCGGAAAGCCCATGAGCAGGGCTTTCGTACAGTGTCAGACTTGTCAGTTTCCCGCCAATACTTAGGGAGATAGAGCCGTTGCTAAGTCTTGTTTTCACTCTGTTACAGCTTCGTGTACAAAAGTGCCATTAGGCAGGCGTTTGAAGCGCATTCGGAGCAGCCCCGCTCCCTGGTGGTTTCAAGACGGAAGATGGCCCTGGCTGGCTGGGAAAACCAGATTTTCGGATGCAGGACTATGGCAGCTGCCTGCAGGTACAAGAAATTTCTCTCTAGCCCCATTATTTCTGGATTCATTGGCCGTGGCGCTGCCGACTACTTTTTTCGGCGTTTTTTTGCTGGCATCGGTCCAGCACACATGTAGTTGCCTGGGCTATTGTTGACGTACACACAGCATGTCCGTATGCACTGGACAACGTCGGGGTGTCCTCGCTCCGCGGTCCCTGGCATCCTCCCTGTTTATCCAGCAGCCCCAAGACCGGCATTTTCGGAAAGCCCATGAGCAGGGCTTTTGTACAGTGTCAGACTTGTCAGTTTCCCGCCAATACTTAGGGAGATAGAGCCCTTGCTAAGTCTTCTTTTCACTCTGTTACAGCTTCGTGTACAAAAGTGCCAATAGACAGGCGTTTGAAGCGCATTCGGAGCAGCCCCGCTCCCTGGTGGTTTCAAGACGGAAGATGGCCCTGGCTGGCTGGGAAAACCAGATTTTCGGATGCAGGACTATGGCAGCTGCCTGCAGGTACAAGAAATTTTTCTCTAGCCCCATTATTTCTGGATTTATTGGCCGTGGCGCTGCCGACTACTTTTTTCGACGTTTTTTTGCTGGCTTCGGTCCAGCACACATGTAGTTGCCTGGGCTATTGTTGACGTACACACAGCATGTCCGTATGCACTGGACATCCTCGGGGTGTCCTCGCTCCGCGGTCCCTGGCATCCTCCCTGTTTATCCAGCAGCCCGAAGACCGGCATTTTCGGAAAGCCCATGAGCAGGGCTTTTGTACAGTGTCAGACTTGTCAGTTTCCCGCCAATACTTAGGGAGATAGAGCCGTTGCTAAGTCTTCTTTTCACTCTGTTACAGCTTCGTGTACAAGAGTGCCAATAGACAGACGTTTGAAGCGCATTCGGAGCAGCCCCGCTCCCTGGTGGTTTCAAGACGGAAGATGGCCCTGGCTGGCTGGGAAAACCAGATTTTCGGATGCAGGACTATGGCAGCTGCCTGCAGGTACAAGAAATTTTTCTCTAGCCCCATTATTTCTGGATTTATTGGCCGTGGCGCTGCCGACTACTTTTTTCGGCGTTTTTTTGCTGGCATCGGTCCAGCACACATGTAGTTGCCTGGGCTATTGTTGACGTACACACAGCATGGCCGTATGCACTGGACATCATCGGGGTGTCCTCACTCCGCGGTCCCTGGCATCCTCCCTGTTTATGCAGCAGCCCCAAGACCGGCATTTTCGGAAAGCCCATGAGCAGGGCTTTCCAACAGTGTCAGACTTGTCAGTTTCCGCCAATACTTTGGGAGATAGAGCCGTTGCTAAGTCTTGTTTTCACTCTGTTACAGCTTCGTGTACAAAAGTGCCATTAGACAGGCGTTTGAAGCGCATTCGGAGCAGCCCCGCTCCCTTGTGGTTTCAAGACGGAAGATGGCCCTGGCTGGCTGGGAAAACCAGATTTTCGGATGCAGGACTATGGCAGCTGCCTGCAGGTACAAGAAATTTCTCTCTAGCCCCATTATTTCTGGATTCATTGGCCGTGGCACTGCCGACTACTTTTTTCGGCGTTTTTTTGCTGGCATCGGTCCAGCACACATGTAGTTGCCTGGGCTATTGTTGACGTACACACAGCATGTCCGTATGCACTGGACATCCTCGGGGTGTCCTCGCTCCGCGGTCCCTGGCATCCTCCCTGTTTATCCAGCAGCCCCAAGACCAGCATTTTCGGAAAGCCCATGAGCAGGGCTTTCCAACAGTGTCAGACTTGTCAGTTTCCCGCCAATACTTAGGGAGATAGAGCCGTTGCTAAGTCTTCTTTTCACTCTGTTACAGCTTCGTGTACAAAAGTGCCAATAGACAGGCGTTTGAAGCGCATTCGGAGCAGCCCCGCTCCCTGGTGGTTTCAAGACGGAAGATGGCCCTGGCTGGCTGGGAAAACCAGATTTTCGGATGCAGGACTATGGCAGCTGCCTGCAGGTACAAGAAATTTTTCTCTAGCCCCATTATTTCTGGATTTATTGGCCGTGGCGCTGCCGACTACTTTTGTCGGCGTTTTTTTGCTGGCTTCGGTCCAGCACACATGTAGTTGCCTGGGCTATTGTTGACGTACACACAGCATGGCCGTATGCACTGGACATCCTCGTAGTGTCCTCACTCCGCGGTCCCTGGCATCCTCCCTATTTATCCTGCAGCCCCAAGACCAGCATTTTCGGAAAGCACATGAGCAGGGCTTTCCAACAGTGTCAGACTTGTCAGTTTCCCGCCAATACTTTGGGAGATAGAGCCGTTGCTAAGGCTTGTTTTCACTCTGTTACAGCTTCGTGTACAAAAGTGCCATTAGACAGGCGTTTGGAGCGCATTCGGAGCAGCCCCGCCCCCTTATGGTTTCAAGACGGAAGATGGCCCTGGCTGGCTGGGAAAACCAGATTTTCGGATGCAGGACTATGGCAGCTACATGCAGGTACAAGAAATTTTTCTCTAGCCCCATTATTTCTGGATTTATTGGCCGTGGCGCTGCCGACTACTTTTTTCGGCGTTTTTTTTGCTGGCATCGGTCCAGCACACATGTAGTTGCCTTGGCTATTGTTGACGTACACACAGCATGGCCGTATGCACTGGACATCCTCGTAGTGTCCTCACTCCGCGGTCCCTGGCATCCTCCCTATTTATCCTGCAGCCCCAAGACCAGCATTTTCGGAAAGCCCATGAGCAGGGCTTTCCAACAGTGTCAGACTTGTCAGTTTCCCGCCAATACTTTGGGAGATAGAGCCGTTGCTAAGTCTTGTTTTCACTCTGTTACAGCTTCGTGTACAAAAGTGCCATTAGACAGGCGTTTGAAGCGCATTCGGAGCAGCCCCGCCCCCTTGTGGTTTCAAGACGGAAGATGGCCCTGGCTGGCTGGAAAAACCAGATTTTCGGATGCAGGACTATGGCAGCTACATGCAGGTACAAGAAATTTTTCTGTAGCCCCATTATTTCTGGATTTATTGGCCGTGGCGCTGCCGACTACTTTTTTCGGCGTTTTTTTGCTGGCATCGGTCCAGCACACATGTAGTTGCCTTGGCTATTGTTGACGTACACACAGCATGGCCGTATGCACTGGACATCCTCGGGGTGTCCTCACTCCGCGGTCCCTGGCATCCTCCCTGTTTATGCAGCAGCCCCAAGACCGGCATTTTCGGAAAGCCCATGAGCAGGGCTTTCCAACAGTGCCGACTACTTTTTTCGGCGTTTTTTTGCTGGCATCGGTCCAGCACACATGTAGTTGCCTTGGCTATTGTTGACGTACACACAGCATGGCCGTATGCACTGGACATCCTCGTAGTGTCCTCACTCCGCGGTCCCTGGCATCCTCCCTATTTATCCTGCAGCCCCAAGACCAGCATTTTCGGAAAGCCCATGAGCAGGGCTTTCCAACAGTGTCAGACTTCTCAGTTTCCCGCCAATACTTTGGGAGATAGAGCCGTTGCTAAGTCTTGTTTTCACTCTGTTACAGCTTCGTGTACAAAAGTGCCATTAGACAGGCGTTTGAAGCGCATTCGGAGCAGCCCCGCCCCCTTGTGGTTTAAAGACGGAAGATGGCCCTGGCTGGCTGGAAAAAACATATTTTCGGATGCAGGACTATGGCAGCTGACTGCAGGTACAAGAAATTTCTCTCTAGCCCCATTATTTCTGGATTTATTGGCCATGGCGCTGCCGACTACTTTTTCGGCGTTTTTTTGCTGGTTTCGGTCCAGCACACATGTAGTTGCCTGGGATATTGTTGACGTACACACAGCATGGCCGTATGCACTGGACATCATCGGGGTGTCCTCACTCCGCGGTCCCTGGCATCCTCCCTATTTATCATGCAGCCCCAAGACCATCATTTTCGGAAAGCCCATGAGCAGGGCTTTCCAACAGTGTCAGACTTGTCAGTTTCCCGCCAATACTTTGGGAGATAGAGCCGTTGCTAAGTCTTGTTTTCACTCGATTACAGCTTCGTGTACAAAAGTGCCATTAGACAGGCGTTTGAAGCGCATTCGGAGCAGCCCCGCTCCCTTGTGGTTTCAAGACGGAAGATGGCCCTGGCTGGCTGGGAAAACCAGATTTTCGGATGCAGGACTATGGCAGCTGCCTGCAGGTACAAGACATTTCTCTCTAGCCCCATTATTTCTGGATTTATTGGCCATGGCGCTGCCGACTACTTTTTCGGCGTTTTTTTGCTGGCTGCGGTCCAGCACACATGTAGTTGCCTTGGCTATTGTTGACGTACACACAGCATGGCCGTATGCACTGGACATCCTCGTAGTGTCCTCACTCCGCGGTCCCTGGCATCCTCCCTGTTTATGCAGCAGCCCCAAGACCGGCATTTTCGGAAAGCCCATGAGCAGGGCTTTCCAACAGTGCCGACTACTTTTTTCGGCGTTTTTTTGCTAGCATCGGTCCAGCACACATGTAGTTGCCTTGGCTATTGTTGACGTACACACAGCATGGCCGTATGCACTGGACATTATCGGGGTGTCCTCACTCCGCGGTCCCTGGCATCCTTCCTATTTATCCTGCAGCCCCAAGACCATCATTTTCCAACAGTGTCAGACTTGTCAGTTTCCCGCCAATACTTTGGGAGATAGAGCCGTTGCTAAGTCTTGTTTTCACTCGATTACAGCTTCGTGTACAAAAGTGCCATTAGACAGGCGTTTGAAGCGCATTCGGAGCAGCCCCGCTCCCTGGTGGTTTCAAGACGGAAGATGGCCCTGGCTGGCTGGGAAAACCAGATTTTCGGATGCAGGACTATGGCAGCTGCCTGCAGGTACAAGACATTTCTCTCTAGCCCCATTATTTCTGGATTTATTGGCCATGGCGCTGCCGACTACTTTTTCGGCGTTTTTTTGCTGGCTGCGGTCCAGCACACATGTAGTTGCCTTGGCTATTGTTGACGTACACACAGCATGGCCGTATGCACTGGACATCCTCGTAGTGTCCTCACTCCGCGGTCCCTGGCATCCTCCCTGTTTATGCAGCAGCCCCAAGACCGGCATTTTCGGAAAGCCCATGAGCAGGGCTTTCCAACAGTGCCGACTACTTTTTTCGGCGTTTTTTTGCTAGCATCGGTCCAGCACACATGTAGTTGCCTTGGCTATTGTTGACGTACACACAGCATGGCCGTATGCACTGGACATTATCGGGGTGTCCTCACTCCGCGGTCCCTGGCATCCTTCCTATTTATCCTGCAGCCCCAAGACCATCATTTTCGGAAAGCCCATGAGCAGGGCTTTCCAACAGTGTCAGACTTGTCAGTTTCCCGCCAATACTTTGGGAGATAGAGCCGTTGCTAAGTCTTGTTTTCACTCGATTACAGCTTCGTGTACAAAAGTGCCATTAGACAGGCGTTTGAAGCGCATTCGGAGCAGCCCCGCTCCCTGGTGGTTTCAAGACGGAAGATGGCCCTGGCTGGCTGGGAAAACCAGATTTTCGGATGCAGGACTATGGCAGCTGCCTGCAGGTACAAGAAATTTCTCTCTAGCCCCATTATTTCTGGATTTATTGGCCATGGCGCTGCCGACTACTTTTTCGGCGTTTTTTTGCTGGCTGCGGTCCAGCACACATGTAGTTGCCTTGGCTATTGTTGACGTACACACAGCATGGCCGTATGCACTGGACATCCTCGTAGTGTCCTCACTCCGCGGTCCCTGGCATCCTCCCTGTTTATGCAGCAGCCCCAAGACCGGCATTTTCGGAAAGCCCATGAGCAGGGCTTTCCAACAGTGCCGACTACTTTTTTCTGCGTTTTTTTGCTGGCATCGGTCCAGCACACATGTAGTTGCCTTGGCTATTGTTGACGTACACACAGCATGGCCGTATGCACTGGACATCCTCGTAGTGTCCTCACTCCGCGGTCCCTGGCATCCTCCCTATTTATCCTGCAGCCCCAAGACCAGCATTTTCGGAAAGCCCATGAGCAGGGCTTTCCAACAGTGTCAGACTTGTCAGTTTCCCGCCAATACTTTGGGAGATAGAGCCGTTGCTAAGTCTTGTTTTCACTCTGTTACAGCTTCGTGTACAAAAGTGCCATTAGACAGGCGTTTGAAGCGCATTCGGAGCAGCCCCGCTCCCTTGTGGTTTCAAGACGGAAGATGGCCCTGGCTGGCTGGAAAAACCAGATTTTCGGATGCAGGACTATGGCAGCTACATGCAGGTACAAGAAATTTTTCTCTAGCCCCATTATTTCTGGATTTATTGGCCGTGGCGCTGCCGACTACTTTTTTCGGCGTTTTTTTGCTGGCATCGGTCCAGCACACATGTAGTTGCCTGGGCTATTGTTGACGTACACACAGCATGGCCGTATGCACTGGACATCCTCGTAGTGTCCTCACTCCGCGGTCCCTGGCATCCTCCCTATTTATCCTGCAGCCCCAAGACCAGCATTTTCGGAAAGCCCATGAGCAGGGCTTTCCAACAGTGTCAGACTTGTCAGTTTTCCGCCAATACTTTGGGAGATAGAGCCGTTGCTAAGTCTTGTTTTCACTCGGTTACAGCTTCGTGTACAAAAGTGCCATTAGACAGGCGTTTGAAGCGCATTCGGAGCAGCCCCGCTCCCTTGTGGTTTCAAGACGGAAGATGGCCCTGGCTGGCTGGAAAAACCAGATTTTCGGATGCAGGACTATGGCAGCTGCCTGCAGGTACAATAAATTTCTCTCTAGCCCCATTATTTCTGGATTTATTGGCCATGGCGCTGCCGACTACTTTTTCGGCGTTTTTTTGCTGGTTTCGGTCCAGCACACATGTAGTTGCCTGGGCTATTGTTGACGTACACACAGCATGGCCGTATGCACTGGACATCATCGGGGTGTCCTCACTCCGCGGTCCCTGGCATCCTCCCTATTTATCCTGCAGCCCCAAGACAAGCATTTTCGGAAAGCCCATGAGCAGGGCTTTCCAACAGTGTCAGACTTGTCAGTTTCCCGCCAATACTTTGGGAGATAGAGCCGTTGCTAAGTCTTGTTTTCACTCGATTACAGCTTCGTGTACAAAAGTGCCATTAGACAGGCGTTTGAAGCGCATTCGGAGCAGCCCCGCTCCCTTGTGGTTTCAAGACGGAAGATGGCCCTGGCTGGCTGGGAAAACCAGATTTTCGGATGCAGGACTATGGCAGCTGCCTGCAGGTACAATAAATTTCTCTCTAGCCCCAGTATTTCTGGATTTATTGGCCATGGCGCTGCCGACTACTTTTTCGGCGTTTTTTTGCTGGCATCGGTCCAGCACACATGTAGTTGCCTGGGCTATTGTTGACGTACACACAGCATGGCCGTTATGCACTGGACATCATCGGGGTGTCCTCACTCCGCGGTCCCTGGCATCCTCCCTATTTATCCTGCAGCCCCAAGACAAGCATTTTCGGAAAGCCCATGAGCAGGGCTTTCCAACAGTGTCAGACTTGTCAGTTTCCCGCCAATACTTTGGGAGATAGAGCCGTTGCTAAGTCTTGTTTTCACTCGATTACAGCTTCGTGTACAAAAGTGCCATTAGACAGGCGTTTGAAGCGCATTCGGAGCAGCCCCGCTCCCTTGTGGTTTCAAGACGGAAGATGGCCCTGGCTGGCTGGGAAAACCAGATTTTCGGATGCAGGACTATGGCAGCTGCCTGCAGGTACAAGAAAATTCTCTCTAGCCCCATTATTTCTGGATTTATTGGCCATGGCGCTGCCGACTACTTTTTCGGCGTTTTTTTGCTGGCTGCGGTCCAGCACACATGTAGTTGCCTTGGCTATTGTTGACGTACACACAGCATGGCCGTATGCACTGGACATCCTCGTAGTGTCCTCACTCCGCGGTCCCTGGCATCCTCCCTATTTATCCTGCAGCCCCAAGACCAGCATTTTCGGAAAGCCCATGAGCAGGGCTTTCCAACAGTGTCAGACTTGTCAGTTTCCCGCCAATACTTTGGGAGATAGAGCCGTTGCTAAGTCTTGTTTTCACTCTGTTACAGCTTCGTGTACAAAAGTGCCATTAGACAGGCGTTTGAAGCGCATTCGGAGCAGCCCCGCTCCCTTGTGGTTTCAAGACGGAAGATGGCCCTGGCTGGCTGGAAAAACCAGATTTTCGGATGCAGGACTATGGCAGCTACATGCAGGTACAAGACATTTTTCTCTAGCCCCATTATTTCTGGATTTATTGGCCGTGGCGCTGCCGACTACTTTTTTCGGCGTTTTTTTGCTGGCATCGGTCCAGCACACATGTAGTTGCCTTGGCTATTGTTGACGTACACACAGCATGGCCGTATGCACTGGACATCCTCGTAGTGTCCTCATTCCGCGGTCACTGGCATCCTCCCTATTTATCCTGCAGCCCCAAGACCAGCATTTTCGGAAAGCCCATGAGCAGGGCTTTCCAACAGTGTCAGACTTGTCAGTTTCCCGCCAATACTTTGGGAGATATGGCCGTTGCTAAGTCTTGTTTTCACTCTGTTACAGCTTCGTGTACAAAAGTGCCATTAGACAGGCGTTTGAAGCGCATTCGGAGCAGCCCCGCTCCCTTGTGGTTTCAAGACGGAAGATGGCCCTGGCTGGCTGGAAAAACCAGATTTTCGGATGCAAGACTATGGCAGCTGCCTGCAGGTACAATAAATTTCTCTCTAGCCCCATTATTTCTGGATTTATTGGCCATGGCGCTGCCGACTACTTTTTCGGCGTTTTTTTGCTGGCATCGGTCCAGCACACATGTAGTTGCCTGGGCTATTGTTGACGTACACACAGCATGGCCGTTATGCACTGGACATCATCGGGGTGTCCTCACTCCGCGGTCCCTGGCATCCTCCCTATTTATCCTGCAGCCCCAAGACCAGCATTTTCGGAAAGCCCATGAGCAGGGCTTTCCAACAGTGTCAGACTTGTCAGTTTCCCGCCAATACTTTGGGAGATAGAGCCGTTGCTAAGTCTTGTTTTCACTCGATTACAGCTTCGTGTACAAAAGTGCCATTAGACAGGCGTTTGAAGCGCATTCGGAGCAGCCCCGCTCCCTTGTGGTTTCAAGACGGAAGATGGCCCTGGCTGGCTGGGAAAACTAGATTTTCGGATGCAGGACTATGGCAGCTGCCTGCAGGTACAAGAAATTTCTCTCTAGCCCCATTATTTCTGGATTTATTGGCCATGGCGCTGCCGACTACTTTTTCGGCGTTCTTTTGCTGGTTTCGGTCCAGCACACATGTAGTTGACTGGGATATTGTTGACGTACACACAGCATGGCCGTATGCACTGGACATCATCGGGGTGTCCTCACTCCGCGGTCCCTGGCATCCTCCCTATTTATCCTGCAGCCCCAAGACCATCATTTTCGGAAAGCCCATGAGCAGGGCTTTCCAACAGTGTCAGACTTGTCAGTTTCCCGCCAATACTTTGGGAGATAGAGCCGTTGCTAAGTCTTGTTTTCACTCGATTACAGCTTCGTGTACAAAAGTGCCATTAGACAGGCGTTTGAAGCGCATTTGGAGCAGCCCCGCTCCCTTGTGGTTTCAAGACGGAAGATGGCCCTGGCTGGCTGGGAAAACCAGATTTTCGGATGCAGGAGTATGGCAGCTGCCTGCAGGTACAAGAAATTTCTCTCTAGCCCCATTATTTCTGGATTTATTGGCCATGGCGCTGCCGACTACTTTTTCGGCGTTTTTTTGCTGGCTGCGGTCCAGCACACATGTAGTTGCCTTGGCTATTGTTGACGTACACACAGCATGGCCGTATGCACTGGACATCCTCGTAGTGTCCTCACTCCGCGGTCCCTGGCATCCTCCCTATTTATCCTGCAGCCCCAAGACCAGCATTTTCGGAAAGCCCATGAGCAGGGCTTTCCAACAGTGTCAGACTTGTCAGTTTCCCGCCAATACTTTGGGAGATAGAGCCGTTGCTAAGTCTTGTTTTCACTCTGTTACAGCTTCGTGTACAAAAGTGCCATTAGACAGGCGTTTGAAGCGCATTCGGAGCAGCCCCGCCCCCTTGTGGTTTCAAGACGGAAGATGGCCCTGGCTGGCTGGAAAAACCAGATTTTCGGATGCAGGACTATGGCAGCTACATGCAGGTACAAGAAATTTTTCTCTAGCCCCATTATTTCTGGATTTATTGGCCGTGGCGCTGCCGACTACTTTTTTCGGCGTTTTTTTGCTGGCATCGGTCCAGCACACATGTAGTTGCCTTGGCTATTGTTGACGTACACACAGCATGGCCGTATGCACTGGACATCCTCGTAGTGTCCTCACTCCGCGGTCCCTGGCATCCTCCCTATTTATCCTGCAGCCCCAAGACCAGCATTTTCGGAAAGCCCATGAGCAGGGCTTTCCAACAGTGTCAGACTTGTCAGTTTCCCGCCAATACTTTGGGAGATAGAGCCGTTGCTAAGTCTTGTTTTCACTCTGTTACAGCTTCGTGTACAAAAGTGCCATTAGACAGGCGTTTGAAGCGCATTCGGAGCAGCCCCGCTCCCTTGTGGTTTCAAGACGGAAGATGGCCCTGGCTGGCTGGAAAAACCAGATTTTCGGATGCAGGACTATGGCAGCTACATGCAGGTACAAGAAATTTTTCTCTAGCCCCATTATTTCTGGATTTATTGGCCGTGGCGCTGCCGACTACTTTTTTCGGCGTTTTTTTGCTGGCATCGGTCCAGCACACATGTAGTTGCCTTGGCTATTGTTGACGTACACACAGCATGGCCGTATGCACTGGACATCATCGGGGTGTCCTCACTCCGCGGTCCCTGGCATCCTCCCTGTTTATGCAGCAGCCCCAAGACCGGCATTTTCGGAAAGCCCATGAGCAGGGCTTTCCAACAGTGTCAGACTTGTCAGTTTCCCGCCAATACTTTGGGAGATAGAGCCGTTGCTAAGTCTTGTTTTCACTCTGTTACAGCTTCGTGTACAAAAGTGCCATTAGACAGGCGTTTGAAGCGCATTCGGAGCAGCCCCGCTCCCTGGTGGTTTCAAGACGGAAGATGGCCTTGGCTGGCTGGAAAAACCATATTTTCGGATGCAGGACTATGGCAGCTGCCTGCAGGTACAATACATTTCTCTCTAGCCCCATTATTTCTGGATTTATTGGCCGTGGCGCTGCCGACTACTTTTTTCGGCGTTTTTTTTGCTGGCATCGGTCCAGCACACATGTAGTTGCCTTGGCTATTGTTGACGTACACACAGCATGGCCGTATGCACTGGACATCATCGGGGTGTCCTCACTCCGCGGTCCCTGGCATCCTCCCTATTTATCCTGCAGCCCCAAGACCAGCATTTTCGGAAAGCCCATGAGCAGGGCTTTCCAACAGTGTCAGACTTGTCAGTTTCCCGCCAATACTTTGGGAGATAGAGCCGTTGCTAAGTCTTGTTTTCACTCGATTACAGCTTCTTGTACAAAAGTGCCATTAGACAGGCGTTTGAAGCGCATTCGGAGCAGCCCCGCTCCCTTGTGGTTTCAAGACGGAAGATGGCCCTGGCTGGCTGGGAAAACCAGATTTTCGGATGCAGGACTATGGCAGCTGCCTGCAGGTACAAGAAATTTCTCTCTAGCCCCATTATTTCTGGATTTATTGGCCATGGCGCTGCCGACTACTTTTTCGGCGTTTTTTTGCTGGCTGCGGTCCAGCACACATGTAGTTGCCTGGGCTATTGTTGACGTACACACAGCATGGCCGTATGCACTGGACATCCTCGTAGTGTTCTCACTCCGCGGTCCCTGGCATCCTCCCTATTTATCCTGCAGCCCCAAGACCAGCATTTTCGGAAAGCCCATGAGCAGGGCTTTCCAACAGTGTCAGACTTGTCAGTTTCCCGCCAATACTTTGGGAGATAGAGCCGTTGCTAAGTCTTGTTTTCACTCGATTACAGCTTCGTGTACAAAAGTGCCATTAGACAGGCGTTTGAAGCGCATTCGGAGCAGCCCCGCTCCCTGGTGGTTTCAAGACGGAAGATGGCCCTGGCTGGCTGGGAAAACCATATTTTCGGATGCAGGACTATGGCAGCTGCCTGCAGGTACAAGAAATTTCTCACTAGCCCCATTATTTCTGGATTTATTGGCCATGGCGCTGCCGACTACTTTTTCGGCGTTTTTTTGCTGGCTTCGGTCCAGCACACATGTAGTTGCCTGGGCTATTGTTGACGTACACACAGCATGGCCGTATGCACTGGACATCATCGGGGTGTCCTCACTCCGCGGTCCCTGGCATCCTCCCTATTTATCCTGCAGCCCCAAGACCAGCATTTTCGGAAAGCCCATGAGCAGGGCTGTCCAACAGTGTCAGACTTGTCAGTTTCCCGCCAATACTTTGGGAGATAGAGCCGTTGCTAAGTCTTGTTTTCACTCGATTACAGCTTCGTGTACAAAAGTGCCATTAGACAGGCGTTTGAAGCGCATTCGGAGCAGCCCCGCTCCCTTGTGGTTTCAAGACGGAAGATGGCCCTGGCTGGCTGGGAAAACCAGATTTTCGGATGCAGGACTATGGCAGCTGCCTGCAGGTACAAGAAATTTCTCTCTAGCCCCATTATTTCTGGATTTATTGGCCATGGCGCTGCCGACTACTTTTTCGGCGTTTTTTTGCTGGCTGCGGTCCAGCACACATGTAGTTGCCTTGGCTATTGTTGACGTACACACAGCATGGCCGTATGCACTGGACATCCTCGTAGTGTCCTCACTCCGCGGTCCCTGGCATCCTCCCTATTTATCCTGCAGCCCCAAGACCAGCATTTTCGGAAAGCACATGAGCAGGGCTTTCCAACAGTGTCAGACTTGTCAGTTTCCCGCCAATACTTTGGGAGATAGAGCCGTTGCTAAGTCTTGTTTTCACTCTGTTACAGCTTCGTGTACAAAAGTGCCATTAGACAGGCGTTTGAAGCGCATTCGGAGCAGCCCCGCTCCCTTGTGGTTTCAAGACGGAAGATGGCCCTGGCTGGCTGGAAAAACCAGATTTTCGGATGCAGGACTATGGCAGCTACATGCAGGTACAAGAAATTTTTCTCTAGCCCCATTATTTCTGGATTTATTGGCCGTGGCGCTGCCGACTACTTTTTTCGGCGTTTTTTTGCTGGCATCGGTCCAGCACACATGTAGTTGCCTTGGCTATTGTTGACGTACACACAGCATGGCCGTATGCACTGGACATCCTCGTAGTGTTCTCACTCCGCGGTCCCTGGCATCCTCCCTATTTATCCTGCAGCCCCAAGACCAGCATTTTCGGAAAGCCCATGAGCAGGGCTTTCCAACAGTGTCAGACTTGTCAGTTTCCCGCCAATACTTTGGGAGATAGAGCCGTTGCTAAGTCTTGTTTTCACTCGATTACAGCTTCGTGTACAAAAGTGCCATTAGACAGGCGTTTGAAGCGCATTCGGAGCAGCCCCGCTCCCTGGTGGTTTCAAGACGGAAGATGGCCCTGGCTGGCTGGGAAAACCAGATTTTCGGATGCAGGACTATGGCAGCTGCCTGCAGGTACAAGAAATTTCTCACTAGCCCCATTATTTCTGGATTTATTGGCCATGGCGCTGCCGACTACTTTTTCGGCGTTTTTTTGCTGGCTTCGGTCCAGCACACATGTAGTTGCCTGGGCTATTGTTGACGTACACACAGCATAACCGTATGCACTGGACATCATCGGGGTGGCCTCACTCCGCGGTCCCTGGCATCCTCCCTATTTATCCTGCAGCCCCAAGACCAGCATTTTCGGAAAGCCCATGAGCAGGGCTTTCCAACAGTGTCAGACTTGTCAGTTTCCCGCCAATACTTTGGGAGATAGAGCCGTTGCTAAGTCTTGTTTTCACTCGATTACAGCTTCGTGTACAAAAGTGCCATTAGACAGGCGTTTGAAGCGCATTCGGAGCAGCCCCGCTCCCTTGTGGTTTCAAGACGGAAGATGGCCCTGGCTGGCTGGGAAAACCAGATTTTCGGATGCAGCACTATGGCAGCTGCCTGCAGGTACAAGAAATTTCTCACTAGCCCCATTATTTCTGGATTTATTGGCCATGGCGCTGCCGACTACTTTTTCGGCGTTTTTTTGCTGGCTTCGGTCCAGCACACATGTAGTTGCCTGGGCTATTGTTGACGTACACACAGCATGGCCGTATGCACTGGACATCATCGGGGTGTCCTCACTCCGCGGTCCCTGGCATCCTCCCTATTTATCCTGCAGCCCCAAGACCAGCATTTTCGGAAAGCCCATGAGCGGGGCTTTCCAACAGTGTCAGACTTGTCAGTTTCCCGCCAATACTTTGGGAGATAGAGCCGTTGCTAAGTCTTGTTTTCACTCTGTTACAGCTTCGTGTACAAAAGTGCCATTAGACAGGCGTTTGAAGCGCATTCGGAGCAGCCCCGCTCCCTGGTGGTTTCAAGACGGAAGATGGCCCTGGCTGGCTGGGAAAACCAGATTTTCGGATGCAGGACTATGGCAGCTGCCTGCAGGTACAAGAAATTTCTCTCTAGCCCCATTATTTCTGGATTCATTGGCCGTGGCGCTGCCGACTACTTTTTTCGGCGTTTTTTTTGCTGGCTTCGGTCCAGCAAACATGTAGTTGCCTGGGCTATTGTTGAAGTACACACAGCATGGCCGTATGCACTGGACATCATCGGGGTGTCCTCACTCCGCGGTCCCTGGCATCCTCCCTATTTATCCTGCAGCCCCAAGACCAGCATTTTCGGAAAGCCCATGAGAAGGGCTTTCCAACAGTGTCAGACTTGTCAGTTTCCCGCCAATACTTTGGGAGATAGAGCCGTTGCTAAGTCTTGTTTTCACTCGATTACAGCTTCGTGTACAAAAGTGCCATTAGACAGGCGTTTGAAGCGCATTCGGAGCAGCCCCGCTTCCTCGTGGTTTCAAGACGGAAGATGGCCCTGGATGGCTGGGAAAACCAGATTTTCGGATGCAGGACTATGGCAGCTGCCTGCAGGTACAAGAAATTTCTCTCTAGCCCCATTATTTCTGGATTTATTGGCCGTGGCGCTGCCGACTACTTTTTTCGGCGTTTTTTTTGCTGGCTTCGGTCCAGCAAACATGTAGTTGCCTGGGCTATTGTTGACGTACACACAGCATGGCCGTATGCACTGGACATCATCGGGGTGTCCTCACTCCGCGGTCCCTGGCATCCTCCCTGTTTATCCAGTAGCCCCAAGACCGGCATTTTCGGAAAGCTTATGAGCAGGGCTTTCCAACAGTGTCAGATTTGTCAGTTTCCCGCCAATACTTTGGGAGATAGAGCCGTTGCTAAGTCTTGTTTTCACTCGATTACAGCTTCGTGTACAAAAGTGCCATTAGACAGGCGTTTGAAGCGCATTCGGAGCAGCCCCGCTCCCTGGTGGTTTCAAGACGGAAGATGGCCCTGGCTGGCTGGGAAAACCAGCTTTTCGGATGCAGGACTATGGGAGCTGCCTGCAGGTACAAGAAATTTCTCTCTAGCCCCATTATTTCTGGATTTATTGGCCGTGGCGCTGCCGACTACTTTTTTCGGCGTTTTTTTTTGCTGGCTTCGGTCCAGCAAACATGTAGTTGCCTGGGCTATTGTTGACGTACACACAGCATGGCCGTATGCACTGGACATCATCGGGGTGTCCTCACTCCGCGGTCCCTGGCATCCTCCCTATTTATCCTGCAGCCCCAAGACCAGCATTTTCGGAAAGCCCATGAGAAGGGCTTTCCAACAGTGTCAGACTTGTCAGTTTCCCGCCAATACTTAGGGAGATACAGCCGTTGCTAAGTCTTGTTTTCACTCTGTTACAGCTTCGTGTACAAAAGTGCCATTAGACAGGCGTTTGAAGCGCATTCGGAGCAGCCCCGCTCCCTGGTGGTTTCAAGACGGAAGATGGCCCTGGATGGCTGGGAAAACCAGATTTTCGGATGCAGGACTATGGCAGCTGCCTGCAGGTACAAGAAATTTCTCTCTAGCCCCATTATTTCTGGATTTAATGGCCGTGGCGCTGCCGACTACTTTTTTCGGCGTTTTTTTTGCTGGTTTCGGTCCAGCACACATGTAGTTGCCTTGGCTATTGTTGACGTACACACAGCATGGCCGTATGCACTGGACATCATCGGGGTGTCCTCACTCCGCGGTCCCTGGCATCCTCCCTATTTATCCTGCAGCCCCAAGACCAGCATTTTCGGAAAGCCCATGAGCAGGGCTTTCCAACAGTGTCAGACTTGTCAGTTGCCCGCCAATACTTTGGGAGATAGAGCCGTTGCTAAGTCTTGTTTTCACTCGATTACAGCTTCGTGTACAAAAGTGCCATTAGACAGGCGTTTGAAGCGCATTCGGAGCAGCCCCGCTCCCTGGTAGTTTCAAGACGGAAGATGGCCCTGGCTGGCTGGGAAAACCAGATTTTCGGATGCAGGACTATGGCAGCTGCCTGCAGGTACAAGAAATTTCTCTCTAGCCCAATTATTTCTGGATTCATTGGCCGTGGCGCTGCCGACTACTTTTTCGGCGTTTTTTTGCTGGCTTCGGTCCAGCACACATGTAGTTGCCTTGGCTATTGTTTACGTACACACAGCATGGCCGTATGCACTGGACATCCTCGGGGTGTCCTCACTCCGCGGTCCCTGGCATCCTCCCTGTTTATCCAGCAGCCCCAAGACCGGCATTTTCGGAAAGCCCACGAGCAGGGCTTTCGTACAGTGTCAGACTTGTCAGTTTCCCACCAATACTTAGGGAGATAGAGCCGTTGCTAAGTCTTGTTTTCACTCTGTTACAGCTTCGTGTACAAAAGTGCCATTAGACAGGCGTTTGGAACGCATTCGGAGCAGCCCCGCTCCCTGGTAGTTTCAAGACGGAAGATGGCCCTGGATGGCCGGGAAAACCATATTTTCGGATGCAGGACTATGGCAGCTGCCTGCAGGTACAAGAAATTTCTCTCTAGCCCCAGTATTTCTGGATTTATTGGCCGTGGCGCTGCCGACTACTTTTTTCGGCCTTTTTTTGCTGGCTTCGGTCCAGCACACATGTAGTTGCCTGGGCTATTGTTGACGTACACACAGCATGGCCGTATGCACTGGACATCATCGGGGTGTCCTCACTCCGCGGCCCCTGGCATCCTCCCTGTTTATCATGCAGCCCCAAGACCAGCATTTTCGGAAAGCCCATGAGCAGGGCTTTCCAACAGTGTCAGACTTGTCAGTTTCCCGCCAATACTTTGGGAGATAGAGCCGTTGCTAAGTCTTGTTTTCACTCGGTTACAGCTTCGTGTACAAAAGTGCCATTAGACAGGCGTTTGAAGCGCATTCGGAGCAGCCCCGCTCCCTGGTGGTTTCAAGGCGGAAGACGGCCCTAGCCGGCCGGGAAAACCATATTTTCGGATGCAGGACTATGGCAGCTGCCTGCAGGTACAAGAAATTTCTCTCTAGCCCCATTATTTCTGGATTCATTGGCCGTGGCTCTGCCGACTACTTTTTTCGGCGTTTTTTTGCTGGCTTCGGTCCAGCACACATGTAGTTGCCTGGGCTATTGTTGACGTACACACAGCATGGCCGTATGCACTGGACATCATCGGGGTGTCCTCACTCCGCGGTCCCTGGCATCCTCCCTGTTTATCCTGCAGCCCCAAGACCAGCATTTTCGGAAAGCCCATGAGAAGGGCTTTCCAAGAGTGTCAGACTTGTCAGATTCCCGCCAATACTTTGGGAGATAGAGCCGTTGCTAAGTCTTGTTTTCACTCGGTTACAGCTTCGTGTACAAAAGTTCCATTAGACAGGCGTTTGAAGCGCATTCGGAGCAGCCCCCCTCCCTGGTGGTTTCAAGACGGAAGATGGCCCTGGCTGGCTGGGAAAACCAGATTTTCGGATGCAGGACTATGGCAGCTGCCTGCAGGTACAAGAAATTTCTCTCTAGCCCCATTATTTCTGGATTTATTGGCCGTGGCGCTGCCGACTACTTTTTTCGGCGTTTTTTTGCTGGTTTCGGTCCAGCACACATGTAGTTGCCTGGGCTATTGTTGACGTACACACAGCATGGCCGTATGCACTGGACATCATCGGGGTGTCCTCACTCCGCAGTCCCTGGCATCCTCCCTGTTTATCCAGCAGCCCCAAGACCGGCATTTTCGGAAAGCCCATGAGCAGGGCTTTCCAACAGTGTCAGATTTGTCAGATTCCCGCCAATACTTTGGGAGATAGAGCCGTTGCTAAGTCTTGTTTTCACTCGATTACAGCTTCGTGTACAAAAGTGCCATTAGACAGGCGTTTGAAGCGCATTCGGAGCAGCCCCGCTCCCTGGTGGTTTCAAGACGGAAGATGGCCCTGGCTGGCTGGGAAAACCAGATTTTCGGATGCAGGACTATGGCAGCTGCCTGCAGGTACAAGAAATTTCTCTCTAGCCCCATTATTTCTGGATTTATTGGCCGTGGCGCTGCCGACTACTTTTTTCGGCGTTTTTTTTGCTGGCTTCGGTCCAGCAAACATGTAGTTGCCTGGGCTATTGTTGACGTACACACAGCATGGCCGTATGCACTGGACATCATCGGGGTGTCCTCACTCCGCGGTCCCTGGCATCCTCCCTGTTTATCCAGTAGCCCCAAGACCGGCATTTTCGGAAAGCTTATGAGCAGGGCTTTCCAACAGTGTCAGATTTGTCAGTTTCCCGCCAATACTTTGGGAGATAGAGCCGTTGCTAAGTCTTGTTTTCACTCGATTACAGCTTCGTGTACAAAAGTGCCATTAGACAGGCGTTTGAAGCGCATTCGGAGCAGCCCCGCTCCCTGGTGGTTTCAAGACGGAAGATGGCCCTGGCTGGCTGGGAAAACCAGATTTTCGGATGCAGGACTATGGGAGCTGCCTGCAGGTACAATAAATTTCTCTCTAGCCCCATTATTTCTGGATTTATTGGCCGTGGCGCTGCCGACTACTTTTTTCGGCGTTTTTTTTTGCTGGCTTCGGTCCAGCAAACATGTAGTTGCCTGGGCTATTGTTGACGTACACACAGCATGGCCGTATGCACTGGACATCATCGGGGTGTCCTCACTCCGCGGTCCCTGGCATCCTCCCTATTTATCCTGCAGCCCCAAGACCAGCATTTTCGGAAAGCCCATGAGAAGGGCTTTCCAACAGTGTCAGACTTGTCAGTTTCCCGCCAATACTTAGGGAGATACAGCCGTTGCTAAGTCTTGTTTTCACTCTGTTACAGCTTCGTGTACAAAAGTGCCATTAGACAGGCGTTTGAAGCGCATTCGGAGCAGCCCCGCTCCCTTGTGGTTTCAAGACGGAAGATGGCCCTGGCTGGCTGGGAAAACCAGATTTTCGGATGCAGGACTATGGCAGCTGCCTGCAGGTACAAGAAATTTCTCTCTAGCCCCATTATTTCAGGATTTAATGGCCGTGGCGCTGCCGACTACTTTTTTCGGCGTTTTTTTTGCTGGTTTCGGTCCAGCACACATGTAGTTGCCTTGGCTATTGTTGACGTACACACAGCATGGCCGTATGCACTGGACATCCTCGGGGTGTCCTCACTCCGCGGTCCCTGGCATCCTCCCTGTTTATCCAGCAGCCCCAAGACCGGCATTTTCGGAAAGCCCACGAGCAGGGCTTTCGTACAGTGTCAGACTTGTCAGTTTCCCGCCAATACTTAGGGAGATAGAGCCGTTGCTAAGTCTTGTTTTCACTCTGTTACAGCTTCGTGTACAAAAGTGCCATTAGACAGGCGTTTGAAACGCATTCGGAGCAGCCCCGCTCCCTGGTAGTTTCAAGACGGAAGATGGCCCTGGATGGCCGGGAAAACCATATTTTCGGATGCAGGACTATGGCAGCTGCCTGCAGGTACAAGAAATTTCTCTCTAGCCCCAGTATTTCTGGATTTATTGGCCGTGGCGCTGCCGACTACTTTTTTCGGCCTTTTTTTGCTGGCTTCGGTCCAGCACACATGTAGTTGCCTGGGCTATTGTTGACGTACACACAGCATGGCCGTATGCACTGGACATCATCGGGGTGTCCTCACTCCGCGGCCCCTGGCATCCTCCCTGTTTATCATGCAGCCCCAAGACCAGCATTTTCGGAAAGCCCATGAGCAGGGCTTTCCAACAGTGTCAGACTTGTCAGTTTCCCGCCAATACTTTGGGAGATAGAGCCGTTGCTAAGTCTTGTTTTCACTCGGTTACAGCTTCGTGTACAAAAGTGCCATTAGACAGGCGTTTGAAGCGCATTCGGAGCAGCCCCGCTCCCTGGTGGTTTCAAGGCGGAAGACGGCCCTAGCCGGCCGGGAAAACCATATTTTCGGATGCAGGACTATGGCAGCTGCCTGCAGGTACAAGAAATTTCTCTCTAGCCCCATTATTTCTGGATTCATTGGCCGTGGCTCTGCCGACTACTTTTTTCGGCGTTTTTTTGCTGGCTTCGGTCCAGCACACATGTAGTTGCCTGGGCTATTGTTGACGTACACACAGCATGGCCGTATGCACTGGACATCATCGGGGTGTCCTCACTCCGCGGTCCCTGGCATCCTCCCTGTTTATCCTGCAGCCCCAAGACCAGCATTTTCGGAAAGCCCATGAGAAGGGCTTTCCAAGAGTGTCAGACTTGTCAGATTCCCGCCAATACTTTGGGAGATAGAGCCGTTGCTAAGTCTTGTTTTCACTCGGTTACAGCTTCGTGTACAAAAGTTCCATTAGACAGGCGTTTGAAGCGCATTCGGAGCAGACCCACTCCCTTGTGGTTTCAAGACGGAAGATGGCCCTGGCTGGCTGAGAAAACCAGATTTTCGGATGCAGGACTATGGCAGCTGCCTGCAGGTACAAGAAATTTTTCTCTAGCCCCATTATTTCTGGAATTATTGGCCGTGGCGCTGCCGACTTCTTTTTTCGGCGTTTTTTTTGCTGGCTTCGGTCCAGCACACATGTAGTTGCCTTGGCTATTGTTGACGTACACACAGCATGGCCGTATGCACTGGACATCATCGGGGTGTCCTCACTCCGCGGTCCCTGGCATCCTCCCTGTTTATCCTGCAGCCCCAAGATCGGCATTTTCGGAAAGCCCATGAGCAGGGCTTTCCAACAGTGTCAGATTTGTCAGTTTCCCGCCAATACTTTGGGAGATAGAGCCGTTGCTAAGTCTTGTTTTCACTCGATTACAGCTTCGTGTACAAAAGTGCCATTAGACAGGCGTTTGAAGCGCATTCAGAGCAGCCCCGCTCCCTGGTGGTTTCAAGACGGAAGATGGCCCTGGCTGGCTGGAAAAACCAGATTTTCGGATGCAGGACTATGGCAGCTGCCTGCAGGTACAAGAAATTTCTCTCTAGCCCCATTATTTCTGGATTTATTGGCCGTGGCGCTGCCGACTACTTTTTTCGGCGTTTTTTTTGCTGGCTTCGGTCCAGCAAACATGTAGTTGCCTGGGCTATTGTTGACGTACACACAGCATGGCCGTATGCACTGGACATCATCGGGGTGTCCTCACTCCGCGGTCCCTGGCATCCTCCCTATTTATCCTGCAGCCCCAAGACCAGCATTTTCAGAAATCCCATGAGCAGGGCTTTCCAACAGTGTCAGACTTGTCAGTTTCCCGCTAATACTTAGGGAGATACAGCCGTTGCTAAGTCTTGTTTTCACTCTGTTACAGCTTCGTGTACAAAAGTGCCATTAGACAGGCGTTTGAAGCGCATTCGGAGCAGCCCCGCTCCCTGGTGGTTTCAAGACGGAAGATGGCCCTGGATGGCTGGAAAAACCAAATTTTCGGATGCAGGACTATGGCAGCTGCCTGCAGGTACAAGAAATTTCTCTCTAGCCCCATTATTTCTGGATTTATTGGCCGTGGCGCTGCCGACTACTTTTTTCGGCGTTTTTTTTGCTGGCTTCGGTCCAGCAAACATGTAGTTGCCTGGGCTATTGTTGACGTACACACAGCATGGCCGTATGCACTGGACATCATCGGAGTGTCCTCACTCCGCGGTCCCTGGCATCCTCCCTATTTATCCTGCAGCCCCAAGACCAGCATTTTCGGAAAGCCCATGAGAAGGGCTTTCCAACAGTGTCAGATTTGTCAGTTTCCCGCCAATACTTAGGGAGATACAGCCGTTGCTAAGTCTTGTTTTCACTCTGTTACAGCTTCGTGTACAAAAGTGCCATTAGACAGGCGTTTGAAACGCATTCGGAGCAGCCCCGCTCCCTGGTAGTTTCAAGACGGAAGATGGCCCTGGATGGCCGGGAAAACCATATTTTCGGATGCAGGACTATGGCAGCTGCCTGCAGGTACAAGAAATTTCTCTCTAGCCCCAGTATTTCTGGATTTATTGGCCGTGGCGCTGCCGACTACTTTTTTCGGCCTTTTTTTGCTGGCTTCGGTCCAGCACACATGTAGTTGCCTGGGCTATTGTTGACGTACACACAGCATGGCCGTATGCACTGGACATCATCGGGGTGTCCTCACTCCGCGGCCCCTGGCATCCTCCCTGTTTATCATGCAGCCCCAAGACCAGCATTTTCGGAAAGCCCATGAGCAGGGCTTTCCAACAGTGTCAGACTTGTCAGTTTCCCGCCAATACTTTGGGAGATAGAGCCGTTGCTAAGTCTTGTTTTCACTCGGTTACAGCTTCGTGTACAAAAGTGCCATTAGACAGGCGTTTGAAGCGCATTCGGAGCAGCCCCGCTCCCTGGTGGTTTCAAGGCGGAAGACGGCCCTAGCCGGCCGGGAAAACCATATTTTCGGATGCAGGACTATGGCAGCTGCCTGCAGGTACAAGAAATTTCTCTCTAGCCCCATTATTTCTGGATTCATTGGCCGTGGCTCTGCCGACTACTTTTTTCGGCGTTTTTTTGCTGGCTTCGGTCCAGCACACATGTAGTTGCCTGGGCTATTGTTGACGTACACACAGCATGGCCGTATGCACTGGACATCATCGGGGTGTCCTCACTCCGCGGTCCCTGGCATCCTCCCTGTTTATCCTGCAGCCCCAAGACCAGCATTTTCGGAAAGCCCATGAGAAGGGCTTTCCAAGAGTGTCAGACTTGTCAGATTCCCGCCAATACTTTGGGAGATAGAGCCGTTGCTAAGTCTTGTTTTCACTCGGTTACAGCTTCGTGTACAAAAGTTCCATTAGACAGGCGTTTGAAGCGCATTCGGAGCAGACCCACTCCCTTGTGGTTTCAAGACGGAAGATGGCCCTGGCTGGCTGAGAAAACCAGATTTTCGGATGCAGGACTATGGCAGCTGCCTGCAGGTACAAGAAATTTTTCTCTAGCCCCATTATTTCTGGAATTATTGGCCGTGGCGCTGCCGACTTCTTTTTTCGGCGTTTTTTTTGCTGGCTTCGGTCCAGCACACATGTAGTTGCCTTGGCTATTGTTGACGTACACACAGCATGGCCGTATGCACTGGACATCATCGGGGTGTCCTCACTCCGCGGTCCCTGGCATCCTCCCTGTTTATCCTGCAGCCCCAAGATCGGCATTTTCGGAAAGCCCATGAGCAGGGCTTTCCAACAGTGTCAGATTTGTCAGTTTCCCGCCAATACTTTGGGAGATAGAGCCGTTGCTAAGTCTTGTTTTCACTCGATTACAGCTTCGTGTACAAAAGTGCCATTAGACAGGCGTTTGAAGCGCATTCAGAGCAGCCCCGCTCCCTGGTGGTTTCAAGACGGAAGATGGCCCTGGCTGGCTGGAAAAACCAGATTTTCGGATGCAGGACTATGGCAGCTGCCTGCAGGTACAAGAAATTTCTCTCTAGCCCCATTATTTCTGGATTTATTGGCCGTGGCGCTGCCGACTACTTTTTTCGGCGTTTTTTTTGCTGGCTTCGGTCCAGCAAACATGTAGTTGCCTGGGCTATTGTTGACGTACACACAGCATGGCCGTATGCACTGGACATCATCGGGGTGTCCTCACTCCGCGGTCCCTGGCATCCTCCCTATTTATCCTGCAGCCCCAAGACCAGCATTTTCAGAAATCCCATGAGCAGGGCTTTCCAACAGTGTCAGACTTGTCAGTTTCCCGCTAATACTTAGGGAGATACAGCCGTTGCTAAGTCTTGTTTTCACTCTGTTACAGCTTCGTGTACAAAAGTGCCATTAGACAGGCGTTTGAAGCGCATTCGGAGCAGCCCCGCTCCCTGGTGGTTTCAAGACGGAAGATGGCCCTGGATGGCTGGAAAAACCAAATTTTCGGATGCAGGACTATGGCAGCTGCCTGCAGGTACAAGAAATTTCTCTCTAGCCCCATTATTTCTGGATTTATTGGCCGTGGCGCTGCCGACTACTTTTTTCGGCGTTTTTTTTGCTGGCTTCGGTCCAGCAAACATGTAGTTGCCTGGGCTATTGTTGACGTACACACAGCATGGCCGTATGCACTGGACATCATCGGAGTGTCCTCACTCCGCGGTCCCTGGCATCCTCCCTATTTATCCTGCAGCCCCAAGACCAGCATTTTCGGAAAGCCCATGAGAAGGGCTTTCCAACAGTGTCAGACTTGTCAGTTTCCCGCCAATACTTAGGGAGATACAGCCGTTGCTAAGTCTTGTTTTCACTCTGTTACAGCTTCGTGTACAAAAGTGCCATTAGACAGGCGTTTGAAGCGCATTCGGAGCAGCCCCGCTCCCTGGTGGTTTCAAGACGGAAGATGGCCCTGGCTGGCTGGGAAAACCAGATTTTCAGATGCAGGACTATGGCAGCTGCCTGCAGGTACAAGAAATTTCTCTCTAGCCCCATTATTTCTGGATTTATTGGCCGTGGCGCTGCCGACTACTTTTTTCGGCGTTTTTTTTTGCTGGCTTCGGTCCAGCACACATGTAGTTGCCTGGGCTATTGTTGACGTACACACAGCATGGCCGTATGCACTGGACATCATCGGGGTGTCCTCACTCCGCGGTCCCTGGCATCCTCCCTATTTATCCTGCAGCCCCAAGACCAGCATTTTCGGAAAGCCCATGAGCAGGGCTTTCCAACAGTGTCAGACTTGTCAGTTTCCCGCCAATACTTTGGGAGATAGAGCCGTTGCTAAGTCTTGTTTTCACTCGATTACAGCTTCGTGTACAAAAGTGCCATTAGACAGGCGTTTGAAGCGCATTCGGAGCAGCCCCGCTCCCTTGTGGTTTCAAGACGGAAGATGGCCCTGGATGGCTGGAAAAACCAGATTTTCGGATGCAGGACTATGGCAGCTGCCTGCAGGTACAAGAAATTTCTCTCTAGCCCCATTATTTCTGGATTTATTGGCCGTGGCGCTGCCGACTACTTTTTTCGGCGTTTTTTTTTGCTGGCTTCGGTCCAGCAAACATGTAGTTGCCTGGGCTATTGTTGACGTACACACAGCATGGCCGTATGCACTGGACATCATCGGGGTGTCCTCACTCCGCGGTCCCTGGCATCCTCCCTATTTATCCTGCAGCCCCAAGACCAGCATTTTCAGAAATCCCATGAGCAGGGCTTTCCAACAGTGTCAGACTTGTCAGTTTCCCGCTGATACTTAGGGAGATACAGCCGTTGCTAAGTCTTGTTTTCACTCTGTTACAGCTTCGCGTACAAAAGTGCCATTAGACAGGCGTTTGAAGCGCATTCGGAGCAGCCCCGCTCCCTGGTGGTTTCAAGACGGAAGATGGCCCTGGATGGCTGGAAAAACCAAATTTTCGGATGCAGGACTATGGCAGCTGCCTGCAGGTACAAGAAATTTCTCTCTAGCCCCATTATTTCTGGATTTATTGGCCGTGGCGCTGCCGACTACTTTTTTCGGCGTTTTTTTTGCTGGCTTCGGTCCAGCAAACATGTAGTTGCCTGGGCTATTGTTGACGTACACACAGCATGGCCGTATGCACTGGACATCATCGGAGTGTCCTCACTCCGCGGTCCCTGGCATCCTCCCTATTTATCCTGCAGCCCCAAGACCAGCATTTTCGGAAAGCCCATGAGAAGGGCTTTCCAACAGTGTCAGACTTGTCAGTTTCCCGCCAATACTTAGGGAGATACAGCCGTTGCTAAGTCTTGTTTTCACTCTGTTACAGCTTCGTGTACAAAAGTGCCATTAGACAGGCGTTTGAAGCGCATTCGGAGCAGCCCCGCTCCCTGGTGGTTTCAAGACGGAAGATGGCCCTGGCTGGCTGGGAAAACCAGATTTTCAGATGCAGGACTATGGCAGCTGCCTGCAGGTACAAGAAATTTCTCTCTAGCCCCATTATTTCTGGATTTATTGGCCGTGGCGCTGCCGACTACTTTTTTCGGCGTTTTTTTTTTGCTGGCTTCGGTCCAGCACACATGTAGTTGCCTGGGCTATTGTTGACGTACACACAGCATGGCCGTATGCACTGGACATCATCGGGGTGTCCTCACTCCGCGGTCCCTGGCATCCTCCCTATTTATCCTGCAGCCCCAAGACCAGCATTTTCGGAAAGCCCATGAGCAGGGCTTTCCAACAGTGTCAGACTTGTCAGTTTCCCGCCAATACTTTGGGAGATAGAGCCGTTGCTAAGTCTTGTTTTCACTCGATTACAGCTTCGTGTACAAAAGTGCCATTAGACAGGCGTTTGAAGCGCATTCGGAGCAGCCCCGCTCCCTTGTGGTTTCAAGACGGAAGATGGCCCTGGATGGCTGGAAAAACCAGATTTTCGGATGCAGGACTATGGCAGCTGCCTGCAGGTACAAGAAATTTCTCTCTAGCCCCATTATTTCTGGATTTATTGGCCGTGGCGCTGCCGACTACTTTTTTCGGCGTTTTTTTTGCTGGCTTCGGTCCAGCAAACATGTAGTTGCCTGGGCTATTGTTGACGTACACACAGCATGGCCGTATGCAATGGACATCATCGGGGTGTCCTCACTCCGCGGTCCCTGGCATCCTCCCTATTTATCCTGCAGCCCCAAGACCAGCATTTTCGGAAAGCCCATGAGAAGGGCTTTCCAACAGTGTCAGACTTGTCAGTTTCCCGCCAATACTTAGGGAGATACAGCCGTTGCTAAGTCTTGTTTTCACTCTGTTACAGCTTCGTGTACAAAAGTGCCATTAGACAGGCGTTTGAAGCGCATTCGGAGCAGCCCCGCTCCCTTGTGGTTTCAAGACGGAAGATGGCCCTGGATGGCTGGAAAAACCAGATTTTCGGATGCAGGACTATGGCAGCTGCCTGCAGGTACAAGAAATTTCTCTCTAGCCCCATTATTTCTGGATTTATTGGCCGTGGCGCTGCCGACTACTTTTTTCGGCGTTTTTTTTGCTGGCTTCGGTCCAGCAAACATGTAGTTGCCTGGGCTATTGTTGACGTACACACAGCATGGCCGTATGCAATGGACATCATCGGGGTGTCCTCACTCCGCGGTCCCTGGCATCCTCCCTATTTATCCTGCAGCCCCAAGACCAGCATTTTCGGAAAGCCCATGAGAAGGGCTTTCCAACAGTGTCAGACTTGTCAGTTTCCCGCCAATACTTAGGGAGATACAGCCGTTGCTAAGTCTTGTTTTCACTCTGTTACAGCTTCGTGTACAAAAGTGCCATTAGACAGGCGTTTGAAGCGCATTCGGAGCAGCCCCGCTCCCTGGTGGTTTCAAGACGGAAGATGGCCCTGGCTGGCTGGGAAAACCAGATTTTCAGATGCAGGACTATGGCAGCTGCCTGCAGGTACAAGAAATTTCTCTCTAGCCCCATTATTTCTGGATTTATTGGCCGTGGCGCTGCCGACTACTTTTTTCGGCGTTTTTTTTTGCTGACTTCTGTCCAGCACACATGTAGTTGCCTGGGCTATTGTTGACGTACACACAGCATGGCCGTATGCACTGGACATCATCGGGGTGTCCTCACTCCGCGGTCCCTGGCATCCTCCCTATTTATTCTGCAGCCCCAAGACCAGCATTTTCGGAAAGCCCATGAGCAGGGCTTTCCAACAGTGTCAGACTTGTCAGTTTCCCGCCAATACCTTGGGAGATAGAGCCGTTGCTAAGTCTTGTTTTCACTCTGTTACAGCTTCGTGTACAAAAGTGCCATTAGACGGGCGTTTGAAGCGCATTCGGACCAGCCCCCCTCCCTGGTGGTTTCAAGACGGAAGATGGCCCTGGCTGGCTGGGAAAACCAGATTTTCGGATGCAGGACTATGGCAGCTGCCTGCAGGTACAAGAAATTTCTCTCTAGCCCCATTATTTCTGGATTTATTGGCCGTGGCGCTGCCGACTACTTTTTTCGGCGTTTTTTTGCTGGTTTCGGTCCAGCACACATGTAGTTGCCTGGGCTATTGTTGACGTACACACAGCATGGCCGTATGCACTGGACATCATCGGGGTGTCCTCACTCCGCAGTCCCTGGCATCCTCCCTGTTTATCCAGCAGCCCCAAGACCGGCATTTTCGGAAAGCCCATGAGCAGGGCTTTCCAACAGTGTCAGATTTGTCAGATTCCCGCCAATACTTTGGGAGATAGAGCCGTTGCTAAGGTTTGTTTTCACTCGATTACAGCTTCGTGTACAAAAGTGCCATTAGACAGGCGTTTGAAGCGCATTCGGAGCAGCCCCGCTCCCTGGTGGTTTCAAGACGGAAGATGGCCCTGGCTGGCTGGTAAAACCAGATTTTCGGATGCAGGACTATGGCAGCTGCCTGCAGGTACAAGAAATTTCTCTCTAGCCCCATTATTTCTGGATTTATTGGCCGTGGCGCTGCCGACTACTTTTTTCGGCGTTTTTTTTGCTGGCTTCGGTCCAGCAAACATGTAGTTGCCTGGGCTATTGTTGACGTACACACAGCATGGCCGTATGCACTGGACATCATCGGGGTGTCCTCACTCCGCGGTCCCTGGCATCCTCCCTGTTTATCCAGTAGCCCCAAGACCGGCATTTTCGGAAAGCTTATGAGCAGGGCTTTCCAACAGTGTCAGATTTGTCAGTTTCCCGCCAATACTTTGGGAGATAGAGCCGTTGCTAAGTCTTGTTTTCACTCGATTACAGCTTCGTGTACAAAAGTGCCATTAGACAGGCGTTTGAAGCGCATTCGGAGCAGCCCCGCTCCCTGGTGGTTTCAAGACGGAAGATGGCCCTGGCTGGCTGGGAAAACCAGATTTTCGGATGCAGGACTATGGGAGCTGCCTGCAGGTACAAGAAATTTCTCTCTAGCCCCATTATTTCTGGATTTATTGGCCGTGGCGCTGCCGACTACTTTTTTCGGCGTTTTTTTTTTGCTGGCTTCGGTCCAGCAAACATGTAGTTGCCTGGGCTATTGTTGACGTACACACAGCATGGCCGTATGCACTGGACATCATCGGGGTGTCCTCACTCCGCGGTCCCTGGCATCCTCCCTATTTATCCTGCAGCCCCAAGACCAGCATTTTCGGAAAGCCCATGAGAAGGGCTTTCCAACAGTGTCAGACTTGTCAGTTTCCCGCCAATACTTAGGGAGATACAGCCGTTGCTAAGTCTTGTTTTCACTCTGTTACAGCTTCGTGTACAAAAGTGCCATTAGACAGGCGTTTGAAGCGCATTCGGAGCAGCCCCGCTCCCTGGTGGTTTCAAGACGGAAGATGGCCCTGGATGGCTGGGAAAACCAGATTTTCGGATGCAGGACTATGGCAGCTGCCTGCAGGTACAAGAAATTTCTCTCTAGCCCCATTATTTCTGGATTTAATGGCCGTGGCGCTGCCGACTACTTTTTTCGGCGTTTTTTTTGCTGGTTTCGGTCCAGCACACATGTAGTTGCCTTGGCTATTGTTGACGTACACACAGCATGGCCGTATGCACTGGACATCCTCGGGGTGTCCTCACTCCGCGGTCCCTGGCATCCTCCCTGTTTATCCAGCAGCCCCAAGACCGGCATTTTCGGAAAGCCCATGAGCAGGGCTTTCGTACAGTGTCAGACTTGTCAGTTTCCCGCCAATACTTAGGGAGATAGAGCCGTTGCTAAGTCTTGTTTTCACTCTGTTACAGCTTCGTGTACAAAAGTGCCATTAGACAGGCGTTTGAAACGCATTCGGAGCAGCCCCGCTCCCTGGTAGTTTCAAGACGGAAGATGGCCCTGGATGGCCGGGAAAACCATATTTTCGGATGCAGGACTATGGCAGCTGCCTGCAGGTACAAGAAATTTCTCTCTAGCCCCAGTATTTCTGGATTTATTGGCCGTGGCGCTGCCGACTACTTTTTTCGGCCTTTTTTTGCTGGCTTCGGTCCAGCACACATGTAGTTGCCTGGGCTATTGTTGACGTACACACAGCATGGCCGTATGCACTGGACATCATCGGGGTGTCCTCACTCCGCGGCCCCTGGCATCCTCCCTGTTTATCATGCAGCCCCAAGACCAGCATTTTCGGAAAGCCCATGAGCAGGGCTTTCCAACAGTGTCAGACTTGTCAGTTTCCCGCCAATACTTTGGGAGATAGAGCCGTTGCTAAGTCTTGTTTTCACTCGGTTACAGCTTCGTGTACAAAAGTGCCATTAGACAGGCGTTTGAAGCGCATTCGGAGCAGCCCCGCTCCCTGGTGGTTTCAAGGCGGAAGACGGCCCTAGCCGGCCGGGAAAACCATATTTTCGGATGCAGGACTATGGCAGCTGCCTGCAGGTACAAGAAATTTCTCTCTAGCCCCATTATTTCTGGATTCATTGGCCGTGGCTCTGCCGACTACTTTTTTCGGCGTTTTTTTGCTGGCTTCGGTCCAGCACACATGTAGTTGCCTGGGCTATTGTTGACGTACACACAGCATGGCCGTATGCACTGGACATCATCGGGGTGTCCTCACTCCGCGGTCCCTGGCATCCTCCCTGTTTATCCTGCAGCCCCAAGACCAGCATTTTCGGAAAGCCCATGAGCAGGGCTTTCCAAGAGTGTCAGACTTGTCAGATTCCCGCCAATACTTTGGGAGATAGAGCCGTTGCTAAGTCTTGTTTTCACTCGGTTACAGCTTCGTGTACAAAAGTTCCATTAGACAGGCGTTTGAAGCGCATTCGGAGCAGACCCACTCCCTTGTGGTTTCAAGACGGAAGATGGCCCTGGCTGGCTGAGAAAACCAGATTTTCGGATGCAGGACTATGGCAGCTGCCTGCAGGTACAAGAAATTTTTCTCTAGCCCCATTATTTCTGGATTTATTGGCCGTGGCGCTGCCGACTTCTTTTTTCGGCGTTTTTTTTTGCTGGCTTCGGTCCAGCACACATGTAGTTGCCTTGGCTATTGTTGACGTACACACAGCATGGCCGTATGCACTGGACATCATCGGGGTGTCCTCACTCCGCGGTCCCTGGCATCCTCCCTGTTTATCCTGCAGCCCCAAGACCAGCATTTTCGGAAAGCCCATGAGCAGGGCTTTCCAACAGTGTCAGACTTGTCAGTTTCCCGCCAATACTTTGGGAGATAGAGCCGTTGCTAAGTCTTGTTTTCACTCGATTACAGCTTCGTGTACAAAAGTGCCATTAGACAGGCGTTTGAAGCGCATTCGGAGCAGCCCCGCTCCCTGGTAGTTTCAAGACGGAAGATGGCCCTGGCTGGCTGGGAAAACCAGATTTTCGGATGCAGGACTATGGCAGCTGCCTGCAGGTACAAGAAATTTCTCTCTAGCCCAATTATTTCTGGATTCATTGGCCGTGGCGCTGCCGACTACTTTTTCGGCGTTTTTTTGCTGGCTTCGGTCCAGCACACATGTAGTTGCCTTGGCTATTGTTGACGTACACACAGCATGGCCGTATGCACTGGACATCCTCGGGGTGTCCTCACTCCGCGGTCCCTGGCATCCTCCCTGTTTATCCAGCAGCCCCAAGACCGGCATTTTCGGAAAGCCCATGAGCAGGGCTTTCGTACAGTGTCAGACTTGTCAGTTTCCCGCCAATACTTAGGGAGATAGAGCCGTTGCTAAGTCTTGTTTTCACTATGTTACAGCTTCGTGTACAAAAGTGCCATTAGACAGGCGTTTGAAACGCATTCGGAGCAGCCCCACTCCCTGGTAGTTTCAAGACGGAAGATGGCCCTGGATGGCCGGGAAAACCATATTTTCGGATGCAGGACTATGGCAGCTGCCTGCAGGTACAAGAAATTTCTCTCTAGCCCCAGTATTTCTGGATTTATTGGCCGTGGCGCTGCCGACTACTTTTTTCGGCCTTTTTTTGCTGGCTTCGGTCCAGCACACATGTAGTTGCCTGGGCTATTGTTGACGTACACACAGCATGGCCGTATGCACTGGACATCATCGGGGTGTCCTCACTCCGCGGTCCCTGGCATCCTCCCTGTTTATCCAGTAGCCCCAAGACCGGCATTTTCGGAAAGCTTATGAGCAGGGCTTTCCAACAGTGTCAGATTTGTCAGTTTCCCGCCAATACTTTGGGAGATAGAGCCGTTGCTAAGTCTTGTTTTCACTCGATAACAGCTTCGTGTACAAAAGTGCCATTAGACAGGCGTTTGAAGCGCATTCGGAGCAGCCCCGCTCCCTGGTGGTTTCAAGACGGAAGATGGCCCTGGCTGGCTGGGAAAACCAGATTTTCGGATGCAGGACTATGGGAGCTGCCTGCAGGTACAAGAAATTTCTCTCTAGCCCCATTATTTCTGGATTTATTGGCCGTGGCGCTGCCGACTACTTTTTTCGGCGTTTTTTTTTGCTGGCTTCGGTCCAGCAAACATGTAGTTGCCTGGGCTATTGTTGACGTACACACAGCATGGCCGTATGCACTGGACATCATCGGGGTGTCCTCACTCCGCGGTCCCTGGCATCCTCCCTATTTATCCTGCAGCCCCAAGACCAGCATTTTCGGAAAGCCCATGAGAAGGGCTTTCCAACAGTGTCAGACTTGTCAGTTTCCCGCCAATACTTAGGGAGATACAGCCGTTGCTAAGTCTTGTTTTCACTCTGTTACAGCTTCGTGTACAAAAGTGCCATTAGACAGGCGTTTGAAGCGCATTCGGAGCAGCCCCGCTCCCTGGTGGTTTCAAGACGGAAGATGGCCCTGGATGGCTGGGAAAACCAGATTTTCGGATGCAGGACTATGGCAGCTGCCTGCAGGTACAAGAAATTTCTCTCTAGCCCCATTATTTCTGGATTTAATGGCCGTGGCGCTGCCGACTACTTTTTTCGGCGTTTTTTTTGCTGGTTTCGGTCCAGCACACATGTAGTTGCCTTGGCTATTGTTGACGTACACACAGCATGGCCGTATGCACTGGACATCCTCGGGGTGTCCTCACTCCGCGGTCCCTGGCATCCTCCCTGTTTATCCAGCAGCCCCAAGACCGGCATTTTCGGAAAGCCCATGAGCAGGGCTTTCGTACAGTGTCAGACTTGTCAGTTTCCCGCCAATACTTAGGGAGATAGAGCCGTTGCTAAGTCTTGTTTTCACTCTGTTACAGCTTCGTGTACAAAAGTGCCATTAGACAGGCGTTTGAAACGCATTCGGAGCAGCCCCGCTCCCTGGTAGTTTCAAGACGGAAGATGGCCCTGGATGGCCGGGAAAACCATATTTTCGGATGCAGGACTATGGCAGCTGCCTGCAGGTACAAGAAATTTCTCTCTAGCCCCAGTATTTCTGGATTTATTGGCCGTGGCGCTGCCGACTACTTTTTTCGGCCTTTTTTTGCTGGCTTCGGTCCAGCACACATGTAGTTGCCTGGGCTATTGTTGACGTACACACAGCATGGCCGTATGCACTGGACATCATCGGGGTGTCCTCACTCCGCGGCCCCTGGCATCCTCCCTGTTTATCATGCAGCCCCAAGACCAGCATTTTCGGAAAGCCCATGAGCAGGGCTTTCCAACAGTGTCAGACTTGTCAGTTTCCCGCCAATACTTTGGGAGATAGAGCCGTTGCTAAGTCTTGTTTTCACTCGGTTACAGCTTCGTGTACAAAAGTGCCATTAGACAGGCGTTTGAAGCGCATTCGGAGCAGCCCCGCTCCCTGGTGGTTTCAAGGCGGAAGACGGCCCTAGCCGGCCGGGAAAACCATATTTTCGGATGCAGGACTATGGCAGCTGCCTGCAGGTACAAGAAATTTCTCTCTAGCCCCATTATTTCTGGATTCATTGGCCGTGGCTCTGCCGACTACTTTTTTCGGCGTTTTTTTGCTGGCTTCGGTCCAGCACACATGTAGTTGCCTGGGCTATTGTTGACGTACACACAGCATGGCCGTATGCACTGGACATCATCGGGGTGTCCTCACTCCGCGGTCCCTGGCATCCTCCCTGTTTATCCTGCAGCCCCAAGACCAGCATTTTCGGAAAGCCCATGAGCAGGGCTTTCCAAGAGTGTCAAACTTGTCAGATTCCCGCCAATACTTTGGGAGATAGAGCCGTTGCTAAGTCTTGTTTTCACTCGGTTACAGCTTCGTGTACAAAAGTTCCATTAGACAGGCGTTTGAAGCGCATTCGGAGCAGACCCACTCCCTTGTGGTTTCAAGATGGAAGATGGCCCTGGCTGGCTGAGAAAACCAGATTTTCGGATGCAGGACTATGGCAGCTGCCTGCAGGTACAAGAAATTTTTCTCTAGCCCCATTATTTCTGGAATTATTGGCCGTGGCGCTGCCGACTTCTTTTTTCGGCGTTTTTTTTGCTGGCTTCGGTCCAGCACACATGTAGTTGCCTTGGCTATTGTTGACGTACACACAGCATGGCCGTATGCACTGGACATCCTCGGGGTGTCCTCACTCCGCGGTCCCTGGCATCCTCCCTGTTTATCCAGCAGCCCCAAGACCGGCATTTTCGGAAAGCCCATGAGCAGGGCTTTCGTACAGTGTCAGACTTGTCAGTTTCCCGCCAATACTTAGGGAGATAGAGCCGTTGCTAAGTCTTGTTTTCACTATGTTACAGCTTCGTGTACAAAAGTGCCATTAGACAGGCGTTTGAAACGCATTCGGAGCAGCCCCGCTCCCTGGTAGTTTCAAGACGGAAGATGGCCCTGGATGGCCGGGAAAACCATATTTTCGGATGCAGGACTATGGCAGCTGCCTGCAGGTACAAGAAATTTCTCTCTAGCCCCAGTATTTCTGGATTTATTGGCCGTGGCGCTGCCGACTACTTTTTTCGGCCTTTTTTTGCTGGCTTCGGTCCAGCACACATGTAGTTGCCTGGGCTATTGTTGACGTACACACAGCATGGCCGTATGCACTGGACATCATCGGGGTGTCCTCACTCCGCGGCCCCTGGCATCCTCCCTGTTTATCATGCAGCCCCAAGACCAGCATTGTCGGAAAGCCCATGAGCAGGGCTTTCCAACAGTGTCAGACTTGTCAGTTTCCCGCCAATACTTTGGGAGATAGAGCCGTTGCTAAGTCTTGTTTTCACTCGGTTACAGCTTCGTGTACAAAAGTGCCATTAGACAGGCGTTTGAAGCGCATTCGGAGCAGCCCCGCTCCCTGGTAGTTTCAAGACGGAAGATGGCCCTGGATGGCCGGGAAAACCATATTTTCGGATGCAGGACTATGGCAGCTGCCTGCAGGTACAAGAAATTTCTCTCTAGCCCCAGTATTTCTGGATTTATTGGCCGTGGCGCTGCCGACTACTTTTTTCGGCCTTTTTTTGCTGGCTTCGGTCCAGCACACATGTAGTTGCCTGGGCTATTGTTGACGTACACACAGCATGGCCGTATGCACTGGACATCATCGGGGTGTCCTCACTCCGCGGCCCCTGGCATCCTCCCTGTTTATCATGCAGCCCCAAGACCAGCATTGTCGGAAAGCCCATGAGCAGGGCTTTCCAACAGTGTCAGACTTGTCAGTTTCCCGCCAATACTTTGGGAGATAGAGCCGTTGCTAAGTCTTGTTTTCACTCGGTTACAGCTTCGTGTACAAAAGTGCCATTAGACAGGCGTTTGAAGCGCATTCGGAGCAGCCCCGCTCCCTGGTGGTTTCAAGGCGGAAGACGGCCCTAGCCGGCCGGGAAAACCATATTTTCGGATGCAGGACTATGGCAGCTGCCTGCAGGTACAAGAAATTTCTCTCTAGCCCCATTATTTCTGGATTCATTGGCCGTGGCTCTGCCGACTACTTTTTTCGGCGTTTTTTTGCTGGCTTCGGTCCAGCACACATGTAGTTGCCTGGGCTATTGTTGACGTACACACAGCATGGCCGTATGCACTGGACATCATCGGGGTGTCCTCACTCCGCGGTCCCTGGCATCCTCCCTGTTTATCCTGCAGCCCCAAGACCAGCATTTTCGGAAAGCCCATGAGAAGGGCTTTCCAAGAGTGTCAGACTTGTCAGATTCCCGCCAATACTTTGGGAGATAGAGCCGTTGCTAAGTCTTGTTTTCACTCGGTTACAGCTTCGTGTACAAAAGTTCCATTAGACAGGCGTTTGAAGCGCATTCGGAGCAGACCCACTCCCTTGTGGTTTCAAGACGGAAGATGGCCCTGGCTGGCTGAGAAAACCAGATTTTCGGATGCAGGACTATGGCAGCTGCCTGCAGGTACAAGAAATTTTTCTCTAGCCCCATTATTTCTGGAATTATTGGCCGTGGCGCTGCCGACTTCTTTTTTCGGCGTTTTTTTTTGCTGGCTTCGGTCCAGCACACATGTAGTTGCCTTGGCTATTGTTGACATACACACAGCATGGCCGTATGCACTGGACATCATCGGGGTGTCCTCACTCTGCGGTCCCTGGCATCCTCCCTGTTTATCCTGCGGCCCCAAGACCAGCATTTTCGGAAAGCCCATGAGCAGCGCTTTCCAACAGTGTCAGACTTGTCAGTTTCCCGCCAATACTTTGGGAGATAGAGCCGTTGCTAAGTCTTGTTTTCACTCGGTTACAGCTTCGTGTACAAATGTGCCATTAGACAGGCGTTTGAAGCGCATTCGGAGTAGCCCCGCTCCCTGGTGGTTTCAAGGCGGAAGACGGCCCTAGCCGGCCGGGAAAACCATATTTTCGGATGCAGGACTATGGCAGCTGCCTGCAGGTACAGGAAATTTCTCGCTAGCCCCATTATTTCTCGATTTATTGGCCGTGGCGCTGCCGACTACTTTTTTCGGCGTTTTTTTTTTGCTGGCTTCGGTCCAGCACACATGTAGTTGCCTTGGCTATTGTTGACGTACACACAATATGGCCGTATGCACTGGACATCATCGGGGTGTCCTCACTCCGCGGTCCCTGGCATCCTCCCTATTTATCCTGCAGCCCCAAGACCAGCATTTTCGGAAAGCCCATGAGCAGGGCTTTCCAACAGTGTCAGACTTGTCAGTTTCCCGCCAATACTTTGGGAGATAGAGCCGTTGCTAAGTCTTGTTTTCACTCTGTTACAGCTTCGTGTACAAAAGTTCCATTAGACAGGCGTTTGAAGCGCATTCGGAGCAGCCCCGCTCTCTTGTGGTTTCAAGACGGAAGATGGCCCTGGCTGGCTGGGAAAACCAGATTTTCGGATGCATGACTATGGCAGCTGCCTGCAGGTACAAGAAATTTCTCTCTAGCCCCAGTATTTCTGGATTTATTGGCCGTGGCGCTGCCGACTACTTTTTTCGGCCTTTTTTTGCTGGCTTCGGTCCAGCACACATGTAGTTGCCTGGGCTATTGTTGACGTACACACAGCATGGCCGTATGCACTGGACATCATCGGGGTGTCCTCACTCCGCGGCCCCTGGCATCCTCCCTGTTTATCATGCAGCCCCAAGACCAGCATTTTCGGAAAGCCCATTAGCAGGGCTTTCCAACAGTGTCAGACTTGTCAGTTTCCCGCCAATACTTTGGGAGATAGAGCCGTTGCTAAGTCTTGTTTTCACTCGGTTACAGCTTCGTGTACAAAAGTGCCATTAGACAGGCGTTTGAAGCGCATTCGGAGCAGCCCCGCTCCCTGGTGGTTTCAAGGCGGAAGACGGCCCTAGCCGGCCGGGAAAACCATATTTTCGGATGCAGGACTATGGCAGCTGCCTGCAGGTACAAGAAATTTCTCTCTAGCCCCAGTATTTCTGGATTTATTGGCCGTGGCGCTGCCGACTACTTTTTTCGGCCTTTTTTTGCTGGCTTCGGTCCAGCACACATGTAGTTGCCTGGGCTATTGTTGACGTACACACAGCATGGCCGTATGCACTGGACATCATCGGGGTGTCCTCACTCCGCGGCCCCTGGCATCCTCCCTGTTTATCATGCAGCCCCAAGACCAGCATTTTCGGAAAGCCCATGAGCAGGGCTTTCCAACAGTGTCAGACTTGTCAGTTTCCCGCCAATACTTTGGGAGATAGAGCCGTTGCTAAGTCTTGTTTTCACTCGGTTACAGCTTCGTGTACAAAAGTGCCATTAGACAGGCGTTTGAAGCGCATTCGGAGCAGCCCCGCTCCCTGGTGGTTTCAAGGCGGAAGACGGCCCTAGCCGGCCGGGAAAACCATATTTTCGGATGCAGGACTATGGCAGCTGCCTGCAGGTACAAGAAATTTCTCTCTAGCCCCATTATTTCTGGATTCATTGGCCGTGGCTCTGCCGACTACTTTTTTCGGCGTTTTTTTGCTGGCTTCGGTCCAGCACACATGTAGTTGCCTGGGCTATTGTTGACGTACACACAGCATGGCCGTATGCACTGGACATCATCGGGGTGTCCTCACTCCGCGGTCCCTGGCATCCTCCCTGTTTATCCTGCAGCCCCAAGACCAGCATTTTCGGAAAGCCCATGAGAAGGGCTTTCCAAGAGTGTCAGACTTGTCAGATTCCCGCCAATACTTTGGGAGATAGAGCCGTTGCTAAGTCTTGTTTTCACTCGGTTACAGCTTCGTGTACAAAAGTTCCATTAGACAGGCGTTTGAAGCGCATTCGGAGCAGACCCACTCCCTTGTGGTTTCAAGACGGAAGATGGCCCTGGCTGGCTGAGAAAACCAGATTTTCGGATGCAGGACTATGGCAGCTGCCTGCAGGTACAAGAAATTTTTCTCTAGCCCCATTATTTCTGGAATTATTGGCCGTGGCGCTGCCGACTTCTTTTTTCGGCGTTTTTTTTGCTGGCTTCGGTCCAGCACACATGTAGTTGCCTTGGCTATTGTTGACGTACACACAGCATGGCCGTATGCACTGGACATCATCGGGGTGTCCTCACTCCGCGGTCCCTGGCATCCTCCCTGTTTATCCTGCGGCCCCAAGACCAGCATTTTCGGAAAGCCCATGAGCAGCGCTTTCCAACAGTGTCAGACTTGTCAGTTTCCCGCCAATACTTTGGGAGATAGAGCCGTTGCTAAGTCTTGTTTTCACTCGGTTACAGCTTCGTGTACAAATGTGCCATTAGACAGGCGTTTGAAGCGCATTCGGAGTAGCCCCGCTCCCTGGTGGTTTCAAGGCGGAAGACGGCCCTAGCCGGCCGGGAAAACCATATTTTCGGATGCAGGACTATGGCAGCTGCCTGCAGGTACAGGAAATTTCTCGCTAGCCCCATTATTTCTCGATTTATTGGCCGTGGCGCTGCCGACTACTTTTTTCGGCGTTTTTTTTTGCTGGCTTCGGTCCAGCACACATGTAGTTGCCTTGGCTATTGTTGACGTACACACAATATGGCCGTATGCACTGGACATCCTCGGGGTGTCCTCACTCCGCGGTCCCTGGCATCCTCCCTATTTATCCTGCAGCCCCAAGACCAGCATTTTCGGAAAGCCCATGAGCAGGGCTTTCCAACAGTGTCAGACTTGTCAGTTTCCCGCCAATACTTTGGGAGATAGAGCCGTTGCTAAGTCTTGTTTTCACTCGGTTACAGCTTCGTGTACAAAAGTGCCATTAGACAGGCGTTTGAAGCGCATTCGGAGCAGCCCCGCTCCCTGGTGGTTTCAAGGCGGAAGACGGCCCTAGCCGGCCGGGAAAACCATATTTTCGGATGCAGGACTATGGCAGCTGCCTGCAGGTACAAGAAATTTCTCTCTAGCCCCAGTATTTCTGGATTTATTGGCCGTGGCGCTGCCGACTACTTTTTTCGGCCTTTTTTTGCTGGCTTCGGTCCAGCACACATGTAGTTGCCTGGGCTATTGTTGACGTACACACAGCATGGCCGTATGCACTGGACATCATCGGGGTGTCCTCACTCCGCGGCCCCTGGCATCCTCCCTGTTTATCATGCAGCCCCAAGACCAGCATTTTCGGAAAGCCCATGAGCAGGGCTTTCCAACAGTGTCAGACTTGTCAGTTTCCCGCCAATACTTTGGGAGATAGAGCCGTTGCTAAGTCTTGTTTTCACTCGGTTACAGCTTCGTGTACAAAAGTGCCATTAGACAGGCGTTTGAAGCGCATTCGGAGCAGCCCCGCTCCCTGGTGGTTTCAAGGCGGAAGACGGCCCTAGCCGGCCGGGAAAACCATATTTTCGGATGCAGGACTATGGCAGCTGCCTGCAGGTACAAGAAATTTCTCTCTAGCCCCATTATTTCTGGATTCATTGGCCGTGGCTCTGCCGACTACTTTTTTCGGCGTTTTTTTGCTGGCTTCGGTCCAGCACACATGTAGTTGCCTGGGCTATTGTTGACGTACACACAGCATGGCCGTATGCACTGGACATCATCGGGGTGTCCTCACTCCGCGGTCCCTGGCATCCTCCCTGTTTATCCTGCAGCCCCAAGACCAGCATTTTCGGAAAGCCCATGAGAAGGGCTTTCCAAGAGTGTCAGACTTGTCAGATTCCCGCCAATACTTTGGGAGATAGAGCCGTTGCTAAGTCTTGTTTTCACTCGGTTACAGCTTCGTGTACAAAAGTTCCATTAGACAGGCGTTTGAAGCGCATTCGGAGCAGACCCACTCCCTTGTGGTTTCAAGACGGAAGATGGCCCTGGCTGGCTGAGAAAACCAGATTTTCGGATGCAGGACTATGGCAGCTGCCTGCAGGTACAAGAAATTTTTCTCTAGCCCCATTATTTCTGGAATTATTGGCCGTGGCGCTGCCGACTTCTTTTTTCGGCGTTTTTTTTTGCTGGCTTCGGTCCAGCACACATGTAGTTGCCTTGGCTATTGTTGACGTACACACAGCATGGCCGTATGCACTGGACATCATCGGGGTGTCCTCACTCCGCGGTCCCTGGCATCCTCCCTGTTTATCCTGCGGCCCCAAGACCAGCATTTTCGGAAAGCCCATGAGCAGCGCTTTCCAACAGTGTCAGACTTGTCAGTTTCCCGCCAATACTTTGGGAGATAGAGCCGTTGCTAAGTCTTGTTTTCACTCGGTTACAGCTTCGTGTACAAATGTGCCATTAGACAGGCGTTTGAAGCGCATTCGGAGTAGCCCCGCTCCCTGGTGGTTTCAAGGCGGAAGACGGCCCTAGCCGGCCGGGAAAACCATATTTTCGGATGCAGGACTATGGCAGCTGCCTGCAGGTACAGGAAATTTTTCGCTAGCCCCATTATTTCTCGATTTATTGGCCGTGGCGCTGCCGACTACTTTTTTCGGCGTTTTTTTTTGCTGGCTTCGGTCCAGCACACATGTAGTTGCCTTGGCTATTGTTGACGTACACACAATATGGCCGTATGCACTGGACATCATCGGGGTGTCCTCACTCCGCGGTCCCTGGCATCCTCCCTATTTATCCTGCAGCCCCAAGACCAGCATTTTCGGAAAGCCCATGAGCAGGGCTTTCCAACAGTGTCAGACTTGTCAGTTTCCCGCCAATACTTTGGGAGATAGAGCCGTTGCTAAGTCTTGTTTTCACTCTGTTACAGCTTCGTGTACAAAAGTTCCATTAGACAGGCGTTTGAAGCGCATTCGGAGCAGCCCCGCTCTCTTGTGGTTTCAAGACGGAAGATGGCCCTGGCTGGCTGGGAAAACCAGATTTTCGGATGCATGACTATGGCAGCTGCCTGCAGGTAAAAGAAATTTCTCTCTAGCCCCATTATTTCTGGATTTATTGGCCGTGGCGCTGCCGACTTCTTTTTTCGGCGTTTTTTTGCTGGCTTCGGTCCAGCACACATGTAGTTGCCTTGGCTATTGTTGACGTACACACAGCATGGCCGTATGCACTGGACATCATCGGGGTGTCGTCACTCCGCGGTCCCTGGCATCCTCCCTGTTTATCCTGCAGCCCCAAGACCAGCATTTTCGGAAAGCCCATGAGCAGCGCTTTCCAACAGTGTCAGACTTGTCAGATTCCCGCCAATACTTTGGGAGATAGAGCCGTTGCTAAGTCTTGTTTTCACTCGGTTACAGCTTCGTGTACAAATGTGCCATTAGACAGGCGTTTGAAGCGCATTCGGAGTAGCCCCGCTCCCTGGTGGTTTCAAGGCGGAAGACGGCCCTAGCCGGCCGGGAAAACCATATTTTCGGATGCAGGACTATGGCAGCTGCCTGCAGGTACAGGAAATTTCTCGCTAGCCCCATTATTTCTCGATTTATTGGCCGTGGCGCTGCCGACTACTTTTTTCGGCGTTTTTTTGCTGGCTTCGGTCCAGCACACATGTAGTTGCCTTTGCTATTGTTGACATACACACAATATGGCCGTATGCACTGGACATCATCGGGGTGTCCTCACTCAGCGGTGCCTGGCATCCTCCCTATTTATCCTGCAGCCCCAAGACCAGCATTTTCGGAAAGCCCATGAGCAGGGCTTTCCAACAGTGTCAGACTTGTCAGTTTCCCGCCAATACTTTGGGAGATAGAGCCGTTGCTAAGTCTTGTTTTCACTCTGTTACAGCTTCGTGTACAAAAGTTCCATTAGACAGGCGTTTGAAGCGCATTCGGAGCAGCCCCGCTCTCTTGTGGTTTCAAGACGGAAGATGGCCCTGGCTGGCTGGGAAAACCATATTTTCGGATGCATGACTATGGCAGCTGCCTGCAGGTACAAGACATTTCTCTCTAGCCCCATTATTTCTAGATTTATTGGCCGTGGCGCTGCCGACTTCTTTTTTCGGCGTTTTTTTGCTGGCTTCGGTCCAGCACACATGTAGTTGCCTTGGCTATTGTTGACGTACACACAGCATGGCCGTATGCACTGGACATCATCGGGGTGTCCTCACTCCGCGGCCCCTGGCATCCTCCCTGTTTATCATGCAGCCCCAAGACCAGCATTTTCGGAAAGCCCATTAGCAGGGCTTTCCAACAGTGTCAGACTTGTCAGTTTCCCGCCAATACTTTGGGAGATAGAGCCGTTGCTAAGTCTTGTTTTCACTCGGTTACAGCTTCGTGTACAAAAGTGCCATTAGACAGGCGTTTGAAGCGCATTCGGAGCAGCCCCGCTCCCTGGTGGTTTCAAGGCGGAAGACGGCCCTAGCCGGCCGGGAAAACCATATTTTCGGATGCAGGACTATGGCAGCTGCCTGCAGGTACAAGAAATTTCTCTCTAGCCCCAGTATTTCTGGATTTATTGGCCGTGGCGCTGCCGACTACTTTTTTCGGCCTTTTTTTGCTGGCTTCGGTCCAGCACACATGTAGTTGCCTGGGCTATTGTTGACGTACACACAGCATGGCCGTATGCACTGGACATCATCGGGGTGTCCTCACTCCGCGGCCCCTGGCATCCTCCCTGTTTATCATGCAGCCCCAAGACCAGCATTTTCGGAAAGCCCATGAGCAGGGCTTTCCAACAGTGTCAGACTTGTCAGTTTCCCGCCAATACTTTGGGAGATAGAGCCGTTGCTAAGTCTTGTTTTCACTCGGTTACAGCTTCGTGTACAAAAGTGCCATTAGACAGGCGTTTGAAGCGCATTCGGAGCAGCCCCGCTCCCTGGTGGTTTCAAGGCGGAAGACGGCCCTAGCCGGCCGGGAAAACCATATTTTCGGATGCAGGACTATGGCAGCTGCCTGCAGGTACAAGAAATTTCTCTCTAGCCCCATTATTTCTGGATTCATTGGCCGTGGCTCTGCCGACTACTTTTTTCGGCGTTTTTTTGCTGGCTTCGGTCCAGCACACATGTAGTTGCCTGGGCTATTGTTGACGTACACACAGCATGGCCGTATGCACTGGACATCATCGGGGTGTCCTCACTCCGCGGTCCCTGGCATCCTCCCTGTTTATCCTGCGGCCCCAAGACCAGCATTTTCGGAAAGCCCATGAGCAGCGCTTTCCAACAGTGTCAGACTTGTCAGTTTCCCGCCAATACTTTGGGAGATAGAGCCGTTGCTAAGTCTTGTTTTCACTCGGTTACAGCTTCGTGTACAAATGTGCCATTAGACAGGCGTTTGAAGCGCATTCGGAGTAGCCCCGCTCCCTGGTGGTTTCAAGGCGGAAGACGGCCCTAGCCGGCCGGGAAAACCATATTTTCGGATGCAGGACTATGGCAGCTGCCTGCAGGTACAGGAAATTTTTCGCTAGCCCCATTATTTCTCGATTTATTGGCCGTGGCGCTGCCGACTACTTTTTTCGGCGTTTTTTTTTGCTGGCTTCGGTCCAGCACACATGTAGTTGCCTTGGCTATTGTTGACGTACACACAATATGGCCGTATGCACTGGACATCATCGGGGTGTCCTCACTCCGCGGTCCCTGGCATCCTCCCTATTTATCCTGCAGCCCCAAGACCAGCATTTTCGGAAAGCCCATGAGCAGGGCTTTCCAACAGTGTCAGACTTGTCAGTTTCCCGCCAATACTTTGGGAGATAGAGCCGTTGCTAAGTCTTGTTTTCACTCTGTTACAGCTTCGTGTACAAAAGTTCCATTAGACAGGCGTTTGAAGCGCATTCGGAGCAGCCCCGCTCTCTTGTGGTTTCAAGACGGAAGATGGCCCTGGCTGGCTGGGAAAACCAGATTTTCGGATGCATGACTATGGCAGCTGCCTGCAGGTAAAAGAAATTTCTCTCTAGCCCCATTATTTCTGGATTTATTGGCCGTGGCGCTGCCGACTTCTTTTTTCGGCGTTTTTTTGCTGGCTTCGGTCCAGCACACATGTAGTTGCCTTGGCTATTGTTGACGTACACACAGCATGGCCGTATGCACTGGACATCATCGGGGTGTCGTCACTCCGCGGTCCCTGGCATCCTCCCTGTTTATCCTGCAGCCCCAAGACCAGCATTTTCGGAAAGCCCATGAGCAGCGCTTTCCAACAGTGTCAGACTTGTCAGATTCCCGCCAATACTTTGGGAGATAGAGCCGTTGCTAAGTCTTGTTTTCACTCGGTTACAGCTTCGTGTACAAATGTGCCATTAGACAGGCGTTTGAAGCGCATTCGGAGTAGCCCCGCTCCCTGGTGGTTTCAAGGCGGAAGACGGCCCTAGCCGGCCGGGAAAACCATATTTTCGGATGCAGGACTATGGCAGCTGCCTGCAGGTACAGGAAATTTCTCGCTAGCCCCATTATTTCTCGATTTATTGGCCGTGGCGCTGCCGACTACTTTTTTCGGCGTTTTTTTGCTGGCTTCGGTCCAGCACACATGTAGTTGCCTTTGCTATTGTTGACATACACACAATATGGCCGTATGCACTGGACATCATCGGGGTGTCCTCACTCAGCGGTGCCTGGCATCCTCCCTATTTATCCTGCAGCCCCAAGACCAGCATTTTCGGAAAGCCCATGAGCAGGGCTTTCCAACAGTGTCAGACTTGTCAGTTTCCCGCCAATACTTTGGGAGATAGAGCCGTTGCTAAGTCTTGTTTTCACTCTGTTACAGCTTCGTGTACAAAAGTTCCATTAGACAGGCGTTTGAAGCGCATTCGGAGCAGCCCCGCTCTCTTGTGGTTTCAAGACGGAAGATGGCCCTGGCTGGCTGGGAAAACCAGATTTTCGGATGCATGACTATGGCAGCTGCCTGCAGGTACAAGACATTTCTCTCTAGCCCCATTATTTCTAGATTTATTGGCCGTGGCGCTGCCGACTTCTTTTTTCGGCGTTTTTTTGCTGGCTTCGGTCCAGCACACATGTAGTTGCCTTGGCTATTGTTGACGTACACACAGCATGGCCGTATGCACTGGACATCATCGGGGTGTCCTCACTCCGCGGCCCCTGGCATCCTCCCTGTTTATCATGCAGCCCCAAGACCAGCATTTTCGGAAAGCCCATTAGCAGGGCTTTCCAACAGTGTCAGACTTGTCAGTTTCCCGCCAATACTTTGGGAGATAGAGCCGTTGCTAAGTCTTGTTTTCACTCGGTTACAGCTTCGTGTACAAAAGTGCCATTAGACAGGCGTTTGAAGCGCATTCGGAGCAGCCCCGCTCCCTGGTGGTTTCAAGGCGGAAGACGGCCCTAGCCGGCCGGGAAAACCATATTTTCGGATGCAGGACTATGGCAGCTGCCTGCAGGTACAAGAAATTTCTCTCTAGCCCCAGTATTTCTGGATTTATTGGCCGTGGCGCTGCCGACTACTTTTTTCGGCCTTTTTTTGCTGGCTTCGGTCCAGCACACATGTAGTTGCCTGGGCTATTGTTGACGTACACACAGCATGGCCGTATGCACTGGACATCATCGGGGTGTCCTCACTCCGCGGCCCCTGGCATCCTCCCTGTTTATCATGCAGCCCCAAGACCAGCATTTTCGGAAAGCCCATGAGCAGGGCTTTCCAACAGTGTCAGACTTGTCAGTTTCCCGCCAATACTTTGGGAGATAGAGCCGTTGCTAAGTCTTGTTTTCACTCGGTTACAGCTTCGTGTACAAAAGTGCCATTAGACAGGCGTTTGAAGCGCATTCGGAGCAGCCCCGCTCCCTGGTGGTTTCAAGGCGGAAGACGGCCCTAGCCGGCCGGGAAAACCATATTTTCGGATGCAGGACTATGGCAGCTGCCTGCAGGTACAAGAAATTTCTCTCTAGCCCCATTATTTCTGGATTCATTGGCCGTGGCTCTGCCGACTACTTTTTTCGGCGTTTTTTTGCTGGCTTCGGTCCAGCACACATGTAGTTGCCTGGGCTATTGTTGACGTACACACAGCATGGCCGTATGCACTGGACATCATCGGGGTGTCCTCACTCCGCGGTCCCTGGCATCCTCCCTGTTTATCCTGCAGCCCCAAGACCAGCATTTTCGGAAAGCCCATGAGAAGGGCTTTCCAAGAGTGTCAGACTTGTCAGATTCCCGCCAATACTTTGGGAGATAGAGCCGTTGCTAAGTCTTGTTTTCACTCGGTTACAGCTTCGTGTACAAAAGTTCCATTAGACAGGCGTTTGAAGCGCATTCGGAGCAGACCCACTCCCTTGTGGTTTCAAGACGGAAGATGGCCCTGGCTGGCTGAGAAAACCAGATTTTCGGATGCAGGACTATGGCAGCTGCCTGCAGGTACAAGAAATTTTTCTCTAGCCCCATTATTTCTGGAATTATTGGCCGTGGCGCTGCCGACTTCTTTTTTCGGCGTTTTTTTTGCTGGCTTCGGTCCAGCACACATGTAGTTGCCTTGGCTATTGTTGACGTACACACAGCATGGCCGTATGCACTGGACATCATCGGGGTGTCCTCACTCCGCGGTCCCTGGCATCCTCCCTGTTTATCCTGCGGCCCCAAGACCAGCATTTTCGGAAAGCCCATGAGCAGCGCTTTCCAACAGTGTCAGACTTGTCAGTTTCCCGCCAATACTTTGGGAGATAGAGCCGTTGCTAAGTCTTGTTTTCACTCGGTTACAGCTTCGTGTACAAATGTGCCATTAGACAGGCGTTTGAAGCGCATTCGGAGTAGCCCCGCTCCCTGGTGGTTTCAAGGCGGAAGACGGCCCTAGCCGGCCGGGAAAACCATATTTTCGGATGCAGGACTATGGCAGCTGCCTGCAGGTACAGGAAATTTCTCGCTAGCCCCATTATTTCTCGATTTATTGGCCGTGTCGCTGCCGACTACTTTTTTCGGCGTTTTTTTTTGCTGGCTTCGGTCCAGCACACATGTAGTTGCCTTGGCTATTGTTGACGTACACACAATATGGCCGTATGCACTGGACATCCTCGGGGTGTCCTCACTCCGCGGTCCCTGGCATCCTCCCTATTTATCCTGCAGCCCCAAGACCAGCATTTTCGGAAAGCCCATGAGCAGGGCTTTCCAACAGTGTCAGACTTGTCAGTTTCCCGCCAATACTTTGGGAGATAGAGCCGTTGCTAAGTCTTGTTTTCACTCGGTTACAGCTTCGTGTACAAAAGTGCCATTAGACAGGCGTTTGAAGCGCATTCGGAGCAGCCCCGCTCCCTGGTGGTTTCAAGGCGGAAGACGGCCCTAGCCGGCCGGGAAAACCATATTTTCGGATGCAGGACTATGGCAGCTGCCTGCAGGTACAAGAAATTTCTCTCTAGCCCCAGTATTTCTGGATTTATTGGCCGTGGCGCTGCCGACTACTTTTTTCGGCCTTTTTTTGCTGGCTTCGGTCCAGCACACATGTAGTTGCCTGGGCTATTGTTGACGTACACACAGCATGGCCGTATGCACTGGACATCATCGGGGTGTCCTCACTCCGCGGCCCCTGGCATCCTCCCTGTTTATCATGCAGCCCCAAGACCAGCATTTTCGGAAAGCCCATGAGCAGGGCTTTCCAACAGTGTCAGACTTGTCAGTTTCCCGCCAATACTTTGGGAGATAGAGCCGTTGCTAAGTCTTGTTTTCACTCGGTTACAGCTTCGTGTACAAAAGTGCCATTAGACAGGCGTTTGAAGCGCATTCGGAGCAGCCCCGCTCCCTGGTGGTTTCAAGGCGGAAGACGGCCCTAGCCGGCCGGGAAAACCATATTTTCGGATGCAGGACTATGGCAGCTGCCTGCAGGTACAAGAAATTTCTCTCTAGCCCCATTATTTCTGGATTCATTGGCCGTGGCTCTGCCGACTACTTTTTTCGGCGTTTTTTTGCTGGCTTCGGTCCAGCACACATGTAGTTGCCTGGGCTATTGTTGACGTACACACAGCATGGCCGTATGCACTGGACATCATCGGGGTGTCCTCACTCCGCGGTCCCTGGCATCCTCCCTGTTTATCCTGCAGCCCCAAGACCAGCATTTTCGGAAAGCCCATGAGAAGGGCTTTCCAAGAGTGTCAGACTTGTCAGATTCCCGCCAATACTTTGGGAGATAGAGCCGTTGCTAAGTCTTGTTTTCACTCGGTTACAGCTTCGTGTACAAAAGTTCCATTAGACAGGCGTTTGAAGCGCATTCGGAGCAGACCCACTCCCTTGTGGTTTCAAGACGGAAGATGGCCCTGGCTGGCTGAGAAAACCAGATTTTCGGATGCAGGACTATGGCAGCTGCCTGCAGGTACAAGAAATTTTTCTCTAGCCCCATTATTTCTGGAATTATTGGCCGTGGCGCTGCCGACTTCTTTTTTCGGCGTTTTTTTTGCTGGCTTCGGTCCAGCACACATGTAGTTGCCTTGGCTATTGTTGACGTACACACAGCATGGCCGTATGCACTGGACATCATCGGGGTGTCCTCACTCCGCGGTCCCTGGCATCCTCCCTGTTTATCCTGCGGCCCCAAGACCAGCATTTTCGGAAAGCCCATGAGCAGCGCTTTCCAACAGTGTCAGACTTGTCAGTTTCCCGCCAATACTTTGGGAGATAGAGCCGTTGCTAAGTCTTGTTTTCACTCGGTTACAGCTTCGTGTACAAATGTGCCATTAGACAGGCGTTTGAAGCGCATTCGGAGTAGCCCCGCTCCCTGGTGGTTTCAAGGCGGAAGACGGCCCTAGCCGGCCGGGAAAACCATATTTTCGGATGCAGGACTATGGCAGCTGCCTGCAGGTACAGGAAATTTTTCGCTAGCCCCATTATTTCTCGATTTATTGGCCGTGGCGCTGCCGACTACTTTTTTCGGCGTTTTTTTTTGCTGGCTTCGGTCCAGCACACATGTAGTTGCCTTGGCTATTGTTGACGTACACACAATATGGCCGTATGCACTGGACATCATCGGGGTGTCCTCACTCCGCGGTCCCTGGCATCCTCCCTATTTATCCTGCAGCCCCAAGACCAGCATTTTCGGAAAGCCCATGAGCAGGGCTTTCCAACAGTGTCAGACTTGTCAGTTTCCCGCCAATACTTTGGGAGATAGAGCCGTTGCTAAGTCTTGTTTTCACTCTGTTACAGCTTCGTGTACAAAAGTTCCATTAGACAGGCGTTTGAAGCGCATTCGGAGCAGCCCCGCTCTCTTGTGGTTTCAAGACGGAAGATGGCCCTGGCTGGCTGGGAAAACCAGATTTTCGGATGCATGACTATGGCAGCTGCCTGCAGGTAAAAGAAATTTCTCTCTAGCCCCATTATTTCTGGATTTATTGGCCGTGGCGCTGCCGACTTCTTTTTTCGGCGTTTTTTTGCTGGCTTCGGTCCAGCACACATGTAGTTGCCTTGGCTATTGTTGACGTACACACAGCATGGCCGTATGCACTGGACATCATCGGGGTGTCGTCACTCCGCGGTCCCTGGCATCCTCCCTGTTTATCCTGCAGCCCCAAGACCAGCATTTTCGGAAAGCCCATGAGCAGCGCTTTCCAACAGTGTCAGACTTGTCAGATTCCCGCCAATACTTTGGGAGATAGAGCCGTTGCTAAGTCTTGTTTTCACTCGGTTACAGCTTCGTGTACAAATGTGCCATTAGACAGGCGTTTGAAGCGCATTCGGAGTAGCCCCGCTCCCTGGTGGTTTCAAGGCGGAAGACGGCCCTAGCCGGCCGGGAAAACCATATTTTCGGATGCAGGACTATGGCAGCTGCCTGCAGGTACAGGAAATTTCTCGCTAGCCCCATTATTTCTCGATTTATTGGCCGTGGCGCTGCCGACTACTTTTTTCGGCGTTTTTTTGCTGGCTTCGGTCCAGCACACATGTAGTTGCCTTTGCTATTGTTGACATACACACAATATGGCCGTATGCACTGGACATCATCGGGGTGTCCTCACTCAGCGGTGCCTGGCATCCTCCCTATTTATCCTGCAGCCCCAAGACCAGCATTTTCGGAAAGCCCATGAGCAGGGCTTTCCAACAGTGTCAGACTTGTCAGTTTCCCGCCAATACTTTGGGAGATAGAGCCGTTGCTAAGTCTTGTTTTCACTCTGTTACAGCTTCGTGTACAAAAGTTCCATTAGACAGGCGTTTGAAGCGCATTCGGAGCAGCCCCGCTCTCTTGTGGTTTCAAGACGGAAGATGGCCCTGGCTGGCTGGGAAAACCATATTTTCGGATGCATGACTATGGCAGCTGCCTGCAGGTACAAGACATTTCTCTCTAGCCCCATTATTTCTAGATTTATTGGCCGTGGCGCTGCCGACTTCTTTTTTCGGCGTTTTTTTGCTGGCTTCGGTCCAGCACACATGTAGTTGCCTTGGCTATTGTTGACGTACACACAGCATGGCCGTATGCACTGGACATCATCGGGGTGTCCTCACTCCGCGGCCCCTGGCATCCTCCCTGTTTATCATGCAGCCCCAAGACCAGCATTTTCGGAAAGCCCATTAGCAGGGCTTTCCAACAGTGTCAGACTTGTCAGTTTCCCGCCAATACTTTGGGAGATAGAGCCGTTGCTAAGTCTTGTTTTCACTCGGTTACAGCTTCGTGTACAAAAGTGCCATTAGACAGGCGTTTGAAGCGCATTCGGAGCAGCCCCGCTCCCTGGTGGTTTCAAGGCGGAAGACGGCCCTAGCCGGCCGGGAAAACCATATTTTCGGATGCAGGACTATGGCAGCTGCCTGCAGGTACAAGAAATTTCTCTCTAGCCCCAGTATTTCTGGATTTATTGGCCGTGGCGCTGCCGACTACTTTTTTCGGCCTTTTTTTGCTGGCTTCGGTCCAGCACACATGTAGTTGCCTGGGCTATTGTTGACGTACACACAGCATGGCCGTATGCACTGGACATCATCGGGGTGTCCTCACTCCGCGGCCCCTGGCATCCTCCCTGTTTATCATGCAGCCCCAAGACCAGCATTTTCGGAAAGCCCATGAGCAGGGCTTTCCAACAGTGTCAGACTTGTCAGTTTCCCGCCAATACTTTGGGAGATAGAGCCGTTGCTAAGTCTTGTTTTCACTCGGTTACAGCTTCGTGTACAAAAGTGCCATTAGACAGGCGTTTGAAGCGCATTCGGAGCAGCCCCGCTCCCTGGTGGTTTCAAGGCGGAAGACGGCCCTAGCCGGCCGGGAAAACCATATTTTCGGATGCAGGACTATGGCAGCTGCCTGCAGGTACAAGAAATTTCTCTCTAGCCCCATTATTTCTGGATTCATTGGCCGTGGCTCTGCCGACTACTTTTTTCGGCGTTTTTTTGCTGGCTTCGGTCCAGCACACATGTAGTTGCCTGGGCTATTGTTGACGTACACACAGCATGGCCGTATGCACTGGACATCATCGGGGTGTCCTCACTCCGCGGTCCCTGGCATCCTCCCTGTTTATCCTGCGGCCCCAAGACCAGCATTTTCGGAAAGCCCATGAGCAGCGCTTTCCAACAGTGTCAGACTTGTCAGTTTCCCGCCAATACTTTGGGAGATAGAGCCGTTGCTAAGTCTTGTTTTCACTCGGTTACAGCTTCGTGTACAAATGTGCCATTAGACAGGCGTTTGAAGCGCATTCGGAGTAGCCCCGCTCCCTGGTGGTTTCAAGGCGGAAGACGGCCCTAGCCGGCCGGGAAAACCATATTTTCGGATGCAGGACTATGGCAGCTGCCTGCAGGTACAGGAAATTTTTCGCTAGCCCCATTATTTCTCGATTTATTGGCCGTGGCGCTGCCGACTACTTTTTTCGGCGTTTTTTTTTGCTGGCTTCGGTCCAGCACACATGTAGTTGCCTTGGCTATTGTTGACGTACACACAATATGGCCGTATGCACTGGACATCATCGGGGTGTCCTCACTCCGCGGTCCCTGGCATCCTCCCTATTTATCCTGCAGCCCCAAGACCAGCATTTTCGGAAAGCCCATGAGCAGGGCTTTCCAACAGTGTCAGACTTGTCAGTTTCCCGCCAATACTTTGGGAGATAGAGCCGTTGCTAAGTCTTGTTTTCACTCTGTTACAGCTTCGTGTACAAAAGTTCCATTAGACAGGCGTTTGAAGCGCATTCGGAGCAGCCCCGCTCTCTTGTGGTTTCAAGACGGAAGATGGCCCTGGCTGGCTGGGAAAACCAGATTTTCGGATGCATGACTATGGCAGCTGCCTGCAGGTAAAAGAAATTTCTCTCTAGCCCCATTATTTCTGGATTTATTGGCCGTGGCGCTGCCGACTTCTTTTTTCGGCGTTTTTTTGCTGGCTTCGGTCCAGCACACATGTAGTTGCCTTGGCTATTGTTGACGTACACACAGCATGGCCGTATGCACTGGACATCATCGGGGTGTCGTCACTCCGCGGTCCCTGGCATCCTCCCTGTTTATCCTGCAGCCCCAAGACCAGCATTTTCGGAAAGCCCATGAGCAGCGCTTTCCAACAGTGTCAGACTTGTCAGATTCCCGCCAATACTTTGGGAGATAGAGCCGTTGCTAAGTCTTGTTTTCACTCGGTTACAGCTTCGTGTACAAATGTGCCATTAGACAGGCGTTTGAAGCGCATTCGGAGTAGCCCCGCTCCCTGGTGGTTTCAAGGCGGAAGACGGCCCTAGCCGGCCGGGAAAACCATATTTTCGGATGCAGGACTATGGCAGCTGCCTGCAGGTACAGGAAATTTCTCGCTAGCCCCATTATTTCTCGATTTATTGGCCGTGGCGCTGCCGACTACTTTTTTCGGCGTTTTTTTGCTGGCTTCGGTCCAGCACACATGTAGTTGCCTTTGCTATTGTTGACATACACACAATATGGCCGTATGCACTGGACATCATCGGGGTGTCCTCACTCAGCGGTGCCTGGCATCCTCCCTATTTATCCTGCAGCCCCAAGACCAGCATTTTCGGAAAGCCCATGAGCAGGGCTTTCCAACAGTGTCAGACTTGTCAGTTTCCCGCCAATACTTTGGGAGATAGAGCCGTTGCTAAGTCTTGTTTTCACTCTGTTACAGCTTCGTGTACAAAAGTTCCATTAGACAGGCGTTTGAAGCGCATTCGGAGCAGCCCCGCTCTCTTGTGGTTTCAAGACGGAAGATGGCCCTGGCTGGCTGGGAAAACCAGATTTTCGGATGCATGACTATGGCAGCTGCCTGCAGGTACAAGACATTTCTCTCTAGCCCCATTATTTCTAGATTTATTGGCCGTGGCGCTGCCGACTTCTTTTTTCGGCGTTTTTTTGCTGGCTTCGGTCCAGCACACATGTAGTTGCCTTGGCTATTGTTGACGTACACACAGCATGGCCGTATGCACTGGACATCATCGGGGTGTCCTCACTCCGCGGCCCCTGGCATCCTCCCTGTTTATCATGCAGCCCCAAGACCAGCATTTTCGGAAAGCCCATTAGCAGGGCTTTCCAACAGTGTCAGACTTGTCAGTTTCCCGCCAATACTTTGGGAGATAGAGCCGTTGCTAAGTCTTGTTTTCACTCGGTTACAGCTTCGTGTACAAAAGTGCCATTAGACAGGCGTTTGAAGCGCATTCGGAGCAGCCCCGCTCCCTGGTGGTTTCAAGGCGGAAGACGGCCCTAGCCGGCCGGGAAAACCATATTTTCGGATGCAGGACTATGGCAGCTGCCTGCAGGTACAAGAAATTTCTCTCTAGCCCCAGTATTTCTGGATTTATTGGCCGTGGCGCTGCCGACTACTTTTTTCGGCCTTTTTTTGCTGGCTTCGGTCCAGCACACATGTAGTTGCCTGGGCTATTGTTGACGTACACACAGCATGGCCGTATGCACTGGACATCATCGGGGTGTCCTCACTCCGCGGCCCCTGGCATCCTCCCTGTTTATCATGCAGCCCCAAGACCAGCATTTTCGGAAAGCCCATGAGCAGGGCTTTCCAACAGTGTCAGACTTGTCAGTTTCCCGCCAATACTTTGGGAGATAGAGCCGTTGCTAAGTCTTGTTTTCACTCGGTTACAGCTTCGTGTACAAAAGTGCCATTAGACAGGCGTTTGAAGCGCATTCGGAGCAGCCCCGCTCCCTGGTGGTTTCAAGGCGGAAGACGGCCCTAGCCGGCCGGGAAAACCATATTTTCGGATGCAGGACTATGGCAGCTGCCTGCAGGTACAAGAAATTTCTCTCTAGCCCCATTATTTCTGGATTCATTGGCCGTGGCTCTGCCGACTACTTTTTTCGGCGTTTTTTTGCTGGCTTCGGTCCAGCACACATGTAGTTGCCTGGGCTATTGTTGACGTACACACAGCATGGCCGTATGCACTGGACATCATCGGGGTGTCCTCACTCCGCGGTCCCTGGCATCCTCCCTGTTTATCCTGCAGCCCCAAGACCAGCATTTTCGGAAAGCCCATGAGAAGGGCTTTCCAAGAGTGTCAGACTTGTCAGATTCCCGCCAATACTTTGGGAGATAGAGCCGTTGCTAAGTCTTGTTTTCACTCGGTTACAGCTTCGTGTACAAAAGTTCCATTAGACAGGCGTTTGAAGCGCATTCGGAGCAGACCCACTCCCTTGTGGTTTCAAGACGGAAGATGGCCCTGGCTGGCTGAGAAAACCAGATTTTCGGATGCAGGACTATGGCAGCTGCCTGCAGGTACAAGAAATTTTTCTCTAGCCCCATTATTTCTGGAATTATTGGCCGTGGCGCTGCCGACTTCTTTTTTCGGCGTTTTTTTTGCTGGCTTCGGTCCAGCACACATGTAGTTGCCTTGGCTATTGTTGACGTACACACAGCATGGCCGTATGCACTGGACATCATCGGGGTGTCCTCACTCCGCGGTCCCTGGCATCCTCCCTGTTTATCCTGCGGCCCCAAGACCAGCATTTTCGGAAAGCCCATGAGCAGCGCTTTCCAACAGTGTCAGACTTGTCAGTTTCCCGCCAATACTTTGGGAGATAGAGCCGTTGCTAAGTCTTGTTTTCACTCGGTTACAGCTTCGTGTACAAATGTGCCATTAGACAGGCGTTTGAAGCGCATTCGGAGTAGCCCCGCTCCCTGGTGGTTTCAAGGCGGAAGACGGCCCTAGCCGGCCGGGAAAACCATATTTTCGGATGCAGGACTATGGCAGCTGCCTGCAGGTACAGGAAATTTCTCGCTAGCCCCATTATTTCTCGATTTATTGGCCGTGTCGCTGCCGACTACTTTTTTCGGCGTTTTTTTTTGCTGGCTTCGGTCCAGCACACATGTAGTTGCCTTGGCTATTGTTGACGTACACACAATATGGCCGTATGCACTGGACATCCTCGGGGTGTCCTCACTCCGCGGTCCCTGGCATCCTCCCTATTTATCCTGCAGCCCCAAGACCAGCATTTTCGGAAAGCCCATGAGCAGGGCTTTCCAACAGTGTCAGACTTGTCAGTTTCCCGCCAATACTTTGGGAGATAGAGCCGTTGCTAAGTCTTGTTTTCACTCGGTTACAGCTTCGTGTACAAAAGTGCCATTAGACAGGCGTTTGAAGCGCATTCGGAGCAGCCCCGCTCCCTGGTGGTTTCAAGGCGGAAGACGGCCCTAGCCGGCCGGGAAAACCATATTTTCGGATGCAGGACTATGGCAGCTGCCTGCAGGTACAAGAAATTTCTCTCTAGCCCCAGTATTTCTGGATTTATTGGCCGTGGCGCTGCCGACTACTTTTTTCGGCCTTTTTTTGCTGGCTTCGGTCCAGCACACATGTAGTTGCCTGGGCTATTGTTGACGTACACACAGCATGGCCGTATGCACTGGACATCATCGGGGTGTCCTCACTCCGCGGCCCCTGGCATCCTCCCTGTTTATCATGCAGCCCCAAGACCAGCATTTTCGGAAAGCCCATGAGCAGGGCTTTCCAACAGTGTCAGACTTGTCAGTTTCCCGCCAATACTTTGGGAGATAGAGCCGTTGCTAAGTCTTGTTTTCACTCGGTTACAGCTTCGTGTACAAAAGTGCCATTAGACAGGCGTTTGAAGCGCATTCGGAGCAGCCCCGCTCCCTGGTGGTTTCAAGGCGGAAGACGGCCCTAGCCGGCCGGGAAAACCATATTTTCGGATGCAGGACTATGGCAGCTGCCTGCAGGTACAAGAAATTTCTCTCTAGCCCCATTATTTCTGGATTCATTGGCCGTGGCTCTGCCGACTACTTTTTTCGGCGTTTTTTTGCTGGCTTCGGTCCAGCACACATGTAGTTGCCTGGGCTATTGTTGACGTACACACAGCATGGCCGTATGCACTGGACATCATCGGGGTGTCCTCACTCCGCGGTCCCTGGCATCCTCCCTGTTTATCCTGCAGCCCCAAGACCAGCATTTTCGGAAAGCCCATGAGAAGGGCTTTCCAAGAGTGTCAGACTTGTCAGATTCCCGCCAATACTTTGGGAGATAGAGCCGTTGCTAAGTCTTGTTTTCACTCGGTTACAGCTTCGTGTACAAAAGTTCCATTAGACAGGCGTTTGAAGCGCATTCGGAGCAGACCCACTCCCTTGTGGTTTCAAGACGGAAGATGGCCCTGGCTGGCTGAGAAAACCAGATTTTCGGATGCAGGACTATGGCAGCTGCCTGCAGGTACAAGAAATTTTTCTCTAGCCCCATTATTTCTGGAATTATTGGCCGTGGCGCTGCCGACTTCTTTTTTCGGCGTTTTTTTTGCTGGCTTCGGTCCAGCACACATGTAGTTGCCTTGGCTATTGTTGACGTACACACAGCATGGCCGTATGCACTGGACATCATCGGGGTGTCCTCACTCCGCGGTCCCTGGCATCCTCCCTGTTTATCCTGCGGCCCCAAGACCAGCATTTTCGGAAAGCCCATGAGCAGCGCTTTCCAACAGTGTCAGACTTGTCAGTTTCCCGCCAATACTTTGGGAGATAGAGCCGTTGCTAAGTCTTGTTTTCACTCGGTTACAGCTTCGTGTACAAATGTGCCATTAGACAGGCGTTTGAAGCGCATTCGGAGTAGCCCCGCTCCCTGGTGGTTTCAAGGCGGAAGACGGCCCTAGCCGGCCGGGAAAACCATATTTTCGGATGCAGGACTATGGCAGCTGCCTGCAGGTACAGGAAATTTCTCGCTAGCCCCATTATTTCTCGATTTATTGGCCGTGTCGCTGCCGACTACTTTTTTCGGCGTTTTTTTTTGCTGGCTTCGGTCCAGCACACATGTAGTTGCCTTGGCTATTGTTGACGTACACACAATATGGCCGTATGCACTGGACATCCTCGGGGTGTCCTCACTCCGCGGTCCCTGGCATCCTCCCTATTTATCCTGCAGCCCCAAGACCAGCATTTTCGGAAAGCCCATGAGCAGGGCTTTCCAACAGTGTCAGACTTGTCAGTTTCCCGCCAATACTTTGGGAGATAGAGCCGTTGCTAAGTCTTGTTTTCACTCGGTTACAGCTTCGTGTACAAAAGTGCCATTAGACAGGCGTTTGAAGCGCATTCGGAGCAGCCCCGCTCCCTGGTGGTTTCAAGGCGGAAGACGGCCCTAGCCGGCCGGGAAAACCATATTTTCGGATGCAGGACTATGGCAGCTGCCTGCAGGTACAAGAAATTTCTCTCTAGCCCCAGTATTTCTGGATTTATTGGCCGTGGCGCTGCCGACTACTTTTTTCGGCCTTTTTTTGCTGGCTTCGGTCCAGCACACATGTAGTTGCCTGGGCTATTGTTGACGTACACACAGCATGGCCGTATGCACTGGACATCATCGGGGTGTCCTCACTCCGCGGCCCCTGGCATCCTCCCTGTTTATCATGCAGCCCCAAGACCAGCATTTTCGGAAAGCCCATGAGCAGGGCTTTCCAACAGTGTCAGACTTGTCAGTTTCCCGCCAATACTTTGGGAGATAGAGCCGTTGCTAAGTCTTGTTTTCACTCGGTTACAGCTTCGTGTACAAAAGTGCCATTAGACAGGCGTTTGAAGCGCATTCGGAGCAGCCCCGCTCCCTGGTGGTTTCAAGGCGGAAGACGGCCCTAGCCGGCCGGGAAAACCATATTTTCGGATGCAGGACTATGGCAGCTGCCTGCAGGTACAAGAAGTTTCTCTCTAGCCCCATTATTTCTGGATTCATTGGCCGTGGCTCTGCCGACTACTTTTTTCGGCGTTTTTTTGCTGGCTTCGGTCCAGCACACATGTAGTTGCCTGGGCTATTGTTGACGTACACACAGCATGGCCGTATGCACTGGACATCATCGGGGTGTCCTCACTCCGCGGTCCCTGGCATCCTCCCTGTTTATCCTGCAGCCCCAAGACCAGCATTTTCGGAAAGCCCATGAGAAGGGCTTTCCAAGAGTGTCAGACTTGTCAGATTCCCGCCAATACTTTGGGAGATAGAGCCGTTGCTAAGTCTTGTTTTCACTCGGTTACAGCTTCGTGTACAAAAGTTCCATTAGACAGGCGTTTGAAGCGCATTCGGAGCAGACCCACTCCCTTGTGGTTTCAAGACGGAAGATGGCCCTGGCTGGCTGAGAAAACCAGATTTTCGGATGCAGGACTATGGCAGCTGCCTGCAGGTACAAGAAATTTTTCTCTAGCCCCATTATTTCTGGAATTATTGGCCGTGGCGCTGCCGACTTCTTTTTTCGGCGTTTTTTTTGCTGGCTTCGGTCCAGCACACATGTAGTTGCCTTGGCTATTGTTGACGTACACACAGCATGGCCGTATGCACTGGACATCATCGGGGTGTCCTCACTCCGCGGTCCCTGGCATCCTCCCTGTTTATCCTGCGGCCCCAAGACCAGCATTTTCGGAAAGCCCATGAGCAGCGCTTTCCAACAGTGTCAGACTTGTCAGTTTCCCGCCAATACTTTGGGAGATAGAGCCGTTGCTAAGTCTTGTTTTCACTCGGTTACAGCTTCGTGTACAAATGTGCCATTAGACAGGCGTTTGAAGCGCATTCGGAGTAGCCCCGCTCCCTGGTGGTTTCAAGGCGGAAGACGGCCCTAGCCGGCCGGGAAAACCATATTTTCGGATGCAGGACTATGGCAGCTGCCTGCAGGTACAGGAAATTTTTCGCTAGCCCCATTATTTCTCGATTTATTGGCCGTGGCGCTGCCGACTACTTTTTTCGGCGTTTTTTTTTGCTGGCTTCGGTCCAGCACACATGTAGTTGCCCTGGCTATTGTTGACGTACACACAATATGGCCGTATGCACTGGACATCATCGGGGTGTCCTCACTCCGCGGTCCCTGGCATCCTCCCTATTTATCCTGCAGCCCCAAGACCAGCATTTTCGGAAAGCCCATGAGCAGGGCTTTCCAACAGTGTCAGACTTGTCAGTTTCCCGCCAATACTTTGGGAGATAGAGCCGTTGCTAAGTCTTGTTTTCACTCTGTTACAGCTTCGTGTACAAAAGTTCCATTAGACAGGCGTTTGAAGCGCATTCGGAGCAGCCCCGCTCTCTTGTGGTTTCAAGACGGAAGATGGCCCTGGCTGGCTGGGAAAACCAGATTTTCGGATGCATGACTATGGCAGCTGCCTGCAGGTAAAAGAAATTTCTCTCTAGCCCCATTATTTCTGGATTTATTGGCCGTGGCGCTGCCGACTTCTTTTTTCGGCGTTTTTTTGCTGGCTTCGGTCCAGCACACATGTAGTTGCCTTGGCTATTGTTGACGTACACACAGCATGGCCGTATGCACTGGACATCATCGGGGTGTCGTCACTCCGCGGTCCCTGGCATCCTCCCTGTTTATCCTGCAGCCCCAAGACCAGCATTTTCGGAAAGCCCATGAGCAGCGCTTTCCAACAGTGTCAGACTTGTCAGATTCCCGCCAATACTTTGGGAGATAGAGCCGTTGCTAAGTCTTGTTTTCACTCGGTTACAGCTTCGTGTACAAATGTGCCATTAGACAGGCGTTTGAAGCGCATTCGGAGTAGCCCCGCTCCCTGGTGGTTTCAAGGCGGAAGACGGCCCTAGCCGGCCGGGAAAACCATATTTTCGGATGCAGGACTATGGCAGCTGCCTGCAGGTACAGGAAATTTCTCGCTAGCCCCATTATTTCTCGATTTATTGGCCGTGGCGCTGCCGACTACTTTTTTCGGCGTTTTTTTGCTGGCTTCGGTCCAGCACACATGTAGTTGCCTTTGCTATTGTTGACATACACACAATATGGCCGTATGCACTGGACATCATCGGGGTGTCCTCACTCCGCGGTGCCTGGCATCCTCCCTATTTATCCTGCAGCCCCAAGACCAGCATTTTCGGAAAGCCCATGAGCAGGGCTTTCCAACAGTGTCAGACTTGTCAGTTTCCCGCCAATACTTTGGGAGATAGAGCCGTTGCTAAGTCTTGTTTTCACTCTGTTACAGCTTCGTGTACAAAAGTTCCATTAGACAGGCGTTTGAAGCGCATTCGGAGCAGCCCCGCTCTCTTGTGGTTTCAAGACGGAAGATGGCCCTGGCTGGCTGGGAAAACCAGATTTTCGGATGCATGACTATGGCAGCTGCCTGCAGGTACAAGAAATTTCTCTCTAGCCCCATTATTTCTAGATTTATTGGCCGTGGCGCTGCCGACTTCTTTTTTCGGCGTTTTTTTGCTGGCTTCGGTCCAGCACACATGTAGTTGCCTTGGCTATTGTTGACGTACACACAGCATGGCCGTATGCACTGGACATCATCGGGGTGTCCTCACTCCGCGGTCCCTGGCATCCTCCCTGTTTATCCTGCAGCCCCAAGACCAGCATTTTCGGAAAGCCCATGAGCAGGGCTTTCCAAGAGTGTCAGACTTGTCAGATTCCCGCCAATACTTTGGGAGATAGATCCGTTGCTAAGTCTTGTTTTCACTCGGTTACAGCTTCGTTTACAAAAGTGCCATTAGACAGGCGTTTGAAGCGCATTTCTGCAGGTACAAGAAATTTCTCTCTAGCCCCATTATTTCTGGATTTATTGGCCGTGGCGCTGCCGACTACTTTTTTCGGCGTTTTTTTGCTGGCTTCGGTCCAGCACACATGTAGTTGCCTTGGCTATTGTTGACATACACACAGCATGGCCGTATGCACTGGACATCCTCGGGTGTCCTCACTCCGCGGTCCCTGGCATCCTCCCTATTTATCCTGCAGCCCCAAGACCGGCATTTTCGGAAAGCCCATGAGCAGGGCTTTCCAGCAGAGTCAGACTTGTCAGTTTCCCGCCAATACTTTGGGAGATAGAGCCGTTGCTAAGTCTTGTTTTCATTCTGTTACAGCTTTGTGTACAAAAGTGCCATTAGACAGGCGTTTGAAGCGCATTCGGAGCAGCCCCGCTCCCTGGTGGTTTCAAGGCGGAAGACGGCCCTTGCCGGCCGGGAAAACCATATTTTCGGATGCAGGACTATGGCAGCTACCTGCAGGTACAAGAAATTTCTCTCTAGCCCCATTATTTCTGGATTTATTGGCCGTGGCGCTGCCGACTACTTTTTTCGGCGTTTTTTTTGTTGGCTTTGGTCCAGCACACATGTAGTTGCCTTGGCTATTGTTGACGTACACACAGCATGGCCGTATGCACTGGACATCATCGGGGTGTCCTCACTCCGCGGTCCCTGGCATCCTCCCTGTTTATCCTGCAGCCCCAAGACCGGCATTTTCGGAAAGCCCATGAGCAGCGCTTTCAAACAGTGTCAGACTTGTCAGTTTCCCGCCAATACTTTGGGAGATAGAGCCGTTGCCGACTACTCGGTTACAGCTCCGTGTACAAAAGTGCCATTAGACCGGCGTTTGAAGCGCATTCGGAGCAGCCCCGCTCCCTGGTGGTTTTAAGACGGAAGATGGCCCTGGCTGGCCGGGAAAACCAGATTTTCGGATGAAGGACTATGCCAGCTGCCTGCAGGTACAAAAAAATTCTCTTTAGCCCCATTATTTCTGGATTTATTGGCCGTGGCGCTGCTGACTACTTTTTTCGGCGTTTTTTTGCTGGCTTCGGTCCAGCACACATGTAGTTGCCTTGGCTATTGTTGACGTACACACACCATGGCCGTATGCACTGGACATCCTCGGGTGTCCTCACTCCGCGGTCCCTGGCATCCTCCCTATTTATCCTGCAGCCCCAAGACCGGCATTTTCGGAAAGCCCATGAGCAGGGCTTTCCACCAGAGTCAGACTTGTCAGTTTCCCGCCAATACTTTGGGAGATAGAGCCGTTGCTCAGTCTTGTTTTCATTCTGTTACAGCTTTGTGTACAAAAGTGCCATTAGACAGGCGTTTGAAGCGCATTCGGAGCAGCCCCGCTCCCTGGTGGTTTCAAGGCGGAAGACGGCCCTTGCCGGCCGGGAAAACCATATTTTCGGATGCAGGACTATGGCAGCTACCTGCAGGTACAAGAAATTTCTCTCTAGCCCCATTATTTCTGGATTTATTGGCCGTGGCGCTGCCGACTCCTTTTTTCGGCGTTTTTTTGTTGGCTTCGGTCCAGCACACATGTAGTTGCCTTGGCTATTGTTGACGTACACACAGCATGGCCGTATGCACTGGACATCATCGGGGTGTCCTCACTCCGCGGTCCCTGACATCCTCCCTGTTTGTCCTGCAGCCCCAAGACCGGCATTTTCGGAAAGCCCATGAGCAGGGCTTTCCAACAGAGTCAGACTTGTCAGTTTCCCGCCAATACTTTGGGAGATAGAGCCGCTGCTAAGTCTTGTTTTAATTCGGTTACAGCTTCGTGCACAAAAGTGCCATTAGACAGGCGTTTGAAGCGCATTCGGAGCAGCCCCGCTCCCTGGTGGTTTCAAGACGGAAGATGGGCCTGGCTGGCCGGGAAAACCATATTTTCAGATGCAGGACTATGGCAGCTGCCTGCAGATACAAGAAATTTCTCTCTAGCCCCAGTATTTCTGGATTTATTGGCCGTGGCGCTGCCGACTACTTTTTTCGGCGTTTTTTTGCTGGCTTCGGTCCAGCACACATGTAGTTGCCTTGGCTATTGTTGACGTACACACAGCATGGCCGTATGCACTGGACATCCTCGGGTGTCCTCACTCCGCGGTCCCTGGCATCCTCCCTGTTTATCCTGCAGCCCCAAGACCAGCATTTTCGAAAAGCCCATGAGCAGTGCTTTCCAAAAGTGTCAGACTTGTCAGTTTCCCGCCAATACTTTGGGAGATAGAGCCGTTGCTATTAGTCTTGTTTTCACTCGGTTACAGCTTCGTGCACAAAAGTGCCATTAGACAGGCGTTTGAAGCGCATTCGGAGCAGCCCCGCTCCCTGGTGGTTTCAAGACGGAAGATTGGCCTGGCTGGCCGGGAAAACCATATTTTCGGATGCATGACTATGGCAGCTGCCTGCAGGTACAAGAAATTTCTCTCTAGCCCCATTATTTCTGGATTTATTGGCCGTGGCGCTGCCGACTCCTTTTTTCGGCGTTTTTTTGCTGGCTTCGGTCCAGCACACATGTAGTTGCCTTGGCTATTGTTGACATACACACAGCATGGCCGTATGCACTAGACATCCTCGGGTGTCCTCACTCCGCGGTCCCTGGCATCCTCCCTGTTTATCCTGCAGCCCCAAGACCAGCATTTTCGGAAAGCCCATGAGCAGCGCTTTCAAACAGTGTCAGACTTGTCAGTTTCCCGCCAATACTTTGGGAGATAGAGCCGTTGCTAAGTCTTGTTTTCACTCTGTTACAGCTTCGTGTACAAAAGTGCCATTAGACCGGCGTTTGAAGCGCATTCGGAGCATCCCCGCTCCCTGGTGGTTTTAAGACGGAAGATGGCCCTGGCTGGCCGGGAAAACCAGATTTTCGGATGAAGGACTATGCCAGCTGCCTGCAGGTACAAAAAATTTCTCTTTAGCCCCATTATTTCTGGATTTATTGGCCGTGGCGCTGCTGACTACTTTTTTCGGCGTTTTTTTGCTGGCTTCGGTCCAGCACGCATGTAGTTGCCTTGGCTATTGTTGACGTACACACAGCATGGCCGTATGCACTGGACATCATCGGGGTGTCCTCACTCCGCGGTCCCTGACATCCTCCCTGTTTGTCCTGCAGCCCCAAGACCGGCATTTTCGGAAAGCCCATGAGCAGGGCTTTCCAACAGAGTCAGACTTGTCAGTTTCCCGCCAATACTTTGGGAGATAGAGCCGTTGCTAAGTCTTGTTTTAATTCGGTTACAGCTTCGTGCACAAAAGTGCCATTAGACAGGCGTTTGAAGCGCATTCGGAGCAGCCCCGCTCCCTGGTGGTTTCAAGACGGAGGATGGGCCTGGCTGGCCGGGAAAACCATATTTTCGGATGCAGGACTATGGCAGCTGCCTGCAGATACAAGAAATTTCTCTCTAGCCCCAGTATTTCTGGATTTATTGGCCGTGGCGCTGCCGACTACTTTTTTCGGCGTTTTTTTGCTGGCTTCGGTCCAGCACACATGTAGTTGCCTTGGCTATTGTTGACATACACACAGCATAGCCGTATGCACTAGACATCCTCGGGTGTCCTCACTCCGCGGTCCCTGGCATCCTCCCTGTTTATCCTGCAGCCCCAAGACCAGCATTTTCGGAAAGCCCATGAGCAGCGCTTTCAAACAGTGTCAGACTTGTCAGTTTCCCGCCAATACTTTGGGAGATAGAGCCGTTGCTAAGTCTTGTTTTCACTCTGTTACAGCTTCGTGTACAAAAGTGGCATTAGACCGGCGGTTGAAGCGCATTCGGAGCATCCCCGCTCCCTGGTGGTTTTAAGACGGAAGATGGCCCTGGCTGGCCGGGAAAACCAGATTTTCGGATGAAGGACTATGCCAGCTGCCTGCAGGTACAAAAAATTTCTCGCTAGCCCCATTATTTCTGGATTTATTGGCCGTGGCGCTGCTGACTACTTTTTTCGGCGTTTTTTTGCTGGCTTCGGTCCAGCACACATGTAGTTGCCTTGGCTATTGTTGACGTACACACACCATGGCCGTATGCACTGGACATCCTCGGGTGTCCTCACTCCGCGGTCCCTGGCATCCTCCCTATTTATCCTGCAGCCCCAAGACCGGCATTTTCGGAAAGCCCATGAGCAGGGCTTTCCACCAGAGTCAGACTTGTCAGTTTCCCGCCAATACTTTGGGAGATAGAGCCGTTGCTCAGTCTTGTTTTCATTCTGTTACAGCTTTGTGTACAAAAGTGCCATTAGACAGGCGTTTGAAGCGCATTCGGAGCAGCCCCGCTCCCTGGTGGTTTCAAGGCGGAAGACGGCCCTTGCCGGCCGGGAAAACCATATTTTCGGATGCAGGACTATGGCAGCTACCTGCAGGTACAAGAAATTTCTTTCTAGCCCCATTATTTCTGGATTTATTGGCCGTGGCGCTGCCGACTACTTTTTTCGGCGTTTTTTTGTTGGCTTCGGTCCAGCACACATGTAGTTGCCTTGGCTATTGTTGACGTACACACAGCATGGCCGTATGCACTGGACATCATCGGGGTGTCCTCACTCCGCGGTCCCTGACATCCTCCCTGTTTGTCCTGCAGCCCCAAGACCGGCATTTTCGGAAAGCCCATGAGCAGGGCTTTCCAACAGAGTCAGACTTGTCAGTTTCCCGCCAATACTTTGGGAGATAGAGCCGTTGCTAAGTCTTGTTTTAATTCGGTTACAGCTTCGTGCACAAAAGTGCCATTAGACAGGCGTTTGAAGCGCATTCGGAGCAGCCCCGCTCCCTGGTGGTTTCAAGACGGAAGATGGGCCTGGCTGGCCGGGAAAACCATATTTTCGGATGCAGGACTATGGCAGCTGCCTGCAGATACAAGAAATTTCTCTCTAGCCCCAGTATTTCTGGATTTATTGGCCGTGGCGCTGCCGACTCCTTTTTTCGGCGTTTTTTTGCTGGCTTCGGTCCAGCACACATGTAGTTGCCTTGGCTATTGTTGACGTACACACAGCATGGCCGTATGCACTGGACATCCTCGGGTGTCCTCACTCCGCGGTCCCTGGCATCCTCCCTGTTTATCCTGCAGCCCCAAGACCAGCATTTTCGAAAAGCCCATGAGCAGTGCTTTCCAAAAGTGTCAGACTTGTCAGTTTCCCGCCAATACTTTGGGAGATAGAGCCGTTGCTATTAGTCTTGTTTTCACTCGGTTACAGCTTCGTGCACAAAAGTGCCATTAGACAGGCGTTTGAAGCGCATTCGGAGCAGCCCCGCTCCCTGGTGGTTTCAAGACGGAAGATGGGCCTGGCTGGCCGGGAAAACCATATTTTCGGATGCATGACTATGGCAGCTGCCTGCAGGTACAAGAAATTTCTCTCTAGCCCCATTATTTCTGGATTTATTGGCCGTGGCGCTGCCGACTCCTTTTTTCGGCGTTTTTTTGCTGGCTTCGGTCCAGCACACATGTAGTTGCCTTGGCTATTGTTGACATACACACAGCATGGCCGTATGCACTAGACATCCTCGGGTGTCCTCACTCCGCGGTCCCTGGCATCCTCCCTGTTTATCCTGCAGCCCCAAGACCAACATTTTCGGAAAGCCCATGAGCAGCGCTTTCAAACAGTGTCAGACTTGTCAGTTTCCCGCCAATACTTTGGGAGATAGAGCCGTTGCTAAGTCTTGTTTTCACTCTGTTACAGCTTCGTGTACAAAAGTGCCATTAGACCGGCGTTTGAAGCGCATTCGGAGCATCCCCGCTCCCTGGTGGTTTTAAGACGGAAGATGGCCCTGGCTGGCCGGGAAAACCAGATTTTCGGATGAAGGACTATGCCAGCTGCCTGCAGGTACAAAAAATTTCTCTTTAGCCCCATTATTTCTGGATTTATTGGCCGTGGCGCTGCCGACTACTTTTTTCGGCATTCTTTTGCTGGCTTCGGTCCAGCACACATGTAGTTGCCTTGGCTATTGTTGACGTACACACACCATGGCCGTATGCACTGGACATCCTCGGGTGTCCTCACTCCGCGGTCCCTGGCATCCTCCCTATTTATCCTGCAGCCCCAAGACCGGCATTTTCGGAAAGCCCATGAGCAGGGCTTTCCACCAGAGTCAGACTTGTCAGTTTCCCGCCAATACTTTGGGAGATAGAGCCGTTGCTCAGTCTTGTTTTCATTCTGTTACAGCTTTGTGTACAAAAGTGCCATTAGACAGGCGTTTGAAGCGCATTCGGAGCAGCCCCGCTCCCTGGTGGTTTCAAGGCGGAAGACGGCCCTTGCCGGCCGGGAAAACCATATTTTCGGATGCAGGACTATGGCAGCTACCTGCAGGTACAAGAAATTTCTTTCTAGCCCCATTATTTCTGGATTTATTGGCCGTGGCGCTGCCGACTACTTTTTTCGGCGTTTTTTTGTTGGCTTCGGTCCAGCACACATGTAGTTGCCTTGGCTATTGTTGACGTACACACAGCATGGCCGTATGCACTGGACATCCTCGGGGTGTCCTCACTCCGCGGTCCCTGACATCCTCCCTGTTTGTCCTGCAGCCCCAAGACCGGCATTTTCGGAAAGCCCATGAGCAGGGCTTTCCAACAGAGTCAGACTTGTCAGTTTCCCGCCAATACTTTGGGAGATAGAGCCGTTGCTAAGTCTTGTTTTAATTCGGTTACAGCTTCGTGCACAAAAGTGCCATTAGACAGGCGTTTGAAGCGCATTCGGAGCAGCCCCGCTCCCTGGTGGTTTCAAGACGGAAGATGGGCCTGGCTGGCCGGGAAAACCATATTTTCAGATGCAGGACTATGGCAGCTGCCTGCAGATACAAGAAATTTCTCTCTAGCCCCAGTATTTCTGGATTTATTGGCCGTGGCGCTGCCGACTCCTTTTTTCGGCGTTTTTTTGCTGGCTTCGGTCCAGCACACATGTAGTTGCCTTGGCTATTGTTGACGTACACACAGCATGGCCGTATGCACTGGACATCCTCGGGTGTCCTCACTCCGCGGTCCCTGGCATCCTCCCTGTTTATCCTGCAGCCCCAAGACCAGCATTTTCGAAAAGCCCATGAGCAGGGCTTTCAAAAAGTGTCAGACTTGTCAGTTTCCCGCCAATACTTTGGGAGATAGAGCCGTTGCTATTAGTCTTGTTTTCACTCGGTTACAGCTTCGTGCACAAAAGTGCCATTAGACAGGCGTTTGAAGCGCATTCGGAGCAGCCCCGCTCCCTGGTGGTTTCAAGACGGAAGATGGGCCTGGCTGGCCGGGAAAACCATATTTTCGGATGCATGACTATGGCAGCTGCCTGCAGGTACAAGAAATTTCTCTCTAGCCCCATTATTTCTGGATTTATTGGCCGTGGCGCTGCCGACTTCTTTTTTCGGCGTTTTTTTGCTGGCTTCGGTCCAGCACACATGTAGTTGCCTTGGCTATTGTTGACGTACACACAGCATGGCCGTATGCACTAGACATCCTCGGGTGTCCTCACTCCGCGGTCCCTGGCATCCTCCCTGTTTATCCTGCAGCCCCAAGACCAGCATTTTCGGAAAGCCCATGAGCAGCGCTTTCCAACTGTGTCAGACTTGTCAGTTTCCCGCCAATACTTCGGGAGATAGAGCCGTTGCTAAGTCTTGTTTTCACTCTGTTACAGCTTCGTGTACAAAAGTGCCATTAGACAGGCGTTTGAAGCGCATTCGGAGCAGCCCCGCTCCCTAATGGTTTCAAGACGGAAGATGGCCCTGGCTGGCTGGGAAAACCAGATTTTCGTATGCATGACTATGGCAGCTGCCTACAGGTACAAGAAATTACTCTCTAGCCCCATTATTTCTGGATTTATTGGCCGTGGCGCTGCCGACTTCTTTTTTCGGCGTTTTTTTGCTGGCTTCGGTCCAGCACACATGTAGTTGCCTTGGCTATTGTTGACGTACACACAGCATGGCCGTATGCACTGGACATCCTCGGGGTGTCCTCACTCCACGGTCCCTGGCATCCGTCCTTTTTATCCTGCAGCCCCAAGACCAGCATTTTCGGAAAGCCCATGAGCAGGGCTTTCCAACAGTGTCAGACTTGTCAGTTTCCCGCCAATACTTTGGGAGATAGAGCCGTTGCTAAGTCTTGTTTTCACTCTGTTACAGCTTCGTGTACAAAAGTGCCATTAGACAGGCGTTTGAAGCGCATTCGGAGCAGCCCCGCTCCCTGGTGGTTTCAAGACGGAAGATGGCCCTGGCTGGCTGGGAAAACCAGATTTTCGGATGCAGGACTATGGCAGCTGCCTGCAGGTACAATAAATTTCTCTCTAGCCCCATTATTTCTGGATTTATTGGCCGTGGCGCTGCCGACTTCTTTTTTCGGCGTTTTTTTGCTGGCTTCGGTCCAGGACATATGTAGTGGCCTTGGCTATTGTTGACGTACACACAGCATGGCCGTATGCACTGGACATCCTCGGGGTGTCCTCACTCCGCGGTCCCTGGCATCCTCCCTATTTATCCTGCAGCCCCTTAGACCAGCATTTTCGGAAAGCCCATGAGCAGGGCTTTCCAATAGTGTCAGACTTGTCAGTTTCCCGCCAATACTTTGGGAGATAGAGCCGTTGCTAAGTCTTGTTTTCACTCTGTTACAGCTTCGTGTACAAAAGTGCCATTAGACAGGCGTTTGAAGCGCATTCGGAGCAGCCCCGCTCCCTGGTGGTTTCAAGGCGGAAGACGGCCCTAGCCGGCCGGGAAAAACAGATTTTCGGATGCAGGACTATGGCAGCTACCTGCAGGTACAAGAAATTTCTCTCTAGCCCCATTATTTCTGGATTTATTGGCCGTGGCGCTGCCGACTACTTTTTTCGGCATTCTTTTGCTGGCTTCGGTCCAGGACACATGTAGTTGCCTTGGCTATTGTTGACGTACACACAGCATGGCCGTATGCACTGGACATCATCGGGTGTCCTCACTCCGCGGTCCCTGGCATCCTCCCTGTTTATCTTGCAGCCCCAAGACCAGCATTTTCGGAAAGCCCATGAGCAGGGCTTTACAACAGTGTCAGACTTGTCAGTTTCCCGCCAATACTTTAGGAGATAGAGCCGTTGCTAAGTCTTGTTTTCACTCTGTTACAGCTTCGTGTACAAAAGTGCCATTAGGCAGGCGTTTGAAGCGCATTCGGAGCAGCCCCGCTCCCTGGTGGTTTCAAGACGGAAGATGGCCCTGGCTGGCCGGGAAAACAAGATTTTCGGATGCAGGACTATGGCAGCTGCCTGCAGGTACAAGAAATTACTCTCTAGCCCCATTATTTCTGGATTTATTGGCCGTGGCGCTGCCGACTTCTTTTTTCGGCGTTTTTTTTGCTGGCTTCGGTCCAGCACACATGTAGTTGCCTTGGCTATTGTTGACATACACACAGCATGGCCGTATGTACTGGACATCCTCGGGTGTCCTCACTCCGCGGTCCCTGGCATCCTCCCTGTTTATCCTGCAGCCCCAAGACCAGCATTTTCGGAAAGCCCATGAGCAGCGCTTTCCATCAGTGTCAGACTTGTCAGTTTCCCGCCAATACTTCGGGAGATAGAGCCGTTGCTAAGTCTTGTTTTCACTCTGTTACAGCTTCGTGTACAAAAGTGCCATTAGACAGGCGTTTGAAGCGCATTCGGAGCAGCCCCGCTCCTTGGTGGTTTCAAGGCGGAAGACGGCCCTAGCCGGCCGGGAAAAACAGATTTTCGGATGCAGGACTATGGCAGCTACCTGCAGGTACAAGAAATTTCTCTCTAGCCCCATTATTTCTGGATTTATTGGCCGTGGCGCTGCCGACTACTTTTTTCGGCGTTCTTTTGCTGGCTTCGGTCCAGCACACATGTAGTTGCCTGGGCTATTGTTGACGTACACACAGCATGGCCGTATGCACTGGACATCCTCGGGGTGTCCTCACTCCGCGGTCCCTGGCATCCTCCCTGTTTATCCAGCAGCGCCAAGACCGGCATTTTCGGAAAGCCCATGAGAAGGGCTTTCGTACAGTGTCAGACTTGTCAGTTTCCCGCCAATACTTTGGGAGATAGAGCCGTTGCTAAGTCTTGTTTTCACTCTGTTACAGCTTCGTGTACAAAAGTGCCATTAGGCAGGCGTTTGAAGCGCATTCGGAGCAGCCCCGTTCCCTGGTGGTTTCAAGACGGAAGATGGCCCTGGCTGGCTGGGAAAACCATATTTTCGGATGCAGGACTATGGCAGCTACCTGCAGGTACAAGAAGTTTCTCTCTAGCCCCATTATTTCTGACTTTATTGGCCGTGGCGCTGCCGACTACTTTTTTCGGCGTTTTTTTGCTGGCTTCGGTCCAGCTCACATGTAGTTGCCTTGGCTATTGTTGACGTACACACAGCATGGCCGTATGCACTGGACATCATCGCGGTGTCCTCACTCCGCGGTCCCTGGCATCCTCCCTATTTATCCTGCAGCCCCAAGACCGGCATTTTCGGAAAGCCCATGAACAGGGCTTTCCATCAGTGTCAGACTTGTCAGTTTCCCGCCAATACTTTGGGAGATAGAGCCGTTGCTAAGTCTTGTTTTCACTCTGTTACAGCTTCGTGTACAAAAGTGCCATTAGACAGGCGTTTGAAGCGCATTCGGAGCAGCCCCGCTCCCTGGTGGTTTCAAGGCGGAAGACGGCCCTAGCCGGCCGGGAAAAACAGATTTTCGGATGCAGGACTATGGCAGCTGCCTGCAGGTACAAGAAATTTCTCTCTAGCCCCATTATTTCTGGATTTATTGGCCGTGGCGCTGCCGACTACTTTTTTTTGCGTTTTTTTGCTGGCTTCGGTCCAGCACACATGTAGTTGCCTTGGCTATTGTTGACATACACACAGCATGGCCGTACGTACTGGACATCCTCGGGTGTCCTCACTCCGCGGTCCCTGGCATCCTCCCTGTTTATCCTGCAGCCCCAAGACCAGCATTTTCGGAAAGCCCATGAGCAGCGCTTTCCATCAGTGTCAGACTTGTCAGTTTCCCGCCAATACTTCGGGAGATAGAGCCGTTGCTAAGTCTTGTTTTCACTCTGTTACAGCTTCGTGTACAAAAGTGCCATTAGACAGGCGTTTGAAGCGCATTCGGAGCAGCCCCGCTCCCTGGTGGTTTCAAGGCGGAAGACGGCCCTAGCCGGCCGGGAAAAACAGATTTTCGGATGCAGGACTATGGCAGCTACCTGCAGGTACAAGAAATTTCTCTCTAGCCCCATTATTTCTGGATTTATTGGCCGTGGCGCTGCCGACTACTTTTTTCGGCATTCTTTTGCTGGCTTCGGTCCAGGACACATGTAGTTGCCTTGGCTATTGTTGACGTACACACAGCATGGCCGTATGCACTGGACATCATCGGGTGTCCTCACTCCGCGGTCCCTGGCATCCTCCCTGTTTATCTTGCAGCCCCAAGACCAGCATTTTCGGAAAGCCCATGAGCAGGGCTTTACAACAGTGTCAGACTTGTCAGTTTCCCGCCAATACTTAGGAGATAGAGCCGTTGCTAAGTCTTGTTTTCACTCTTTTACAGCTTCGTGTACAAAAGTGCCATTAGGCAGGCGTTTGAAGCGCATTCGGAGCAGCCCCGCTTCCTGGTGGTTTCAAGACGGAAGATGGCCCTGGCTGGCCGGGAAAACAAGATTTTCGGATGCAGGACTATGGCAGCTGCCTGCAGGTACAAGAAATTTCTCTCTAGCCCCATTATTTCTGGATTTATTGGCCGTGGCGCTGCCGACTACTTTTTTTTGCGTTTTTTTGCTGGCTTCGGTCCAGCACACATGTAGTTGCCTTGGCTATTGTTGACATACACACAGCATGGCCGTATGTACTGGACATCCTCGGGTGTCCTCACTCCGCGGTCCCTGGCATCCTCCCTGTTTATCCTGCAGCCCCAAGACCAGCATTTTCGGAAAGCCCATGAGCAGCGCTTTCCATCAGTGTCAGACTTGTCAGTTTCCCGCCAATACTTCGGGAGATAGAGCCGTTGCTAAGTCTTGTTTTCACTCTGTTACAGCTTCGTGTACAAAAGTGCCATTAGACAGGCGTTTGAAGCGCATTCGGAGCAGCCCCGCTCCCTGGTGGTTTCAAGGCGGAAGACGGCCCTAGCCGGCCGGGAAAACCAGATTTTCGGATGCAGGACTATGGCAGCTACCTGCAGGTACAAGAAATTTCTCTCTAGCCCCATTATTTCTGGATTTATTGGTTGTGGCGCTGCCGACTACTTTTTTCGGCGTTCTTTTGCTGGCTTCGGTCCAGCACACATGTAGTTGCATGGGCTATTGTTGACGTACACACAGCATGGCCGTATGCACTGGACATCCTCGGGGTGTCCTCACTCCGCGGTCCCTGGCATCCTCCCTGTTTATCCAGCAGCGCCAAGACCGGCATTTTCGGAAAGCCCATGAGAAGGGCTTTCGTACAGTGTCAGACTTGTCAGTTTCCCGCCAATACTTTGGGAGATAGAGCCGTTGCTAAGTCTTGTTTTCACTCTGTTACAGCTTCGTGTACAAAAGTGCCATTAGACAGGCGTTTGAAGCGCATTCGGAGCAGCCCCGCTCCCTGGTGGTTTCAAGGCGGAAGACGGCCCTAGCCGGCCGGGAAAAACAGATTTTCGGATGCAGGACTATGGCAGCTACCTGCAGGTACAAGAAATTTCTCTCTAGCCCCATTATTTCTGGATTTATTGGCCGTGGCGCTGCCGACTACTTTTTTCGGCATTCTTTTGCTGGCTTCGGTCCAGGACACATGTAGTTGCCTTGGCTATTGTTGACGTACACACAGCATGGCCGTATGCACTGGACATCATCGGGTGTCCTCACTCCGCGGTCCCTGGCATCCTCCCTGTTTATCTTGCAGCGCCAAGACCAGCATTTTCGGAAAGCCCATGAGCAGGGCTTTACAACAGTGTCAGACTTGTCAGTTTCCCGCCAATACTTTAGGAGATAGAGCCGTTGCTAAGTCTTGTTTTCACTCTGTTACAGCTTCGTGTACAAAAGTGCCATTAGGCAGGCGTTTGAAGCGCATTCGGAGCAGCCCCGCTTCCTGGTGGTTTCAAGACGGAAGATGGCCCTGGCTGGCCGGGAAAACAAGATTTTCGGATGCAGGACTATGGCAGCTGCCTGCAGGTACAAGAAATTTTTCTCTAGCCCCATTATTTCTGGATTTATTGGCCGTGGCGCTGCCGACTACTTTTTTTTGCGTTTTTTTGCTGGCTTCGGTCCAGCACACATGTAGTTGCCTTGGCTATTGTTGACATACACACAGCATGGCCGTATGTACTGGACATCCTCGGGTGTCCTCACTCCGCGGTCCCTGGCATCCTCCCTGTTTATCCTGCAGCCCCAAGACCAGCATTTTCGGAAAGCCCATGAGCAGCGCTTTCCATCAGTGTCAGACTTGTCAGTTTCCCGCCAATACTTCGGGAGATAGAGCCGTTGCTAAGTCTTGTTTTCACTCTGTTACAGCTTCGTGTACAAAAGTGCCATTAGACAGGCGTTTGAAGCGCACTCGGAGCAGCCCCGCTCCCTGGTGGTTTCAAGGCGGAAGACGGCCCTAGCCGGCCGGGAAAAACAGATTTTCGGACGCAGGACTATGGCAGCTACCTGCAGGTACAAGAAATTTCTCTCTAGCCCCATTATTTCTGGATTTATTGGCCGTGGCGCTGCCGACTACTTTTTTCGGCATTCTTTTGCTGGCTTCGGTCCAGGACACATGTAGTTGACTTGGCTATTGTTGACGTACACACAGCATGGCCGTATGCACTGGACATCATCGGGTGTCCTCACTCCGCGGTCCCTGGCATCCTCCCTGTTTATCTTGCAGCCCCAAGACCAGCATTTTCGGAAAGCCCATGAGCAGGGCTTTACAACAGTGTCAGACTTGTCAGTTTCCCGCCAATACTTTAGGAGATAGAGCCGTTGCTAAGTCTTGTTTTCACTCTGTTACAGCTTCGTGTACAAAAGTGCCATTAGGCAGGCGTTTGAAGCGCATTCGGAGCAGCCCCGCTTCCTGGTGGTTTCAAGACGGAAGATGGCCCTGGCTGGCCGGGAAAACAAGATTTTCGGATGCAGGACTATGGCAGCTGCCTGCAGGTACAAGAAATTTCTCTCTAGCCCCATTATTTCTGGATTTATTGGCCGTGGCGCTGCCGACTACTTTTTTTTGCGTTGTTTTGCTGGCTTCGGTCCAGCTCACATGTAGTTGCCTTGGCTATTGTTGACGTACACACAGCATGGCCGTATGCACTGGACATCATCGCGGTGTCCTCACTCCGCGGTCCCTGGCGTCCTCCCTATTTATCCTGCAGCCCCAAGACCGGCATTTTCGGAAAGCCCATGAACAGGGCTTTCCATCAGTGTCAGACTTGTCAGTTTCCCGCCAATACTTTGGGAGATAGAGCCGTTGCTAAGTCTTGTTTTCACTCTGTTACAGCTTCGTGTACAAAAGTGCCATTAGACAGGCGTTTGAAGCGCATTCGGAGCAGCCCCGCTTCCTGGTGGTTTCAAGACGGAAGATGGCCCTGGCTGGCCGGGAAAACAAGATTTTCGGATGCAGGACAATGGCAGCTGCCTGCAGGTACAAGAAATTTCTCTCTAGCCCCATTATTTCTGGATTTATTGGCCGTGGCGCTGCCGACTACTTTTTTTTGCGTTTTTTTTGCTGGCTTCGGTCCAGCACACATGTAGTTGCCTTGGCTATTGTTGACATACACACAGCATGGCCGTATGTACTGGACATCCTCGGGTGTCCTCACTCCGCGGTCCCTGGCATCCTCCCTGTTTATCCTGCAGCCCCAAGACCAGCATTTTCGGAAAGCCCATGAGCAGCGCTTTCCATCAGTGTCAGACTTGTCAGTTTCCCGCCAATACTTCGGGAGATAGAGCCGTTGCTAAGTCTTGTTTTCACTCTGTTACAGCTTCGTGTACAAAAGTGCCATTAGACAGGCGTTTGAAGCGCACTCGGAGCAGCCCCGCTCCCTGGTGGTTTCAAGGCGGAAGACGGCCCTAGCCGGCCGGGAAAAACAGATTTTCGGACGCAGGACTATGGCAGCTACCTGCAGGTACAAGAAATTTCTCTCTAGCCCCATTATTTCTGGATTTATTGGCCGTGGCGCTGCCGACTACTTTTTTCGGCATTCTTTTGCTGGCTTCGGTCCAGGACACATGTAGTTGCCTTGGCTATTGTTGACGTACACACAGCATGGCCGTATGCACTGGACATCATCGGGTGTCCTCACTCCGCGGTCCCTGGCATCCTCCCTGTTTATCTTGCAGCCCCAAGACCAGCATTTTCGGAAAGCCCATGAGCAGGGCTTTACAACAGTGTCAGACTTGTCAGTTTCCCGCCAATACTTTAGGAGATAGAGCCGTTGCTAAGTCTTGTTTTCACTCTGTTACAGCTTCGTGTACAAAAGTGCCATTAGGCAGGCGTTTGAAGCGCATTCGGAGCAGCCCCGCTTCCTGGTGGTTTCAAGACGGAAGATGGCCCTGGCTGGCCGGGAAAACAAGATTTTCGGATGCAGGACTATGGCAGCTGCCTGCAGGTACAAGAAATTTCTCTCTAGCCCCATTATTTCTGGATTTATTGGCCGTGGCGCTGCCGACTACTTTTTTTTGCGTTGTTTTGCTGGCTTCGGTCCAGCTCACATGTAGTTGCCTTGGCTATTGTTGACGTACACACAGCATGGCCGTATGCACTGGACATCATCGCGGTGTCCTCACTCCGCGGTCCCTGGCATCCTCCCTATTTATCCTGCAGCCCCAAGACCGGCATTTTCGGAAAGCCCATGAACAGGGCTTTCCATCAGTGTCAGACTTGTCAGTTTCCCGCCAATACTTTGGGAGATAGAGCCGTTGCTAAGTCTTGTTTTCACTCTGTTACAGCTTCGTGTACAAAAGTGCCATTAGACAGGCGTTTGAAGCGCATTCGGAGCAGCCCCGCTTCCTGGTGGTTTCAAGACGGAAGATGGCCCTGGCTGGCCGGGAAAACAAGATTTTCGGATGCAGGACAATGGCAGCTGCCTGCAGGTACAAGAAATTTCTCTCTAGCCCCATTATTTCTGGATTTATTGGCCGTGGCGCTGCCGACTACTTTTTTTTGCGTTTTTTTGCTGGCTTCGGTCCAGCACACATGCAGTTGCCTTGGCTATTGTTGACATACACACAGCATGGCCGTATGTACTGGACATCCTCGGGTGTCCTCACTCCGCGGTCCCTGGCATCCTCCCTGTTTATCCTGCAGCCCCAAGACCAGCATTTTCGGAAAGCCCATGAGCACCGCTTTCCATCAGTGTCAGATTTGTCAGTTTCCCGCCAATACTTTGGGAGATAGAGCCGTTGCTAAGTCTTGTTTTCACTCTGTTACAGCTTCGTGTACAAAAGTGCCATTAGACAGGCGTTTGAAACCCATTCGGAGCAGCCCCGCTCCCTGGTGGTTTCAAGGCGGAAGACGGCCCTAGCCGGCCGGGAAAAACAGATTTTCGGATGCAGGACTATGGCAGCTAACTGTAGGTACAAGAAATTTCTCTCTAGCCCCATTATTTCTGGATTTATTGGCCGTGGCGCTGCCGACTACTTTTTTCGGCGTTCTTTTGCTGGCTTCGGTCCAGCACACATGTAGTTGCCTGGGCTATTGTTGACGTACACACAGCATGGCCGTATGCACTGGACATCCTCGGGGTGTCCTCACTCCGCGGTCCCTGGCATCCTCCCTGTTTATCCAGCAGCGCCAAGACCGGCATTTTCGGAAAGCCCATGAGAAGGGCTTTCGTACAGTGTCAGACTTGTCAGTTTCCCGCCAATACTTTGGGAGATAGAGCCGTTGCTAAGTCTTGTTTTCACTCTGTTACAGCTTCGTGTACAAAAGTGCCATTAGGCAGGCGTTTGAAGCGCATTCGGAGCAGCCCCGTTCCCTGGTGGTTTCAAGACGGAAGATGGCCCTGGCTGGCTGGGAAAACCATATTTTCGGATGCAGGACTATGTCAGCTACCTGCAGGTACAAGAAGTTTCTCTGTAGCCCCATTATTTCTGGATTTATTGGCCGTGGCGCTGCCGACTACTTTTTTTTGCGTTTTTTTGCTGGCTTCGGTCCAGCACACATGTAGTTGCCTTGGCTATTGTTGACATACACACAGCATGGCCGTATGTACTGGACATCCTCGGGTGTCCTCACTCCGCGGTCCCTGGCATCCTCCCTGTTTATCCTGCAGCCCCAAGACCAGCATTTTCGGAAAGCCCATGAGCAGCGCTTTCCATCAGTGTCAGACTTGTCAGTTTCCCGCAAATACTTTGGGAGATAGAGCCGTTGCTAAGTCTTGTTTTCACTCTGTTACAGCTTCGTGTACAAAAGTGCCATTAGACAGGCGTTTGAAGCGCATTCGGAGCAGCCCCGCTCCCTGGTGGTTTCAAGACGGAAGACGGCCCTAGCCGGCCGGGAAAAACAGATTTTCGGATGCAGGACTATGGCAGCTACCTGCAGGTACAAGAAATTTCTCTCTAGCCCCATTATTTCTGGATTTATTGGCCGTGGCGCTGCCGACTACTTTTTTCGGCGTTCTTTTGCTGGCTTCGGTCCAGCACACATGTAGTTGCCTGGGCTATTGTTGACGTACACACAGCATGGCCGTATGCACTGGACATCCTCGGGGTGTCCTCACTCCGCGGTCCCTGGCATCCGCCCTGTTTATCCAGCAGCGCCAAGACCGGTATTTTCGGAAAGCCCATGAGAAGGGCTTTCGTACAGTGTCAGACTTGTCAGTTTCCCGCCAATACTTTGGGAGATAGAGCCGTTGCTCAGTCTTGTTTTCACTCTGTTACAGCTTCGTGTACAAAAGTGCCATTAGGCAGGCGTTTGAAGCGCATTCGGAGCAGCCCCGCTCCCTGGTGGTTTCAAGACGGAAGATGGCCCTGGCTGGCTGGGAAAACCATATTTTCGGATGCAGGACTATGGCAGCTGCCTGCAGGTACAAGAAATTTCTCTCTAGCCCCATTATTTCTGGATTTATTGGCCCTGGCGCTGCCGACTCCTTTTTTCGGCGTTTTTTTTTTTGCTGGCTTCGGTCCAGCACACATGTAGTTGCCTGGGCTATTGTTGACGTACACACAGCATGGCCGTATGCACTGGACATCCTCGGGTGTCCTCACTCCGCGGTCCCTGGCATCCTCCCTGTTTATCCAGCAGCCCCAAGACCGGCATTTTCAGAAAGCCCATGAGCAGGGCTTTCGTACAGTGTCAGACTTGTCAGTTTCCCGCCAATACTTTGGGAGATAGAGCCGTTGCTAAGTCTTGTTTTCACTCGGTTACGGCTTCGTGTACAAAAGTGCCATTAGGCAGGCGTTTGAAGCGCATTCGGAGCAGCCCCGCTCCCTGGTGGTTTCAAGACGGAAGATGGCCCTGGCTGGCTGGGAAAACCAGATTTTCGGATGCAGGACTATGGCAGCTGCCTGCAGGTACAAGAAATTTCTCTCTAGCCCCATTATTTCTGGATTTATTGGCCCTGGCGCTGCCGACTACTTTTTTCGGCGTTTTTTTTTTGCTGGCTTCGGTCCAGCACACATGTTGCCTTGGCTATTGTTGACGTACACACAGCATGGCCGTATGCACTGGACATCCTCGGGGTGTCCTCACTCCGCGGTCCCTGGCATCCTCCCTGTTTATCCAGCAGCCCCAAGACCGGCATTTTCGGAAAGCCCATGAGCAGGGCTTTCGTACAGTGTCAGACTTGTCAGTTTCCCGCCAATACTTTGGGAGATAGAGCCGTTGCTAAGTCTTGTTTTCACTCGGTTACGGCTTCGTGTACAAAAGTGCCATTAGGCAGGCGTTTGAAGCGCATTCGGAGCAGCCCCGCTCCCTGGTGGTTTCAAGACGGAAGATGGCCCTGGCTGGCTGGGAAAACCATATATTCGGATGCAGGACTATGGCAGCTACCTGCAGGTTCACGAAATTTCTCTCTAGCCCCATTATTTCTGGATTCATTGGCCGTGGCGCTGCCGACTTCTTTTTTCGGCGTTTTTTGCTGGCTTCGGTCCAGCACACATGTAGTTGCCTTGGCTATTGTTGACGTACACACAGCATGGCCGTATGCACTGGACATCCTCGGGGTGTCCTCACTCCGCGGGCCCTGGCATCCTCCCTGTTTATCCTGCAGCCCCAAGACCAACATTTTCGGAAAGCCCATGAGCAGCGCTTTCAAACAGTGTCAGACTTGTCAGTTTCCCGCCAATACTTTGGGAGATAGAGCCGTTGCTAAGTCTTGTTTTCACTCTGTTACAGCTTCGTGTACAAAAGTGCCATTAGACAGGCGTTTGAAGCGCATTCGGAGCAGCTCCGCTCCCTGGTGGTTTCAAGGCGGAAGACGGCCCTAGCCTGCCGGGAAAAACAGATTTTCGGATGCAGGACTATGGCAGCTACCTGCAGGTACAAGAAATTTCTCTCTAGCCCCATTATTTCTGGATTTATTGGCCGTGGCGCTGCAGACTTCTTTTTTCGGCGTTTTTTTGCTGGCTTCGGTCCAGCACACATGTAGTTGCCTTGGCTATTGTTGACGTACACACAGCATGGCCGTATGCACTGGACATCCTCGGTTGTCCTCACTCCGCGGTCCCTGGCATCCTCCCTGTTTATCCTGGAGCCCCTTGGGGCTGCAGGATTTTCGGAAAGCCCATGAGCAGGGCTTTCCAACAGTGTCAGACTTGTCAGTTTCCCGCCAATACTTTGGGAGATAGAGCCGTTGCTAAGTCTTGTTTTCACTCTGTTACAGCTTCGTGTACAAAAGTGCCATTAGACAGGCGTTTGAAGCGCATTCGGAGCAGCCCCCCTCTCTGGTGGTTTCAAGACGGAAGATGGCCCTGGCTGGCTGGGAAAACCAGATTTTCGGATGCAGGACTATGGCAGCTGCGTGCAGGTACAAGAAATTTCTCTCTAGCCCCAATATTTCTGGATTTATTGGCCGTGGCGCTGCCGACTACTTTTTTCGGCGTTTTTTTGCTGGCTTCGGTCCAGCACACATGTAGTTGCCTTGGCTATTGTTGACGTACACACAGCATGGCCGTATGCACTGGACATCATCGGGGTGTCCTCACTCCGCGGTCCCTGGCATCCTCCCTATTTATTCTGCAGCCCCAAGACCAGCATTTTCGGAAAGCCCATGAGCAGGGCTTTCCAACAGTGTCAGACTTGTCAGGTTCCCGCTAATACTTTGGGAGATAGAGCCGTTGCTGAGTCTTGTTTTCACTCGGTTACAGCTTCGTGTACAAAAGTGCCATTAGACAGGCGTTTGAAGCGCATTAGTAGCAGCCCCGCTCCCTTGTGGTTTCAAGACGGAAGATGGCCCTGAATGGCCGGAAAAACCATATTTTCGGATGCAGGACTATGGCAGCTGCCTGCAGGTACAAGAAATTTCTCTCTAGCCCCATTATTTCTGGATTTATTGGCCGTGGCGCTGCCGACTATTTTTTTCGGCTTTTTTTGCTGGCATCGGTCCAGCACACATGTAGTTGCCTGGGCTATTGTTGACGTACACACAGCATGGCCGTATGCACTTGGCATCCACGAGGTGTCCTCACTCCGCGGTCCCTGGCATCCTCCCTGTTTATCCAGCAGCCCCAAGACCATCATTTTCGGAAAGCCCATGAGCAGGGCTTTCCAACAGTGTCAGACTTGTCAGTTTCCCGCCAATACTTTGGGAGATAGAGCCGTTGCTAAGTCTTGTTTTCACTCGGTTACAGCTTTGTGTACAAAAGTGCCATTAGACAGGCGTTTGAAGCGCATTCGGAGCAGCCCCGCTCCCTGGTGGTTTCAAGACGGAAGATGGCCCTGGCTGGCTGGGAAAAATAGATTTTCGGATGCAGGACTATGGCAGCTGCCAGCAGGTAGAAGAAATTTCTCTCTAGCCCCATTATTTCTGGATTTATTGGCCGTGGCGCTGCCGACTACTTTTTTCGGCGTTTTTTTGCTGGCTTCGGTCCAGCTCACATGTAATTGCCTGGGCTATTGTTGACGTACACACAGCATGGCCGTATGCACTGGACATCATCGCGGTGTCCTCACTCCGCGGTCCCTGGCATCCTCCCTATTTATCCTGCAGCCCCAAGACCGGCATTTTCGGAAAGCCCATGAACAGGGCTTTCCATCAGTGTCAGACTTGTCAGTTTCCCGCCAATACTTTGGGAGATAGAGCCGTTGCTAAGTCTTGTTTTCACTCTGTTACAGCTTCGTGTACAAAAGTGCCATTAGACAGGCGTTTGAAGCGCATTCGGAGCAGCCCCGCTTCCTGGTGGTTTCAAGACGGAAGATGGCCCTGGCTGGCCGGGAAAACAAGATTTTCGGATGCAGGACTATGGCAGCTGCCTGCAGGTACAAGAAATTTCTCTCTAGCCCCATTATTTCTGGATTTATTGGCCGTGGCGCTGCCGACTACTTTTTTTTGCGTTTTTTTGCTGGCTTCGGTCCAGCACACATGTAGTTGCCTTGGCTATTGTTGACATACACACAGCATGGCCGTATGTACTGGACATCCTCGGGTGTCCTCACTCCGCGGTCCCTGGCATCCTCTCTGTTTATCCTGCAGCCCCAAGACCAGCATTTTCGGAAAGCCCATGAGCAGCGCTTTCCATCAGTGTCAGACTTGTCAGTTTCCCGCCAATACTTTGGGAGATAGAGCCGTTGCTAAGTCTTGTTTTCACTCTGTTACAGCTTCGTGTACAAAAGTGCCATTAGACAGGCGTTTGAAGCGCATTCGGAGCAGCCCCGCTCCCTGGTGGTTTCAAGGCGGAAGACGGCCCTAGCCGGCCGGGAAAAACAAATTTTCGGATGCAGGATTATGGCAGCTACCTGCAGGTACAAGAAATTTCTCTCTAGCCCCATTATTTCTGGATTTATTGGCCGTGGCGCTGCCGACTACTTTTTTCGGCATTCTTTTGCTGGCTTCGGTCCAGCACACATGTAGTTGCCTGGGCTATTGTTGACATACACACAGCATGGCCGTATGCACTGGACATCCTCGGGGTGTCCTCACTCCGCGGTCCCTGGCATCCTCCCTGTTTATCCAGCAGCGCCAAGACCGGCATTTTCGGAAAGCCCATGAGAAGGGCTTTCGTACAGTGTCAGACTTGTCAGTTTCCCGCCAATACTTTGGGAGATAGAGCCGTTGCTAAGTCTTGTTTTCACTCTGTTACAGCTTCGTGTACAAAAGTGCCATTAGGCAGGCGTTTGAAGCGCATTCGGAGCAGCCCCGCTCCCTGGTGGTTTCAAGACGGAAGATGGCCCAGGCTGGCTGGGAAAACCAGATTTTCGGATGCAGGACTATGGCAGCTGCCTGCAGGTACAAGAAATTTCTC